>JASXTE010000008.1:15823961-16567711 GCA_030280995.1 Hemileia vastatrix | reverse complement strand
AAAATAAAATTAAAATAAAATTAAAAAATTATAAAAAATAATAAAAAAAATAAAATAAGAAAAATAAAAAAAAATAAAAAATAAAAAATAAATAGAAAAAATAATAAAATATTAAAAAATAAAAATGATAATAAAAAATAATACAAAAAATTTAAAAAAAAATTAAAAAAATTAAAAATAAATTAAAAATAAATTAAAAAATAAGAAAAATTAAGAAAAAATTTTAAAAGTTTTAAAAAAAATTAAAAAAATAAAAAATAAAAATAAAAATAAAAAATAAATAAATAAATAAATAAATAAAAAATTACAAAAAATTAAAAATAAAATAAAATATAAAAACAAAAACTTAACAAAAAATATAAAAAAAATAAAAAAAATAAAAATAAAATAAAATAAAAATAAAATAAATAAAAAAATAAAAAAATAACTAAAATTATAAAAAATTTAAAAAAAATAAAAATAAATTAAAAAAAATTAAAAAAAAATAAATAAAATAAAATAAGAAAAATTAAAAAAATAAAATAAGGAAAATTAAAAAAATAAAAAATAAATAAAAAAAATAAAAAATCAAAAATTAATAAAAAAAATAATTAGAAATAATTAAAAAAATTAAAAAAAATTAAAAATAAATAAAAAAATAAGAAAAATTAAAAAAAAATTAAAAAAATTAAAAAAAATTAAAAAAAAATTAAAAAAAATTAAAAAAAATTAAATAAAAATAAATAAAAATAAAATAAAAATAAAAATAAAAAAATAAAAAAAAAAATTAAAATTAAAATTAAAATAAATAAAAATAAAAAAATAAAAATTGGAAAAAAATAAATATAAATAAATATAAATTAAAATAAATTAAAAATAAAAAAAATAAAAAAAAGTATGGGCTCTAATATATAGGTTTTCTAGTTTTATTTTGATTTTGTGAATTAACAGTTAAAAAGTCATATAAGATACTCTACTTACTTAAATAAATCAGCTATCTGGCCAAATGTGGTATAATGGTAATCATGGTGACATTTTTTTTTCTTTCATTCTTTTTTTTTTCTTATGAGGTTCATGTATACACTGGTGTGTGTTTGATTTTGTTGACTTGGGTCACAGATGATGTCCACTCACATTTTGACTTAAATTCTCATTCATTTAGGTTTTTTTATTAGGTTATATGACTTGTTTAGATGTTAATGGATGCAATAAACTTACATTTAGGGCAATCTAGGCCTCTACTTCAATAAAACTGTCAGACTGAAAATTCCCAGGACTTAGTAAAAAGTACTTATAAGTTATGTTAAACAAATGGAATATACATGGGAGCAATAAATTAGAGTACACAAATAGTATACATAAGTAAAATTATGATAATATGCAAAATATGCCATTATAACACCTTATATACACACATATATCCACCTTTTATAAGTCTTATATACTTAATATTAAGTTGGAATGTGTTAGGGTAATCTTAAGAACCTTAAATATAAGGCTACATAATTTTTAAGTACACTTAAAGCTGTTATTTTCATTGTTTTATGTAAAAAACAAGAAATGCACTTTAAATCACTTAAAAGTTGATTATATGCACTATAAATTTAATAATATTAAAAATGCGCTTTGACAGATCAATTTGTCTTAATTAGGACTATTTATTTGGCTACTGAAATGCATAAAAATAACACTATTCAAATTTGGTGTTTTTTATGCCAGAAATGGCTTCTGTGTACTGGCCACATACTGCCTGCATTTTTCCCATGTGAATAGCTTCATTTTTAGAAAAGTTAGCTTTTTCACACTATAATTACCCCACATTCTACACCCACTGTGGGGAAACACACTAAAATAGGCGACAGGAGCTTATTTAGTGTCCTAGCTTAATTAATAATGCATTGACCCTCTTTATATGCACTAATATCATTAATAACCTCATTCTTGGCGCTTAAATTTGCCTAAATTAGTCAAGGATTTACCCGTGAAAGGGCCTTCCAAGGACTGCATGTAGTTACCCCACATCTCATGCCCTTTTTTGGGTTTTTTGGTGGTTTCTCAGTCAATTTAGGTTATTTTTGAATGCGTATTTCACATAGTATAATGTCAGTATTATCCCCAAAATTTCTACTGTTAATCCCCCTTATTAATAAGCACTAATTTGTCTTAATTTTCCCTGTTTTGCCTTTTATATTAATGTATAATATGCATATACTCTCTTTTTTGCTTATTCTTTATTTTTGATGGATTATCCCTATTACTTCAGGATTTTGGCGGGTGATATCATTCTAATTATGCTACTAGTCACTCTTTTTAGTTCTGAACATGTCTATTGGCTAGAAGGAGGCGTCATTAACTGTGTATTGAGCTGGTAAATCATAGGGGTCATTGGGGAAGTAATTGTGTATAAAATGAGGAGGTTTTTTGTCTTATTTTCTTCATTCTTTATCATTACAATTTAAACATATAACCAATACAATTACAATACATATTGATAGTACTTATAAAGTCTTTGAATAGTATCTGAATTTATTAAATCTGTTTTTCTACCAACCATAAAGATTGTAAGCTATATATAATTAGTGAGATTAGAATTAATGAGACCCTTATTTTGAGTTATATTTTAAAACTTATTGGATTTGTACTACAGTATTCATATAGGACCATTAAAATATTCTAGAAAACTGAAAATTCAAGCTAGTTCAGGTCTTTTTAAATGACCTCAGCCTGACAAAAACCCAGGGGAGAGGGGTATTGCCAAATTTTTTTTTTTGACTTTGAGAAAAATTATAAATTGACATAGAAAAAATTGGGTGATCTTCACCCAGAAAAGAATCGGAAAATGAAGATAGTATTTGAGAACCAATATAAGAAAGTGATCAATCAGAGGAAAAATACAAATTCATAAACATAATTGATAGAAAGATTGAAAGTATGATGGAAGGAGTACAATCTAGATTATTAGATATCAGTCATTTAGTTAAACAAAAAAAATGATGAACAGTTTAAATTTTCTCAATATCAATCACACTTTTATACATGGGTTCTAGCAAGTAGTCTACTTGATGGTAATCAGCAAGCAGAATAAATGATGCATATTGCCCCTATTACCTACATTTTATATGAAAGCTATGGAACCTCATTTGTCTCTCCTTTCTAACTTCCATTTCCTTTCTCTCAAAACAGCCTCCACCTCCACCTCCTCCTCTCTCCACCACCATCACTACCCCTCTTTCCACCACCACCACCTCCTTCTCCTCTTGCCACCACCACCACTACTGCCCCTCTTTTCACCACCACCATCTCCAAAATCATATCCTCCTTCTCTTGACACCATCACCTCTTTAAATATTTAATAGTAAGTTATCTTATGTTTAAAAAATCATTATTTATTTAATGTAAGGATAATGATACCTAAATGTATGTAAATACATATTAATGAGTAGAGATGTTCTTATATAATATACATTTATTTTTTGCATTAAAAAAAGTACTAGGAAGATAGATCCTCCTAATTTAAATCTTTAAATCCAAAGTAATTATTTTACTATTGTTGAATTATAATCCTTATCATCCTAATTATACAGCACTACATATATTTTCTTCTTAATGTGTATATAAATACAAATAGATACACCATCAAATGTATTAATTAGATTTTGAATATAAAAGAAGATAAATTTTTTTATATCAATTTATTTTTTGTAATTTATGAAACTATAATAATTACTATGTACCTAAATTGTCAGCCAGGCTATACCAGGAGCCCAGAAAATTATATGTTAATTTATTTTACCTGAAAGAGGGCGTAAGAATTGTATTTTATGTATATAAATTAATATTTGATTGCATAATAAAATTATATAAGTATCTTATTAATAATAAGTGTTATATTAATTTTATTGTTAGATAAATTTTTATACATTTAAATTAAGCTTAAATATATTTTATATTCTACAAATAATGGCGCATTTTTATGTATTTAATAATTATAAATTAATAATTAATTAATTACAAAAACATATATTATAATTATATATGTAAAATTGACTTATAATGTAATTAAGTTAATTAATTAATTTTATATATATTAAATAAAACTTCATATATTATTAAGCAATAATATTGGGCACTTCTTTTGACCCTTATTTGTGTCAGGAAAAATTATTAAATAAATTATAATACTTATTTAATAACATAGTATTAAAATACCCATTTTAAATTACAAATAACACTAAATTAACTATCTGTTTTGTTTAAACTAATTATTGAATTAATTAAATAGTTAAAACAATTACTTAAAATTGCTTTAAACTGAATTGAATCTATCCCATGAATTTTGGTGTGAAAATAATTTTATTTGTTTTACTTAAAACCTTTACATGTCACTATAATATCTGTTTTTGATTATTTTTACTCATTGTTCTCATGTTTCAGACTTACTTGGTTGATGATTATTTTAATTAAGTGTTTTGGGATGTTATGGTGGGAAAAGGATTAATTACTCACGGGTTTTAGTAAATGGTGTCATATTTTTCTCTTGATAGTCATGTTTCATTTTCTATTCTGTTATCTCTTGTTTTAGCTATTCCTAATTTGTATTTATTTATTGGTGGCGCTTCAGGGGTCCCTTGGTCTATAAAAGGGCCTTGGATAATCCCCTTTAAATCATCACTAACTATACAATCAAATTTGAACATATTTTTAATATAATACGTTTATTATTATTTTTATTAGTATTATAATTCTAATTTAAATTTTATATAACTAACTACAGGTTGCATTAAGTCTAATAGTAATAATAGTGTTTGCCGCGCAGAAAAAATAATACTTACTTTAAATAAATATATTATAATTTAATAATCCTCACAAATTGTGTCAAATCCCAAGAAAACTTGTCACCTCTCTCTATCTCAGAATCATTATATTTTTTATTATTTTTATTTCTTTATTTTTTTTATTATCCTTTCCCTATACTTCCCCCTCTTCTTCTTTACCTTTCCTCTTTTCCTCACCATCTTCTAGATGACCGGCCGATATAAATCCTCAATTGTGAGCTGAGGTCTTTAAAACAAATATGAAAAGTTTGAGGCAGAGACATAATAGCATGAGAAATAAGGTAATAAGAGAGAAAACAGGAAAATAAAATTTAGTATATCAGACTAATAAACTTATCTAATGAAGAGGTTGAAACCTAGAATTAATTTTAAAAGCAAAAAAATAAAAAAATAAATCACTCATGAAGCTTGAAGAGAAGAAGGATAAATAAAAAAGGGGTAGGAGTAGTAAAAAAGGGTGATGTTAATGTAAGACAAAAAAAAGAATCAAGTGCTCTGAAATGGTTACTTCTAGAGCCATTCCCTTGGCCCAAAAAGTGACATTCCATTGTTTTTCACAGAAATGCACCCATGAATGGAATAGGGTTCCAAAACTGAACTTGGCATATAGTTCATGTTTTTCCCCCTGTGTTTCTGAGAGAACTTAGAGCTAAGAATATTCCAGGCAAACAGGTGGAAACTTTATTTTCCCTGAAAGTGGATGGATGTTAGATTTCAAGAAAGTTGATGGATTATGAGTAGGAATATGGCCTAATAATTCTTTGAATCATCAGACAACCTTTTTCATGGAACATGGAACTTTCACAAGGTTGGGATCATCTGTTCAGGTCACTAAAAGGTTGTGTGAAGTCCTCATAAAGATCAAAAAAAACTTACCAGGTATATCAGGGTATGTAGAGATGAATGTTTTAGAAAATGTTACTTATCTTTTTGAGAATTTAAGTGATCTTTTGGCAAAGGATCCTTTAAACAAGGATAACTTATACTATTACCAAAAGGCTTTTATATCTTAAACTAAATTTTAGGAGAGGGAAACAGATTAATGAGATAAAAGAAGGGGAGATGGTTTAGGACTTTTAATTGTAGTAGTCTATTCAAATTTACATGATAAATTTTAATTTTTAATTTTACTTGATTTGAAAAAATTAATACAAGGAGTTCTAATTTTCAGGTTTCCAAATTAATTTCTTAGTAATATTGAATGATTGTTTGAATGCAAAATCATCAAAATCATCTGGAGTATTATGCAACTCATTTCGAATTAATGTGAGGTACCCTACTATTGTCCCATTTGCTAATGGAAAGTAGCAAATTTTGTGATCAATTCACATCAAACCAAGTAAATTTAATGGTGAGATAATGCTTACATTATCTTTTAAGGATATGAGATTGCATATTCAATATTTTTTGTTTTCAAAATGCTCCACATTGGATAAATCAATTTTTTTATTTCCAAATGATCATATTTTCTATCACAGATGATATACGTTCATGACTATATATTTCAAGTTTCTATAACATGTAATGAACTACAAAAGCTAAAACTAAAATTTTATCTAAATATAGTCCTATTTCATCCTATTACTCATTTCTAAAGTGCTTAAGAATCTTCTTTTTCACAAGCCTCAATCCAAACTTAGCTAGCTCATCAGGGCAATCTTCCTCAGACTGTAATGAAATTTCAATGTCTTTTGCCATATTTTCTCTTTCTGTAGAATATTTAGCAAGCCTATTACTTTCCTGAACCAGCTTCAAATGTTCCTATTTGAAATCAAGACCAGCTGTTTTCAATTTTTTTGCCTGTTTTGTACCCATAGGCCTGGTAACATGAGCAAAAGAGTAGGTGGAAGGAAGAGAAGGTGATAACTTTTCAGAGTTGTAATCTTCAATCTCAGAGTTTGGAGTGTGAAAAGTTGCTTGGTGACTAGTAAGATTGGGATTCCACTTTGGTGCATGACATAAACCCTTCCAGGCATACTCCATTTTAAAAGAAGCATCCTTTGATTGGTCTTGATATTCTTCTTTTGTAGCTTGAAGCCACATCATTGGGTTAGAACTACCAGGTGGATTTTTTTCAAGGGAATTTTAAATTGCTGAGAATTTTTGAGTTGCAGTGTTGATTATACTCAAACTTTAAGAAAAAATAAGTATGATAAAATAAAATCAAATATAGGCCTGAATAAACATACTAATTTCATATTTGATCCACATCCCTTTTGATTCCTACAGTATAAAGATTGAACTCTTCCATCAATCACTGGTAAAACATGTCACCAGTCTTATTCATACCAAGAATAAGCTTTTGGCTGACATGAAGCCAAGATTTAGCAATTTTCTTGTCTTCATGGTTTTAAAAGCTAGCTGATCTAGGCTTTTAGTATTTTTCTGGATAACTGGGTGATGGTCATGGTTGTGTGAGAGGAGACAACTCAATAGTGGTGTCTGGACTCATTTCAGAAAATAAAGATGGAAAATAGTGTTCAGGATGAAAAAATGGTGCAGGGAAGAAGAAGAATTAGAAATAATATGTGGAGTAGATTGAAGTAGAGAGAAATAATATGTGGGGAAGATGAAAGTGGAGAGAAATAATATGTGGGGTAGATGAAAGTGGAGAGAAATAATATTTGGGGCAAATTAAAGTGGAGGAAATGGTATGTGAGAAAAAATGGGCTATGAGAAAAAAAAAGTTAAATTTGTCATGTTGAAGGGTAGATGTTGAATCTGCAAAAATAGATACAAAATGAAATGAAGTAGAAAAATTGAGAATTAAATACATAAGAAGCTTAGGTTGTGTGGTGTTAAGATCATATGGTGAATCCATTATTGTCAATTATGCAATTTTTATTTATAAAGATAATTTTTTGATGGACATTAGAAAAAGCAATGATTGGAGTGAAAAGGGAAAACTAATGCAAAAACATTGCATAATTGGGCTAATTTGATGGACAATTGAAAATTCTCTAACACTGCAACAAATTTTTGTTTCATCTTGTGATACAAAAGTTATGTAACAAATTTTTTTAGCACTTAAAGTTCTTAAGTGGGTTTTAAGTTCAAAGAACAATTGTTTTGTGACTGTTTCACAGCTGTTTTGTAATTGTTAAACCTCATGGAGAAACAAAAATGTGTCATAGTGTAGACAGGGAGAACTAGGCCAAAGGGCTTTACATACTTGATAGTGAATTCGCTTATTCTCCATATGAATAATCTCTTAGTTTTGTTGCATGGTATCAGCCAACTAGACTCGGGAAAGACCTTTAGAAAAGGAGTTACTTCTGCAACAGTATATCTACAATAATGACTAAGTACATAACATCCCCCCCATTGACCATTCCTCCCAACAAAATAACCAACTCTGTAGGAAAGAAAAATAACCATATCTTTATCAAGTATCCCCCCTTGCCACTGTATCCTAAATTTTTTTTAATTTAATCATAGAGAGAAAAGAGAAATTAATAAATGAAAAATAAAATAAAATAAGATAAGATAAGATGAAATGAAATGAAAATGATGATTTTTTTTTATTATTTATTTATTTTTTTACTTTTATTTTTACAACACAAAAAACATCCTTCCTTCTTAGAAAAGTGGGAGATGGTCCCAGTGCCTTAGTGAGAATATCAGCACACATTTGAGAAGTAGGAACCCATTCTAAAGTAGCTTTTTTGAGGAAGAGTTGTTCATTTACAATGTAAAAAGATCTATCAACATGCCTTGTTCTTTTATTTCTGGAATCATCTTTTACATTTGCTATTGCACCCTTTTTGTCACAAAATATTTTGATTTGAGAGATTTAAGGGAAGATATCTTTGAGGAGATTTGAGATCCAGATAGCATCTTTCATACCCATTCTAAGTTAGATATATTCATATTTCATTGAGGAGTCACTAACTGTCAGTCTATGGCTTGAGGTCCAAACAATGGGGCATGAATTCAGCAGAAGAAGATGACCTGACTGAGCTCTAGAGAATTCTTTATTATTCCAGGTTGCATCAGAGAAGGAGAAGAGTTCAAGGGGAATATCACAGTTAGGATGAATATGGAGTTGAAGTTTAGCTGTGTGTTGAAGATATTGAAGCAGATGATTGAGTGCTGTACAGTGAGCAGAGGTAGGTTTTGAAGAGAATTGGGCTAGAAATTTAACAGAGAAAGAAAGATCTTGCATTGTTTCCACTGACACATAACTGGAAGCACCCAAGATAGATAGATATATAGTCGTATTGATAGCTTCATCTTCATCATTGGCTGTTTCAATGACGATATTATTGGGGAGGACAGCTAGTGAGGCCACAAGGATTTTGAGTCTTTAAAATCTTCTCAATGAGCTAGAATGGTAAAGATCATAAACTTCAGGAACTTCCTTAATTGCTACTCCCACTATTCTATATAGCTTATCACTCCACCTCACTTTCAAAATACCATCCAAACCATCCTCCAGTTCCTTCAGTACCACCTCACTACTCCCAGTCATAAGTACATCATCCACATGAATCCAAATTACACTCATTGAATTTTTCTTTCTGAGAGTATAAAATGACTTATCATATTGACTTGCTTGATATTCTGGAGCATCCAAATTTCTGTCTATGTGGAGCCACCAGCATCTAGCAGCTTTCTTTGTGCCATACAGAGCTTTCCTGAGATGTAAAGCACTATCTTTATCCTTCAGTTGATAACCCTCAGGAGGACGTACCCAGATTTCTTCATCAATAGGACTGTGAAGGTAAGCTTCAGTGAGATCAAAAGACTTTATTGGCCACTTGTGATAAGCTGCAAGAGTAAGAAAAATGCACTGGGAGGAAAAAATCTCATTGAAATCAATGCCATATTGCTGAAGAAAAAACCTTTTGCTACATAGTGAGCCTTGAATGTTGGAGATGGATAAGAAGGATTTTTGATAGTGAAGACCCATTTTGCATTTGTGATCTTTGCACCTGCAGGGACTTCATCTTCATACCACACATCCATGTCCTTCATGTTGCCCGATTCTATTTTGAAAGCATGCTCCCATTTTTGGCAATGAGGTGAAAGCATAGCTTGAAAGTGTGTTCTTGAAATGACAGATGAGTGAGACATACCCTTTTTATAACATCAGAAACTTATTTTTCTTGAGAAAGAAGAGTCTCTTCATCCTTGAAATTACCAAGTCTTAAATTATTGAGGATGTGATCAATAGAAACTTTGGATGGTGGATCAGGTGGTGGGGCTTGGAGAGAAAGATTGTGGGATGGGAGATTTCCACCAGGAAATTTGGCCATTTCAGATTCATAAAATGTGTTTGTCTCTTCATTCTAAAAATCCAATAAGCATTGTTCAAGGAGTAACCCACACACTTAAAAATGAGAGCTCTTTGATCAAGTTCTTTTCAAGTTTCCTTGTGGATATGGACATAAGAAGTTTCACCAAAGATTTGAAAATTAAAATAGTTGGGGTCACAGTTGTGCATCAGATGTAAGGGAGTTTTTTCACCAGTTTTTAAAATTGGGGAGGTGGTTGTGAACATGAACTTCCCATTTGTAGGAAATTCCCCAGAACCATTCAGTTAGTTCACTAGCAAGAAGAATTTTACTTACCATATCATCAACAATGTGGTAGAAACATTCAGCTGTGCCATTTTACTCATCAAGAAATTTCATGAGTTTCTCTGATTTCAGCCAGTATTTGAGCCATCTTTTTACTATGCATTTTGCCTCCATCTGTCCTTAGAGCTTGAAGTTTCTTGCCAGTGACATTTTCCAACTTTTTATAAAAGGAAAATAAAGCTGAAGTAGCATCAGATTTGTCTTTGAGCAAGAAAACTTCACCATATGAGGTTGAACTTTATCTAAACATAGCAGCCCATCTAGCACCATTGACTGTGGGATTCATAGGTCCAACCAAGCAACCAACAAAAAGACTCATTAAAGATTCAGGTTTTTTTTCTCATGTTGCTGATGCTGTTCTTTTACTCTTGGAAATTGCACAATCTTCACAGTTAATTGATCCAGGTGGAATTGACAAAGGAAGACCAGAACCTAAAAATTGTCAGATGAATTGTTTGACAATTTTTTCACTTTCATGACCTAGTTTCCAGTGCCAATTCATGAGGGAGCCTTTCATGGCAGGTGGACAATTTATAACTGCATTATTTTTCACCTTTGGCAAAAATGAGGGGAGAAACAAATAATTTGAAGAGGGAGAAGAAGACACATTCACCACCTGAAGTTTCATCAACTGTAAACTTAGTAGATGTTTCTTCAACATCACACCTTTCAATCAATTCTTTCACAGACACATCCTCAGATTCCTCCAGTTGTGATTTGATAAAATCAACATACTTAATGAGTTTCTCTATGCTTGCAGCTTCAATGGGGTATGAACAGATGTAGTTGAATTTGTCAAGTAAGTAATGGTACAATTGATATGTAATCCAATCAATGTGGATATTGGGTTGGATTTCTGAAGTGAGAATTTGATAAATTAAGCTGAATGTAATAAGTTCAGCTTCTTAATCAACTGGCATGCTTTGATTTAAAGCATAGGCAATGATACCAACAATGCTTTTAAATAATGCCAAGGTGCTTTTGTGCCAAACCTCCCAGTTTTCTAATTCTTTGTTGAACTTTGGCATATTTTCAGTAAGATCAAAAACCAATTTCATTGCCTCTAGACTTTGCTTTATTAACAACAGACTATTTACACATTGAGTGGAGCAGGTAGATTCATAGGAGGGAGCCAATGTGTCAGTGTGTGCTAGTATCTAAGTATGATTTAATATTAAATATTAATGGCACTACTACTTATTTTTAAATAATTTAGTAATTAAACCTCAGGGGAAGACTAATAAAATAGTTATTCTCAATATAAACTCACAATACTTGGATTTTATGCGTGCTAGTGGTGGAAAATAGATAAATAAAATATAGTTATAGCTTATATAAAGATAATATCAATTTATAATGGCTTTAAAATATATTTATATATGGTAATAATTGTTTTATAATGTTTATTTGAAGTGTAGTAAGTAAGTGATGTCAAATAACCCATCAAATCCTCCCTTACTTATTCCAAAATCCACTGGAGTGCACAGACCTTCAATCCAGATGATGTCACTGATATCCCCAGCAATTACAGCACTGTGAGGGCCCATCACCTCTCTATGGCATCCACTTCAAGCAGTTTCAACACCAAGACCTCCGGTAAGGACCCTCCATCACAATTAATGATACCACAGACCCATACCATATAGAGAATAAACAGATAAAAGTGGATACCATAAAAAAACAGGTAAAATAACTCATCCAAAGATTATATAATGAAACACAAAGCATATAAAGGAACCAAATTAACTTTCCAAGCTCCCAATAACATCCTCAAGCATCAATATTAACCCAGTAATGATATCCCAACCCATAAATCCGTGAAAATACATCAAAGGAAGCAGATTAAGTTGTCCAAACAGGACATATGCACCTGATATAGGTGTATATGCTTGTGTAGGTGTTGTAAGTCCACTGAATACGTCCATATGACCTAAAATAAGAAGAAAAATAAAGTTTATAGGCTATTAAGAGGTTAAAACCCACTTATAGACCTAAATATACATAATATAACTACATATTTCACTGAATATGAGGTTTATGTATACATATAAGCTTATGTATGTCTATAATTACTTAATATTACTTAATATAAGTATACTATGACTACATTAACACCTTAATAAGTATTATTAGGCTATGGATAAGCTATTTAAACTACTATAAGTCATATAATAGTGTAATAATTATATATATATGTATTATAACCATATATATAAGTATTTTAACCTTATTTTTAAGTAATAAGATTAATGTAATTAAGGTTATCTTATTTTATACATAAAAATTACTCAGTCCTGTAGATACCTAGGTTGACACAATGAGACATTGGATGACAAAGACAATGGCATGATGTTGCAATGATGAGTATAAGACAGGAGAGTGGAAGGGGGGAATTCTGAGACAGGGGGAGAGGGGTTTCTGAGAAAGGGAGAGAACTTCCAAGAGAGAGGGAAGATTTCAGAGGGAAATTTTGAGAATTAGATATGTTGGGAGGGTGAAATTTTACCAGTGGTTAGAAGTAAGAGCATCTGCAGCCATGTCGGTAAAGTGGTTCAGTAAGCATATTTTACCAACTTATTCTCCAATCGTTGCTCAATAAGACTCTAGTAACTAATTTACTCTGCAGTCATATAATCAAATGAGCAAAGTTGTTTGAGTAGCTTCTGTAATTGCCAAAAACTTGTGGTACTTTTTTTGACTCAACCATTGCCTACTGAAGCCAGACGTGCCTCATTAATTACTTATCTGTTTTTTCACCCTCACTTCACACAACAATAGCCACTACTATTCATTCAATTACTACATATATTTGCATTAAAAACTTCAGCCACACCTTCTCATCTATAATAGCTCAATAATAACTCATTTATGTTGACTGAATCTAGGAAAAAAAGGTCTCCTAATTGACACCCCCTAGAAGAACAACTTGCTTTCTCATGGATAAGCATTAGCAAGCAACCCAGGTGCTCCACATTTGATTTACAGTCCCCTGTGTTCAATATACACATTATGTAGCTATATGTTTTTATACATTTAAAGAAATAGAGTTTTTCCAATGCAAAAATGGAGGTGAAACATGGCTGAGTTGTAGGTACTATTTGTATTACAGTAGTCTTTCATAAGCTGGTGATGTCTATCAATGCAATAGCAATTAATAAATAATTTCTTATGGGCTTTATTACTTAATTTAATTGACTCTAAAAGATCTCTAAATATGATTTCTTCTTCTTCAATAGATTTTAGTTCATCTATTATGTGCATAAATCTTTGTGCCATTTTATTGAGGTAGAGCCTGCTACCCATCTGCGTAGCAGATGGGTAGCAGGCTCGCACACACCTTTCATAATAAATATATCTTACAATCTCAGGTTTTTAGTGGAATTAGTGGTTGTGAAATGAGAATTTCTGGGGGGGCTGCTGCATCTAGCAAAGTGCAACCCCAAGTATTCAATGTGGAATCAGTCAGGGTCAGTTAGGTTGGTGGCCAAATATGCTACATTTTAGGAAGTTAGGGCACCAGTTCTTTTATATATATAGATAGATGTGTGTGTATGAGTTGAAGTATGAAATGGATGCCCCAGTAGTTATTGAATGAGTTACACAATGGTTGAATATTTCTTAACACACATTTAGTTAAAGAATTTACATACAGCTGATGAATATTGCAATTAAGTAACAAATGGCGCCAGAAAAATGCATATAGCTACTGAATATTTTCTGAAATGGCTGTGGATGCTCTAAGTCTTTTCAAA
Source organism: Hemileia vastatrix (assembly GCA_030280995.1). NCBI lineage: Eukaryota > Fungi > Basidiomycota > Pucciniomycetes > Pucciniales > Zaghouaniaceae > Hemileia > Hemileia vastatrix. The sequence goes on along the minus strand of JASXTE010000008.1, from coordinate 16,553,563 downwards.
CTGTACTGGGGGTCTTTTGGATACTCATGCTGCTTGTCTGCTAATGTAGTGGAGTCTTGGATCACTGATAGCTACTTATGCTGATGCAGGACAGCCCATAAGAGCATCTCCACTTGTTGCATCAAATTATCAGTAGCTATTCCCATATTACTGAGACTTTGCTTGCTGATCTGCATGCAACCCCAGTTATAAGAAGTAAATATCAGTTAACTCAAAATTTTCAAAATATTCATCACTTGTGTTTTTTGTTTGGCAACAGTAACTCTTCTGTAAACACAAAACAACCTTCCACACATTCCACATCTCAATTGAAGCTTCACATGGATCTATACAGATACTACATTCTTGAGGAATTCTATTCAATGGAAGAGGAAGAACTAATGTTATCAATATTACTAGACACTGAAGAACTACAAACTGAAGAACAGGCTAAAAAAATGATTCAACGCAACTGTATTTAAGGCCACTATAAACTGATGTGAGATTATTTTGAATACAATTGTACATACAACAAAGGAATATTTGAAAGAAGATTCCGTATGAGCAAAAATTTATTCAACAAAATATGTCATGATATTCAAGAGCACAACAACTGGTGGTTATGGAGAGCTGTAAGTTTCATTACACTAATCTATGTATTTTAAAATATTGAAAAGCTATATTTTTTCTTTGCCACTACCTTTTACTATTCACAAGGATTGTTGTAAGAAGCCAGGCTTAACACCACACCAAAAGTTAACTTGTTGCCTACACCAATTTTCCTATGGGATTGCAGCAGATTGAACCAATGAATATATTCAAATAGCAGAATCCATGACACTATCACCACACAATATGGGGGGACAACTTGCTAGTGAGTCCGCAACCTTGGAACAAAACTCACCACAGATTGAACACACATTGAGCTATTGATAAAGGAACCATACAATCAGGGATGAACACCACTCAGAAGAACAGTTTTAGGTGGGTGTTCAAGTAGAGTTCAGTATGGGTTTAATATGAGTTCAGTCTGAGTTCCATCTGAGTTCCATCTGAGTTCAGGTTGAGGACTTTCTAGAAAGTCCACCCCCTATATTGCATAGTGTATTAAGACTAAAATTTTTTATTAAAAATATTATAAAGTTTTACAAATCAGAATACTTATGTAAGCCAAATACAAAAGAAAAAAATCTTGAACAAATACAAAGAACGTGGCTTTCCTTGGTGTTTGGTATCAATCAATGGTATGCACTGGGAGTGGAAAAACTGCCCTGCAGTGAGGGCTGGTCAGTTTTAAGGAAAAGAAGGAACTCCAACTATTGTACTAGAGGGTGTAGCAAATAAAAACTTAGGCTTTTGGTCCTTCTTCTTTGGTTCTCCTGGTGCCCTGTATGATATCAACATCCTCCACTGTAGCCACATATTTGACAAATTACTCGCCAGAACACAAGATGAGGTTAGGTTTAAATTAAACAAACATAAATATACCTGTGGATATTATCTTGAAGATGGAATTTATCTGTCATTGTCAACACTTCTAAAAACATTTCCCCACCCTCACAATGAGGCCAGCCAGTACTATGCTAAGCTACAAGAAGTAGCCCGCAAAGATATTGAATGAGCCCTTGGTGTACTACAATCTCAATGGGGAATAATCAAGCAACCATGTTTCCTTTGGAATATTAGTGAAGTAAAGAATTTAATGATGTGTTATGTAATATTGCACAACATGAGTGTAGAAGATAATTCAGCTTTTGACCCTTACCTTACTCAAGAATCCCTTGTGACTGAGAATGAAAAATCATCTTCTTCACAAATACTTAGCAATCATTGTGATCCAAATCTTTTCAATAGTTTAACATCTTATATGTAAAGGAATCAAAAACTACATAATTCCTCAATCCACTTTCAATTGCTTGAAGACCTAAAAATTCATAATTAGACTATTAAAGCCAATAAAGATTTATTTAAAGTCAGTAATAGGAAATAAATATTATAAAGATGAAATATTACCTTTTATTTAATATATTATTATTAATAAGTAAAGAAAAAAAACCGGCTTCATATGAAATAAGTTTTATTGTTAGTAATCAAGTATTATGACAGAAAGTAGTTATTTTACCTTTTTTTATTTAATTTTAATGATAAGTAAAGAAAAAAAATTCCTGAAAAACTTCATAAGAAATAAGTAATAAAATAATAAATATATTGTTAGTTAAGAGAGTTTGATAAGAAATGTAATAAAAAACCTATATATTATTATATATTATTATTGACAAGTAAAGTAAAAAATCCTTCAAACGCTTCATAAGAAATAAGTAATAAATTAATATTAATATTTCTAGTTAAGAGAGATTGACAAGAAAAGTAATAAAAAAACTATATATTATTATATATTAATATTGATAAGTAAAGTAAAAAATATCCCTGAAACACTTCATAAGAAATATATAATAAAATAAGAAATATAAGACAAATAAATAATATTATGGAGAGACATGAGTAATATTATTTTAATAATTGTATGCCAAAAGATGAGTGGGAGAAAAAGCATTAAAAATTAAAAATTTAATAAAATAGAATTAGGAATGAAAAATTATGGTGAGGTGTCTGTAACATATTAAAATTTAATCTCAATTGTCAAATATTATAATATATTTAATGGTTTTTACTCATTAAAAAGATTTATTAAATTAATACTAATTAGTTTGCATTTAATAGTAATAACTTTTTGTTATATTGTATTTCATATGAAGTTTTTGTTTAAAACATTATTATTAATATAATGGTGGAATGGTTAATAACTTAATATATAATTGCAAAAGATGAGTGAGGGGTGTTAATTTGGTGTATAGGTGTTTGATTTAACATGTTATTGCAAAAGATGAGTGAGGGGAGACAGTGAAAGACTCACCTCCTTATATATTGGAGAGGACACCTATTGCCTATCATAGGTGTCCTCTCCTCCATTTCCAAGAAACATTGAAGCAATAATGCCTCAAGGCAATAGCCAATAGGGGCTAAGCCTGATGTATTATTGCCTCAATGTTGGAAGCACTTTGCTGTCTCACTATTTTCAAGCGCAATAGTGAGAGTCGGATATTGGTTGGGAAAAAAAATTCCATTAATGAAAAAAAAACAAGGGAGAAAAATAAAAAACAAAAAAAGTAAACTAGTAGCTTACCAAGGAGGAAAAAAAAGGAGATTGGAGGAGCAATACACCCAAAGAGTATTAAACCAAAAATTGGTGGAAAAAAGAGGGAAAAAATACTGGTAAATCTAGAAAGAGATTTAACCAAGGTTAACAACAATTAGTTACTCTCATTAGGAGGTGGAAAAAAAATAGGAAAATCTAGCAAGAGTAACTAATTGTTTTTAACCTTGGGTACATCTCTCGCTTGATTTACCAATATTTTTTCCTTTATTTTTCTGCCACTTTTTTTGGCACAATACTCTTCAGGTGTATTGCTCCTCCAATCTCCTCTTTTTTTCCTCCTCGGTAAGCTACTAGTTTCCTTTTTTTGTTTTCTATTTTTCTTGCTTGTTTTTTTTCATTAATGGAATTTTTTTTTCCCAACCAATAGCCAACTCTCACTATTACGCTTGGCAATAGTGAAACAGAAAAGCACTTCCAACATTTAGGCAATAATACCTCATGATTTGCCCCTATCAGCTATTGCCTTGAGGCATTATTACCTCAATGTTTCTTGGAAATGGAGGAGAGGATGCCTATGATAGGCAATAGGTGTCCTCTCCAGTATATAAGGAGGTGAGTCTTTCACTGTCTCCCCTCACTCATCTTTTGCAATTACATATTAAATCAAACACCTATACACCAAAGTAATACCCCTCACTCATCTTTTGCAATTACATTTTAAATTAAATACCTATACACCAAATTTATACCCCTCACTCATCTTTTGCAATTAAATATTAAATCAAATACCTATACACCAAAGTAATACCCCTCACTCATCTTTTGCAATTATATATCAAGTTTTTAACCATTCCACCATTATATTAATACTAATGTTTTATTCAAAAACTTCATTTTCAATAAAATATAGCAAAAAATTATTACTAATAATTACAAAATAATTATTATTAATTTAATAAATCTTTTTAATGAGTAATAACTATTAAATATACTATAATATTCAACAATTAAGATTATTTTTTAATATTTTACTGACACCTCACCATAATTTTTCCTTCCTAATTCTATTTTATTAAACTTATAATTTTTAACACCTTTTTTCCCACTCATCTTTTGGCATAAAATTATTAAAATAATATTACTCATGTCTTTCCATAATATTAATTATTTGTCTTATATTTTTTTATTTTATAACCTATTTCTTATGAAGAATTTGAGGGGTTTTTTATTTCACTTATCAATAATTATATATATATATATATAAATATATAAATATATATAAATATATAAATATATAATAATATATAATAATAGATACTTTATATATAAATATATAATAATATTTAATAATATTTAATAATATATAATAATATTTTATAAAATATAATATTAGAAACTTTATATTCCATCTAATACCACCATAAATGTTAAATATAGAAGCTAAAATATCATAAATTTTATATTACTACTGTCAGCCAGGCTACTAGACTTATCCAGTAAAATAATTAATTATTTTACTGAGATGAAGCCACTCCTTTTCAATTCCTATTATTGATTAATTATTATATAATTAATTATGTATTACTTACAATAAACTAAATAAGTATAATAAGTAAATTTAGTAATTATATAAAATTAATAATAATGTACCTTATTTTTTTACTCCCTAACACTGTGCTCAATAACAGGATGAAAAGGAGTAAAATTATACTAAAATACTAAAGACTAAAAAAATTAAAATTTCTTTATTAAAAAATTTAAAATTCTATTAATATAAAATTTTAATTCAAAATGTTTTACAATAAGTTTGAAAATTACAGGGAACGCTAAAACTATATCAAATAATGTGATACCTTTTATTGATGCATCATTTTAGTATACCTTTGTTATGTGCACATTCTTATTTTTTGAATGGTTTTTCTCTCACACTTCCTTATGGATATTAGTTAACTCCGTGTGTTATCTCTCTCCTTTTTCCTATAAAAATCCTTCTCTTTTGTGTTTTTTCAATCATTCATTACTTACCATTTTATAAAACATTTATTATATAAATTACTTATTACTATTATTTATATTTTTAGTATTTAGATTACCGCAGTTATGAATCATAAATTATTATAATATTTATAAAATTCTACATCTTTTTATTTGAGTAAAATAACTTATAAGATAAAAAAAAGCATAATTGACTTTGAGAATTCCAAATCCACCATCCAAAACTGTAAATTGCCACCAAAAGGAATCCCCCAATACTTGAGGCCCTTTTGGAATCGTCGATGGCAAATCATTATCTTGAAGCCGGAAACCAAGGGACTGTTCAATGTCGAGGTACCTGTAAGGACAATTGGACAATGAAAACAATGAACGTCAAAGACCACGTGACTTAATTTTTTCTGCAACCAGGAATTGAACCAGGCCCCAAAACTTAGGTTCATATATTGGAAATATTCATATATATTTGTGGTAATTATATTAATTACTATTTGTGGGTCACTTTGCATGTTTCATTGTCTATGTATATCTTTTTACTCAGAACTCTGTAAGTGGAATTAACTTGCTCATTTTACAGGGGGAGGTACCTGGTAAATAATTTTTTTTCTTCCCTAGTTGACCAAGATAGAACTGTATTGTTCTTAGTCCTAGAAGTAATATAAAATTAAACTAATTATGTTATTTTCTTTAATTATTTCAGTTGACCTCTTCCCTGATAATTTAAAAATTATATTATTGCTTCAGTTGACAAATTGTCCTGGAAGTGAAATAAAAATATTAAAAATTAGTTAAATTAATTATATTAAAATTATTTCAGTTGACAATAAGTCCTGGTAATTAAAATTATTTCAGTTGAAAATAAGTCCTGGTAATTAAATTATTTTCAGTTGACATTAAGTCCTGGTAATTAAATTCTTCAGTTGACTTCTATTCCTGATAATTATCAAAATATTACTAATTATTAAATTATTTTATCATTTCAATTTATTTATTCTAAATCCTGGCTATAAAATTACCTTAAAATTGATTAAAATTGTGATTATTATTTCAGTTGATTTTTTGTCCTGAAAAACATTATATTCTATAACTCCACTTGATTACAAAATCCTGATAATTACTTATATATTAATTTTTTTCCTTACTTTTCTTTGAATAAAGTAAAAATAATTTCTGATTTAATATTTCTTTCTCTCAGTTCAGGTTAAAAACAAATATGACTGAGAAAGGTGCTTCTGCTGGCCATGATGAGGAGCTAGATTTAATTGATTATGATGAAGCTTCTTCTATAATTTCTCCTTTGAATACAAAACTGGATCAAATTAATCAATTACTGGACCAATCAGGACATGGAGATGGAAGAGATAAATATATTAGTGGAGACAACTGCTCAGGAACAAAAGCCTTCAAGTAAACCCCCAGGAGAGCTTCCAAAAGGCTTCAAGATAAAAAAGATGCCCTTGAATCAACAAGTCAGCAATCTCTCCACTAACATAAAGGAGTTGAGTTCAGAAAATCTCAAGTTGAGGTCAGGAACAGACTCTCTAGAAGACAAGGTAAGAAAAACAGAATCCTTTCTTCAAGAGAAAAAGAAACATCCCCATCCCCCAAAAGCCCTTCCACAATTGACTTCCCAGCAACAAGAAAGGTGGAAGTCTCAAAGTGGCAGTGGGATTGGCTGAACACCCATTGGGATTATCTGTCCTAACAACAACAACAACAAGTACCTCAGGCAGTTCCTTCAAGAACCAATCAGTTCAACCCCACACCTCCTCACCCCTATCAAGGAGGAAAAAAGAGAAAAAACAATCACATATAATTCTTGCACAAACCATGGTAAGCCCCTCTATTGAATCTCAAGTACCATTTCTTGTTGCTGATTCAGTTCCTTCAGGTAATTCTGGAAGAGGAGATGAGACTGTGAGACCAGTGGAGGCTGAGAGTAGTAGACAAATTGCTCAATATTCTAATTTATCTAATCCTTTGGTTTTGATAGCTACTTCAATGATAAATCCTGATATGGCTATTACTGATGAGACACTTGAAACTGAGTTTTATGAGAGTCTGGAAAGTTATTCTATCTCCCTATTGAGAAATACTCCAGATGTGGCTAACATTAATGATGAATATTTGAGGGATATTATTGCTAAACAAAATCATATAATAAACAACATGCAATTAACTCAGAAATTTAATAGTTTGTTAACTGAACAGGGTTATCAAGAATTGAGGAGTGAATTACAGAGAGTTTATGATTATTTGTTCCATTACAAAGTAACTAATGAAAAGAAAGTTTCTTTATGGTAAAATATCAAAAATTATTTGTCTATATTAAAAGATACTGTGTCCATTTGTTGCCAGGAGCTAGAAGGACATAATTGGAGCTTAAAAAGATTAAGTGATCATTATTCATTTTTACAAAATAAGAACCAGTTATTTTTTGAAACCATCAAGGAGAGTTTATCTAGTATTCCAAAAGTGAAGACTAGGCTAAAAACCATTGAAGAGAAATTAAATTCATTGTTACATGATCAAAAGTTTTCTGACATTTTTTTGAAAGAGCATGTGGTGTAGGATACCCCAATTTTACCTGTTTCTAGTTCATCCAAAGTAAAATTAGTTCCAGAAATACCTGTTGATATCACTTAGTTTCCATCAAAAATTGATGATGTACCTGGATTATCTACAGAAATATTAAACAATGAAATTAATTCCCAATTGGAGAAGTTACAGCTCCTTCTAACTCAGAAAAAAGCTTGTAATAAGGAGACTAATTCAAATCAAAAGAATTGACCAAAACTTGACCAGTATCCAAAATTTGATGGTGACTCTTCCTCTGATTGGCAGCAGTCCATTTTCAGGTTTGATAACTTAAAAAACTCTTAAAAATACCAGATGTGGAAATTTTGTCAAAATTAATTTCTTTTTTTACCAATGTGGCCCTAATGTGGTATGAATCTGTTCTCTTGGATAAAAATTACTACTCATGGGAAGATTGGAAAAGATTAAATAAAGCACAATTTGGTGGTTCCAAGTTTAGGATAGCTCAACAAAGGCAATATGAAGAAACTAAATTTAGCTCTTCTACTGAAAAAGCTATTGAGTTCTTGATGTAGCTTGTGAAAATCTTGAGGGCAATGGACCCAAATATGGAGTTTGAGTTATGGAAGGACAAGATCCTTTATAAATTACCTATGTCTTTGAGAGACTTGATAGTTTCTAGGACTGAGTTCTCAAGAGAACCTTCTCCTTTCATTAATACTTGTAATGAGATCCTTGTAAACAACAAGTATGATTCTAGAAGATTCATTCCTAGAACTCCATTTGAGAAACCCTCAAATTACAAACAGAAACCTCTGGAAAAGGTTGGTAAAACTTCTGCCCTTGTTGCACCCAAAAAGTATGCAACAAACACTTGCTTCAAATTCAGATAGCCTTGGCAGAAGGCCATGTTTGTGACAAAAAGATAAATATTGTTGATCAGACAGAGGAACATGCTGATGACACAATAGCACTGTATGATACTTCAAGTGATTGTGCCAGAAATGTTTCATATGAATCTCATCAGGAAATTTTGATGCTGAAAGAGGATATTCATTATTTGAATAAAATGAATATTGAGAATAATGATTTATCTACAGCAGAGGATGATGAGATCATAAAAAACCTTGAGGAAAGCTCAATTATTATTGCCCCTCTCAAGGCACCAGTCTTGATCAATGGAAACAACATTGAGGTTGTCTTATATTCTGGAGCTCGAGGAAGTGTAGTATCTGAAAAAGCACTTGCTTCAGTGGACCAAGATTATAAATCAAAACTTATGCCTATCTCATCTGAGAATTGGAGAGGTTATGGCTTTGTTTTGTCCCCCATTGGTAAATACAAAGCCACAGTATTTTTTAAATATAACCATTGTTTTGTAAGAGCTATATGTGATTTTGTTGTCATGAAAAATGATAACTTGAGTAGTTGGTTCATTGTGGGAAATGAAATTTTAACCAAATATGGCATAAATCTAGATCCTTCAAATCAATGCTTCACAATGGGGATGAATGGGAAGAGAAAATTTAAAATTTCCTCCCCCAAGAAATCATTAACACCAGGATTAAACACATGTCATTCTGTAGTTCGAAATAAAGGAATATCTACAAAAGAAATACCTACCCTTATGTCTGAAATTGAAAATGCTTCTTTTAGAAAATAACTTTCTGGTGAGGAAAATAATTCCATCATTAAATTGATAAAATCTTTTCCTATGGCCTTTGCTCATGGGTCACATAAATTAGGATTGGTAAAAGAAGAAATAAAGCTTTTATTATCTTTCCCAATAACTGAAATACCACCTAGTTTAAAGAAGAAGCCTTATCCTGCTTCTCCCATAAAGAGAAAATATATTGAAGACAATATATCTACCCTTTTAAAAATGAATATTTTTGAAAAGGTATTGGAAACACCTATATATTGTGTTATCTCACCTTTCCGAATTTCTTATGAGAAATACAAAGCCAGGTTATGTGGTGATTATAGAGCATTGAGTACTTACACTGTTGATGATATCTATTCTTTACCTAGAGCTAGCTCTATACATGCTACCCTACAAGGTGCTAAATATATCAGCTGTTTGGATGGTAACAAGGGATATCACCAGCTACCTGTTGAGAAGAATTCTCAGAATTTACTGATGATAGCTACTCATATGGGTATTTATAAGTATGTTACGATGCCATTTGGCCCTAAAAATTCCCCTTCAGTTTTTCAAAAAGTTATGGATAACACATTCCATCAGTAAATAATTGAAGGATAGCTGACGGTTTATATTGATGATATAATCATATTCTCTAAAACATTTGACAACCATATTAGCCACCTGTGTAAGGTATTAAATAAAATGGATGAGATAAATATGACCTTTGCTTTGAAGAAATAAAAATTTTGTTTCCATTCCTTAAAAGTGCTTGTTCATGTTGTCTCAGGCTTACAGATATGTGTTGACCAAAACAAAGTGTCAGCCATACAACAGGTGAAGGCTCCTACCACAGTTAGAGAGCTCCAGAGTTTTTTGTGAATGTGTGGATACTATAGACAGTATATTAAAAATTACCAAGTCATAGAATTACCCTTACCCAATTGACTAGGAAAGATGTTGCTTTTGTCTGGAATAGTGAAAGACAAAGAGCTTTTGACACTATGAAACATTTTTTTATGTCAGCACCAATTTTTGTGTTACCTGACTTTAATCAACCATTTGTTTAAAACACTGATGCCAGTTTTATTGGTCTTGGTGCTTCCCTCCATCAGAAACAAGTGATGCATGATAAAGTATCAGAAGTATTAATTTGTTATATTTCAAGAACCTTGAGAAATAGTGAATTGAAATATGGTGCCACTCAACTAGATTGTTTGGCAGTAGTGTGGGCTCTAGAGAAGCTACATTATTATCAGGATGACAAGAAATTTGAAATTTTCACTGACTTCAGTGCAGTTAAATCCCTCTTAAATTTGAAAACACCTAACAGACATATGTTCAAATGGCAGCTAGCTGTTCAAGAATACAGGGGGAGAATGACAATAATTCATAGGGCTGGTATTGTTCACTCAAATGTAGATATTTTTTCAAGTTTATCTTTGCCAAATGATGACTCAAATCTTGCATATGTTCCTGAAGATGAGATAGTTCATATTCATGGAAGATATGTGGCTGATATGGAGGAAGAGCTATTACAGCTTATTCTGGATTCATATGATAAGGACACTGACTTAAAAAAGTTATTTACCATATTAAATGATCCAAAGAATGCTTCAATACAAGCATTAATTAAAAACCTTCCACCAAAGTACTAGAAAGCTTTGCAAAAAGGTAAATCTTCAATTGATGAAGGATATCTATATTATAGAAGAAATTTGAGTAATGTTATTGTTATTCCTCCTTCTATGAAAGAGATCATCTTGAAAATTTGTCATGATGACATATTGGCTGGACATTTTGATCTTGAAAAAAAATGATCAGAATTAAAAACATTGCTTGGTGGGTGAATATGTCTGAAGACACCAAATTATATGTTGAATCCTGTGATTCTTTCCGGAAATCAAAAAGATTGACTGTAAAAGAGTTGGATCAATGCAACACATTGAACCTCCTGATGCACCATGGAAGATAATAAACATGGACTTTGTAACAGGATTGCCCATTTCTGGGAAAGAAATTAATAACTCTTGTTGGGTTATTGTAGACAGATTCACAAAAATGTGTAAATTTATCCCTACTCACAAGGATGTTTCCACTAAAGAATTAGCTTTTTTGTGGTGGTCTGATATGTTTAAACCTTCTGGATTTCCTAAAGCCATAATATCTGATAGAGACCCTAAACTTACTTCTGAATTCTGGATGTCTCTGATGGATGTTTGTTGCTGTGATCTGAAACTTTCTACTGCCCATCACCCCCAAATGGATGGATTAGCTGAAAGAATGATTCAGACTTTAGAGGACATGATAAGAAGGTATTGTGTCTTTGGCCTTGGGTACAAAGACAATGACAGATTTACTCATGATTGGGTTACCTTACTTCCTGGTTTGAAATTTGCCTATAATAGCACTGTTCTTTCTGTTACTCAGAAAAAGCCTTTTGAGCTCTGGCTTGGATATGTTCCAAATATCCCTGCCCAAATTCTCAATAATAAAATACCTAAATTTGATTTACATCCTGGTGTAAAATCATTTCTTCAAATGCAACAACTTTGCAGAAGTCATTCTCAAAAATGTATTGAAAAATCCTTTGAATATGAGAAGAAGAGATGGGACAAATCCCATAGAGAATACACTTTTAAAAAGGGTGATGAAGTACTGATTTCTACAGTCCACTTCAATTTATAAGGTAGTAACAAATTGAAAGACCCATTTGTAGGTCCATTTGTTGTCAGAATAATGGTTGGTGATAATGCAGTTGAAGTTATCTTATATGCTCCATATGACAGAAAACATCCTGTTTTTCCAATATCTCTTTTGAAACCTCACACATCCAATAGTGATTTATTTTCCAAAAGGAGGGGAAGACCAAAGAAAACCCCTAATGAAATCACTGAGACAGCAGAAATTGATAAGATTCTGAATGACAGAATAGTTACTTCTGAAAAAGGTACAGAATACTTATTGAGATTCAAGAATAAATCATCTGAATATGATTCTTGGATACCTGGGAAGGAGATATCTAATTTTCCTACCTTGCTAAAGAAATATAAAAAGAAAAAATCATAACATTTTTTTATTGTTTTTTTAGAGTGAGGGAGTGTCAGCCAGGCTACTAGACTTATGCAGTAAAATAATTAATTATTTTACTGCGATGAAGCCACACCTTTTTAATTCCCATTTTAATTAATTATTTTATAATTAATTATGTATTACTTACAATAAACTAACTAAGTACAATAAGTAAATTTAGTAATTATATAAAACTAATAACAATGTCCCTTATATTTTTACTCCCTAACACCATGCTCAATAACAGGATGAAAAAGAGTAAAATTATACTAAAATACTAAAGACTAAAAAAATTCAAATTTCTTTATTAAAAAATTTAAAATTCTATTAATATAAAATTTTAATTCAAAATGTTTTACACTAAGTGCGACAATTACAGGGAATGCTAAAACTATATCAAATAATGTGATACCTTTTATTGATGCATCATTTTAGTATACCTTTGTTATGTGCACATTCTTATTTTTAGAATGGTTTTTCTCTCACACTCCCTTATGGATAGTTGTTAACTCCGTGTGTTATCTCTCTCCTTTTGCCTATAAAAGGCCTTCTCTTTTGTGTTGTCTTAATCATTCATAACTTACCATTTTATAAATCATTTATTATATAAATTACTTATTACTATTATTTATATTTTTAGTATTTAGATTACCACAGTTATGAATCATAAATTATAATAATATTTATAAAATTCTACCTCTTTTTATTTGAGTAAAATAACTTACAAGATAAAAAATATGTGCTTGACTTTGAGAATTTCAAATCCACTGAGCAAAACCATAAATTGCCACCAAAAATCTTCTAGACCAAAAGGAGTCCCCCGATAACTACTCACTCCCTAACCACTTTCTTTTCAAGACATCTTTCATTTTATCCAGCATTGCTAAAGCATCCTCATTACAACCTTTACTTTGCTTCAATATTAAAAGCTCCTTCAGTTGATTGATATCATTACTTCTCATTTCACTATGGCTTGGTTCATCATTTATCTTCAAGTTTCTTTTATCTATCTTGATTTTCTCCTGGTTCAACTTGATGTTTGTTTGGTCAATAGCAATTTTTACTTTGTCAATTTCAAGTTGCTCTTTCTCAATTAATATTTTGTCTTGTGCAATATTCACTTGTTTTCCTGCAAGATAATTTTGTTGCTCAAACATTGAATTGGTGCTGCACATGCTTGTAAGTCGTTTTTCAGCCAAATCTTTAAGATGAGTAGTGATGTTGACTTTATCTTCACTTATAGTGCTATCACTCAATCTTCTTTTTTTTGCTGCTTTTTGACCTATAGGGCGCACACTGAAAACATCAGAAGGCAAAGGAGTAACTGGTTCACTGTTTTGATCATCATAACAACTTGAATTCGATTCAGGTATTGCAGGGTCCACAGGTATAGGGTCTGTAGGAACTAAATTAGAAGGTTTGTTTATCTCCATTCTCCATTTCAGTGCAAACTTTAGTTTTCCCCATGCTGGAAGACTTTTGAAAGCTGACTTGTCTTGTTCTTGATAGATGGTAAGAGCCATTCAGAGCCAGTCACTCAGGTTACTTCTACTAGGTGGGTTTCACTCAATTGAGTGATAAATTGCACTAAATTTAAGAGTTGATGTATTTAAGGCTTGCCATCTGACATACAAGGCAAAAAAAATTGATTGAATTGTTAAAATGTGATTTGAGTAAGAAGGAAAGAGTGGTTACCTTATTTTTATTTGTTCATAATCTCTGTAATGGACCTTGCTATACATATTAAAATGTGTCTTGATTTTTTTGTAAAAGGCCTCCCCAGTTTGATATGTTGCATATTCATGCTGTTCACTGATGCTTATCCATGACAAGGCAAGTTGTTCTTCTTCCTGTGGGTTCCAGTTAGGCAAACATTTTTTCTTTGAATCAGATGACATATTGCAGGTTTTTTTAGTTGGAAGGTTTCTATAGTTGTCTGTAGTACCAAAATATGTTAATAAATAGTGATATGAAGTCAAAATAGTGTTGTGTAATGGAGAAATGAAAAAAATCAGTAACCTTCAGACGGTTGGTATAATCTGCAAGCAAGTTGAGATGAGAAATTTTTTGGCGGGCGAGAGGTTGAGTTAATGACTCACAAGCGGTAGTGTCCAGTAATATTACTGACGCTTATCGACGAATTGCTTATTTGAGGGCTTACCGATGGGTCTTAATGGAACAAGTGATGTTGCCAGGTTCAAAATATGCATACCAACAGGGTTTATCGAAACGAGTGGAGATGCCCTAACCTGTTGCATGGTATCAGCCAACTGGACTTCGGAAAGAACCGGAGAACAGGAGGTACCGCTGCAATAGTACATCTACAATAATGACTAAGTACATAACAAGTTTTTGTGTGAATATACATAAACATCGAAACACGACACTAGTCGTGGTCCCGGAATGAGCCAAAAAACGATCCGATGCCAAACCTCAAGGTTTCTATACATTTTAGCTAGGCACATGAGTATCTTATATACACCTAACACAATATATCTCAGTTACATCATAGATATAGATTACCTTTAATCACCCATCCTGCCTTGCGCTAAAAAGTTATCAGAACTTGTAAATGGTGTTATGCCTGTTTACTGACTCTTTGTGATATGCCCTTCCTCTAAAGTTTGGCAGTATTAAGAGCAATCAAGAACAATAAGGAAAATGAAAGGAGCTGCTCAAGTCAGTTGATGAAGTGCGTTTTCCTTACCAGAGATGGGGGCCCAGAACGGCGGTTAGATTGTGTTACTAGTGAGAAGAAGATAGGCTTTTTAAAAGCTATTAATCTTCAGGACTGATCGTGGGATGTGATAAGACACTAAAATTTATTCTTTGGTCAAGTAATATATAGATTGTTTCTTTTTTTACAAACAATATTTACAGCTACTTGAGAAATGTTTGCAGTTTTACGCGATTTTTTTTTTTCGCTTCTTCCCTTCCCCCCAGAATGTGAGTTTAAGTCAGCTGAAATTATCCTTCTTCACCATTGGATAGTCCCAACCCAGATTTCTCTAGATTAGCAAACCTAAAATCACATTCTAGGGGAAATAGGAGAAGAAAAAAAAATCATGAGCCCATAAGCTTTCCTGATATAGCTGTATAAAAAATGTAGATTGGGGCTACTTTTTGTCGAATTGATAAGTGTCTAATTCATGTCAAACACAAACACAGCTGTAGCTTAGAAAGATAGTCTTGTATGAAAAGCGGAATTCTCATAACAAAGATCATGCATGGATATTCTTCAGGCAGCACAGAGAATCAAGAAAAATATAGATAAAAGGAAGAAAGAAAAAGTGCAGCGTAACTTGTACAGCTATTTAAAAATGTTTGTGGCTTTCGCTCCTCCCTTCCCCTGCCAATAGTATGAGTTTAGGCAATACGACTTATTCTTTTGTCAAGAGATAGGAGGCAAAAAAACAGCAAGGTTTTTTCCAAATAGCTATATCTGATGCACTTGGGAAAATTATAGAGGACTGGCTAGCAAGTCTGCCAAGGATTTTTCAACAAAGAGATCCAAATTTGACTTTGGTTTTGCCTTTGTTCAAAAGACTAAACTGCAACTGCTTTTCTGACTATCTTCCAATGTACAGCTAAATTGAAAAAGGTTGGTGCAGCTTTTCAAAATTTTGCTCAATTTACCCAGCATTTTTGGTGGGCAACAGGCTAGCGGGATGGAATAATGAGGGAAAATGCTGGGTAAGTTAGGCAGAACTGTAGAAAACTGCACAATCATTTTCAATCTAGCTGTATTTACAAGCAATTCCTCTATGATTTTCCGTGATGACACTTTCAAATTCAATAGCAAAGTCTTTTTGAGGTGATTGGAGCTGAACGAGGCTTGCATAGTCGTTCAGCTTAGAATTTGAAACTAGGAAGTCATTTGGAGAATGTTTTGATTTCAAAATTTGTCTGGTGATCTCCTTATCACTTAAGGGGCACTAATGTGGATGCAATTTCGTAATCATTTATTTTTGAGGATATAAAGAGAATGCTCTATTATCGAAGATTGGAGATTTACTAGCAGTATATCACAATTAGATCCATCGTGCCACTGACCTCTCACTCAGGCAAACTGGCTTAGTCTACTTGCCTACACTTCCTTACTTTTTTGAGATTTTTACCTTATCAATTCACTCAAGCTGGCTTCGCATTGTAATAAGAGAAAAAAACGTCCAAGCCACTCCTTCTCTACTCCTCATTCAAAACAAGGTTTACATCCTCAAGATTCACCCTTTTTTCTTTTGCTTCAGTAAACTGATTGCTAATTTTTCCTGTGCACACATCTTCTGATCATATATCGTTTTTTCTTGTTTTACTTTTGTTTTCTCTCTTTTCTTTACTCTATTTTAAACAAAACCTTGCCTTAACAGATCAGACTGCATCAATGACCTCTACAAAAAAAACCTTTCATTCTCTGCCTTCTACTTCAATTCCTTTAAGTCGTTCTGCTGGTGCTTCTCACTATCAATCCCCTTCAATTTCACCTTTTGGTTGTCCTGATTCTTCTGTTCCGCCTCGAAATTTTACTTATCCATCTGATTGTCCCTCAATTTCTGAGGCTCTCCATTCCTCAATTCCTTTGATAGATTTTTTAAGTACACTAAATCAGCCAGTTTTCATTTTAGAAGCCAGATCACTTTACAATGCCTTGTGCCAAAGGCGAGTGGTAGGCAAAGATGAAGATCCTGAAGAAAGCGGTTCCATTCCTAAGAGTCATTCTCACGATGTCATGGAAGAACCTTTGGTATATCCTCATGTTAGTGGTGAAGCGGCTGATACTGGTCGTGATCGAACACTCTCTGAGCTTCTACGTCCCATTTGGACCAACGAGCTTGCGTGCTCTCTCGCTCGTCAAGTCCTTAATAACTGCTCACCACATTTATCCGGCTTTGACTCTTGGGACTTGGTGCGCTTACTTAGCTCTAAAGATATTTCAAGGTGGCTTGGATGGATGAAAACTATCTTTAATCGACAAACCCATGAACATGAATTCCGAACCTGTTTTAGGGACATGAATTTTTTAAGCTCATCTTTGAATTTAGCTGCTTCACCCAACTCCATCTCCAACAAGCAGCTTGCATATCCTAATCATGATGATGCGTTTCAAAATGGTGAAATTGTCTTAGTACCCACACTTTACTCTTTCCCATCGCATTATCCTTCAGTTTCTACTCCCACTTCGTCTCACAACATCCAAAGCCTCATCAAGCCCTCACTGTCACCATCTAGTTCTTCACCGTTATCGCCGAGTGTATCTGTCTCTGAACCTAACATTGGGCAAGTAGTAATTTTTACTGTAACTGTCCTCAAATATCCAAATCCTAGGCCTGCCCTGTGCTCAACTGGATACAAGCCCTCGCCCCATCATGATGGGGTTTCCGATTCTAACTACCAGCCGAGTCTGTTGAGTCCCAGTGCATCAAAGCGCATAAAAACTTCCGACTCTTCGCCCGTGTTGCCTCAATCTGCCCTTCAAGTCCAAGATCCCTTAACCCAAAATGCCCATCCACGTTTACCTTCCATTTCATCAACTCGCACGATTAAATGCGGCGATCTGAGAAAAAACTCTAGTATAGATCATCAGTGGACTACTGGTAGATGGCTCGGTGAGCGTGAAGCCAAAAAGGTTGTTTCTCGGCTAAAATCTCACAGACATCATCGTCACCATTCTGCTGCAAAATTAAAAAACAAAAGTAATTTTTGTTCAGGATCTCCTGGTGGCCCTCAAGAGCCCTCTACAGTTTCCAGGTCTTTTCAAGACCATTCTCTTACAGCATCTCAATTGGGAAGTCCTATCAGTGATGGAGCCAGTGCTCTTGGATTGCAAGCCTCTGAATCTGATTCACCAAAGGACCTTGGGGAGATGCCCAGGTTATCAAAGATCTGTGAAGACTTCTCAATTGAAAACCAATCAACAATGGATCACGCTGAACATGATTCTAGTTTACCAACCAGTCCCCCACACGAACACTCGGAAAAGAATATCTCAGATTTTGTACCCAAGAAACATGTGGCGAGTCTTAAGGCAGCACATGAAGATTCAATTCATTTTGTGATGCATGAATCAATTTTAAATTGGGGTGAACAGTTTTTGCGATACTAATTTTTATTGGTTATTAGCTGATATTTGTAAATAAATTATAAATCTATAGATGCCATGGCTCCTGCGAAAAATGATTTCAATGGGACACAAACTTCTTTTGAAGGAGACATGACTTCCCAACTTCGAAAATTACGTTCTCCTGACATTCCATCGATTTCTTCAGAATCTTCGGGAATTCTTTCGCATTCCGCAGAATGTGATGGTACAGACAAGAAATCACTTGTTGATAAATCATTAGATTTGTTTCAAAAATCATTACTTACCACTGAAATGGGCAAAGCAATACTGGAGTATGATTGGGATAGAACCCCCATTGGAAGAATGGAATGTTGGAGCTCGACACTGCGTTCAATGGTAGCACTAATTTTAGTCTCTCCATACCGAATGAGGTGAATTTTCGCAGACCTATTTTTATCTGTCCATTTCAATTAAACTCATTTCTTTGTCTAACTTTAACCAGCTTACTTTGGGGCAAAGAATGTGTAATGATTTATAACGGTAGAATTGATTTTCCTTAATTTTCCTTGACAACCTGCTGGAAAAGTCTACGGACAGGGCACTTATGTTGCTTTGCTGTCTCGTATTTTGATTTCCAGATGCATATGTGAAGACTTGTGGACGAAAGCATCCTGGCCTGCTGGGAAAAAGCGGCGCAGAAGGATGGGCTGAGTTAGTTCAATCGCTTCATGAATAAACTTTTCTTAAATCTTCCTTTAGTAAAGCTGCCATTTTCGTCCTCTTTTTAATTAATGTTTTATTGGATGAACTACCACTAGGGTTTGGCAAGATATAGGAGAATACACAGAGCTGGTTCTTAAGGGCCATGTTTACAAGGTTTACGATAGCCTAATGTTTTTTGATCGAGATCCATCTAATCCTCATGGCATTCGTAAAGAAGAATGCTACCATTCATTTAGGTTTGTTTTTTTGGATTTGATTTGCCGATACGCAGACGAACATGAATTTATGAAAGATAGCAGTTGGCTTCCAGTCCGGGGTCCGAATGGTGAAGTCGAAGGGATCTTGAATCCATCTTTTGAGTAAGGAGGACAATGTTTTGATACTTTAATTTTGGATCTCTGTTGTACACGGCTATAGTATATTGTAACTATTTTTTTGCTTTAACGTCTTTTCTTAGAACCACTTCGAGAGTCATAGCAGAACGAAGATTAGCAACATTGCGAGATTTGTTGCAGGTAACTTTAGTTTCTCGCGACAGTAAATCTTTTAAACAAGGTTGTTTGGAAAGTCTTTCACGAAATCCTTATGATCTGCCTTTTGTTATCGTAAGTTCTTCCAAGTATCCAGGATGTTATCAAATGTCATTTGATATAAATGCCTAATAACTTGAATCCCATTGATAGATGTATAACTGTGAGCAAAAAAAACCTCCAGCCCGCAATTTTTTTTCTTCAAATGATGATGACAGCTCAGATAGTTCGAGTAGTCTTTTGTACCCGAGTAAAATGACTTTACAACTTACGCTGGCAGGGACTGTAGCTGTTCCTGTTGGCCATTCAAGTGCTCCCGAAAATATCGAAATATCAATTAATATACAAACTGCATGTGGATATAGTAGTAACCATGAAAGTAGTGCCGGAAAAGAATCAGCTTCAGCCTCTTCAATCACCATCAAAACAGATTTTTTGGAAGATGAATCTTTAGTTTGGCCAATGCAAGAAGTATGCACTTTGAAAAAGCCAATTTACATATCTCACCTTGGCTCTCGTGCCCAAGGATTCGAACAGCGTGGATGGAAAGATGAAACTACTTCAGCAGTGTAGGCATATTTTCAATTCATTCCATCGATGTTGCAATGGCAAAGTAGCAGGCAGAGAAATTAAATCTCATCTTTAAATTTCATCAGGGTTATGCCGATCTGCAGCAGTGATGATGCGCCCCCACTTGCTGTTATTGTTTTTGGACTTTCACCGAGGCTTTATTGGACTGAAGTGTATGCATTGTTCCTTAACATTTTATCAAGGCAATTTTCCAGTGGTTTAGGAACTGTTATTGGCCATGAAGCAGAAGTAAGAGTTGACTATTTCATTTATCAAATGGGGCAAAGGATACATCCAATGTAACGATTAAGCTTTTGTTCCTCACAGAGCCGACGATTAGAGGAGTTAGCATCCTTAGATAGAGCCAAAACAGCATTTTTCACCAATATCTCCCGTAAGTGCATAATACAGTTTCTTGGCTTCTTGCAGAGGTCGATGGCTTGATATAAAGACTGAAGATGGATGATTTTCGAAAGATGAGTTGAGAACTCCATTGACTCTAATCGTGGGCCCCATCTCGGACATATTGGCATCAAAAGAGAATGTCAGTGCTGCAGCTAGAGAGCGCCTGAAAGTAGTCGAGGTAGGTTTGGTCAATCGCAGTGGTTTAAGTTTCTATTAACTCAACACACTTTTAATGATTTGCTTTTTGGATCAATCATACATGTAACAACGTGGTAGAGAAACACACAGCGGTTGATCAATCTTGTTAATCAGCTTCTTGATTTATCCCGATTTGAGGCGGGTCGAATGTCTGCTCGATTTCGCGAAACTAATTTGTCTTCCATGGTTGCAGATTTGGCATCATTATTTCGCAGCACATTTGCTAAGGTATATTGAAAATCATTTTACAAACTTGGTTTTTTAATCCTGCTGCTTTTATTCTGAAACCCTTAACTTCTTTTTCTTCTGTTTTTGGAATTGTATGTAAATTTACACAATAAGAACGAAATTGATTTAATTGTTGACTGTCCTGAAACATCGCATAAGGTATGGGTAGACCACGATTTTATGGAAAAAGGTTTAATTTCTTCCCTGCTTAAGTAGTTACTTCATAGCGACTGACGAGTCGATATAGTTGTTTTTAATTTAATATCTAACAGCATGAGTAAGCATGTGATCTCTTCTCCACTTCTGAGTCTAGACTTCAAATTTACAAATGCCCCCCTTTGTTTACTTAATACAGAATTTACTCTTCCTGGTGGAAGCGTTACCATCAAAATTCGGTATGATGCATCTCGTTGCTATCTTACCTGCCAAGATACTGGAGTGGGAATTAGAGCGGAGGAATTATCAAAAATATTTGACCGGTAAATCACTGATTTTGTTCGATCTCTAGAGTGTCTTACTTTTATCTCTATTGAACGATTGCCTAATTTTACTAGTTTTCATCGCATTGACGGTTCGGCTTGCCAAGTGGAAGGCACAGGCATTGGTCTGGCTCTCGTGCAAGGTAAGTTATTTCAAGCTCATTCCAAGATCTTTCAACTAACGTTTTACAATAACTATATTAGTTGAATGAATCAGCACTAATTTTTTTCTTCCTCACAGACATTGTGAAGCTGCATCAAGGAACTATAGAAGTAACCAGTGAGGTTGGCCGTGGTTCTACGTTTGTAGTAATATTTCAATTGGGAAATGCCCATCTTCCTCCGGATAGTCTTGAGAACTCGTCAACCACTGCTCTTGAAAAAGTGCAAGATCAGATTATTGCTTCCAACGCTCGACGATTCATACTTGGGACTATTGAAAATGTTGATACCGCTCTTACCTCGGCTTCTCCCGCTGCTTCAGATGCCTCAAGTTCTAGACTTTCGTTTGATACAATATTTGCTGGCACAGCTGAACGGGACCTTCTTTCCATAAGGGGCTCAAAAATATTAGTTGCTGATGATAATGCTGATATGCGAGGATTTGTTAGTAGCGTTCTGGGAAGATATTTCACTGTATTTGAGGTATCAAATGGGGCTGATGCTTTGGCATTAGTCCTTCGAGAAAGACCTGATATGGTGGTCTCAGATGTGATGATGCCTGGAGATTTAGATGGATTTCAACTATTAGCCCAACTTAAAAGAAATTCCTTAACGACAAACATCCCAGTCATCCTTTTGTCGGCTCGTGCTGGCTCAGAGGCTAGAATAGAAGGTCTATCAGCAGGCGCAGATGATTACTTAGTAAAACCTTTTGATGCTAAAGAACTGGTTGTTCGTATACATACCCATCTACAACTTTCAAAAATGCGGCAGAACCTTGAAAACGCTGTCGAGGCGCGGACGCATGAATTAGATGAGAGTCGGATGAGGTTCCAGGATTTGGCGTCTCGATTTGAAGCCATTTCTATGTTAAGCCCAGTTGGAATTGTCCAATGGCACACTGATGGATCCATTCTGTTTGCAAATCAAGCATTTCGTGCGCATTGTAAGTTGCCGGAAGTCTGCCCCCTTATAGATTGGACGAACCAGATCCACCGCGATGATCAGCCTGCTGTTAGGAATCAATTTACTCGAATTTTAAGTGAGAAGTGTTCTGGTCGTGGCGAGTTTCGCTGGGCCGATGGGTCATGGTGTTTCTACGAAATCTCCCCATATATGACTACCGTTAACGAAATTGCGGGCTTTCTTGGCTCTACGACCGATGTCACTGAGCGCAAACAATCTGAACGAAAGCAACTTGAGGCTGCTGAGCAGCGGGCTCGAGATGCTGAAGAAAGCAAAAGACAACAAGAGGCATTTATTGATATGGTGCTTGATTGCTAAATTTTTTGTTCTTTTGAAGTTCACTAGTGAAAAAATAGACGTGCAAGATTACTGATTCCTCTCTCTGGCATATTGTCCATAATTCTATTGATTTTTTTTCAAGACATCGCATGAAATACGCAATCCTTTACATGGAATCCATCAAGCTGCTCAGTTATTACATTCCTCTTTAAAGCAGCTTTGGGAGATGGCTGAAGCAGCTGATGAAATAAATTGCAACAGCTTGTTACTCTTACGTCACGAGCTATCAGAGAACATTGATGCCGTTGAAAGTATTCAGCTTTGTGCCTCACATCAGTTAGTTATTTAATTAATCATAACTCGAAATCAAATTATGTTGTTGAGCTCACAAAATGTACTAGATCTCGGATTGCAGATGATATTATTAATGTCTGTCGCTGTTTAACCATGGCTTTCTTATGAATTTGGGCTAGCTAAACTAAAACACATATTTACAGGTTTCGAAATTGAGCATGGGATTGTTGACCACAATAAAGACAGAATTCGATCTCGTTGGCAGAGTTCGGGAAGTTTTGAGGATGTTTCGGATAGAAGGTGCTTTTCCATGTCTAATAATTATTTAACTGTATAGATTGAAAATTTATCACTGTGTTTACTTTAAATTTCGTTTCTTTCTTGTAGCTCAGCAAAAGAATGTGCTTCTTAAAACTGAACTAGGTCCTGGCCTCGAAATTCCACAATACATTGTTGCTGATCCTAATAGGCTGGCCCAGGTCACCATCAATTTTTTATCAAATGCTCTTAGATATACTGCAGATAGTGAAGGGCTCCGCATCGTGACTGTAAAAGTGGATATTTTTAATTCCTGTCCTGAAAGGCTTCCCAACGGCAGAAGAATAGGTGAGTTGAACGCTGATTTTTCACAACCCAGCGAGGAAATAGTATATGCCAAAGTAGGAGTTCAAGACACTGCTAGAGGCTTGTCGCCGGAAGAGATGGCTCGACTTTTCGTTAGGTTTTCACAAGCTAATCCAACGCAAGATCAATATGGTAATGATCAGGATCTCTTTCATAGGCAATTCACTGATGGTCTCCCCTTATTAGGTGGTAGTGGATTAGGTCTTTATGTCTCTAGACGTTTGATTGAGAACCATGGCGGGTTTATTGAAGTTGTCTCTACAAAAGGAGAAGGCTCAATGTTTTCTTTCGTTATTCCCGCGAAACGCGGGCAAGGTCCCAAGCAAATAAAAACTGACTCTCTAAGGCCAAATCAAGACAAGCGTACATCTTTTGTGGATAGTATTTCATCCACAGTAGAGCCAAATTTATTTTCAAAGTCAAATATTTCTAGTTCGCATTTATCTAATTTACGGGCCAGCTCGTCAAGTAAAAATTCTCCCTCAAAATCACCGAAAACTTCCGCCCAATATCCAAGTCCAACGTTTTCGTCGACTGAGACAAGTTCGCCTTTCCTGCAAGAGAATTCCTCTACCGTGCATGTACTAGTTGTACGTATCAAGCTTACTTTTCGTCTCATACCTATTTATCCTCAGAACGTAATTTAACTCAACCTTTTATCTCTATGTTTAAAGGTGGAGGACAATTTAATCAATGTAAAAGTTATTAGACGGCAACTAGTCACCAAAGGTTATTTGGTTTCTGTAGCCATGGATGGCCGTCAAGCCCTTGATCTTATATATGCCGATGCTCAACGTATGACACAATTACCCCCTATAAGTATTATACTTATGGACATTCAGGCAAGTAGTTCTTGGTGGGGTTTTATGCAAAGCATTACTCACGTACAATTTTCAAGCAGATGCCTGTAATGGATGGAATACAAGCTATTACCGAGCTCAGGGAAGCCGAAAGAACTGGCAAGGTTAAAGAGCGCTATCCTGTGATTGCTGTAGTGAGTATCTTGACACGAATTTTTCATTTCATTCTTGTCAAATAAATGACTTGTCTGTTGGACTCTACATTTGATTAGACGGGAAATGCTCGTAAAGAACAGACAGCACAATTTTTGGCTTCTGGATTTGATAATGTCAGTAGGAATTTAATTTTAATTTTATGCCAACTTTTTAAAGCATTTTTTATTCCTGATAGATATGTGTCAAGCCTTACAACATAGAAGATGTGCATCAACGAATGGAGCAACTACTATCTTGCAAAAGTACCCAGACTTAAATGTAATTGCTAAATTTAAATTCACGTTATGGATGTAAAAATAATCAAAAAAACCCAGAGACAACGTGTTATTTTTTCCTCTTCCCTATGAATGTTGTATAGATATAAGCCTTTTTGTTTCTTGCGTTTTCTAATTTTGTTGACATACTTCCAAGCCTTCTTTAATGTTAAGTCTTTTGAAACCACACCGTTATTATTATGATTATTATTATTGCAAGGAGCTGTTTAGATGGATCCAGAATAAAGAAAATGTAGGTTGCTTTAATTAATGCATGTTTAAGGGGAATGTTCTTGTTTTGAGTTGTAAAGTTAGACTAACTTCACTCCCTTGGATCCCTGCAATCTGTCATCTCAACTAAATATATTTCTTGCATACACCACGTGCAAACAGCCGACGTACCCACCGCTACGTCAGCGCGACGTAGCGGAAAGGTATTTTAAAATCTGGTCCGCTACGTCGGCTGATTTTTTCTCACAGTTACCGAGTAAGTTTTTTTCATCTTGTATCTTACGTTCCAAGGCTTAACAATTTGTCGTGATGCTCCTTTCACACTACTTGTTGTGGGTACACCTCGCACTGTTTTCCTTAGCTCAGTGGTTAGAGCAACTAACATGTCATAAGTGGTCACAGGTTCGACTCCTGTAGGGGACACTATCCTTTTCCTCCTTAATAGGTTATGGGCCCAGCGTTATCTGGCTAATCCCCAGGCTGCGGTAAGGTAGTTGCCTAGTCAGCTCGGTGCACGGGGGGGTGTTGTGGGTACACCTCGCACTGTTTTCCTTAGCTCAGTGGTTAGAGCAACTAACATGTCATAAGTGGTCACAGGTTCGACTCCTGTAGGGGACACTATCCTTTTCCTCCTTAATACTACTCAATAAGAGCATCCGCAGCCGTTTCAGCAAATATTCAGTAGCTATATGCATTTTACTGGCGCCATTTGTTACTTAATTGCAATATTCATCAGTCGTGTGCAAATTCTTTAACTAAATGCGCGTTACAAAAATATTCATCAATCATGTAACTCATTCAATAACTAGTAGCACACATCCATTTCACACTTCAACTCATACAAACACATCCCCAATAACATGGCACAGGGATTCATGCACATTATAGATGAACTACAATCTATTGAAGAAGAAGAAGTAATATTTAGGGAACTTTTAGAGTCAATGAATTCAAGTAATAAAGCCCACAAAAAAATATTTATTAATTGCAATCGCATTGAAGGACATAACCAGCTTATGAAAGACTACTTTAATACTAATAGTACCTTAAATCAACTATGTTTCACCACCATTTTCGCATTGGTAAAACTCTATTTCTTAAATTTTCCCATGATGTACAGCTACATGATGTGTATTGGACACAGAGGACTGTAAGTTGAAAAAATTGTCTTGTATGTATTCTTTGACTCAATTTAGTATATGACAGGATTGTTGTGGCCAAGTTGGTTTGTCACCTGAGCAAAAAATCACTTCTGTTCTGTGTCAACTTGCCTATAGAATCACTGCAGATGGAGCAGATGAGTATGTCCAAATAGGAGAAAGTACTTCCCTAGAATGTCTAAAGAACTTCATCAAGGACATCATCACATTGTATAATCCTGAATACTTACATGAACCAAACACCAACAAAAAGAAATCTATTCTGAAGGTGTATGGGGATTGTGGTTTTCCTGGGTGCCTGGGGACAATAGACAGTATGCAATGGGAGTGGAAAAATTGTCCTGGTGCATGGGCAGGTCAGTTCCAGGGAAAAAATGCACCCCTACAATAATTTTAGAAGCAGTTGGGTCACAAAACTTGCATTTTTGGCACTGCTTTTTTGGTAGTCCTGGAGCTCTAAATGATATTAATGTACTTCACTGAAGTCACTTATTTGACAAATTGATCACAGGAACTCAAGATGAGGTGCATTTTAAAATAAACAAATGGAAATATACTAGACCATACTATCTAGCTGATGGTATCTATCCACTTTGGTCAACCCTTGTAAAAACAATTAATCACCCTCAGGACAAAGCCAGTCAGTATTATGCAAAAAAACAAAAAGCATCTAGAAAGGATATTGAACGTGTGTTTAATGTTCTTCAAGCTCTTTGGGGGATTATCAAACAGCCTTGTTGTATGTGGCATATAGAGGATGTCAACAACTTGATGATTTGTTGTATTATTCTTCATAATATTGGCCATTGAACACATTTCACCTTTCTGACCCTCACCTGATCAACATCCAGCTGTTGAGTGAAGTAATTTCAAACCACTGGGGCTATTGGCTGGTTTGTCTAGAAGGAGAAAGAATAGAGAGGAAGAGGGAGAAAAGGAGAAGAAGGAAAAGATATAAGGATAAAAGAGAGGGGAAAAGAAAAATAATTTAAAAGTGGGGTGAAAATAATATAAATGAACTTATAGGACTAATGACAATGTGTAAGGGTATTATAATAGTAAGTCATTTTTTTTATTTCTCTCTGCGTAAATATCAATCACTAACAATTAAAACACTCTTAAGAAACCTTTGAATATTTATTAAATGGTTAAGGGGACAGACACATGAAAACAATAAAATAGATAATATTTAAAAATAAAGTGAGTATTGTAAGTGATGGAGCTGAAGGGGATTATCCAAGGCCCTTTTATAGGCAAGGGGTCCTCTGAAGTGCCAAAAATGAGTAAATACAAAATGATAATAGAATGAAACAAGAAAATAAAAAGAATAATAGTGAAACCTGGATATTGAGAGAAAAATATGAAACAAATAATTAAATCCTCAAATAAGAAATAATTTTACCATACTAAATTCCCAAACCAGTTAATTAAAATAGTGAGTAACTATGTAAATTTGTAACAATAAAAACTGTGAGCAATTTATCCAAAACAGTCATTACAATGAGTCTTAAAATGGTTTTAATTGAACCAATACAATTATGTCATTTTGACGCAAACATTTATGTAATCAATTCAATCCAAAACAGAAATTAATAAATTGTTTTAACTATTTCATTTAAATAATAACTAATTTAAGTGAAAAAATTAATTAATTTAATGAATTACTAATTCAAAATAAGTATTTTAATTTAATTTATTAAGTAAGTGTTTTAACTTATTTAATAAATTTTCTAACACAATTAAGGGTCAAAAAGCGCCAAATATTTATAGATTATAACATATGAGAAGGTTTATTTAATATATAAATTTAAATAATTAAATTTTAATTACATTAAAATTCAATTTTACAATTGTAATTATAATATATGTTTATAATTAATTAATCAATAATTTATTAATATTAAATACATAAAAATGCGCCATGCTTTATAGAATATAATATATATTAATATGATGTAAGTTTATAAATAATTTATTTAATAATAAAATTAATATAATACTTATTTTAATTATCTTTAATAAAATGTTTATATAATTTTATTATGTAATAAAATATTATTTTAGATACATAAAATACATCACTTTATTCCCTCCAATAAAGTATTATACATTTTACTGGGATCCTGAGACAGCCTGGCTGACAGGGGCCCACAGCTAATTAACATTTTAACAAGACATATTCAGCAAAATCAGCCTTAACATGATTCAAAAATTCATTTTCAATTGTGTGAAGATCTAAAGGCCTACAATTGGGAAAATAAAGGAAGAATTTAATAAGCAAGTTTTCAATTAAATTCCCAAAAGAATTTTTTTTAAAACTTACAATTATGAAGTGAAAATCAGATTGGTCGACTATTTTGAGGAGCTATAGTGAGATTGGTTTAATATTGAGAGAAATAATTAAACTTTTTATTTAATATAAATTTACTATCAACTACTTACACCACACAATATGGGGGGCAGAATTGCTAGCAAGTCTGCAACCTTGGACCCAAACTCACCACAAATTGAACACACATTGAGCTATTGACAAAGGAACCATACAATCAGGGATGAACACCACTCAGAAGAACAGTTTTAGGTGGGTGTTCAAGTATAGTTCAGTATGGGTTTAATATGAGTTCAGTCTGAGTTCCATCTGAGTTCCATCTGAGTTCAGGTTGGGGACTTGCTATCAAGTCCACCCCCTATATTGTGTAGTGTTATTACCTTTTGATATTTAGAGATGATTATATATGGATTTGTTTGAGAGGCTATAGGAAAATAGGTAAATAATAAAATAAAATACATTTCAAAGTTAGTGGTACAAGAAATACAATAGAAAGGCATACCTTATATATGACTTAAAATCCTTGATTCAGTGAGAAAAGTGAGGCATTATTCCCTTACTGAAATGATCAGGAGGTGTTTCCTAAACTAAAATCATAATAATAAAAAACTTTTAAAGAAAAATAGGAGGAGAAAGCATTTGAAAATCCTAATCCTCCAACTAGAAAAAAAAAAAAAATATAACAAGCAAAAAAAAATAGGAGGAGAAAAAATTAAACAAAGCAAGAAAAAAAAATAGGAGGAAGGATTTTCAAATCCTACATACTTCCTTTCTCAAAAGTTTTCTCAATTTTTTTTAGGGGGGAAATAGGAGTAGGATTTTCAAATCCTTCTGCCTCCTTTTTTTTGCTTACTATATTATTTTTTTCTGTATTTTCTTATTGGAAGATTAGGATTTTCAAATCCTTCCTCCTTTTTTTCTTTTTTTCCCACTCATTAAATTTTTTTCTATTTTCTAGTTGGAGGATTAGGATCTTCAAATCCTTGATACTTTTTTATCTCACTCATTTTATTTATTTTTTATTTTCTAATTGGAGTTCCTCCTCCTATTTTTTTCCTTGCTCAATTAATTTTTCTCTTTTTTTTAATTGGAGGATTAGGATTTTCAAATCCTTCCTCCTCCTATTTTTCTTTCAACATTATTATTATTATTATTTTAGTTTAGGAGACACCTCCTAATCATTTCAGTGAGGGAATAATGTCTCACTTTTATTTCTGGATCATGGATTTCAGGGCATATATAAGTTAAGCCCTTCTCTGTTTTTTCATTTCCCACTAACTTTGAAATGTATAATTTATTATCATATACCTATTTCCCTATAGCCCCTCAAACAAATCCACATATCATCATTTCTAAATTTCAAAAGGTAACAACTTTGAAGTGTATATTATATTAACATATACATATTTCCCTATAGCTCCTCAAACAGATCAATATATCATGGTCTTTAAATATCAAAAAAAATTAATTTTTTCTGTTTTTTTTAGAAATTTAATAATATATCATAATCTAGTTACTAAATTTTAAATTTGTCTCAAAACTGTTAATCATCTATCCATCTTTTCATTAAATAAGCCTTCATCTTTTTTAAAAGAGCTAAATCTCCTGGGGTTTCACAGTCCTTTTCTTTCAAGATAAGTAACTTCATATCATTTGATCTCATATCATTATCAAGTTTCTTTTTCTCTATTAAAATTCTTTCCTTGGTAAGATGATTTGTTTTGTCAAATAAACTGTTGGTTTTGTCCATGGTTGAGGCACTTCTTTCAGCAAGATGACTGTATTTTTACACCAAAAGAGACTTTGAATCTTCTGAGGTTCTTTCATTTAATTGTTTTCTTTTGGAAGCCTTTATTGAGATGGGACATATAGAATAAAAAAAAGGTGAAGTTTTCAGCCTAGATATCCCTAGGACTGTGTGTTTCTTATACTTAAAATAAGATAACCTTTAGTAAATTAAGCTTATATCTTAAAAATAAGGTTAAAACAATAATATTTATGATTATATTACATATATATATAATTATTACTCTATTATATAAATTATAGTAGTTTAAATAGCTTATCCATAGCCTAATAATACTTATTAAGGTGTTGATGGAGTCATAATATACTTATCTTAAGTGATATTAAGTAATTATTGACATAAATAAGCTTATATGTATACATAAATATCATATTCAATGAAATATGCAGTATATTATGTATATTTAGGTATATAAGTGGGTTTTAGCCTCTTAATAGCCTATAAACTTTATTTTTCTGCTTATTTTAGGTCATATGGACGTATAAAGTCAACTCACAATGCCTACAGAAGCATATACATCTATTTCAGGCGCATACACTCAGTCTGGACAACTTAATCTGCTTCCTTGGATGAATATTCACAGATTTATGGGTTGGGAGGTCATTACTGGGTTAATATGGATTCTTGGGGATGTTATTGGGGGCTTGGAAATTTCATTTTTTTACTTTATATGCTTTGGGTTTCATTATATTCTATTTGGATGTGTTATTTTACCTGTTTCTTTATGGTATCCGCTTTTATCTGGATTTTCTATTTATGGTATGGGTCTGTGTTATCATTAATTGTGAAGGAGGGTCCTTACTGGAGGTCTGGGTGTTGAATCTGCTTGAAGTGGACGCCATGGGGAGGTTATGGGCCCTCACAGTGCTGTAATTTCCGGGGATAGCAGTGACATCATCTGGATTGAAGGTCTGTGCACTCCAGTGGATTTTGGTATAAGTAAGGGAGGATTTTGACAGTTATTAGACATCATTCACTTACTAAAATTCAAATAAAAATTATAACACAATTATTAGAATTTAGAAATATATTATAAAGCCATTATAAATTGATATTATCTTTATATAAGCTATAACTATATTATATTCATCTATTTTCCACCACTAGCACGCATTTAAATCCAAGTATTGTGAGTTTTATTTGAGAATAACTATTTTATTAGTCTTCCCCTGAGGTTTAATCACTAAATCATTTATTAAAAAGTAGTAGGACCATTAATAAATACTATTAAATCATACTTAAATACTAGATACACTGACAATTGGGGGTCTTTCCTTAGTTTTTATTTATTATTTAGTATAAGCCTTGGGACATGATTTTTAATTTAGTATAGCTCAAAATAACCAAATATTTGGTTCTGCTGAATATTAGTAAGTCATCATAACTCAGTGATTGCGGAAAAGAACCCTTATAATAATTGTACTAATTTTTTATAATAAAAATTAGGTATTTACAGTAGTAACTGTACCCAATATAAACCCAATTTCACTTGGTATTTGGTCACTAATATAACACACAATTAAATTGGTATTTGGTTGAAGCTTTGTAAGCTATTTATTCACCCTTATAAAGGTCTATTTAAACTTATTATTTTATTTTTAACATATTTTTTCAAATTTTTATTGCATTTTATTTAAA
This sequence comes from Hemileia vastatrix, assembly GCA_030280995.1. NCBI lineage: Eukaryota > Fungi > Basidiomycota > Pucciniomycetes > Pucciniales > Zaghouaniaceae > Hemileia > Hemileia vastatrix. The sequence continues at coordinate 16,521,232 of JASXTE010000008.1, read as the reverse complement.
TGAATAAGGATTTAAATTCAGGGTAAGCTCCAGTGCTTTTTATTAGTAATAACATTGATAATACTTTTAATCTACTAGTTCCAATAGGTTTTCCTTTCTGTAGACGTGATATATTGTTATTTTTATCAATATGAGTGCTCCCCAGGACAATGTAAGTGAAAAGCCTGCTTATAATACCAGGTCTAAAGCTAACAAAAACATTGCTCCAGGACATAGCCATGGAGGGTCAGTCATACCCCCAGGCAGAGCAAATGAGCATAGAGGAAAAAGACACCCTCTTAAGAATGATTACCATAAAAAAGACGTCTCCTCCTCTTCAGGATCAACTATCCCATCTGGCAAAACAGGTATTGAAGTTGGAGGAATCAAAGTCCCTCATGCTCAAGGAGGTAGAGCAATTACAGAACAATTGAAAGGTAGGATTTCAGCAAATGAACCGATCATTGGCAGAGCTAAAGGGAGGCAAGCCAAGTCAGCTTTCCCCTACCCCAAGAGGGTCACATCACTCTCAGGAGAAAATACTAGTAGACAAATGGAAGTGGGATTGGTTCCATCAACAATGGTCCAGTCAAAACTGCAAAAAGGGTCCTCCACCTCAACAGACTTTCTCAGTTCAACCCTACAAGGGAAAACAAAGGCCCCAAAAATCAGGGCTCCCACAAATCCCGTGGTAAGTAGATAACCCTCTCAGATTGAACACAATACTGATAATTACAATGTAGTTAATATTATTGATGTCAAATCTGTGCAGAAAATAGAGGAGGACTTAAGAAAATTAGGTTTTAATGTAGATACACCTGACTTGTCTTTTGTCAATAACAACAGTAGTATTTATAATACAGTTAATCCTCAGTTGCCACCACTTACTAGTGAGATGAGAAGTTCAAAAGAGAGTGAAAGAATTGAGAAGGAAGACATGGAGTATTTTAACAATAATCCAACTGTCCATAGAATTGTTTCAGCATTGTGGAATAGAATGACTGATTGTGAGGAACAGACAGTTAAGCTCACAAGTGATACAATTTCATCCTTAACATTAAATATTTCTCCACTGGCAACACGTAATAAAGAATTAGAGAATGAAAATTTGTCTCTAACTCTTAAATATGATTCATTGAGTAATAAATATAATGAACTTTCAAAAAAATTCTGTGAGTTGGAAAAATTTTATGAAACACATTTATTGAAAAATGAATCAAGAACTAAGTTATCTTTTGCCCAGACAAATCAAAGTGTCTCTGAGCTGCTACAAAGATTAACTAAAGTTGAGATTAATACTTCCAATCTACAAATGAACCAGGATAATCATAAGTATACTCAGTATAATAATAATCCTTTCATTGGCAAAAGTGAATCTCATTCCTTCCCTATACCACTACAACTAAAACCATCTGGTGGTAGTGTCAAATCTGAAAATGTAAGTCACAAATCTGTACAGGAGGAAATACAAGACCATTTATCAAGAGTAAATGAGTTGTTGAATTTACCTAAGATTAGTGAAATAAAATCCAATCAGAAGAACTGGCCTAAGATAGATCAGTACCCAACTTATGATGGGGAATCCAGCTCTGATTGGCAACATTTTATTCAAAGAATTGACAACTAAAATTCTCATATAAGTTACCAGATGAAGAAACAACATCAAAATTGATCTCTTTATTTAAGGATGCTGCTTTATTATGGTTTGAAGCTGTTTTGAATGAGGGTAAAGATTACTCTTGGGCTAAATGGAAACAACTAATTGAAAAACAATTTGGGGGTTCTAAATTCAGACTCACTCAGCAGAGACTTTATGAGAAAACTAGGTATAATCCGTTGAATGGTGACAAAACTATGGTATTTTTAATGAATTTAAATAAAATATTAAAAGCCATTGAGCCTAACATGGATTTTAACTTATGGAAAGATAAGATAATATTTAAATTACCTATATCTGTCAGAGACATTGTTGTAGCTAGAACAATTAATGTTACTGAATATTCTGACTTTATTAATATTTGAAATGAAATATTACTAAACCATAAGTATGAAGCAAGATATTCCACTTATAAACAAAATATTGAACCTGTGAAAAATCAGAACTCAAAATCACTTCAGGAGAAGCAGAAAAAACCTACTGCACCTGTAGTACCAAAAAAGTATGAGACAAATACTTGTTATAAGTGTAACAAACCTTGGGTTAAAGGTCACAAATGTGAGAAGAATATAAATATTGTTGAAAATCAACATGAATCTGAAATTGAAACAGAGAAAAGTAAAGATTCAAGTGATTATGACAGTAATATCTCATATAGTGATGAAAATGAAGTCTGTATGTTGGAAGATAATTTGTCCATCTTTGACAATCCAATATTAAATATGGACTTAAATGAATCTTTAATGAATTTTGAAGATGCTGAAAACATTAAAGATATACAAGCTGAAAACTTTAGAATGACACCTATCATGGTTCCAGCTATCATTTCTGGTGAAAATGTTAATATAGTATTGGACACAGGAGCTGCTGGTTCTGTTGTTTCTACTAATACATTGCAGAAAATTGATAGTAAATATAAGTCTAAGCTTGAACCCCTTCAAAGTAAAAATTGGAGAGGTTTTGGATCAGTACTACATCCCATTGGTAGATACAAAGCTGCGGTTTTCTTTAAACACCAACATGGTTATGTAAGAATAACTTGTGACTTTGTAGTAATGGATAATACTAACTTTAGTAACTGTTTTATCATTGGAAATGATATTCTGACTAAGTTTGGTGTGAAATTAGACCCTGCTAATAACAATTTCACAATTGGCATGAATGGTAAAAGGAAATTTAAAATAAATTCTTTTAACACAGTATTACACATTGAGTCAGTAACAAATATTCCGTGCAAAGGAAGAGAATCCAATGAGATGGAACTTCTGGAAACAGAAATTTCAAAAGCATCATTTGGCACTCAGATAAGTAAAGCTGAGAAAAATAATATTTTGGACTTAATTAAAGCATTTCCAATGGCTTTTGAACATGGTACAAATGAACTTGGCCTTGTAAAAGATCATGAAATGAAGATTAGTTTAACCTGTGATATGGATAATATTCCTGCTAGTCTTAAAAAGAAACCATACCCTGCTTTACCAATGAAGAGGAAAGAAATAGAGGATAATATTAAAATGTTATTAAAAATGAACATTCTTGAAAAGGTTGAAACTACACCAAAATATTGTGTAATATCACCAGTGCTAATTTCTTATGAACAAGATAAAGCAAAACTATGTGGTGATTGTAGAGCATTAAATACATCTAAAGTACATGATATTTATCCCTTGCCAAGGATTGCCTCTATACATGCTACCCTTAAAGGTGCTAAGTATATAAGTTGCTTAGATGGAAATAAAGGGTACCATCAAATTCATGTTGAAAAGAATTCACAGAACTTTTTGTTAATAACAACACACATGGGAATTTATAAATATGTCAGGATGCCATTTGGACCAAAAAATGCTCCATCAGTATTTCAGAAGTTAATGGATATAACATTCCATAATGAAATGATTGAGGGATGGTTAATGGTATACATTGATGAAATCATAGTGTTCTCTAAGACTTATGATGAGCACTTAATCCATTTAAAGAAGGTATTTCAAAAAATAGATGAAATTAAAATGAACCTTGCATTGAAAAAATGTAAATTTGGGTTTTAATCTTTAAAAGTGCTTGGTCATATTGTATCTGGCTTACAAATATGTGTAGACCAAAATAAAGTGGCTGCAATAAAGAATATTGGCATTCCTCAAAATGTAAAGGATTTACAATTTTTTCTTGGTATGTGTGGTTATTATAGAAAATATATAAAAAACTACCAATTAATTGCTGCACCATTGACCACACTGATAAAGAAATCAGAAGCTTTCATTTGGAATAATGAAAGACAACAGGCTTTTGATAAGTTGAAAGAATATTTAATTACAGCTCCTAAATTGGGATTACCAGATTTCCAATTGCCTTTTGTATTATATACAGATGCAAGTTTTATTGGTCTGGGTGCTGCTTTGCATCAAAAACAACTTATTGAAAGAAAAATGTAAGAAGTAGTAATTTGCTATATTTCACGTACTCTAAGAAGTAGTGAATTGAAATATGGTGCTACTCAACTTGAATGTTTGGAAGTAGTATGGGCTCTTGAGAAGCTACATTATTACCTTGAAGAACAAAAATTTGAGTTAATAACTTACTGTAGTGCAGTTAAGTCACTCTTAAACATGAAAAATCCTAATAGACACATGTTTAGATGGCACTTAGCTGTACAAGAATATAGAGGACGGATGACTATTACACATAGAGCAGGAACCTTACACTCTAATGTAGATCTGTTATCTAGAGTACCTCCGCCTAATAATGATGATAATCCTGCTTATGTTCCTGAAACAGAGATTATTAACATTTATGGCATTTATATTGTAGATCTTGAGGGTAAATTCATGCAATAAATTCTTGATATGTATGCTTCAGATCCTGACTTAAGTAGACTCACTACAATATTAAATGATCCATCTAATGCTTCAATGAATGTTTTAATAAAAACATTACCAAATAAGTATAAAGAGGCATTAGAAAAAGGAAAATTTTCCATTGAGGATGGTTTTATATATTACAGGAAAAAATTAAGTAATGTGATTGTAATTTCCCCTTAAATGAAGGAGTTAATGTTAAGTATATGTCATGATGATATATTAGCAGGTCATTTTGACTACCATAAAACATTAACCAGAGTAAAAAACACAGCTTGGTAGATTTACATGTCTGAGGATGTTCAAAAATATGTTGGGACATGTGATTCTTGTCAAAAATTTAAAAAATTAAAAGGCAAAAGAGCTGGTTTATTACAACAAATTGAGCAACCAAAAGCTCCATGGGAAATAATTAACATGGACTTTGTAACAGGTTTTCCAATATCAGGGCATAAGAGTTATAACTCCTGCTGGGTAATTGTAGATATATTTACAAAGATGTGTAAATTTATTCCTACCCACAAAGAGGTTTCTGCAAAGGACTTAGCTTTTTTATGGTGGACACAAATGTTAAATATAGCAGGTTTCCCCAAAGAAATAGTTTCTGACAGAGATCCTAAATTTACTTCTGAGTTGTGGAAATCACTTATGGATGTTTCAGGGTGTCAATTGAAACTTTCTACAGCACACCATCCACAAACTGATGGGCTAGCAGAAAGAATGATACAAACTTTAGAAGATATGATAAGAAGATATTGTGCTTTTGGTCTTAACTTTAAAGACAATGAAAGATTCACGCAGGGTTGGGTAACCCTTATCCCAGGTTTAGAATTTGCATACAATAGTACAGTACATTCTATCACTGGCAAAAAGCCATTTGAGTTACGTTTGAGTTATGTACCTAATACCCCTGCTAAAACTCTTAATAAATTACCTAGATTGGATATCTATCCAGGTACTAAATCTTTTCTTCAGATGCAAGAATTATGCAGAAAACATGCTCAAGAATGTATAAATAAGGCATTTGAGTATGAGAAGAAAAGATGGGATAAAGCCCATAAAGAACAAATGTTCAAAGAGGGTGATGAAGTCCTTATTTCATCACTACATTTCAATTTAAATGGTAATGTTAAATTGAAGGATCCATTCATTGGACCATTTGTGGTTAAAAAGATGGTTGGTAACAATGCTGTTGAGGTTATTCTATATGCTCCACAAGATAGAAAACATCCAGTATTTCCTATTTCTCTTATAAAACCATACAATTATAATGATACTGCTCTATTTCCAAGAATATCAGAAAGGCATAAAAAGCAACCTGAAGAAATAGTTGAAAAGGCAGAAATTGAAAAGATACTTAAAAAGAGACACCTTACAAAAGAAAAGGGAGCTGAGTATCTATTAAGATTTAAAAATAAATCAAGTGAATATGACCAGTGGATTCCAGAAAATGAAATCTATGATCTTAAAAATCTCTTGAAAAAATTTAAATCAAAATAATACTGTTTATTCAGTATATGTATTATAGAAAATTTAAAAATTTTTCTATTCACTCCTTACTTTTAATTAAAATGTCTTAACATTTTTTTTATTGTTTTTTTTTGGGTGAGGGAGTGTCAGCCTAGATATCCCTAGGACTGTGTATTTCTTATACTTAAAATAAGATAACCTTAAGTACATTAAGCTTATATCTTAAAAATAAGGTTAAAACAATAATATATATGATTATATTACATATATATATAATTATTACTCTATTATATAAATTATAGTAGTTTAAATAGCTTATCCATAGCCTAATAATACTTATTAAGGTGTTAATGGAGTCATAATATACTTTTCTTAAGTGATATGAAGTAATTATTGACATAAATAAGCTTATATGTATACAAAAATCTCATATTCAGTGAAATATGCAGTATATTATGTATATTTAGGTATATAAGTGGGTTTTAGCCTCTTAATAGTCTATAAAATTTATTTTTCTGGTTATTTTAGGTCATATGGACGTATCCAGTTGACTCACAACACCTACAGAAGCATATACATCTATTTCAGGTGCATACACTCAGTCTGGACAACTTAATCTGCTTCCTTGGATGAATATTCACAGATTTATGGGTTGGGAGGTCATTACTGGGTTAATATGGATGCTTGGGGATGTTATTGGGGCTTGGACATTTCATTTTTTTCTTTTATATGCTTTGGGTTTCATTATATTCTCTTTGGATGAGTTATTTTACCTGTTTCTTTATGGTATCCGCTTTTATCTGGATTTTCTATTTATTGTATGGGTCTGTGTTATCATTAATTGTGATGAAGGGTCCTTACTGGAGGTCTGGGTGTTGAATCTGTTTGAAGTGGAAGCCATGGGGAGGTGATGGGCCCTCACAGTGCTGTAATTGCCCGGGATAGCAGTGAAATCATCTGGATTGAAGGTCTGTGCACTCCAGTGGATTTTGGTATAAGTAAGGGAGGATTTTGATGGTTATTAGACATCATTTACTTACTAAAATTCAAATAAACATTATAACACCATTATTAGCATTTAGAAATATATTATAAAGCCATTATAAATTGATATTATCTTTATATAAGCTATAAATATATTATATTCATCTATTTTCCACCACTAGCATGCATTTAAATCCAAGTATTGTGAGTTTTATTTGAGAATAAATATTTTATTAGTCTTCCCCTGAGGTTTAATCACTAAATCATTTATTAAAAAGTAGTAGGACCATTAATAAATACTATTAAATCATACTTAAATACTAGATACACTGACAGAAGTACTATCAGATTCACTTGTCAGGTCCTCAACTCCGTTTGTATGGCCAGAGGTGAGATAAACTGAGTTGGAAGCTGTGGGTTTGGTGGTATTGATTCTTCACTTTGGTGCATATCTCAATTTTTCCCATGCAACTAAACATTTAAAAGAAGTTTTGTTCTGATCACAAAAATTGAGAGTGCAGTTCTTAACCAATTGTTCAGGTAAGAGCCACTAAGCAGATTTCATTCAATAGCATTGTATATTGCACTAAATTTAAAAGTTGCTGTGTTTACTGCTTGCCATCTAGAGTAGAATACTATAAAAATTTAATTAGTTTTGATTCTTATTTTTTTTGTAAATACAAACAATTAAGTGAATTCAAATCTGTTCCCAATCATAACAGTGTAGTTTGCTTAATTGATTAATGTGAAATTCTATCTTTTTGTAAAATGTCTCTCCAGTTTGGTATGTGGAGCACTTGGGTTGCTTGCTGATGCTTATCCTTGAAAAAGAAAGTTATTCTTCTTCTTGGGGGTGCCAATTAGGAGACCTTTTTTTCTTAGATTCAGTCAACATATATAAATTTTTATTTAGCTATTATATTTCAGAAGCTATGGTGGAAAGTGTTTAATACAAACATAAGTAGTAATTTAATGAATAGTAGTGGCTATTGTTGTGTGAAGTGAGGGTTAAAAAACTGATTAAATATTAATGAAGCATGTCTGGATTCAGTAGATAATGGTTGAGTCAAAAAAAAGTGGAATGAGGTTTTGGCAATTACAGAAGCTACTTGAGAAACTTTTCTCATTTGATTATATGACTACAGAATGAATTAGTTACTAGAGTCTAATTGAGCAATGATTGGGGAATAAGTAAGTAAAATATGCATACCAAACCACTTTACCAACATTTCTTCAGATGCTCTAAGCAGGGGCATAAATTCAACGTAACTAATAGAACAATATGCAGGACAAAACTGTAGCACAGTGTCAGCATTTATAACTCCATAAAGAAATGGAGAACAGGGGATGCTGCAACTACAGACTATATAAATTCACACATAACTAAGTAAATAAATCTAACAACATAACATCCCCCTTATATATATGAAAAATATACTGATATCCTACCCATTCATGCATAACCAACTCCAGAAAGAAAAATTAAAAAGAAATGGGATGAGAAATGAAAGGAAATAAAATAAGGAAAAAATAGAGAGAAAGAAAAGAAAAATATAACCTAATCACCACACACAGACATCTTTCCTTCTAAGAATTTTCAGAGATGGGCCCAGTGATTTTGTGAGTATATCTGAATGTATTTGAGAAGTGGAGACCCATTTCAAAGTTGCTTATTTTAGGAAGAGATTTTCATTAACAATGTAAAAAAATTTATCCACATGATGTGTCCTCTTGTTACCCAGATTGTCTTTTTCATTGGATATTGCTCCTTTGTTGTCACAGAAGATTTTGATTGGGGGAATATCAGGAAATATATCTTTAAGAAGATTTGAGATCCAAATGGCATCCTTCATACCATCACCAAGTGCCACATATTCAGCAGTGCATGATGAATCAATAACTATCAATTAGTGTCTTGATGTCCACAAAATAGGGTATGAGTTGAGGAGAAGAAGGTGTCCACTTTGAGCTCTTGAAAATTCTTTGTTATTACAAGTAGAATCAGAAAAAGAAATGAGTTCAAGTGGGGAAGTTCTGTCAGAATGAATTTGAAAAAAAGGTTGGCAGTGTGTTGAAAATATCTGAATAGGTGTTTAAGTGAAATCCAGTGAGTGGCATTAAGTTTGGAGGAGAAGTGTGCTAAAAAATTGACAGGGAAAGACAGATCTGGCCTAGTTGCTACTTCCAAATAGCTGAGAGCACATAGAATAGAGAGATTTTCAGTAGTATCAAAAGCTACCTCTTCATCCTTTTCTGTGGTAAATTCTTAATTAGTTGGTAGGGGGGATCTTGTTGTCAGTCCTGGTGGATTATGGGTCTACAGAATCTTGTCAATGAGCTGGAAATTGTTCATATCAAAACCATCTTGAACTTCTTTGATGAAAACACCTACAATACCATCCACATTATCATTCCACTTTACATTCAAACTACCCTCCAAACTATCCTTCAACTCCTTTAACACCTCTTCACTACTTCAAGTAACTATACTATCATCAACATGGATCTATATTACACCTAAGCATCCTTTTTTTCTGATAACATAAAATTTTTTATCATACTGACTTGCCTAATACCCCAGAGCATCTAATTTTCTGGCTATATGAAGCCACCAGCATCTTGCTGCTTGTTTTGTGCCATAGAGAGCCTTTTTCAAACATAGTACATTTTCAATGTCATGCAGCTGGTAACCTCCAGGAGGACAGACCCGAATTGCCTCATCAACAGGACTGTGAATGTAAGTGGCAGTGACATCAAAAGATTTGACAGGCCATTTGTGATAAGCCTCCAGCATGAGAAGAATGAGTTGTGAAGCAAAAGTAGCAGTTGGAGAAAAAGTGTCAGTGAAATAAATACCGTACTATTGTAAGAATTCTTTGGTGACATATCATGCTTTGTAGGTTGGTGATTTTGATGAAGGATTTTTGATGGTGAAGACCCATTTTGCATTGGTTAATTTGGCACAAGGAGGGAGTTTTAATCATACCACACAACAATATCTTTCATGTTTGATAGCTAATTTTTGCATGCTTGATCCCACTTTTTACTGTCAGGTGAGATCATAACTTGCAAATGAGTTTTGGGAATAATGGGTGATTGGGACAAACCTTTTTATATAGTGTCATGCACAGCTTTTTCTTGAGAAATAAGAGTTTTTTCATCCTTGAAGTCACCTAGTTCTATTGAAATAAGGATATGATCAAGAGAACCTTTAGATGGCTGTGGTTGATAAGCAGCTTCGTGAGAAGGAATTTGGTCACCAGGGAAAACAGCCATATCAGATTCAAAAAAGGAATTTGAATCTGGATGCCAAAAAATCAAACCTGCATTATTTAAAGAATACCCAAAACACTTACAAATCAAAGAATGTTGGTCTAGTTTGAATCAAGTTTCTTTTTAGACATGGACAAAAGCTGTTTCACCAAAGATTTTGAGGTTGGAGTAAGTTGGATCACAGTTGTATATGAGCTTCAGGGGAGTTTTGTAACCAGTCTTGATATTAAGGAGTTGATTATGAAAATGAGCTTCCCATTTGTATTCCAGGACCCAGAAGCATTTAGGTAGCTCACTTGATAGAATAATAGTTCTAGAAATATCACCAGCTTTTCCGTTGAAATGTTCAGCTGATCCATTTTGTTCATGGGGGTATGGACAAGTAACTCCATGAGTAGCTCCAATGTCCCTTAGCATTTGAGCCATCTTCCTGCTATTCTTTTCCCCCCATCAGTTTGTAATGCTTGAAGCTTTTTTCCAGTGACATTTTACAGCTTTTTATAAAAAGTTACAAAAGCAGATGTGGCATCAGATTTGGAATTGAATAGAAACACCTCACCATAAGAAGATAAACTCTCCCTGAACATAGCTGCCCATCTAGAACCATAAATGGTAGGGTCCATAGGGCCAGCCAGGTCTCCAACAATAAATCTCATCATTGATTCAGGTCTTGATTCACAAGTAGCTGAAGGTCTTCTGGTACTTTCTGCTATCAGAAAATCTTCACAGTCAATCTTACCTGGTGGCATAGAAAGGGGAAATCTAGTACCAATTCCAGTTCTGATGATATTTCTGATAGTGTTTTCACTGGTACAATCAATTCTTCTCTGCCAATTCATAAGAGAGCCTTTTGCAGCTGGAGGCCGGTTGATATGCTCATTCTTTTTTACAGTACAAACTACGCAATGTAGGGGGTGGACTTGCTAGCAAGTCCTCAACCTGAGCCCATACTGAACTCTACTTGAACACCCACCTAAAACTGTTCTTCTGAGTGGTGCTCATCCCTGATTGTATGGTTCCTTTATCAATAGCTCAATGTGTGTTCAATCTGTGGTGAGTTTGGGTCCAAGGTTGCGGACTTGCTAGCAAGTCTGCCCCCCATATTGTGTGGTGACACAAGAGAGAGGGATGCAAGGAATAATGGTAAGAAGAAATATAATTGGGATTGCAATCACTAAACCTAATTACATCTAGGATCCAACACCTCCTTGTACTTTCTAATCACCCTGTCATAATAAGATCTTTTTTAAAATAAATCCCTAGGTTTTTGTCTTCAGAACATAAACTAAAACAGAAACCACTATCCACTAAATCAAAAAGAGAAATAAGAGTAGTTCTAACATCTGGACAGTAAAAAACATTGGTAATGGTAACAACTTTTCCATCTCTTTTTATTTTCAGGTCTCCTATAGCAGTAATAAATGAGGAAGGAAAATTAGTTACTACTTTGATTGGGATTTATTTTTTAAGATGTTTAAAATTTCTAAGAAGGCTCACATTGCCAGTGACATTATGGGTTGCTCCAGAATCCAAGATTTCCACATTTCCTGCAACTGCTTCAGGTGACCACTCGGCAATATTTAGATCAATATGTGTAACTTGCTCATACAAGGCTTCAACATTTTCCTAAAAAATAGTGACTTCATTGGCTTCAACCTGGACATCTCTGGCTTTAATCTTCCTGCATTTGGGTCTTTTGTAGGGGATGTAAACCAGGTTTTTTTAGCATTTGGATAAGATGAAAAATCCATGGCACATTCCCCCATGATGTAAAGTATGGCTGAGAAGGTGGATGAGTAGAGGTTTTAAGGACAGTGAGCAAAAACATGAGCAGTTGATTTGCATTCATGACATTGTATTTGGGCACCAGGTGGTCTGTTGGAGTCAGTTTGACACTGGGGATGAGCTTTTGCATTAAAAATGGGTTCCATAGACATAGAAGCTGTAGTGGATGTTGAAGAAATTTCTCTGTCTGCTCTGTTCTGGGATAATTTTTGAATAAGTTGAAAGAAGTCTTAAAAAGTAACTGTTTTGAATTCTGAGAAGTTATCTAGAGAAACTCAAAGATTGACATAAAGGTCTTTCAGGGATGATGGCAATACAGCATGTGTCAGCCTAAATATCCTTAGGACTGAGTATTTCTTATGCTTAAAATAAGATAACCTTAACTAGATTAAGCTTATATCTTAAAAATTAGGTTAAAATAATAATATATATTATTTTATTATATATATATATAATTATTATTCTATTATATAATTTATAATAGTTTAAATAGCTTATCCATGGCCTAATAATACTTATTAAGGTGTTAATGGAGTCATAATATACTTATCTTAAGTGATATGAAGTAATTATTGACATACATAAGCTTATATGTATACATAAATCTCATATTCAGTGAAATATGCAGTATATTATGTATATTTAGGTATATAAGTGGGTTTTAGCCCCTTAATAGCCTATAACCTTTGTTTTTCTGCTTATTTTAGGTCATATGGACGAAATCAGTGGACTCACAACGCCTACAGAAGCATAGACACCTATATCAGGCGCATACACCCAGTTTGGACAACTAAAATTACTTCCTTGGATGGTTATTCACGGATTTATGGGTTGGAAAGATGTTTTTGGGTTAATGTGGATGCTTGGGGATGCTATTGGGGGCTTGGACATTTTATTTGTTTCCTTTATATGCTTTTAGTTTCATTAAATCTCTTTTTGATCATTTATTTTACCTGTTTCTTTATGGTATCCGCTTTTATCTGGGTTTTCTATTTATGGTATGACTCTGTGTTATTATTAATAGTGATGGAGGGTCCTTACTGGAGGTCTGGGTGTTGAAACTGCTTGAAGTGGACGCCATGGGGAGGTGATGGGCCCTCACAGTGCTGTAATTGCCGGGGATAGCAGTGACATCATCTGGATTGAAGGTCTGTGCACTCCAGTGGATTTGGGTATAAGTAAGAAGGGATTTTGACGGTTTATTATCATCATTCAATTACTACACTTCAAACAAACACTACAATACAATTATTAGCATTCAGAAATATATTATAAAGCCCTTATAAATTGATATTATCTTTATAAAAGCTATAACTATATTTTATTCTTCTATTTTCCACCACTAGCACGCATTTAAATCCAAGTATTGTGAGTTTTATTTGAGTATAACTATTCTATTGATCTTCCCCTGAGGTTTAATCACTAAATCATTTATTAATAAGTAGTAGGACCATAAAATAACACTATTATATCATACTTATGTACTAAACTGTACTGACAATTGGGGGTCTTTCCTTATATTTTACTTATTATTTAGTATATAAGCCTTGGGACGTGATTTTTACCTTAGTACAACTCAAAATTAACCAAATATTTGGGTCTGCTGCATATTAGTGGGTCATCATAACTCATTGATTGCGGAAAAGAACCCTTATAATAATTGTACTAATTTTTTATCATAAAAATTAGATATTTACAGTAGTAACTGTACCCAATATAAACCCAATTTCACTTGGTATTTGGACACCAATATAACACCCAATAAAATTGGTATTTGGCTAAAGCTTGGTAAGATAATTATTCACCCTTATAGAGGTCTAGTTAAACTTATTATTATATTTTTAACAGATTTTTTCGAATTTTTCTTAAATTTTATTTAAATAAATAAAGATATAAATTCAGGGTAAGCTCCATTGCTTTTTTATTAGTAATATAATTGCTAATATTATTTGTCTACTAATTCCACAGAGTTTTTTCCTTTTGTAGACGTAAAATATTGTTATTCTGAACAATATGAGTGCTCCCCAGGATAGTGTAAGTGAACAGCCTGCTTATAATAACAGGTCTAAAGCTAATAAAAACTTTCCAGGACATCACCATGGAGGGACAACAGTACCCCCAGCCAGAAAGCATGAGTATAGAGGAAAAGGACGCCCTCTTAAAAAAGATAACTATCAAAAAGACGTCTCCTCCTCTTCAGGATCAACTGTCCCACCTGGCCAAACAGGTTCTGAAGCTAGAGGAATCAAAATCTCTCATGTTCAAAGAGGTAGAGCAGTTGCAAAACAATTGCAAGGTAGGATTTCAGCAGATGAATCAGGCAATGGCAGAATTAAAGGGAGGCCAGCCCAGTCAATCAAATCAGCAACCCCCTACCCAAGGAGGGTCCACTCACTCCCAGGAGAAAATCCTGGTAGACAAATGGAAATGGGACTGGTTTCACCAACAGTGGACAAGCCACAGTTGCAACAGGGATCCACCCCCTCATCTGACTTCCTCAGCTCACCCTTACAAGGGAAAAAAGCGCCAAAAATCAGGACTGGCAACCATCCCTTGGTAAGTAACTTACCCTCTCAGATTAGACATAATACTGATAATTACAATATAGGTAATTCTATTGATGTTAAATCTGTACAAAAAATAGAGGAGGATTTAAGAAATTTAGGTTTTAGAGTAGATACACCTGACTTGTCTTTTGTCCATAATAACAGTACTATATACAATGATAATACAGTTAATCCTCAGTTGCAACCACCTACTAGTGAGATGAGAAGTTCACAGGAGAGTGAGAGAATTGAAAAGGAGGACATGGAATATTTTAACAATAATCCAACTGTCCATAGAATTGTTTCAGCATTGTGGAATAGAATGACTGATTGTGAAGAACAGACAGTTAAACTCACTAGTGATACAATTTCATCCTTAACATTGAACATTTCTCAATTAGCAACACGTAATAAAGAATTAGAGAAAGAACATTTGTCTCTAACTCTTAAATATGATTCATTGAGTAATAAATATAATGACCTTTCAAACAAATTTTGTGAGTTAGAAAAATTATATGAAACACACTTATTAAAGACTGAATCAAGAACAAAGTTATCTTTTGCCCAGACAAATCAAAGTGTCTCTGAGTTGCTACAAAGATTAACTAAAGTTGAGATTGAAACTGCCAATCTACTAATGAACCAGGATAATCATAAGTATAATCAATATAATAATAATCCTTTCATTGGCAAAAGTGAATCTCATTCCTTCCCTGTACCACCACAATTAAAACCATCTGGTGGTAGTGTCAAATCTGAAAATGTAAGTCACAAATCTGTGCAGGAAGAAATACAAGACCATTTATCAAAAGTGAATGAGTTGTTGAATTTACCTAAGATTAGTGAGATAAAATCCAATCAGAAGAACTGGCCTAAGATAGATCAGTACCCAACTTATGATGGGGAAGCCAGCTCTGATTGGCAACATTTTATTCAAAGAATTGACAACTTGAAATTCTCATATAAGTTACCAGATGAAGAGATAACATCAAAATTAATTTCTTTATTTAAGGATGTTGCTTTATTATGGTTTGAAGCTGTCTTAAGTGAGGGTAGAGACTACTCTTGGGCTGAATGGAAACAACTTATTGAAAAACAATTTGGAGGTTCTAAATTCAGGCTTACTCAGCAGAGACTGTATGAGAAGACTAGGTATAATCCGTTGAATGGTGACAAACCTATGGTATTTTTAATGAATTTAAACAAAATATTAAAAGCCATTGAGCCTCATATGGATTTTAACTTATGGAAAGATAAGATAATATACAAATTACCTATATCTGTCAGAGACATTGTTGTAGCTAGAACATTAAATGTTACTGAATATTCTGACTTTATTAATATTTGCAATGAAATATTATTAAACCATAAGTATGAATCAAGGTATTCCACTTATAAGCAAAATGTTGAACCTGTAAAAACTCAGAATTCAAAAACACTTCAGGAGAAGCAGAAAAAACCTACTGCACCTGTAGTACCTAAAAAGTATGAAACAAATACTTGTTATAAGTGTAACAAACCTTGGGTCAAAGGTCACAAATGTGAGAAAAACATAAATATTGTTGAAAATCAACGTGAATCTGAAACTGAAACTGAAAAAAGTAAAGAATCAAGTGATTATGACAGCAATATCTCATATAGTGATGAAAATGAAGTCTGTATGTTGGAAGATGATTTGTCCATCTTTGAAAATCCAATATTAAATATGGACTCAAATGAATCTTTAATGAATTTTGAGGATGCTGAAATCATTAAGGATATACAAGCTGATAACTTTAGTATGACACCTATCACGGTTCCAGCTATCATTTCTGGTGAAAATGTTAATATAGTATTGGACACAGGAGCTGCTGGTTCAGTTGTTTCCACTAATACATTACAAAAAATTGATAGTGAATATAAGTTTAAGCTTGAACCACTTCAGAATAAAAATTGGAGAGGTTTTGGATCAGTACTACACCCCATTGGTAAATACAAAGCTGCTGTTTTCTTTAAACACCAACATGGTTATGTAAGGGTAACTTGTGACTTTGTAGTAATGGATAATACAAATTGTAGTAACTGTTTTATCATTGGAAATGATATTCTGACTAAATTTGGTGTAAAATTAGACCCTGCTAATAACAATTTTACAATTGGCATGAATGGTAAAAGGAATTTTAAATAAATTCTTTTAACACAGTCTTACACATTGAGTCAGTAACAAATTCCCCGTCTAAAGGAAGAGAATCCAATGAGATGGAACTTCTGGAAACAGAAATTTCAAAAGCATCATTTGGCACTCAGATAAGTGAAACTGAGAAAGATAATATTTTGGAATTAATTAAAGCTTTTCCAATGGCTTTTGCACATGGTACAAATGAACTTGGCCTTGTAAAAGATCATGAAATGAAAATTAGTTTAACCTGTGATATGGATAATATTCCTGCTAGTCTTAAAAAGAAACTATACCCTGCTTCACCAATGAAGAGGAAAGACATAGAGGATAATATTAAGATGTTATTAAAAATGAACATTCTTGAGAAGGTTGAAACTACACCAAAATATTGTGTAATATCACCAGTGCTGATTTCTTATGAACAAGATAAAGCAAGACTGTGCGGTGATTATAGAGCATTAAATACATTTACAGTAGATGATATTTATCCCTTGCCAAGGATTGCCTCTATACATGCTACCCTTAAAGGTGCTAAATATATAAGTTGCCTAGATGGAAATAAAGGGTACCATCAAATTCCTGTTGAAAAGAATTCACAGAACTTTTTGTTGATAACAACACACATGGGAATTTATAAGTATGTCAGAATGCCATTTGGACCAAAAAATGCTCCATCAGTATTTCAGAAGTTAATGGATATAACATTCCATAATGAAATGATTGAGGGATGGTTAATGGTATACATTGATGACATCATAGTGTTCTCTAAAACTTTTGATGAACACTTAATCCATTTAAGGAAAGTATTTCAGAAAATGGATGAAATAAAAATGACCCTTGCATTGAAAAAATGTAAATTTGGGTTTGAATCTTTAAAAGTGCTTGGTCATATTGTATCTGGCTTACAAATATGTGTAGACCAAAATAAAGTGGCTGCAATAAAGAATATTGGCATTCCTCAAAATGTGAAGGATGTACAATCTTTTCTTGGAATGTGTGGTTATTATAGACAATATATAAAAAACTACCAATCAATTGCTGCACCACTGACCACACTGATAAAGAAATCAGAAGCTTTCATTTGGAATAATGAAAGACAACAAGCTTTTAATAAGTTGAAAGAATGTTTAATGACAGCTCCTATCTTGGGATTACCAGATTTCCAATTACCTTTTGTATTATATACAGATGCAAGTTTTATTGGACTGGGTGCTGCTTTACATCAAAAACAACTTATTGAAGGTAAAATGTCAGAAGTAGTAATCTGCTATATTTCACGTACTCTGAGAAGTGGTGAATTGAAATATGGTGCTACTCAACTTGAATGTTTGGCAGTAGTATGGGCTCTTGAAAAGCTACATTATTACCTTGAAGACCAAAAATTTGAGTTAATAACTGACTGTAGTGCAGTTAAGTCACTCTTAAACATGAAAACTCCTAATAGACACATGTTTAGATGGCAATTAGCTGTACAAGAATACAGAGGACGGATGACTATTACACATAGAGCAGGAACCTTGCACTCTAATGTAGATCTGTTATCTAGAGTACCTCTGCCTAATAATGATGATAATCCTGCTTATGTTCCTGAATCAGAGATTATTAACATTTATGGCATTTATATTGTAGATCTTGAGGATGAATTTATGCAATCAATTCTTGATAATTATAATTCAGATCCTGACTTAAGTAAATTAACTACAATATTAAATGATCCATCTAATTCTTCAATGAATGTTTTAATAAAAACATTACCAGATAAGTATAAAGAGGCATTAGAGAAAGGAAAATTTTCCATTGAGGATGGTTTTATATATTACAGGAAAAAATTAAGTAATGTAATTGTAATTCCCCCTTCAATGAAGGAGTTATTGTTAAGTATATGTCATGATGATATATTAGCAGGTCATTTTGACTATCATAAAACATTAACCAGAGTAAAAAACACAGCTTGGTGGATCAACATGTCTGAGGATGTTCAGAAATATGTTGAAACATGTGATTCTTGTCAAAAATCTAAAAGATTAACAGGAAAAAGAGCTGGTTTATTACAACAAATTGAGCAACCAAAAGCTCCATGGGAAATCATTAACATGGACTTTGTAACAGGTTTGCCAATAGCAGGGCATAAGAGTTATAACTCCTGCTGGGTAATTGTAGATAGATTTACAAAGATGTGTAAATTTATTCCTACCCACAAAGAGGTTTCTGCAAAGGACTTAGCTTTTATATGGTGGACACAAATGTTAAATACAGCAGGTTTCCCCAAAGCAATAGTTTCTGACAGAGATCCTAAATTTACTTCTGAGTTCTGGACGTCACTTATGGATGTTTCAGGGTGTCAATTAAAACTTTCTACAGCACACCATCCACAAACTGATGGGCTAGCAGAAAGAATGATACAAACCTTAGAAGATATGATAAGAAGATACTGTGCTTTTGGTCTTAATTTTAAAGACAATGACAAATTCACGCATGATTGGGTAACCCTTATCCCAGGTTTAGAATTTGCATATAATAGTACAGTACATTCTGTCACTGGCAAAAAGCCATTTGAGTTATGGTTGGGTTATGTACCTAATACCCCTGCTAAAACTTATAATAAGTTACCTAGATTGGATATTCATCCAGGTACTAAATCTTTTCTTCAGATGCAAGAATTATGCAGAAAACATGCTCAAGAATGTATAAATAAGGCTTTTGAGTATGAAAAGAAAAGATGGGATAAAGCCCATAAAGAACAAATGTTCAAAGAGGGTGATGAAGTCCTTATTTCAACGCTACATTTCAATTTAAATGGTAATGTTAAATTTAAGGATCCATTCATTGGACCATTTGTAGTTAAAAAGATGGTTGGTAATAATGCTGTTGAGGTTATTCTATATGCACCTTATGATAGAAAACATCCAGTATTTCCTATTTCTCTTATAAAACCATACCATTCTAATGATACTGCTCTCTTTCCAAGAAGATCAGGAAGGCATAAACAGCAACCTGAAGAAATAGTGGAAAAAGCAGAAATTGAAAAGATACTTAAAAAGAGACACCTTACTAAAGAAAAGGGAGTTGAGTATCTATTAAGATTTAAAAATAAATCAAGTGAATATGACCAGTGGATTCCAGAAAATGAAATCTCTGATCTTAAAAATCTCTTGAAAAAATTTAAATCTAAATAATACTGTTCATTCAGTATATGTATTATAAAAATTTTTATTTTATTATTTCATTCCTTAAGATTAATTAAAATGTCTTAACATTTTTTTTTTATTGTTTTTTTTGGGGTGAGGGAGTGTCAGCCTAAATATCCTTAGGACTGAGTATTTCTTATGCTTAAAATAAGATAACCTTAACTAGATTAAGCTTATATCTTAAAAATAAGGTTAAAATAATAATATATATTATTTTATTATATATATATATAATTATTATTCTATTATATAATTTATAATAGTTTAAATAGCTTATCCATGGCCTAATAATACTTATTAAGGTGTTAATGGAGTCATAATATACTTATCTTAAGTGATATGAAGTAATTATTGACATACATAAGCTTATATGTATACATAAATCTCATATTCAGTGAAATATGCAGTATATTATGTATATTTAGGTATATAAGTGGGTTTTAGCCCCTTAATAGCCTATAACCTTTGTTTTTCTGCTTATTTTAGGTCATATGGACGAAATCAGTGGACTCACAACGCCTACAGAAGCATAGACACCTATATCAGGCGCATACACCCAGTTTGGACAACTAAAATTACTTCCTTGGATGGTTATTCACGGATTTATGGGTTGGAAAGATGTTTTTGGGTTAATGTGGATGCTTGGGGATGTTATTGGGGGCTTGGACATTTTATTTGTTTCCTTTATATGCTTTTAGTTTCATTAAATCTCTTTTTGATCATTTATTTTACCTGTTTCTTTATGGTATCCGCTTTTATCTGGGTTTTCTATTTATGGTATGACTCTGTGTTATTATTAATAGTGATGGAGGGTCCTTACTGGAGGTCTGGGTGTTGAAACTGCTTGAAGTGGACGCCATGGGGAGGTGATGGGCCCTCACAGTGCTGTAATTGCCGGGGATAGCAGTGACATCATCTGGATTGAAGGTCTGTGCACTCCAGTGGATTTGGGTATAAGTAAGAAGTGATTTTGACGGTTTATTATCATCATTCAATTACTAAACTTCAAACAAACACTACAATACAAGTATTAGCATTCAGAAATATATTATAAAGCCCTTATAAATTGATATTATCTTTATAAAAGCTATAACTATATTTTATTCTTCTATTTTCCACCACTAGCACGCATTTAAATCCAAGTATTGTGAGTTTTATTTGAGTATAACTATTCTATTGATCTTCCCCTGAGGTTTAATCACTAAATCATTTATTAATAAGTAGTAGGACCATAAAATAACACTATTATATCATACTTATGTACTAGACTGTACTGACAGCATGGGACATTACAGCTTTTAAAACTTTATGTTCAAATAAAATACCCTTTTGTTCAATTTCCTCAAAGTATTTATTGAAAGCTTCTAAATATTTACTGTGTTATGTAGATTGAGTTTGTTTCATATTAATCAAATAACTAATAGCTTTCATTATTGATGTGTGATTGGTTCTAGTAAATTTTTTTACTAATGTGAAGATATGTTTGACACACTTTCCATTCAGTTGTTATCTCATGGCACAAATTTGGGGAAAGTGAATGAAAGAGAATCAGGTGAGTTACCCTGTCTTCAAATTTTTTTTGACTGGGTTCATCATTCATTGCATAGGCTCACATGCAAACAAAGTCTTTTATTAATTCCATCACATTACTGTGCCAGATTGAGTAGTTGTTGCTAGAAGAATCAAGATTGGTGATTGAATTGGTGAATTAAATCACACTTTTTAGGGTTCACTGGTCCTCTGTCATACTTATGGATGGTTGAGACACTGCCATGTGAGGAGGCATAGAGCAACAGAATAGGGAAATCAATTTCCCCTGTGCAGTAGATGATGATTCAGGAATGCTTTTTATAGGAGTGGAATGTAGTAATAAAACAACTATTCCAAGAGTGATATCATCAATAGGGTCAAGTGGCTCTGGTAAGGTTTCTGAAGTAGAAGGAGCAGTGGGGGGAAACCTTAATATCAGAAGAAGTAGAAATGGGAAAGGAGCCTTAATATTGGAAGAGTAAGGGGAGTTGAATTTAATGTTAAGTAGATATAATGACTTAGAAAAGGGTTTAGGGGTAGTCAAAGTAGGAGAGATAGGGGTTTATTGACTTGTGGGATGAGGATTACATGAAGAGGGTGGTGTAGCCAGAATAGGAGTGAGAGTGGGGGCTTGGGTGGTAGATGTATTAAAATGGGCACATGTTTCCCAGGAAGTGGTAGGTAAACAAAGAAAAGTTTCAAGAGGGTCTATACTAAGGCTTCAAAGCTCCTGGTTGGAAATTGAGCAAGTGATTCAGGTGAATTTAAATTTACCAGCACAGGATTTAGGTGAGTCTCTTTCAAACATGCACTGGGGGTCTTTTGGCTACTAGAATTATAGTGTTTCTAACACTAAGGATTTCAATGCCCACAGGTACCACCCATAACCTGTGACATGGTGTCAAGTTTTAGAAATCTGGAAAGAACCAAAGAGTAGGGTAGGCCGCAACTACAGACTATATATATTTACAAATAACTAAGTAAATATCTTTAATGACACAAAAATTGAATATTATTTTATGTAACTAGCTACTATTATATCTTTAATTCAAAAAATATGAGATCTCAATTTATATTTAATTAGACAGTGTTATATTTTTGATATCACAACTAAGACCTACTGATTTCAATATTTTCTGAAAAAGCAATTTTAAATGTCATCTTATGTCCTAAGCAATACATCTTCCTTTCATATACCAATCTATTACTTCCAGCAAGTGCAATGTATAACACCAAATCTAATCCAAGAAACTCTTTGTTAATTTGTGAATTCTAAATCTGCACTAAGTGTAAAATACTTGGACCAACTGGAAAGGAAGCAAAGGGATACTATTTAAGTGACACAGCTTGGAGAGATCACCAAAAAATGGAATCCAATCTTATACATACTTTTCAAGAACTTACCTTGTCATTGTCCAAAACTGCAGTCAATATCTCAACTTTTTCAATATCTTCTGGTTTGGAGAGTGTCTCTGAGTCTTTCAAAAACTCTGAAAAAAACTATGAGTCATCATTATCACTAAGCAATAATTTCTAATTTCATTTTAAAATTTTGGGGTGACTCAAACCAATTATTTTCTTCTTAGGTTTTATCCTAGGATTTATTGTGTGGTTGCATCTTTCATGTGGCATCAGTAATAAGACCATGAACCAAATTATTTTATGCATCACTTACATTATCAATAGATTCTGCCAATTGCCACCCAAAATAGACTTTGAGTCTTGACTTCCAAAACACATCTGCACTATTACAGCCAGAATAAAACTTAATATTAAGCTTCAAAAATTTATCTGCTGTGCAAGATGTTATTCCTTGTATCATCCTAATACTGCTTCCAATAATTGTGGCTTCCAAATCACTAGAGGATCTGCTGTTTGTAATGAGAACCTTTTTCAATGTGGCACTCATGCTACCAGATCTACAACCTTTATCAACAATGAGCCAACTATTTCTCTGAAAAACAAAAATTCACTTTCTCTGAGTCCAAAAAGTTCCTTTCTCATTCAAGATTTTGAAAATTGGATAACATGGCTACTTGGTTTATCCAATCTTGAAAAAAAATTGACTAATGGACCAGCTCCATGTCTGAATTGAAGGATGGGAATTTTCAAGATTATCTGCAATCAAAAGCTTATAAAAATAGGGGTTATCAATGTTCAGGGATCTGCAATTAGGGGTCAGGAATTTTTTTTTCCCAGTATCAAACATTATTAATTGTGGAAGATTCTTATCCACTAGCCCCGGGGCTAGTGGATAACGAATCCACAATAATGCATTATCCTGCCTCTTATACCCCAATTTCCATTCCTAATTACTGATCCCAAACTCATCACATCCATGAGGCATATCCAGAGAGTAGTCTAAGATGTGGTTATGGCAGAAAGTTGTGCAACATGTGGTTATGACAGAAAGTTGACCAAGATGTGGCTATGAAAAATTGAGTAGATAAATGTTGGATAAGAGGTGAACATTGACATGTAAAATTTTTAATAACCCAATTATTAGAAAAAATAATTGCGGAAGATAATTGGGGTATAAGGATTTTTATCCGCAATTAAATTAATTACGGATCCCTGAACATTGATACCCCCTAATATAGTGATTAATATAATCAATAAAAAAGAACTCTTCACTTAGTTTTATCACTATTTGTGGATTTGTGCAACCTTTATCAAAATAAAATTTCAGGAAAATAAGTATCAGTTAGTTTCTTGTCAATGAAGTGCCTCAAACTGCCCCCTTCAATGTGCTATAAGAGTGAATATGTATTTCTTGCTGGGATAATTAGAGAATCAAATCAACCAGAAATGGTAACAATTAGAAAAACTCTTTGACGTTTGGTCAAGAAACTCATTGAAATGGATCAAGGAATCAAAATAAAAACTTATGAGTCTCCTCATGGACAGACAGTTACTTCTAGATTGGCTGCTCTGGTTGGGGATATAGTTTCTACTCACAAAATTGGAGGTTTTGCTTCCCATTCTTCCTCAAACCTTTTCTCCTGGTTCCAAATAAATAAGTAAGAAATAATTAAAATGAATTTTGGTGAAACTTGGGAAAGAGAAAATACTCTTAATGTTTTGCATCAGTGGAAAGAAGCATGCACCTTGACAGGACAGTTGAAATTGGTTCAAGAAAATGGAGTGAGGTGGTCAGAACTTAATCATCTTTGCTACTGAAATCCTGTAAGCCATATTTTTCTTGGAGTACTTCACAACTGGTATGAAGGAGTACTCTTTCATCATTTTTGAGATTGTTGGGATTTTAAATCTAGAATCCCAAAGTCAAAACCTAATTCAGTGTTTGGTTCAGCTAGTGAAGAAGATTCCAGCGGAAGTGAAACAAATATTTTATGTGGAATAACTATTGGAGCCAACAGTAAAAAATGACACAAGAAACTTCTGAAAGCAATTGGTAAAGTTTTTTTACAAACCAGTATAGTCTCTTTTCCAAAAGGAGTTGGAACAGCAAAAAATGGAAAGTTGAAAGGATGTGAATGGATGTCTTTGTTTTCTGTTTATTTAACAATATCTTGGGTTGATACTATATTAGATAGAATTTTCATAGATGGTCAGATACTTGAAGAGAAACTTCAAATTCAAAACTTTGTTTCCATTTCTGAATGCACAAAAATGATTGCTTCAAAGGAGTTATCACCAGATATGCCTAAAGCATTTTTAGAAAAATATGGCAGAAACATGAAAAAATCAGAAATATTGAGGAAGGGGTTAAATATTTGGCCAAATATTCATTACTCTTGGCACTTACATGAACAGCTTAGCTGGTGGGGGCCTCTTATTAGTTATAGGGAATGGCTGGTGGGTGTTCTTCAGAAAATAAACACAAATAAAAAATTGTAATGATCATTTTATTCTGTCACATCTTATGTGAGACTTGAAGAAAAAGCACCTCAACTACCCCACTATTCAAGCTCTAACTCCACTAGCAATGCGCAAAAAGCCACCATGGGAATATTACATTCTATTGTGTTCTTGAATTAGCTGCGCTATTCAAAATTTAAAAGTATCCTAAAATTAAAGACATTTATACTTTTCAAACAGAAGCAATCTACATGAGGTCTAGCGCTAAGGTTGAGGAAATATTTAAAAGGGGTAATTTGGGGTCTAGGGGTAATTAGGAGGCCTAGGAAATAGGAAAAGGAAAGAAGGGCTATAAGGTTAGATGATTGGAAACTGGGAACTTTGGTGGATTAAATGGGTCTGTGTGTAATATGGTGGCTGGTTGGTTAATGTGTCAGCGTGAGGAGGAATAGAATATTTAAAGGGGGGTTACTTTGGTTTGAAATTCTTTAGAATTAAATTATAAAATATATTTGTGATAGTAGTGAAATTCTTATTAGGCTATTATTATATTTGTCCTTTTCTCTCTTAATAATCAATTTTATTAAATCCTAAATAATTAAATCTTCCCTTTGATTATTAAGTTGAAACCCTTTGTGAGATTCACCATAATAGTTAGTGTACTCACATTATACATTAATTATTATTTGAAGATTATCTCAAACTATTAAAAATAACTTTGAAAAATATTTGAAACATTTCCTTGAAGTAATAATCTGTGCTTCAAAGTTTTAATTTCCTTTCCCTTTTATCTCACTTACTTGTGATCACCCTCAACCCTGTGCGTAGGTTGTCCGGTGAAAGTATAATTTAATTCTCTGTAGCTCCCATTCTTTATACTATTACGATTTTCAGGTGCTAAATCTAAATATGGTGCCTTTTAAATGCTCACCTCCTCCCATTGGCGCTACTACTAGAGCTTGCGCTAGGGATAGGCCAACCTCATTACATCCTGTTTCTTACACTCAATCCCTCAAACTGCTTGATGTAAGGGAGTGAAAAAATTCAATTCAATCTTTAGAGGACACTCCTCAGGATTTTGAGGACTCCAGTGAAGAAGATGAAGGGGAGGACACCATGCACAAGGCACCATCAGCCCCAGATGCTGGAACTTCAGGCCAATCTTCAAGTTCTGGTCCAAATGCTTCATTGGAGGAATTCATGAAACTCCTGGTTAAAACCCTCACTAATCCTGCCTCATCTGAAGGATCTAAATTCAAAACTCCTTTGATGAAATCTCCAGAAAAATTTGATGGAGAGCATCACAACAGATTGTGTCCCTTCTTGAAGACATGCAAGCTACTATTCCACAATGACCCTTGAGCCTTTAGTATGGATTGTTCCAAGGTCATTTATGCCTCTTTTTATTTATCAGGAAAGGCATCATGGTGGTTCAAGCCTTATCTACTCATTCTTTCTTTGAGTGAACCTCAATTACTCATTAATAATTGGGAAAATCTTGAGGACCAGCTTTTTATGTTGTTTGGTGACCCTAATGAAACTGAAAATGCAGAGATTAAACTTGATTTCCTTTTCATGAGAAATAATGGCAAAGCTTCTGAGTACATCTCAAATTTAAGGGCTTTACAAGCTCGAGTTAGTTGAAATGATGCTGCTCTCAAATATCATTTCAAAAAGGGACTTCATTTGAGGATTCTGGATCAATTGAATCTTCACAGGCATAAAATGGAGAGTTTGATGGACTTAATGGATAAGACCCTCAAACTTGATGGCACGCATCAAGGATGACTTCCAAAAAGAGGTCACACGCAAAAATCTCATGGTTCAAATTTTAAATCAGGGCCTCCTTCAAAAAATCATTCCCAACCAACCAAATCCAAGCCCAGTCATAAGGGACAGGAAAAGTCTAA
The DNA here is from genome assembly GCA_030280995.1 of Hemileia vastatrix. Taxonomy (NCBI): domain Eukaryota; kingdom Fungi; phylum Basidiomycota; class Pucciniomycetes; order Pucciniales; family Zaghouaniaceae; genus Hemileia; species Hemileia vastatrix. The sequence goes on along the minus strand of JASXTE010000008.1, from coordinate 16,494,078 downwards.
ACCTAAAAGCTCTACTCCTGAAGATATCAGTAGGGTATTGGATCCAAAAGGGAGATTAAAGGAAGCTGAAAGTAAAAGGGGGACAGATAATGGTTTATGTATGTATTGTGGGGGTAAACACAAGTTAGAAGATTTCTCGAAATTGAAAGAAAGGGAAGGTAAAAGTTCAGAGTCAAAAAACTAGAGAGTAGTTTACTTGTGTGCAAAGAAAAATATTTTATTTCTCCCAGTGCACAGAGCCTCCATGTCTTAAGGACTAGAGTTTCCATTAACCGTTTGAGATTAATTCTTTTTAAAGAGTATATACCCTTCAGTTGTTATATTGAATCTGGAGCTTCAATTTCATTTTTCAGTTTATCTTTTGCCAAAAAACTTAAGCTGACATTTGTAAATACCCATCAAATTCCAATTTATTTGGTTGAATCAGAGGAACCTAAGTATTGGGTTAGTAAGAAAGTTTTATGCATTTTCAACTTTCCAAATTTTCCTTTGTTTGAGTGGGAATTAAAAGTCTTGGATGACCCAAGGGTGGACAATACCATTCTTGGCCATGACTTTTTAATGCATTGGAATCCTGATATTAATTGGTCAGAGGGATTGATCACCCCTTGTTTTAAGTATATTTCTGATTCTTCAATGCAGGTTAATAAAGAGTTAAAAAACCCATATGACCAAGTCCTGCTAGAGGACATCTCTCTGCCAGATGATTTTCAACCATCTGATTTTTCTCTAAATGAGCATTTGGCTAACCTTTCGAGCTCAGATATCTCACTCAAAGAGGTTTTCAACAGCCTCAGAGTAAAAAATCCTTGCTCTTTAAATTCAGGTCTATCATTGAAAGACTTCTTCAATGATGAAGAGTACAACCAAATCAATATTGAAACCATTAAATCAACTCTACTGGAATTTTATCACAACTTCCTTGATTTATTTTCAGTCCGTAAGGCCAACAAGCTACCAACTCATTGACCCTACAATCATCAAATAGAGTTAGTAGTTTCACTACCTTCTGAAGGTCCTGTCTACTCTCTATCAAAGGATTAATCTAAAGTTCTTTGAGACTACATTCCAGAGAATGTGGCAAAAGTTTTCATTTGAGCCAGTAAATCCCCAACTGGCTCTCCAGTTCTATTTGTTAATAAAAAAGATGGAAGTCTTAGGTTGTGCATTGATTATAAAAAACTCAATGCAGTGAAAAAGAAGAACACATACCCAGTTCCTCCTATGTCTTTAATTTTTACTTTATTTAGTGGTGCTAGCTTCTTCTCTAAAATTGATTTAAGAGGTGCTTACAACCTTATATGTTTTGCTGAAGGCCATGAACCTTTAACAGCAATGTGTACTAGGTTTGGTTGCTTTGAATATTTTGTTATGACTTTTGGGTTATGTAATGCACCCTCAAATTTTCAAACTTTTGTTAATGATATCTTTCATGATGTCATCAAACAATTTGTTGTTTTCTATTTAGAGGATATTTTAATTTTTTCAAAGACCCTCAAGGAAGATATTGAACATGGGCCACAGGTTCTCAATCATCTTCAAGAGCATGGTCTTTTTGCCAAGAAAACTAAGTGCAAATTCCACCTAAAGTCTATTTATTTTCTAGGTTTTACATTATCCACTGAAGGCTTTGTTATGGATGATAGGAAAGTTAAAAATATATTGGAATGGCCAGAGACAAAATCTGTAAAATCCTTACAAGGGTTTTTAGGTTTTGCAAATTTCTATAGAAGATTTATTAAAGATTAATCTAAAACTATTAAAAATCTCACTTGTCTTCTTAGAAAAGATATTCCATTTAATTTCACTGATACAGCATAAAAGGAATTTGAAGCATTGAAGTCTGCCTTCACCACAGCTCCAATTATTTAACATTTTGACCCTTCTGCCTTGACAGTTGTCAAGACAGATGCTAGTGATTATGCTATTTCAGGGGTTATATCCCAATTAAATCCTGAAACAAACTTGTTTCATTCTGTTGCATTTGAATCACGCAAATTTCTTGCAGCAGAGTTAAATTACAAAATTCATGATAAAGAGTTGCAATTATTCATTGTCTTAAAAAATGGTGTTCTTTTCTTCTCACTCTTAATATCCCTTTTCAAATTTTAACAGATAATAATTCTTTAAAATACTTTCACAGGGTGAAAAAAAAGATGACTGGTTGGCAAGTCTTTTTAAGCAATCATAGAGTAATCTATAAAGTAATCTTCAAGCAACCCTATTTTTAGTATTTGAGCTTTGTACAGACAAAAGTTGCAAAAGTGATTTTGAATAATTTGGAAATCTGATTAACCAGTGACTCTTTCAACAGAGATTTAAAATGGTAAGCAAATTTCAATACTCAAATACCTCATTTAAACCAAAAACCTTGGAAAATTTTAAATAGTATTTTTGCCTAATTCCAAAGGTGTAACTAATTGCTTGTTTGAATGGTTCATCTTATTTGAAGGAAGAATTTACATTTAATAACCCTCCTCACTCATATCATTTTCCATTATAAGCTACTCTGCTTTTAATATTTGAATATTGATAGATACTTATTGGAAAGATAAATTTGAATAAACATATCGAAATGGTAAAGCATCATTTATGCATATAGATTTATGAGTAGAAATTTTCTTAATCTTCATGAAGAAGAAGAACAGATTTGATTAAAATTTAGGTTGATTTTTGAAACCATATGCAGCCAAAAATCAGTGCTGCAATTTGTGAGGAATATGAAATTTACCAAATAATTATAGGAATATATTTTATAATTTTAATAAACCCTTACAACATCGAAATTTGATATAGCTTCTATAATTTTTATATTATTGAAGCTAGTAGAAATGTGCATAGAGAAATGTGTTTTCACTAATCCATGAAAATTTTTAATATTTTGAACTAATTGATTTAATATTCCATAAAAAATATGTCTATAAGTTGCACATCCATTGACATTAAAAAAGGTTCTGCAAATTCTAAATTTCAAAGGAAAGAAACCCCCCATATTTATAAAACCAATCAAATTTACATTACTGAAGAAAAAAGTCAGGTAAATTTTTTGGAAGTATTTTTCACATACATGAATTATTTTTTTAATGAATAACATATTTGGGATGGAATTTTCTGTATATATAACAATATTCATCTAAAATAAGTTATCTTACATTCTAGAAGGTGTCTCCCCCCAACTGAACTTCTATACTTCAGGAAATAATATGGACCTTCTAGCAGGTGCCAATTTTTTTTCTCATAATAAAAAACTAAGTGTAAATAATATATCAAAAGCAAATAATATTTAAAAATTTGAATACATTTTCATATCTGAAATTTATATGTCAATGTATTTTTTCAGGATGAAAAAAAAATTTCATCCACAATTAACATGAAAAAATGTTCTTCCAGAGGTGAAATTGAAGGTGCTACTTCATTCAGCCTGAATAATTACAAACTCTTATTCAAAAATATTTTCAATTTAATTTTGATTTCCTTTTAGCACCATAGTATTAAGATTTTACATTATCTAATGAAATCCATTTATCAGATGTAAATTGGAAAGATTTTTATCCATGATGTACCAGAAGTTGAAGACATAAACTTGATATTATTGAATGAAATAATTTAAATACTAATAGATTTAAATGAAATTATCAATTTTTTTAAATTCTCAAATTTATTTTTTCCATTTTTTTAACATCCCAGAAATATTTTTTTATGAAATATATCATGTTATCCTATTACAAAGTCACCATGAATAATCAAACACATGTTTAGTTTATAAAAGTGTGATTTTAAACAATGTAGATTAAAATTTTACAAAATAACTTCCTTTATATAAAAATGAAATAAAATAAAAATAATAACAGAAAAAAAAAGGAAAACTTTGTCTAGCTCCATAAATACTTACATTTTGGCCCTTTTTTATCCTGTGTAAATTTTTTATTAGCGCTTTTTTCACCCCCTGGGGCCCCACCAGGCCTGACTTGAGGCTAAGAAAGGGCTGACAATGTGTCAACTTAGTCTTATTAAAAATGTCTAAGTTTTATCAAAAGAAACTGACATCCTTCCTTCAGTTTTTACTATCTTGATTTGTTCATGAAATAAATTTTTTTGTCATACTTAGCACTCATTGTTGCTTTTTTCCTTCCCATGATACCTCATAATCATATATTTTTTTTCATTTTTAATTTATGAAGCACATACTTGCTCATTATTCCATAAGAAATATATAAAGAAGTTATTTTGGAGAAAAAGTTACTATAACCTATAGTTTTCATAAATGTTTTATCATTCTTCAAAATTTCATGTCTTAAAAAAATGGATGCTGTGTGCCTTCTTTTGATGTAACTTTTTTTTAAAAATGTTATTATTAATGTTTAGACACTTTTTATAAATTTTATAATTTAGTTAAATTTTTTGGAATTTTTTTCTAAAAAAAATAAGATTTTTGATGTCTTTTAAATGATTTTGTGATCTTGTGAATTTTTTTGAATTCTCTGTGAATTTTTTCAATATTTTAGACCTAATATTTTTTTTTGGCATTGTTTTGATTTTTTTTGATTGTTTTAATGCTTGAATAACAATCAAGTCATGTGCCAAAAAGATTCAGCATCTTTTCAAGCACATGACTTGATTCCAATCCCTCAAGTGAAAGTTGCCAGATGGACCACAAATTTTTGCAGAATTATATTTCTTGTGGTCCATCTAACAACTTGCAGTGAGGAATCGGGTTCCAGCCTTGTGCTTGAAAAGACGCAGCGTCTTTTTGGCATGTGACTTCAATCACAATTCAAGTCATATGCTTGAAAAGACACTGTGTCTTTTTGGCATGTGACTTCAACTTCAATTCAAGCATTAAAACAGTGAGGAAAAATTCAACAAAATGCAAAAAAACCAAAAGCATAAAAAGAAACATAAAAAAAATGTAGAAAAATTCAAAAAACACCAACAAAAAATCAGAAAATCTCAAAAAAATTCAAAAAAATTCAAAAAAATCAAAAAAAATCAAAAAAAAATTAAAAAAAGTCAAAAAATTCCAAAAAGTTCAAAAAAAAATTCAAAAAATACTAAAAAAATCTAAAAAAATCAGAAAAATTTAGAAAACTTCATAAACTTCAAAAAAATCCAAAAAAAATGCAATTTGCTCAAAAATAATTCCTAAAATTTAAAAAAATTTAAAAAACTTAAATGAGGTTCTATTAAATTCCAAAAAATTCATAAAAATTATTTAAAGGCCAAAAAAAAATCTAAAAAAATCTAACAATGCTAAAAATTCTAAAAATTTTGAATATCAACAGAAAATTAAGAAATAATTTTAATAATCAGCAGAAATTAAAATAAAAGCTTAATAAATTTTAAAAATTGAATAAAAAATTTGATACAAGTGAAAAAATTGAGGAAATTATTCCAAAAATATATAAAATAAAAAAAAGATTTTTTTTTTATTTTTTAAAGAGATTTAGTATTCATATATTTTTTTACTGGAAAATTCTTGACTCATACCAACTCCTGCTTTATTTTTTTCAAGGAAAATTGATGCATAGATGATAAAAATTTTGATCCTTGATTCATGAGGCAACCATTCTTCCAAAAAAAAGGGCCACTGGAACTACTACTGAGGTTACTCTTGGGTAGTCTGAGGAACAAAAAAATGACTTGCCTACAAGTCATCTTTTATTTTACCCTGTGCCAGGATGTATTTGTTTTTTTGATGGTACTACTATTCCTTTGAGTCAGAAACCTGCTCAAGGTGGAAACAATTAATTTTAACATAAAAAGAGGTGGCTTATTTTTAATTCCATTCTTTCTTTTTCTTTCATACTAACACAAGTAACTATATCTTCTCTATAGATATTAAATTTCTGTTCAGCTTATATGTGATGTGAACAGAAAATTTATTTATTTCTTTGCTGGCTATCCTGGTTTATGTCATGACTCCTACATCTTTCAAAGAATGCAAATTTCAAAAGAACCTGAAATTTTTTTTGATGAAGATCAGTATCTTCTTCCAGAATCTGCTTATGTGAATGGAAAGTATGTACTTCCTACTTTTTGAAGATCAGCATCTGAAGAAAGTCAAAATTCCAAGTTCAAAAATCATTTGGCAAAGTCAAGAGTCTGTATTGAACATTCTATTGGAATCTTGAAAGTTTGTTTTTAAAGCTTAAGGGAATTAAGAAGTCCTCTTAGAAATAGGTCCAAAATGGAGGTAGAGATCAACCAGATTCTGTGTTGCACTATACTTCATAATCTACTTGCTGACCTTAAAGATCAATGGTTAGAGTTGTATGAAGATGAACAAGTTGAAACACCTCCCACTGTTTCCAACACTTCTATTTCTTAAACCATTAGCATACATGAGATTCTTCCAATCACTATAGCACATTGGGATATTTAGAAATATGCTCTTAAATTATTAAAATTTTCATTTCATTTTTATCTATTATTAATCTTTCTTCCCACTGGGATATGCTCCATCATTATTCCAATAACACTCCAACTTTTCTCAATAAAACCTTTTTAATTTTTTTTGATAATCTTCAAATGATCAAGTTGTGTGCATTATTCACTTGATTTTGTAATTTTTTTTCATATTGACTTTTATTTTTAATTTTCAGTGAAATTCTCCTTTTCCCTGTCTCTTCTGTTTTTGGTCTTTACCTCTAGATGAAATCACATATCTTCAGCTATTGTATGAATTTTCAGTCATTCTTTTGTCATTCATTCCTTATATCCTTTTCTTCTTCTCCCAAAAAATCCCTAAAAAATTTTTGTTTCATTTATTTTCTCATCTCATCTCTCCAGGTCAGTCATTTTATTCATTAATTTTGATTTTTTTTGCTTATTATAATTTTTGTGTTTCATTTTCTGTTTTCTTTTCTTTTCTTTTTTTGTAAGTGTTTTTTTCTGGTTTTCAAGGTTAAATTAACTATTTTTTTTCTTTTCTTTCTCTCCCTTTTTTCCCTTTTTTTACTCTCCATCATCCCCTATTTATCCCTCCTTGGCCTGGTTATTATCCCACCTTTACCCCCTTTCCTTTCTCTTTGGCTACCTCTAGCCCCCCTTTCCTTACTCCTTGGCTGCCTCTAACCCCCCTTTCCTCCCCCCTACACCTTCTTCACACCTCCCCTATAAACCCATCAAATCCCCCCCTCAAACCACCCCTACACCTGCTTCAACCCCCTTCCCTTTAACCCCCTCAAATCCTCCCTAAACCTGCTTCTATTCCCCCTTCCTCCCTAATTGTTTACTAAAAAAAGATTAATAAAAATTGTTCATTATCAAACAAACAAAAGATAACAATTTTTTGTTATCAAATGGACAGGTGTGGGGGTAAGGGAGGGCTGGGTGGGATATATTAGTGGGACCAGGGGGGAGGTTGAAGTTGGTCTAGGGGCAGTGTGAGGGGGGGGGTGTTAAGGGGGTTTGAGGAGGGGTTTTGGAGAGGGATAAGGGAGGGGTTTGAAATGGGTGTAGGTGGGGATTGAGGGGGGAATCAAGGGGGTTATAGGGGGGATCAATGGGGTTTTAGTGAGGTTTTGGGATGGTGTTTTGGAGTGGTTTGGTGAGGGTTTGGGGGGTGTTTTGGGGGGTTTAGAGGGAGTTTGGAGTGGGCTTTGGAGAAGTTTTATAAGGGGATAAAGGGGACTAATGAGGGAGTAATGAAAGAAAAATAGAAAATTTTTACAGGGACCAATGAAGGTGCAATTAAAAAATTGACAGAAAAGTTTTATTAACATTTAATTTTCTTTTTTTTGTTTTTTTGCGCAGAATTAGCCAAAAAGACTTATCAGATTGAAGTAAAGTAATAATTATTCTTATTAATTATTTGCTGAAAATCTTTATGGTCATTTAATTCAAATAGTGTGAGTTTTTAATTATTTTAAAAAAGTAATTTTGACGCTTTTTTGACCAGAAAAAAATTTTTCAGAAAAAAAAAGTCTGTTTCTTCTGATTCAAGCCTTACACCTCTATCTTCATCATTAACTTCTTTATCATCTTCTTCCATTTCTACTTTATAAAATGTCATAGGGAGATAGAAACATTAGGGGGTCTCAAACATTACCAAACACACCACATAAACACATCACAAAAAAGGTACCAAACCTGCCAACAAAAAATGAAATACACCTGCTCTGGACAGGTGTATTTCAAAAGCGTATTTGTCCCCAAACACCTCTTTTTTTGGATCAAACAAGTCATCAAAACACTTCCCTTCATCATCATGATTAGCCATCACTAGATAAAAAGACACCAAAACTAGGTACAAAAGTGCCAACACCTAGATTTTTCTCACCTAATCCTTAAGGGCTTATTCATATGAGAAAGTTATATGACTTACCAGAACTTTATTAATCGTATAATCATACAATTATCCTTAATATTTACCACAGTTCACTAACATAACATGTCACTTTCAGTCTGACATCAACTTGAGATCACTGCTGTAGTTGTAGCTCTTGATCTAATGGTTAATTCTGATACCAATTCTTATGCAGAACTTGACTTGGCTTTTATTTGAAACATGTTAGAGAACCGCTACTTATTTCCTAGAACACCTTCAATACAACACCAACCTTGATATTACCTTTATGTTTTTGCCAACATTCCTGAATCTAGCTTTCAACAGATGTTTTGTACAAATTTTCCTGGATTACTTAGCTTACTTGAATTGATTCAAGATCATTAAATTTTCAAAAATAATTCTCATTATCATCAAAGAGATCCAGCAATTCAAATATCTGTGGCACTTTTCCATTTTGGCTCAAATGGTGATGGTGCAGCATTAACCCATCTTGAAAACATCTTCCAGCTTAGTCAAGGAACAGTTCACCTTTATTCAAAGCAAGTCATAACTGCAATTATTTCTCTTGAAGCTCAACTTCTGAAAGGGCCCAGTAAAGAAGAAAGGTTGGAGAACTCTTAGGTAATGCAAAAAAAAAGTTTTCCTGGCTTCATTGGTTTTGTTGATGGTACCACCATACCCTAGAGTCAAAAACCTGCCAGAGATGGAAATAGCTATTTTGATTGCAAAAAAAGGTAATTTTTTCTTTTAAAGTTTCAAACAAAGCTCATATTAATATTTTTCTTTTTTTAGGTACTCAATAGCTCTTCAATTGGTTTGTGATATTAACAAGAAATTCATTGCTTTTTATGCTGGATCCCCTGGTGCTTGCCAAGATTCCTCTGTATTTTAGCAAATGAATATTTCTCAACATTCTCAACATTTTTTTGATGAAAAAAAATATCTTTTAGAAGACTCCGCTTATTCAAATGGTGTTTATGTCATCCCTGCTTTTTGTGGGACTGGTAATGAAGAAAGTGAAAAATCAAGATTCAATACTCATCTAGCAAAATCTTGTGTTAGGATTGAGCATGAAATAGGAATACTGAAAGGCCAATTTGCTTCTCTACTAAAACTAAGGACTCCACTCCATAACAAAAAATAAATGAATGTTACTGTAGACTTGATTACTGCTTGCCTTATATTACACAATCTTCTTGCTAACTTAAAATATGAATGGAATGAGCTTAGTGAAGATGAGATTCCTGATCCACCTCCACCAATAGAATCTAGCAGTACTTCATCATCTCAACCCAGTTCAATGTGTGCTAAAATACTACCAATAACCCTTTCTCATTTTGAGAGCCTATCTTAAATTATTTACAAGTTTGTTTTTTGAGTAATAATTTTTCCCATGATGTTCCCCAGTCTCTCAGTTTTATTTGTTTTGGTTCAGCTCCCAAACTTGATATTGCATAACATTTTCAAACACATAAAATTTATGGGATTCTGTCTCACTAAGATATTTTATCTTCTCTTCATCTCTAACTTCTATCATTCATTGTTGGTTATGATACTTCTCACTTGACAGAACTCAAAGTAAGTCAATTTCTCATTTTTTAACTTTAATTTCTAATTGAAATGTCTTTTTTTTGTCTCTTTTTTGTTTCTTTTTTTGTCATCTTTTCTGTTTTGATTTCTGATTTATCTGTTCTTATTTCTTCTTCCCCTTTTTTTCATTTTTTTCTTGTTCTCTATCATTTTTATTCTTGATTTATTGACTTTTTGGTGTTTTTTGGTCATTTTTAGGCATTTTCACTTTTTGGCCTTTTTCTTTGTTTGTTAAGCTTTGAAATCATTCAGAAACAATTCAGAAATTTTTTCTGAGCAATTTTCACTTACCTTTAGGTGTTTTTGGCTGGTTTTGGCATTTTATTTTGTTAAAACCTTCCAGAAACACTTTCCAATCATTTCTCAGTGAATTCTAGGTGTTTTTGGGCTAATTTAGGTTTATTTTCTCACTAAATCAATTCAGAAATGCTCAGAAACCTTTGGAAACTATTCAGAAATATTTTTAAAGCATCTTTAAGTGCTTTTAAGTCATTTTGGCATCTTTTTTGGACAATTTTTAGCACTTTTTTTAGCACTTTTTGGCACTTCTCAGGAAACCTTTTGGCACTTTTCTGGAAATATTTAGGGAGGTTTTAGGGGACTTTCTGGAAACTTTTTTTGAAACTTTTGAAAGACTTTTAGGAGATTTTTGGAAAACTTGTTTTGAAACTTTTGGAATACTTTTTGGGCAATTTCGGGACCCTTTTTGGAAACTTTTGGGGCTCTTTTGTTGAACTTCTGGGACTCTTTTTTGGCAATTTTTGAGACTGTTTCTTTCAGGTAGTTTGATGAAAGCTTTTTAGGTAAGTTTCATCCAATTTTGTTTAATTTTTTTATTTAGATTGATATTCTTCTTTTTTTTCTAGAAAAAAATAACTGAGAATCTAGAATCATCTAAAAATAAAGAAATTTATTCCTCAAACTCATCCCTATCTTCACTTACCTCAATATCTTCATCTTTGCTTTCTTCACTTTCTTCAATATAATCTCTTTCAAAACCTGGTCACAGTAGAAATTACATAAGAGAAAAACAATTTGTTCCTAATTTATTGGAAGTTCAACTGGCTTCAGTTACTTCAAAACTAGATTTTTCCTGTCAGCCAGGCTGTCCCAGGAGCCAAGTAATAAACATACAATTTTATTGGAGTTAATAAATAACATAATAATTGCAGATTATGTATATATATTAAATTTATATTACATAATAAATTATATTAAAATTTTATTTTATGATTAAAATAAATTTTATACTAATTTTATTATCATATAAATTAAGTATACAGTAAAATAATTATTATATTCCATATAAATAGGTGTTATGTGTATTTAATGAATAATTAATTAATTACATGTTGATAATATAATTATACCTTATTAAATTATCTTATATTGTAATTACATTAATTTTTAAATTTAAATATATAATTTAACCCTTTTCATATTCAAAATTATTCATAATTATTGATGTTGGTTTTTGACCCTTATTTGTGATGAATATTAAATGCATTATAATAATTATAATAAATTTAAAATTCTAAATTTGGTTCAGTAGAAAAATTAATTACTTGTTTCAACTAGTTATTACATAGTCAAAACAATTTATTAATTTTCTACAGACTAATACAAAAATTGATTACAATATTTTGTTGCGTCAAAACATTCCATTTGCTTCACTTAAAAAATCTATAAAAAATATTGTTATACTTGATTTGATTACTTTTTCACATGGTTCTCATGTCTCAGAGATTTTTTAATTATTCACTATATTACTTAAATGATTTGGGAAATGGTTGCATGAAAATTGTTTTCTTAATTGGGATTTTAATTACTTGTTTCATCTTTTTCTCTCCATTGTTATGTTTCAATTATTTTCTTTTATCTTTTTGTTTCATCCTATTATTATTTTGTATATACTCAGTGGTAGTGTCTCATTGGTCCCTTTTCCTATAAAAGGCCTTGTGTTATCTCATTTATGCTCATCACTTACTACTCAACATATTTTTTAATTACACTATAAAAATCATTTTATTTACAACTATTTAAACTGCGCGTCTGCCTATTTAAGTAATAAAATAAAATATTAAAGGTTGTGATAAGAATATTTTAGTATAAATAGTTGATAATTGAACAGAGAGAATAAAACCTTACTTACTTTATTAACCACATTGATCCCCGTCCATCTTTTTTAAAAGTCGTTAAGTTCTTTTATATAGTTCTTTATTTTCAGTTACCTTTTATTTCCCCTTCTACCTTCTTTTTTTCATCTTCTTCTAGATGACCGGCCGACATTTCCAAAAAAAATTTATCCAAAAAAACTACCTGAAAATATAATTTTTTTTTTCTGAGCCTATAACCAATAAAAAATTAAAGTCAAGTAACAATGAAGAAGGTAAGACTGGAAATAAAAAAAATTGCTGTTGTGTCTAACTTTTTCAAACCTCAATTTATTTTTGAGATTCACTCTTATGAAGAAAATACAAATGAAAAGTTTCAAAATTTATCAGATCTTATATTGACTTTGTATCAAATGGCATTAGCTTGTCAACTTTTATCAAACAAAAATATTCTTGGAGGTTTCATGTATGGTATTGGTTGGAGACCAGGATATTACAAAGGTTTTTCACTCAGTAAGCTTATTTAAAGATGAATGAATATAAAAAAATTTATTATTCTTTATACAGGTAGTTATTCTTTACTTAGAGATCTTATTTCCCAAGAAATGAAAGAAGATTTATAAAAATGGGACTCCTTGTCAAAATTCAACCATTTTAAGCTCATCAATTAAAGAATCTATGTCAATATGCTTTTGAATCTAATCATGAATTGGAAAATAAGTTTAGAATCTCTAATTTGACAGATGCAGAATGGCTAAAACTTGTTGATGATGATATTTTTGCTTCTAATTTCATGGTAACCTTTGATGGTCTTTATAACAAAATTCACATGGATAAAAATGATCTGAACTTACTCACATTTGGAATATTCTCATACATTAATACAAAAATGTCCTTCCTATCCCCTCACCTTCCTCATCTACAAAAGGCCATGGTCAATACTTTCCAGACCATTGAAGCATTATTGACTTTGGAACAGGAAATGGAATAATCAAAGCAATTTGGTATTCAAATCTTCACAATAACCAGATGACTAAAACACCACCTGGCTTAGAATCCTTTGAATAATTTACACATTTTGGATGTTCATTTCAAATCAATAGGGAGCTGGTCAATAGAATTAATAAGGTAAAAGAAAAAGGTGATGTAAAACAAAAATCATTAGGTAGAAAGAAAAAGTATGGGGTGTAATATAGGTTGTCAACTTTTATTTTTATTTCACAAATTAACATTTTACAAGTCATATATGACAATCTACTTACCTAAATTAATGATCCATTAGCTGTGTGTTGTATAATGGTAATCATGAGGAAATATATTTTTCTCATGAGGTTCATGTATACATTTGTGTTTGATTTCATTGACTTTGGTCACAGATGATTTCCATTCACATTTTTACTTGAATTGTCATTAATTTAGGTTTTTTAACTATCTTATAAGACTTTTTTTCATGTTAATTTATGCAATGAACATAAATTTTGACAAGATATTCCCCTACTTCAATACAACACAGGGGAGGTTATTGCCATTTTTTTGTCCTAAATTTTTTCTGACTTAGAAAAAAAATGGTGATCCCCACCCCCTGTTATGGTAAATAGCAGGGGAGGGTATTGTAAAAAAATATTTTTGACATAAATATTTTTGACATATAAATAATTTGGTGGTCTGGACCCCATAATATGGTAAATTGCAGGTTAATTTGTTTCCAAAATAAACTTGCATACTTTGCTTCCATAAATATTCTTGGTCTACTAAGATCCATTTTCTATAACATCCAAAGTATATTTCAAGTTTTGTATTCTCCAGAATATTTTTAATGAGTACCTCATCTAGTATTGAAGACTATTCTAAAAAGGGTTATCAGCTCACATATCAATACTCTAAACCTTGCAAAAGATGCAAAAAATCTAATCACTATTGTGTTAAAAATACAGTAGTTTAAGCAAGAGTCAAAACATGTCAAAGCTGTCATTGGTGTCATCTTAAATGTGATGTTCTTAAAATTAATCCTGAATTGAAATCTCAATTCACACAATTAAAATTTTGTACTTACCAGGATAAAAGAGAGATTTTTTAAGAGTATTTCATTATATTACATTATTGGAATAGATATATAAGACAAATATTATTTAAATTGAAATATATTATGCCACTGAAGATAATAGAAAAAAAACAATCCCAAACCAGAAAAGATATTATTTCTGATGAGGAGGAAGATTCATACAAAACTTATTCCTCAAGTGAGATATCTTGTGAGTTTGGAGAAATACTTTATAAATATAAAATTGAGACTCAATAAAAAATAAATTTTTTAGCTGGAAAGTGGTAATGGAAACATCATTCTCCAAGTAGTAGATTGCATAAAAAAATAAAAAGAAAAGAATCTGTGGATGATAATAGTATTTGGGAACAAATAAAAGAAAGTGATAAACCCAAGACAAGAGAAAAATTCCTAAATGTAATTGATGAAAAAATAGAAAGTATGATTGACAGAGTAGGATCTAGATTATTAGATATAAGTAGTTTAGTTAGACAAAAAAATGTTGAAGAGTTTGAAAATCTAAAGAAGGAGATATGTGAGCTGTTGGAAGAATTTCATGTTGATATAAAAGAAGAAATTCAAAAAGAGATTTATTAATGTTTACTTAATTTTAACTAAGTAAAGAAAGCAACTCTTTAATATCAGCATTTGACTTATTTGCATTAACACAGGCAAGAAAAAAAGCTTGATTTCTTAATTTTTCAGCATTGAGTTGCTTCATTTTAAATTCATCAGCTTGTAACTGAATTTTGGCATTTTCCAATTGAAATTGATTATTTTTAAATTTTTCATCATCCTCTATTTGAATCCTAACCTTCTTGCTCGCCAAATGTAAATGATCTTTCTCTTTTTCTAAAATTATTTCTTCCTTTGATTTTGAATGAAACCACTTCTTTTCCTCAAAAATTAGTTGATGTTCTGCAGTTTTTTCATGAGACTCCAACTTCATGATTTCAATTTTCACTTTTTCTTTTTCTGCAAAAAGCTTAACTTTTAATATTAAGAGAAAAAAATTGAGAAAAATTCTTTAGTCAAAAAAAAGTAAAAAATATAACCTTGTTCACGTTTATTAACAATCTCCCCATAAGCAGAAAAAACAGCATTTGACATTGATTGGGTTGTCCCAAAGCTAGAAGAAGCTCTTTTCTTGAGTCTGTTGCTAGGAGGGGTTAATTATTTATCATTTAATCTTACATTGTCAGCTACTTCCTTAAATATTTCTAGATTTTATGAGGCTTGGGTCTGGTATATACATGTGAAATAAATCAGCACTCCAAAGAAAACAATAATAGAAAAAGTAGTTTAGTCTTACTACCATGGGCTTAAAAAGCTCAATGTCAGAATAGGCAGATGGTTCTCCAAACTCTGGAGAGTCAAGTGAAGGATCTAAAGGAAAATCTTGACTTTATGAATGAGACTCAGGGATTCTTGGGCCTTGATTCATGTGCAGGGGTTGACATTGGGACTTTGACCAAAGAGTTCATCCATTTGATCATAAAGAGGACACATAGAGTTGAGTTTTTCAGAAACAGATGTGATTCCATGCTTTTCATCATCTTTGGTAACTCCAAACCCAGTTGAAGAGGAAGCCATCTTTGCCTCCTTGTATTTTGTTTGATAGTTTTTGAATCTTTCCCTCATTTGCTTTGTTGTCAAATCCATCTTACCTTTAGTTTTTTATATCAACTCCACTGCCATTTGATTAAAGCCACTCAATTTTGCTGCAGGTGGATGACCAACTTGAGTGGAATTTTCACAGCCAAACAAGCATCAAAATAAGATTTAATTTTCAGCCAGTTAATTACAATCTTAAGGTCAAACAGTTTAAATTGAGTAAATTTTTGAGAAGTAGATTTTGGGTTAGGAATGATTAATTAACACTAAACAAAGAAATTAGTGAAAAAAGAAAATTTTGTTGAAGAAAAGGAGAAACTAACAAAGATTATAGATATTTATGATGCCTTGTATAAAAATAAGAGGTTTTGTGTCAGTGTATCTAGTATTTAAGTATGATATAATAGTATTTATTTATGGTCCTACTACTTATTGATAAATGATTTAGTGATTAAACCTCAGGGGAAGACTAATAAAATAGTTATACTCAAATAAAACTCACAATACTTGGATTTAAATGCGTGCTAGTGGTGGAAAATAGATGAATATAATATAGTTATAGCTTATATAAAGAGAATCTCAATTTATAATGGCTTTAAAATATATTTCTAAATGCTAATAATTTTATTGTAGTGTTTTTTTGAGTTTTATTAAGTGAATGATGTCTAATAACCATCAAAATCCCCCCTTACTTATACCAAAATCCACTGGAGTGCACAGACCTTCAATCCAGATGATGTCACTGCTATCCCCAGCAATTACAGCACTGTGAGGGCCCATCACCTCCCCATGGCGTCCACTTCAAGAATATTCAACACCCAGACCTCCAGTAAGGACCCTCCATCACAATTAATGATAACACAGACCTATACCATAAATAGAAAATCCAGATAAAAGCGGATACCATAAAGAAAAAGGTAAAATAACTCATCCAAAGAGAATATAATGAACCCCAAAGCATATAAAGAACCAAATGAAATGTCCAAGCCCCAATAACATCCCCAAGCATTCATATTAACCCAGAAATGACCTCCCAACCCATAAATCGGTGAATATCCATCCAAGGAAGCAGATTAAGTTGTCCAGACTGAGTGTATGCGCCTGAAATAAATGTTTATGCTTCTGTAGGCGTTTTGAGTCCACTGGATACGTCCATATGACATTAAATAAGCATAAAAATAAAGTTTATAGGCTATTAAGAGGCTAAAACCCACTTATATACCTAAATATACATTATATACTGCATATTTCACTGAATATGAGATTTATGTATACATATAAGCTTATGTATGTCAATAATTACTTAGTATCACTTAAGATAAGTATATTATTACTCCATTAACACCTTAATAAGTATTATTAGGCTATGGATAAGCTATTAAAACTACTATAATTTATATAATAGAGTAATAATTATATATATATGTAATATAATCATATATATTATTATTTTAGCCTTACTTTTAAGATATAAGCTTAATTTACTTAAGGTTATCTTATTTTAAGCATAAGAAATATTCAGTCCTAGGGATATCTAGGCTGACACTCCCTCACCCAAAAAAACAATAAAAAAATATTAAGACATTTTAATTAAAAGTAAGGAGTGAAATAGAAAAATAAAAAATATTTTTTATAATACATATACTGAATAAACAGTATTATTTTGATTTAAATTTCTTCAAGAGATTTTTAAGATCAGAGATTTCATTTTTTGGAATCCACTGGTCATATTCACTTGATTTATTTTTAAATCTTAATAGATACTCAACTCCCTTTTCTTTTTTAAGGTGTCTCTTTTTAAGTATCATTTCAATTTCTGCCTTTTCAACTATTTCTTCAGGTTGCTGTTTTTGCCTTTCTGATCTTCTTGGAAATAGAGCAGTATCATTAGAATGGTATGGTTTTATAAGAGAAATAGGAAATACTGGATGTTTTCTATCATATGGTGCATATAGAATAACCTCAACAGCATTAGTACCAACCATCTTTTTAACTACAAATAGTCCAATGAATTGATCCTTCAATTTAACATTACCATTTAAATTGAAATGTAGTGTTGAAATAAGGACTTCATCACCCTCTTTGAAAATTTGTTCTTTATGGGCTTTATCCCATATTTTTTTTTCATACTCAAACGCCTTATTTATACATTCTTGAGCATGTTTTTTGCATAATTCTTGCATCTGAAGAAACAATTTAGTACCTGGATGGATATCCAATCTAGGTAATTTATTAAGAGTTTTAGAAGGGGTATTAGGTACATAACCCAACCATAACTCAAATGGATTTTTGCCAGTGACAGAATGTACTGTACTATTGTATGCAAATTCTAAACCTGGGATAAGGGTTACCCAATTATTCGTGAATTTCTCATTGTCTTTAAAGTTAAGACCAAAAGCACAATATCTTCTTATCATATCTTCTAAAGTTTGTATCATTCTTTCTGCTAGCCCATCAGTTTGTGGATGGTGTGCTGTAGAAAGTTTTAATTGACACCTTGAAACATCCATAAGTGATTTCCAGAACTCAGAAGTAAATTTAGGATCTCTGTAAGAAACTATTGCTTTGGGGAAACCTGCTATATTTAGCATTTGTGTCCACCATAAAAAAGCTAAGTCCTTTGCAGAAACCTCTTTGTGGGTAGAAATAAATTTACACATCTTTGTAAATCTATCTACATTTACCCAGCAGGAGTTATAACTCTTATGCCCTGCTATTGGCAAACCTGTTACAAAGTCCATGTTAATTATTTCCCATCGAGCTTTTGGTTGCTCAATTTGTTGTAATAAACCAGCTCTTTTGCCCGTTAATCTTTTAGATTTTTGACAAGAATCACATGTCTCAACATATTTCTGAACATCCTCAGACATGCTAATCCACCAAGCAGTGTTTTTTACTCTGGTTAATGTTTTATGGTAGTAGAAATGACCTGCTAATATATCATCATGACATATACTTAACATTAACTCCTTCATTGAAGGGGAAATTACAATTACATTACTTATTTTTTTCCTGTAATATATAAAACCATCCTCAATGGAAAATTTTTCTTTTTCGAATGCCTCTTTATACTTATTTGGTAATGTTTTTATTAAAACATTCATTGAAGCATTAGATGGATCATTTAATATTGTAGTGAATTTACTCAAGTCAGGATCTGAAGCATACATATGAAGAATTGATTGCATAAATTCATCCTCAAGATCTACAATATAAATGCCATAAATGTTAATAATCTCTGATTCAGGAACATAAGCAGGATTATCATCATTATTAGGAAGAGGTACTCTAGATAACAGATCTACATTAGAGTGTAAGGTTCCTGCTCTATGTGTAATAGTCATCCGTCCTCTGTATTTTTGTACAGCTAATTGCCATCTATACATGTGTCTATTAGGAGTTTTCATGTTTAAGAGTGACTTGACTTCACTAAAGTCAGTTATTAACTCAAATTTTTGGTCTTCAAGGTAATAATGTAGCTTCTCAAGAGCCCATACTACTTCCAAACATTCAAGTTGAGTAGCACCATATTTCAATTCACTACTTCTTAGAGTACGTGAAAAATAGCAAATTACTACTTCTGACATTTTTCTTTCAATAAGTTGTTTTTGATGCAAAGCAGCACCCAGACCAATAAAACTTGCATCTGTATATAATACAAAAGACAATTGGAAATCTGGTAATCCCAATTTAGGAGCTGTCATTAAATATTCTTTTAAATTATCAAAAGCCTGTTGTCTTTCATTATTCCAAATGAAAGCTTCTGATTTCTTTATCAGTGTGGTCAATGGTGCAGCAATTAATTGGTAGTTTTTTATATATTGTCTATAATAACCACACATACCAAGAAAAAATTGTACATCCTTTACATTTTGAGATATGCCAATATTCTATATTGCAGCCACTTTATTTTGGTCTACACATATTTGTAAGCCAGATACAATATGACCAAGCACTTTTAAAGATTCAAACCCAAATTTACATTTTTTCAATGCAAGAGTCATTTTTATTTCATCCATTTTTTGAAATACCTTATTTAAATTGTTTAAGTGTTCATCATAAGTTTTAGACAACACTATGATGTCATCAATGTATACCATTAACCATCCCTCAATCATTTCATTATGGAATGTTATATCCATTAACTCCTGAAATACTGATGGAGAATTTTTTGGTCAAAATGGCATCCTGACATATTTATAAATTCCCATGTGTGTTGTTATCAACAAAAAGTTCTGTGAATTCTTTTCAACAGGAATTTGATGGTACCCTTTATTTTCATCTAAGCAACTTATATACTTAGCACCTTTGAGGGTAGCATGTATAGAGGCAATCCTTGGCAAAGGATAAATATCATCTACTGTAAATTTATTTAATGCTCTATAATCACCACACAGTCTTGTTTTATCTTGTTCATAAGAAATTAGCACTGGTGATATTACACAATATTTTGGTGTAGTTTCAACCTTTTCAAGAATGTTAATTTTCAATAACATCTTAATATTATCCTCTATGTCTTTCCTCTTTATTGGTGAAGCAGGGTATGGTTTCTTTTTAAGACTAGTAGGAATATTATCCATATCACAGGTTAAACTAATCTTCATTTCATGATCTTTTACAAGGCCAAGTTCATTTGTACCATGTGCAAAAGCCATTTGAAATGCTTTAATTAAGTCCAAAATATTATTTTTCTCAGCTTTACTTATCTGAGTGCCAAATGATACTTTTGAAATTTCTGTTTCCAGAAGTTCCATCTCATTGGATTCTCTTCCTTTGCACGGAATACTTGTTACTGACTCAATGTGTAAGACTGTGTTAAAAGAATTTATTTTAAATTTTCTTTTACCATTCATGCCAATTGTAAAATTGTTATTAGCAGGGTCTAATTTCACACCTAACTTAGTCAGAATATCATTTCCAATGATAAAACAGTTACTACAGTTAGTATTTTCCATTACTAAAAAGTCACAAGTTATTCTTACATAGCCATGTTGATTTTTAAAGAAAACAGCAGCTTTGTATCTACCAATGGGATGTAGTACTGATCCAAAACCTCTCCAATTTTTACTTTGAAGGAGTTCAAGCTTAGACTTATATTCACTATCAATTTTCTGCAATGTATTAGTATAAACAACAGAACCAGCAGCTCCTGTTTCCAATACTATATTAACATTTTCACCAGAAATGATAGCTGGAACCGTGATAGGTGTCATTCTAAAGTTATCAGCTTGTATATCTTTAATGTTTTCAGCATCCTCAAAATTCATTAAAGATTCATTTGAGTCCATATTTAATATTGGATTGTCAAAGATGGACAAATCATCTTCCAACATACAGACTTCATTTTCATCACTATATGAGATATTACTGTCATAATCACTTGAATCTTTACTTTTGTCTGTTTCAATTTCAGATTCATGTTGATTTTCAACAATATTTATATTCTTCTCACATTTGTGACCTTTGAACCAAGGTTTGTTACACTTATAACAAGTATTTGTCTCATAATTTTTTGGTACTACAGGTGAAGTAGGTTTTTTCTGCTTCTCCTGAAGTGTTTTTGAGTTCTGATTTTTCACAGGTTCAACATTTTGTTTATAAGTGGAATAACTTGCTTCATACTTATGGTTAAATAATATTTCATTTCAAATATTAATAAATTCAGAATATTCAGTAACATTAATTTTTCTAGCTACAACAATGTCTCTGACAGATATAGGTAATTTATATATTATCTTATCTTTCCATAAGTTAAAATCCATGTGAGGCTCAATGGCTTTTAATATTTTATTTAAATTCATTAAAAATACCATAGTTTTGTCACCATTCAACGGATTATACCTAGTTTTCTCATAAAGTCTCTGCTGAGTGAGTCTGAATTTAGAACCCCCAAATTGTTTTTCAATTAGTTGTTTCCATTCAGCCCAAGAGTAATCTATACCCTCATTCAAAACAGCTTCAAACCATAATAAAGCAGCATCCTTAAATAAAGAGATCAATTTTGATGTTGTTTCTTCATCTGGTAACTTATATGAGAATTTTAAGTTGTCAATTCTTTGAATAAAATGTTGCCAATCAGAGCTAGATTCCCCATCATAAGTTGGGTACTGATCTATCTTAGGCCAGTTCTTCTGATTGGATTTTATTTCACTAATCTTAGGTAAATTCAACAACTCATTTAATCTTGATAAATGGTCTTGTATTTCCTCCTGTACAGATTTGTGACTTACATTTTCAGATTTGACACTACCACCAGATGGTTTTAGTTGTACTGGTATAGGGAAGGAATGAGATTCACTTTTGCCAATGAAAGGATTATTATTATACTGAGTATACTTATGATTATCCTGGTTCATTTGTAGATTGGAAGTATTAATCTCAACTTTAGTTAATCTTTGTAGCAGCTCAGAGACACTTTGATTTGTCTGGGAAAATAATAACTTAGTTCTTGATTCATTTTTCAATAAATGTTTTTTATAAAATTTTTCCAACTCACAGAATTTTTTTGAAAGTTCATTATATTTATTACTCAATGAATCATATTTAAGAGTTAGAGACAAATGTTCATTCTCTAATTCTTTATTACGTGTTGCCAGTTGAGAAATATTTAATGTTAAGGATGAAATTGTATCACTTGTGAGCTTAACTGTCTGTTCCTCACAAACAGTCATTCTATTCCACAATGCTGAAACATTTCTATGGACAGTTGGATTATTGTTAAAATACTCCATGTCTTCCTTCTCAATTCTTTCACTCTCTTGTGAACTTCTCATCTCACTAATAAGTGGTGGCAACTGAGGATTAACTGTATTATAAATACTACTATTGTTTTTGACAAAAGACAAGTCAGGTGTATCTACACCAAAACCTAAATTTCTTAAGTCCTTCTCTATTTTCTGCACAGATTTGACATCAATAATATTACCTACATTTTAATTATCAGTATTGTGTTCAATCTGAGAGGGTAATCTACTTACCACTGGATTTGTGTGAGTCCTTATTTTTGGCACCTTTGTTTTCCCTTGTAGGGGTGAAGTGAGGAAGTCTGATGAGGTGGAGGATCCTTGTTGCAGTTGTGACTGGCCCATTGTTGATGGAACCAATCCCACTTCCATTTGTCTACCAGGATTTTCTCCTGGGAGTGATGTGACCCTCCTGGGGTAGGGGAAAGCTGATTTGGCTGGCCTCCCTTTAGATCTTCCAATGATTGGTTCATCTGCTGAAATCCTACCTTGCAATTGTTTTGTAATTGCTCTACCTCCTTGAGCATGAGGGATTTTGACTCCTCCAACTTCAATACCTGTTTTTCCAGATGGGATAGTTGATCCTTTAGAGGAGGAGACATCTTTTTTATAGTAATCTTTTTTAAGAGGGCGTCCTTTTCCTCTATGCTCATTTGCTCTGCCTGGGTGTAAGACTAACCCTCCATGATTATGTCCTGGAGCAATGTTTTTGTTAGCTTTAGACCTGGTATTATAAGCAGGCTGTACACTTACATTGTCCTGGGGAGCATTCATATTGGTATAAATAACAATATATTACATCTACAGAAAGGAAAACCTATTGGAATTAGTAGATTAAAAGTATTAGCAATATTATTACTAATAAAAAGCACTGGAGCTTACCCTGAATTTAAATCTTTATTAATTTAAATAAAATGTAATAAAAATTTGAAAAAATCTGTTAAAAATAAAATAACAAGTTTAACTAGACCTTTATAGAGATGAATAAGTAGCTTACCAAGCTTTAACCAAATACCAGTTTAATTGGGTTTATATTGGTGACCAAATACCAAGTGAAATTGGGTTTATATTGGGTACAGTTACTACTGTAAATACCTAATTTTTATTATAAAAAATTAGTAAAATTATTATAAGGGTTCTTTTCCGCAATCACTGAGTTATGATAACCCACTAATATGCAGCAGACCCAAATATTTGGTTATTGTGAGCTATACTAAAGTAAAAATCACGTCCCAAGGCTTATACTAAAAAAATCAATAATAATCACGGAAAGACCCCCAATTGTCAGTGTATCTAGTATTTAAGTATGATATAATAGTATTTATTTATGGTCCTTCTACTGATTGATAAATGATTTAGTGATTAAACCTCAGGGGAGGACTAATAAAATATTTATACTCAAATAAAACTCACAATACTTGGATTTAATTGCGTGCTAGTGGTGGAAAATAGATGAATATAATATAGTTATAGCTTATATAAAGATAATATCTATTTATAATGGCTTTTTAATATATTTCTAAATGCTAATAATTGTATTGTAGTGTTTTTTTTAAATTGTGGTAAGTGAATGATGTCTAATAACCGTCAAAATCCCCCCTTACTTATACCAAAATCCACTGGAGTGCACAGACCTTCAGTCCAGATGATGTCACTGCTATCCCTGGAAATTAAAGCACTGTGAGGGCCTATCACCTCCCCATGGCATCCACTTCAAGAAGATTCAACACCCAGACCTCCAGTAAGGACCCTCCATCACAATTAATGATAACACAGACCTATACCATAAATAGAAAATCCAGATAAAAGCGGATACCATAAAGAAACAGGTAAAATAACTCATCCAAAGAGAATATAATGAAACCCAAAGCATATAAAGGAAACAAATGAAATGTCCAAGCCCCCAATAACATACCCAAGCATCCATATTAACCCAGCAATGACCTCCCAACCCATAAATCTGTGAATATCCATCCAAGGAAGCAGATTAAGTTGTCCAGACTGAGTGTATGCGCCTGAAATAAATGTTTATGCTTCTGTAGGCGTTGTGAGTCCACTGGATACGTCCATATGACCTAAAATAAGCATAAAAACAGAGCTTATAGGCTATTAAGAGGTTAAAACCCACTTATATACCTAAATATACTTTATATACTGCATATTTCACTGAATATGAGATTTATGTATACATATAAGCTTATGTATGTCAATAATTACTTAGTATCACTTAAGATAAGTATATTATTACTCCATTAACACTTTAATAAGTATTATTAGGCTATGGATAAGCTATTAAAACTACTATAATTTATATGATAGAGTAATAATTATATATATGTAATTTAATCATATATTTTATTATTTTAACCTTATTTTTAAGATATAAGCTTAATTTACTTAAGGTTATCTTATTTTAAGTATAAGAAATACTAAGTCCTAGGAATATCTAGGCTGACATTTTGAGTATAGAGATTTGAGCAGCAAAATTTCTAAAAAACAGAATAAAATGTAATAGACTTACTGTGGTTTGAAAGAGATAAATTTAATTTGGAAATGAACTGAGGGAGAAGGGTTGTGACATGGAGTATATGGGCGAGGATGAAAGGATGGTGGTGCGCAGCTGGTCAGGAGGATGTGGGTACTTGTGGGCTGAATTGTGGTTAAGAAAATTGTTCAAAAGTAGGACGTATTTGACCCCATTTTTGAGACCCCAAGTACCAAATCAGCCATGTTTCAAAGCGTGTTTGTGAGGAGTTTCTCAAATGAAACAAGCTAGGCATGTGTCACGCGCCACGTGACACTCGAGGCAAAAGCAGCTCATTAAATCAATAATACAGAGGTCTAAATCCATACTCAAAGCACAGAAAACAATTCTACATAGCAACTGCAACTTTCCTTTGTTTACTCACTATTCAACCGTGCTAATCAAAACTTTAAATCTAAATTAGTCAATCTCTCAATAGTGTATTTAGCCTTTTCTTTGATAAGCAATGCACAGTGCAATAGTTTATGCAATATTCCGCTAAAAGGTTTATTAAGTATCTGTGGGTTATTAACAGGGGTAGTGAGCATGGACGGGATGGTTAGTGGAGGATTAAAGGGTTAACAGATGTTAGTGAGGAGGGTCCAGGTGTAACGGGTGTATTGTCAGAGGTCTGTGGTGTGCGGAATGATGGATGGGTATGAGGTCAATGCGAGGAGGAGTAATGGATATAAAAGGGGTTGGATTTTGGTTTGATATTTCTTTAGAATTAAATTATAAAACATATATATAGTTAATAGTGGTAAAGCTTCAGGTTAAATCATTATTATTGTACATTTCCTTATTTTTCTCAGTAATCATTTCTAAAATTTAAATCTTTGATTATTGAGTTTCCAACCCTTTGTGAGATCCTAAGAATATTAATATTACCTTAAAATTATATTAGAATTCTTATTGAACATATCTTGTAGCAGTGGCTCTTCCATCAAGTCATCTTCAAATCACTTCCTCCAACATTTCCTCTGTTCTTCAAAGAAGTTTTTAAACTCCTCCCTCCATCTCACTTCCAGGAACACCCTCAACCTTGTGCATAGGTCTTCCAGTGACAGTAAAATTTAATTCTCTGTAGTTCTCATTCTTTGCACTACTATGTCCTTTTTCATGTGTCTCTAAATTCTTTAAAATGGCACCTGTTCAATGCACTCCTCCTACGGGCGCTACTACTAGGGCTTGCACCAGAGGCAGGCCAACAGCCACACGGCCTGTTTCCCCCACTCACTCCCTGGAACCTCTTGACCTTAGGGAACAGGGACACTCAGTCCAATCTGTAGAAGACATCCCCAGGATTTTGATTATTCTAGTGAGGAAGAAGAAGGAGAGGATATGATGCATGAGGCACCATCTGCCCGTGCTACTCACCCTTCTGGTCAGCCTTTGGAACCTGGACCATCTAATTCTCTGGAAGACTTCATGAGACTTTTCATAAAAACCCTTTCAAATACAACGTCTTCAGAGGGATCAAAATTCAAAACTCCTTCCATAAAATCTCCTGATAAATTCGATGGAAAACATCCAGACAGATTGTGCCCCTTCTTGAAAACATGCAAGCTCCTGTTCCATAAAAACCCTCGAACCTTCAATAACAACCAATTGAAGGTTGTTTATGCTTCTTCATTCCTAGCCGGAAAAGCAGCATGGTGGTTCGAACCTTATCTTATCATGCTCTCTTTGACAGAAACCCACTTACTCATTAATAACTGGGAAAAGTTCTAAGACCAACTTTTTACGTTGTTTGGTGACCCTAATGAAACTGAAAATGCAGAAATTGAACTTGATTTCCTCCGCATGAGCAATAATGGTAAAGCCTCTGAGTATATCTCGAACTTCAGAGCACTTCAAACTGGAGTAGGTTGGAATGATGCTGCCCTCAAGTATCATTTCAAAAAGGGACTTCCTTTGAGGATTCTGGGTCAATTAAATCTTCATGGTCAGAAGATGATTACTATAACGGATTTAATGGATCAAACCCTCAAACTCAACAGCGTTCACTAAGGAAGACTACAACATTGTCGATACGCCAACAAATCTCAAGGCCTAAATTTTAAATCGGGACCTTCTTCACACCCACGGACAACTCAATCCAAACCCAATAAGGGAAAGGACAAACCTCAACTGAAAAGCTCAACCCCAGGCAATATCAGTAAGGTACTGGATCCAAAAGGGGAAATTAAAGAAGCTGAGATGAAGAGACAAGCAGATAATGGGTTATGTATGTATTGTGGGGGTAAGCACAAGCTAAAAGATTGTGTAAAGTTTAAGGAAAGAGAAGGTACTAGTTCAAGGTCAAAAAACTAGTAGATAGTTTACTTGTGTTCAAAGCAAACTATCTTATCTCTCCCAGTGCACAGAACCTCCATGTCTAAAGGACTGGAGTTTCCTTAAACCGATTGAGATTCATTCTTTTCAAGGAGGATACCCCCTTCAGTTGTCTTATAGAATCTGGAGCTTCAATTTCTTTTGTCAGTTTATATTTTGCCAAGAAGTTAAAGCTGACATTCACAGATATCGACAAAACTCCAATTTATTTGGTCAAATCAGAGGAACCCAAATATTAGGTAAGTAAGAAAGTTTTATGGGTTTTTAATATTCCGAATTTTCCCCCTTCGAGTGGAAATTATCAGTCTTGGACGCCCCAAGAATGGACGATACCATCCTTGGCCATGACTTTTTAACGCATTGGAATCCTGAAATTGATTGTTCATGGGGATTGATCACCCCACGCGCTAAGTATATTTCTGATTCTTCAATGCAGGTCAATAGGGAGTTAAACAACCCGCCTGAAAATGTCCTGCTAGAGGACAAATCTCTGCCCGATGACTTGCAAGCATCTGATCTTTCTCTAAATGAGCAATTGGCTAACCCTTCTAGCTTGATCACTTCACTCAAAGAGAATTTAAATTGCCTTGAAGTAGTCAAATTAGGCTCTCTCAATTCTGGTCTTCCCTCAACAGATTCTCTCCAAGATGATGAGGACAACCAAATCAACGTTGAAGCCATTAAATCAACTCAACCGGAAATCTATCATGATTTCCTTGATGTTTTCACAATCTTCAAGGCCAATAAGTTACCACCTCATCGAACCTACGACAATCAAATAGAGTTAATAGGTCCAGTACCTCTGGCAGGTCCTGTCTATTCTTTGTCAAAGGACGAATCTCAAGTTCTTTGAGACTACATTGCAGAGAATGTAGCCAAAGGTATCATCAGAGCCAGTAAATCTCCAACCGGCTCCCGTGTTCTTTTTGTAAAGAAAAAAGATGGTAGCCTTAGGTTGTGTGTTGACTATAAAAAGCTCAACACAGTCACAAAGAAGAATGCATATCACATTCCTCCTATTTCATTGCTTCTTACCCTTTTTAATGGTGCTAATTTTTTTTCTAAAATTGATCTTAGAGACGCTTATAATCTTATTTGCATTGTGGAAGTTCATGAACCACTTACTGCAATGCGCACTAGATTTGGTAGTTTTGAATATTTAATCATGCCTTTTGGATTATGTAATGCACCATCTAATTTTCAAAGTTTTTTTAATGACATCTTTCAAGATGTTGTCGAAAAATTTGTTGTCGTCTACTTAGATGATATTTTAATTTTCTTGAAGACACTAGATGAACATATTCATCATGTTCAACAGGTTCTAAATTGCCTTAGAGATCACAGTCTCTACACCAAACACAATAAATGCAAATGCCATCTCAAATCTATTGATTTTTTGGGGTTTATGTTGTCCACTGATGGTTTAGTCATGGACGACAAATAGGTCCAAAAAGTTCTGGAATGGCCTGAGCCCAAAACTGTTAAATCCCTCCAAGGATTTTTGGGTTTTGCCAATTTCTATAGAATATTTATTAAAGATTACTCTAAAACTATTTCCAATCTTACTTCTCTTCTTAGAAAAGATATTCCCTTTTTTTTTACTTCTACAGCAAAAAAGGAATTCGAAGCATTGAAGACTGTGTTGACCACAGCTCCAATTCTTCGACACTTTGATCCTTCTTCTTTGACAATAGTCAAGACAGACGCTAGAAATTATGCTATTGCAGGGGTAATTTCTCAATTCAATCCTGAAACAAAATTGTTTCATCCTGTTGCTTTTGAGTCACGCAAACTCATTGCGGCAGAATTAAAATATGAAATTTGTGACAAAGAGCTTTTAGCTATTATTCATTGTCTTAAAAAATGGAACTCTTTTCTTCTCACCCTAGATAGTCCTTTTCAAATCCTGACTGACCATAATGCTTTGAAATACTTTATGTCTTCCAAAGTGTTAACCAGGCATCAAGCCAGGTGGGCTGAATTTCTGTCTGAATTTCCTTTTTCTATTTCCTATCGCCCAAGTAAGAACTGTATTGTCCCAGATATCTGTCACCGGACGACCTAGGCACAAGGTCGAGGATGTTCCTACAAGTGAGATAAAAGGTTCAGATACTTCTTCGAAGTACAGAGGGATAGTTCGAGGAAGTGATTCGAAGATGACTCAAAGGAAGAACTACTGCTTTGAATTATGTTTGAGAAGGATTCTAATTTAATTGAACGGTAATATTAAAATTCTTAAGATCTCACGTAGGGTTGGAAACTCAACAATCAAAGATTTAGGATTTAGATATGATTATAGAGAAAATAAAGAAAGATACAATTATAATGATTTTCACTTAGAGTTTTATCACTATTAACTATAAATACGTTTTATAATTTAATTCTAAGGAATGTCGAACCAAAAACCCAGCCCCTTTTATATCCTTTACTCCTCCTCGCATTGACCTCATACTCATCCACCATTCCGCACACCACAACCCATTTAAAAAATATCCGTTACACCTGGACCCTCCTCACTAACATCCGTTAACCCCTTAATCCTTCACTAACCCGTCCATGCTCACTACCCCTTAATAACCCACAGACATTTCATGAACCTTTTAATGTACTATTATATTAACTATTGCGCTGTGCGTTGCTTATTGGGAAAAAGACTAAGACACACTATTGAGAGATTGACTAATTTAGATTTAGAGTTTTAGGCTAGCGCGATTGAATAGCGAGTACACAAAGGAAAGTTGCAGTTGCTATGGAGAGTTTCTTTCTGCGCTTCAAGTATGGATTTGAACCCTTTAGTATTGATTTAATGAGCTACTTTTGCCTCGAGTGTCAGGTGGTGAGTGACAATATCATGTCACGTTGGGACAACGTTTACCCACAGCGGGGGGACACATTTGCTGACAAGAACCAAGAAAATGTGAAATCAATCTTCAACAAATCAATGTTAACAACTCATCAACTTAATTCGATGACAATTCAATCCTTTCAAAATCTACTATCCAACATCCTCAAAGCTCAGTCAAAGGACAATTATTGTTTAGGGTTAAAAGACAAAATACTCTCGAAGAAAGGGGCCAAAAGATGTAGTATTGAATCAGGTCTATTATTTTTAAAAGTTAGAGTAGTCATACCCAACAACAATGAAAAAAAATTATGGATTTTCAACAGTCAACATGATTCTCCATTAGCTGGTCATTTTGGGGTTGATAAAACCTACCAGTTAATAGCGAGGGATTTCTTCTGGCCAGGAATGGCCAGAGAAATCAAGGCCTATATAAGATCTTGTTACGAATGTAATAGGAATAATGCTCCCCGTCACTGGAAGCATGAGTTGCTTCAACCACTTTCTATTCCCTCTAAACCTTGGGAATCTTTATTGGTGGATTTTATTTCTCAACTTCCTCTTTCTAATAATTTTGATGCTATATTAGTAATAGAAGATAGATTTTCAAAGATGTCTATTTTCATTAAAACCACTACTACTGCTACAGCAGAAGATTTCTCAAAATTGTTTCTAGAATATGTATTTTCCAAACATGGCTTACCTAATTATATTATTTCAGATAGAGGCTCATTGTTTGTATCCACATTCTGGACTCAATTGTGTCAACAACTCAATATCACGAGGAATCTCACCATGGCATATCATCCTGAAACTGATGGGCAAACGCAAAGGGTCAACCAAATCCTCGAACAATACCTTCAAATGTATTTCAGTTATCAAAAAGATGATTGGACCATATGGTTACCATTGGCCAAATTTGCTGATAATTACTCAACTCATTCTTTGACACGACAATCACCCTTGGAAACTGTTTATGGAAGACATCCTCGATTCAACTCCATCCATGTAGGAACTAGTCATCCTGCGGAACATTATCTTTGAACCATATCATGACTCCAAGAAGAACTTAAATCAAACTTGGAATTAGAGATTCAAAGGTACAAGGAACAGGCCGACAAACATCAACAATCTGCTCCTTTCTTTAAACCAGGCAACAAAGTATGGCTCGATGCACAAAACATTCAAACAACTCGACCATCAAAGAAACTGGCCGAAAAACGCTTGTGACCATTCAAAATTGACTCCAAAGTCTCTAAAACTGCATTTCAACTCAAGCTACCTCCTAAATGGCAGGCTATTCACCCTGTTTTTCATGTATCTCTCCTGGAACTGGCTCAAGAAACATACCCGGGCAGGAATCAACCTCCTCTGGAACCGGTTGAAGTAGAAGACCATCTAGAGTGGGAAGTAAGCCGTATCCTTGATTCAAGAATGCACAAGGGGAAACTTCAATACCTCATTGAATGGGAAGGCTTCCTCGATGACTCAGACAAAACATCCTGGGAACCAGCCATCAATGTTTCTAACGCCCCTGAACTCCTAAAATCTTTTCATCTTAAATATCCTTTAAAACCAAAACCTTAGAAATCTCTTTTATTTTTCTCTTCTCTTCTCTTTTTTTCCTTTCTTTCTCTTTTCTTTCTTTTCTTAAAATTCTAAAACTTCTTCTAAAAATTCCTTACTTTGTTTTCTCTTTTCTTCTTTCTTCTTTTCAAAAGCTTTTTCAACCTTCTTTAAAAATAAATAAATAAACTAAATAAATTAAATTAAATTAAACTAAAAAGTTAAATTAAAAATAAAATAAAATAAAATAAAATAAAATAATAAAAATAAAGTCTTAAAATTCATCAAAATAAAATCTTAAAAAAAATCAATAATTCCTTTAATTTTTTTTTCTCTTTCTTTTTCTCCTTTCAAACTTTTTTTTTTTCAAAAATACATTTTTTTCCCTTAATTCTTTTTCTTCAAACTATCAAAATTTTTTCACGAACTCAATATGACAATCGTTCTCAAACTTCACTTCAACCTTTAAATCTCTCTTTTAAAATTCTTTGAACAAATTACTTCTTTCTTTCAAATTCTTTTTTAAAACTATTTTTCTCTTTCTTTTCAAATAACCAAAATTCCTCAAAAACTTCAGTAAATAAACTTTCACGAATAACAAATTTTTCTCTCATTTAATTTTCATTTAAAACGAAATTGTTTCAATCAACTATTTTTTTTTCTTCTTACTTAAATTTTTTCTTTCTTTTCAAAACTTAAAACTAAAACTTTCTCAGTTAAATATTTTTGCTTTTCATCTTTCAAATTTAAAAAAAAAAAAACTTCATTCAAATATTTTTTTCTTTCTTTTTCTTTTTCTTTTCAAAATCTTATAAAATATATATTAAAATTTCAATTAAAACAACAAAATAAAATAAATAAATAAATACACAAATTGCTTTCTACTTTTTATCCTTCCCTCTTTCTTTCTTTTTTCTCTTTCCATTTCAAATTTTCTCCTGTATTTTCTCCCAAACGAATTTCTTCATTTTTTCCAATACCACCCTTATTTCCTTCCTGCATTTTTCAAATACCTTCTCCTCTCCTACCGGTACCACTTCTCCAATCTCCAGTAATTCTTCTGCCACATTGAAGGAGGTGGTATCGACAATCTTTTCAATCTCATCACTTAAATTTTTGATGAATCAAGCTCGTCGACCCTTCCGAGGTTTCTTTGACCATACCTGGTCAAGGGTTTCCTTGTTATCCTCCCTCAAATCAACTGCCGGTTGACTTGCCTCAACTGGCAGCGATGGCGCAGCTTCCACAATTGGAGCTTCCGCAATGACATCTGAATTCTAAAAACATACAGTCATCAGTAACAAAATTTTGAAACAAGAAAAGGCAGACTTACTTCAAAAACCGGGTCAGCCTCTAAAAATAGCTTTGGGGTGACCTCTACTGTCACTTCCTTCTCCTCTTCATCATCTTTGATGATCATCCACCACTTCTTTGGAGTCTGGTTTGAGATGGGAACTTCATCCTCATCCTCTTTGACCAGTTCATCCACCTCCTCTTTCACCCCTTGTTTTTTACCTGTGGCCTGGGTTACCCAAGTCAGAGAAAGTAGTATGTGTCTCACGCTCAACGGAGCTGGCATTTTATACCCGGGCATCTGTCACGCGCCACGTGACACTCGAGGCAAAAGCAGCTCATTAAATCAATAATACAGAGGTCTAAATCCATACTCGAAGCGCAGAAAACGATTCTACATAGCAACTGCGACTTTCCTTTGTGTACTCACTATTCAACCGCACTAATCTAAACTTTAAATCTAAATTAGTCAATCTCTAAATAGTGTGTTTAGCCTTTTCTTCAATAAGCGACGCACAGCGCAATAGTTAATGCAATATTCCGCTAAAAGGTTTATTAAGTATCTGTGGGTTATTAACAAGGGTAGTGAACATGGACGGGATGGTTAGTGGAGGATTAAAGGGTTAACGGATGTTAGTGAGGAGGTTCCAGGTGTAACAGGTGTATTTTCAGATGTCTGTGGTGTGCGGAATGATGGATGGGTATGAGGTCAATGCGAGGAGGAGTAATGGATATAAAAGGGGTTGGATTTTGGTTCGATATTTCTTTAGAATTAAGTTATAAAACGTATATATAGTTAATAGTGGTAAAGCTTCAGGTTAAATCATTATTATTGTACATTTCCTTATTTTTCTCAGTAATCATTTCTAAAATTTAAATCTTTAATTATTGAGTTTCCAACCCTTTGTGAGATCCTAAGAATATTAATATTACCTTTAAATTATATTAGAATTCTTATCAAACATATCTCACAGTAGTAGCTCTTCCTTCGAGTCATATTCGAATCACTTCCTCGAACATTTCCTCTGTGCTTCAAAGAAGTTTCTAAACTCCTCCCTCCATCTCACTTTCAGGAACACCCTCCACCTTGTGCGTAAGTTGTCCGGTGACAGCATGTTTGGTAATGTTTGAAACCCCCTATTGAATAAATATGTGATTGAAAATTATATGCAATTTCAAGTTGGAGATAGGGTGGAAAACAAATGAAAAGTCAGTGCATTACATGGAAAAGGGATGTTGTGGCCAACATATAGTTGTGAAAAGAAATGATGATTTAATGTCAACTAAGAAACCCATTTTTTTGAAAAAGTCACTTATTTGTAAAATGAAAGTGTTGATTTGATTTGAAATACACACTTAAAATAATTTCATATTTTCTAACTCTGACATTCCCCTAAAATATATTTTTTCCCTCCCTTTTAGTTTTGCTGCTGTGCTATTAAATCATACCCATAGTATTTTGATTGATAAGTATTTTTTATCTAGAGGTTTACAATATTTCTTTCCCTTAATCTCTATTCTTATCACTCTAAATACTTCTATCCACAGCCCTTTTGAATAGGCAAAATATTTTTTTTAAGAACTTTGTTTTTTTTTGTTTTTTTTGTTTTTTTGTTTTTTTGTTTTTTTGTTTTTTTGTTTTTTTGTTTTTTTGTTTTTTTGTTTTTTTGTTTTTTTGTTTTTTTGTTTTTTTGTTTTTTTGTTTTTTTGTTTTTTTGTTTTTTTGTTTTTTTGTTTTTTTGTTTTTTTGTTTTTTTGTTTTTTTGTTTTTTTGTTTTTTTGTTTTTTTGTTTTTTTGTTTTTTTGTTTTTTTGTTTTTTTGTTTTTTTTGTTTTTTTGTTTTTTTGTTTTTTTGTTTTTTTTTGTTTTTTTGTTTTTTTGTTTTTTTGTTTTTTTGTTTTTTTGTTTTTGTTTTTGATTTGTTTGTTGTTTTTTGGTTTTTTTTTTGGTTTTTTTTGGTTTTTTGTTTTAAATTCTGCAAGCTTTTGTAACCTGGCTGTAAAATGAGAATTTATTAAAGTGTGATAAGGGGAATTTCATAGCTTTTTGGATAAACTATTGAATTGTTTAAATATTTATCCTAATTAATTTTTTTAGAACCAGTGTAACTATTAAGGACTGATAAGGTGCACAGTGCAAAATCAACAAGTGTTAAAAGATAGGATTGTATTTATTGCTGCAATGATCATACAGCACGAGGATCATCAAATTGACACTACCTTCACCACAGAAAAAATGGGGGGGTATTGCTAGCAATACCCCTTGCTTGAACTCCGTTGAGCCACAAATCTATGCTTGAATTATGCACACATCATCACCATGTAGGAAATTGTTTGGCCTTACATTTAGTCAGAGATTTGTCACAAATTGAGCTCAAGATGAACCTACATTGATCACCGTTTGATCTTGTAAAATCCTAATTTGATCATCAGTTAAGCTCCCTTTGATCTCACTTTGATCTAACATAAGCTTTTGCATATCCAATATGTCAACTATTCACTTTCAAAAAGATTCGTAATGAATTTCACATGGAATATTAGAAACGAAACCAGTAATTTTGAGTAAATGTCTCATCAAAATGATTAATCTACAACAAAATACCATCAAAATTCAATCTGATTACTGAAAACTTTTGTTAAAATGACTAATAGATATTTAAATTGGAAAATAATATTCCATTTCTCAATTTCAAATTCAAAATATAAATCCTCGTTTGAAATGTGAATTTTGTAGATTCCTTGCCTTCCTATATTATGAGTAATATTTGAGGTATTTTACACCTTTGTAAATATGGTGTTGTGCTGCTAGAAATTATCTCTGTTTCAATTCAACTTTATTGAAGCTTGATTCCAGAATGATACATATTTTATAACTATTTTGAGAAAAAAGTCACTAGTAATGAATTTAGCCTTTTATCTGTCCTTTATTAAACCTCACTTAATCCTACTTAAATCCAAATTGACCCACAAAAACCTTATTTGGGATATTTTTTAGCCCAGGATGATTCAAGATTGGAGCAAAATATTATTTTAAATATCCAATATGCCTATTGATTAAATTTCTTCAAGCTTACTTTAAATTCACATTAACATTAACTTTCACAGGAAATATTAAACACAAATCTTGAAAATATAGTATTTAAAATCATAATAAATATAATATAATATGCTTACAACAAAATTTTCTTTCTGGATTAATTGAAACAAAAAATTGTTCATTTGTGAAAATAGAAAAAATACTATCCATCCTGAATTTAGAATTCATTTTTAAAAATTTAATGCCCCCTCACTTTCAAGTTTATCATGTATTTCGAAAATTATATTTTTAATAATTTTGTGAATAGTACACCTGAGATATAAACTTGGGGATATCAAAAACTAAAACATCAGCAAATTGAAATGTTTTTTATTGTTATGAATGGAAATAATGATTGAAAAACACCATTAGAGCAAGTTTGATTTTGAATAATAGGCATACTTTCTCATGTAAATTTCAATAAAAATAATTTTTATTCTTACTTAAGTTGCGGTGGATACATTTGAGCTCAAAAAGAATTAAAATTGATAAAATAAGACTTCTATAGTTCATATTCAAAAATGAAATCACCCTTCATTATCTACCTGTAAACTATTTTAAATTGAATAATTTCAAAGTCAGTATATACTGATGTTATTTTTTCTTCTAAAAAATTTATTATATAGATTAATAGTCATAAACAGTTGACATAGATGTTAAATTTATGTAAGCAATCTTTAATTCATAAAATGATAAAACTATCTTTTATGTAAAAAGTGATGAAGGAAAAAAATATTATTAAATTTTTGATGCACTATCAATAAAATTGAAGATAGAGCATATCAAAAGTTTAAACTTAATTTCAATTTTGATATCATCATTTTATTTTATTTTACTTGAGTAGAAAACAGATTTTAAATCTCAATATAATTTTAAATCCCATTAGTTTGTAGATTTCAACATTTGAAACTATGAAATAAATATTTATGAAAGAATTTTACAATATTTGCCCTTCTAAAAACTCATAAATCTAACTTCAAATCTTCTAACCTTCACAAGTAACCACAATGCATTCTGAAAATACTCTATATTTAAATAATTAAAGGTAAATAAAATTATGTTTTTATTCTTTATTTCAATTTTTGATAAATAATATATATATATACATATATATATATATATATAATTTCTTAAAAAGTCTAAGAGGGAACTTAATAGTGGTTTTGGCATTAGATATATAGATTCAACTTTCAAAAAATTTGTTTGGAATAAATTACAAAGACAAAAAGGATATATTTTGATGAAAGAATACTGATTTAGGTTCTCTTAAAATATTATTAACCATTTTTATGGAATATTAATCCATGGTTATCATTCTTTATGATATTATCATATAATTTTTTCCTTTTTTAATATAATGATTTTCTATTGTGTGGTATGTAGGCTAAGATAAGTTTAAAAGATTTATTGAAGATATATATACCAGAAACAGTATAATCTGTAGATTTATAACTATAACTTACTTTTCTCATGTTTTACATCATTGATAAGTAGCTCATGCATTACACAAGTAAATAATTATAGTCTCTGGAAATAATTCCTTGTGAATTTCAAATTTTTTGTTATTCTTAAAATCATTACTCAAATAAACTAAAAATTTCTTCAAATATTGATTGAAAGAAGGAGTTACAAAATCTTATTTTGTAGTTATAAAAGTTTGAGTTATTTTTCATATTATCAAGTATAATGAACATTTGTAAATTTTAACTTGAAAACTAGTGATCATAGCAAAGTAATACTGGAAGAATCAGATAAAAAGGGTGGAATAAAGTCATAGCACAACAGGAAATGATACAAAATTGTTGATTTTTATCTCATAAAATTCAACTTATTTTTAACATATTTTACCACCCTTAGATAATGTTTAGTGGATTTTAACATTATTATAACAAGCAAACTTAACAATGTTTTGATTTTTTTAACAAAAATAAATATTGTTAAATCATTTTTTTAAAAAATATGACTTATTTTTATGCTTTATCTACAATACTTAGTAGTTTTTTTTGCAGAAATTACTTGTTTTGATATTCTATTTTTGAATTTTTTAAGAGACTTCATTGCATTAAAGTTTTGTAATAATTTTTCATTAAAGCATCATATTTTAAATCTAGAGAATTGGTTTTGAAATAATATATATTTTCATGTTAATTGACTCATTATTTTTGGATTGATAAATTATGTTAAAATTGGGATTGCTTATTTCTAGTGAGTGTACATCATAGTTTGTTTTCAAATCAAAGATTAATAAATGGTGAAATTTGGTAAAATTCTAAATATCTTTTAAACCTTTTTGATTTAAATAATGTTTAATGTTATGTAATCATTCTATAAGTAGAACACAGTTAAAATCTGATAATGGTACATTGCTTTCAATTTCTAATACTAAAATTCTATTCTACTTGAAACAATGTAAACTAAAGCTTGGTATCTCATAAGAAACTCACAATTTTCAAAAATCATATTTCCAACTTTTTAAACATGATACACATTAAAATATATTTTTAGAATAATTTCCTAATTAGTTTCAAATACTAGAAAATAATGACCTCAATTTATTTTAATACTTAAACCATTCTGATGAGTGAATTTCACAATCCTCTAAGTAACATATGGTTACCATTTATACACATATGCATGATTTCTCCTTTTGTTTAATTTTAGCTGAATCTAAA
The DNA here is from genome assembly GCA_030280995.1 of Hemileia vastatrix. NCBI lineage: Eukaryota > Fungi > Basidiomycota > Pucciniomycetes > Pucciniales > Zaghouaniaceae > Hemileia > Hemileia vastatrix. The sequence continues at coordinate 16,455,380 of JASXTE010000008.1, read as the reverse complement.
AAGTAAAATCACATGTTGAATATCATCTATAGATAAACTTCTTATATTAGAAGCTAATATTTCATATGAGAAATTTGTTATTGAGTTTGGGAAACATTAATAAGTGTTGGGTATTATAATTGAGCCATTTATTCAAGTAAATAAAAAAGGATGACGTTCTAAATATTTCATATATATATATATATATATATATATATATAATAAAAATTAATTATATAGTAGCATTTAACCATGTTTTTATACTAATGTCATATAAAAAAAGGGATTGAACTAAAGCTTTCAGTAAAGAAAATAAAAATAAGATAAGTTAATATTCTTGTTTATATTCTCATATTTTTGAAATGGCTTACTTAAGGGAGAAAATTATTTGGTTTTAGAGTACAAGAATTTCTAGATAAAAATCTTCACAATATAGTTTGACCCTCTCAAAAAGAAAATTCCACAAATTTTACTATCACATTTTATATATTTGTTAAGTAATAGAAAATGGAGTTGTGTCTTTGACAATGAAGCTTTAGAAAATGAAATAAATGATTTAAATTTATAATATAATTTTTGAAACAATAAATCATGTATTCAAAAAAAATTATATATCTTACAATCAAGATAACAGTATTAATTAAGCAACTCTAACAACTTTGGAAAGAAAACAAGAAAAAAATAATTAGTAAAATGCATAAGTTATTTTTAGAATTTAAGGAAACTTAATAGCTCTACCTGTAAACTAGCCTTAAAGCAGGTTTGGATTTAACATGTGGAAATTCATACATAGTACCCTTCCATCATGCGACTTCGATTGCTTGAAAGAGACACTTCCAGCCAGGGGAAACCTGGCTGGAAGTACTAAATTGCAATGTAAGGGACCCAAGCCAATTTCAAAGGCTTGGGTCATAAATTAAGGTTTCTAAAAAGCAGCCAGTATAAATCTGGCTGCAATAAAAAGTAAATTTTTTAAATAAAATACATAAAAAAATAAAAATTTGTTCAAATAAAATATACAACACTCTTCAGCCAGTAAGAAACAGCCTTCCATTGTTACACATAGAAACAAAATCAAATGTTTCTTTCATCAACATTGGCCATGTTTCAATATTTTGAACCAAGTAAGATCAGGAAAAAGGTCACGGCAAAAAAATTGCATAATTAAAAGTCTCCCAATTTAATATGGTGCGGAGGTTCATATTTTAGAAATAGGTGGTGCACATTATAGTTTCCTTTAAAAAAATTCAAAAATGAATTAATTTTGGCGCAATGTAAATTTAAATGTGATGAGTGTATGTTTTTTAGCTACGTGAAACATGGTAGCTAGAATTATGTGGCGTCAATTTTTTTTAGATGTGAAATTCAGTGTTCCACAAATGTGCATCTGTACAACATGCAGCCAAGTAAATTCTAGCTGGAATTAGTATATGCATAGGAAAGAATGATCATGCTGTGTACAGTGCCTTGGCAACATCATTCTTGGAATTTAGATGAAGTTTATCATATGACTTGGAGAGCTGCATTTTTTTGAACATGTGATCAGTGAAAATTCATGATATATACATCTGTTTGCCACCCAATTTATTTTTCCTTTCTCTTTCTCACTTACCTTTTTCAAAAATTATCAATCATATTTTTGCTTTATCATTTTGAATTATTGGTACTATTTTCTTGACCTTATCTGATTACCGGTAAGCAAATTTTTCTTGCTATTGCATTTCATATCATTTTGGTTTGTTACACTTTTTTACACTTTTGACAAGTTAATCTAATGATTCTAATTCTGAATTTATTTTTATGGTATCTTTTACTGTACCCTTTTGATTCATTATAAAATAATTCTTTTTCAGTTAACTTAAAGTTTTTTTATTTGTTTGTCAATTTACTTTTCTTTATTCCTTATCAAAAATGTTCAATTTATTTATCTAACCATTTATTTTTTAAAACAGTGATTATAAAATAAACTTTATAATTAATTTTGATCAATCAGCTACAAATGGAAGAAGATTTTATAGACATGTAAGTTCATGTTTTTCTTATCATTTTTCTATATTTCTTTAATACTTTCTCAACCATTATATTATTAATATGAAAAGTAAAACATCATCTCGTACTTGCTGAAAGCATACAGGATAATGTTTTGCTTTTCATAATAATAATTAGATTGTTTGTACTTTACCTTTAATTTATTGATTTTTAAGTTGTTTCAAAGTCTCGTACTTGCTGAAAGCATACAGGACAATGCTACAATTTAAAAATTAATAATTTATTGAAGTATAACTTTCTAAGTCAATATATTGATCAGAGCAAAATTTTTCATTTTATATATGTGGATATCATAATTCCGTAAATTTTTTAATATTACTAGTGTATTGGAGTTATACTTTCATTATATTATTAATATTAAGTGTAGAGCCAAATCTCGTACTTGCTGAATGCATACAGGATAAAGCTATACTCTTTATATGTATAATTTAATAAAGTATACCTTTGAAACGCTTTCTTAATATTTGAAATAAAGAAAAAGTATATAAATTTACTAATATGTAGATATGCTAACTTTTGTATTTCTAATATTGAAGATATGATAAAGTTAAAGGTATCATTGACTGATAATTGAAATTATGTTACTATTTTCTAATTTTTGATTTTTTTCTATTTTAAATCAAAATTGAATTCTCTTAGGATTGAACCATCAATGAGTAACGATTTGAAAAAAAAAACGGCCAGGGAAGAACTCTAACAATAGGTGGGCGAAAGACATTGCTACTGGAATGAAACTTGTAAACGCTCTTGGAATGGATACAAACGGGAAGAAGCCACATTTCTATGCACGATCTTATGCCAATAATATGACAGATTGCAATAATTATTACAATTTTTTTCCTGGATGTAGTATTTATAAACCAAAAGGTGTCTTAATACCTAATGTTCTTGTGCAGACTTTTGAAATTCATGAGCTCAAAGAACTAGATATGTTAGAAGCTACGGTGCAATGCATTAAGGAACCTTCTTTACTGCGAACATGAAATTAAAAATAATGGTTATCATCAAAGAGCTGGTGGTTTTGGAAAAATGTTTGGTGGTGGCTTTATTTTAGATAGAAAGAAATCTTTACATATTCGTAAGTATCACTTTTTTTAATTTAAATACTGAATTTTTGAATGCTTTTCCTTGCAGATGAATACACTGATGATATTGTAAAAACGGATGAATATAAAAAACGAATGAAGAGGATTGCAATGTACTTTGAATATTTTTTTAAAAAAATATCATATGTAAAGTACAATGAGGCAACTAATCTTTGCGCAAAACTTGGTATTCCTGGATTTTCAAAAGTTTCTAGTGAAGAAGAGGGTGTACCGTTTGCTAGTAATTTAACTTGGACATCTGGAGGGAATGGTAATGGGTTCTCTAATGAGGTTCATCTCGATAAGGATGCAAGTGAGTATACTTTAGGAATATTTTTTCCTAAAGATACAGAAAAAAACACCATTCATATGAAGTATGATAAGACCCAACCGCGACAAATAGGTGGAGAACTTATGTTTCCCAAAATTCAAAGTAAAATCAACTTTGAAGCAACTAATGGAATAACAGTGACATTATGGCCTGCCAATCAACTAAGGCATTTTACCTCAAGATGTCATGAAATTCCTGGCTTCACTAGGATAGGTTCTTCTATTCAAATCAGCACTAGACTTTTTCATGCTATAGAAAAGCTTAATGTTTTTGATATTGATATTTCAGAATACTTAGAAATTAAAAAAGAAAAATTTAGGTTAGAATATTTGATTAGTGCTTTGAGAGTTTTTTTGAAAAGAGATGACTTAATAGAGGAAGAAATAGAATCAGCAAAGTATTATTTATCTAATGTTAAGACAAATCTAAAAAATCTAGATATTTAAATATTAAAAATTTATATCATATATACACAACTTAATGCAAAATTAAAAATGATAAATACTGGGAGTAGCTGTAACATTTTCAGTTTTGATAATTATAGTATTATCTATTTTTTTTATTTGTGAAATAAAATAATTTTTTTTCATAATATTATAAGAAAATTTGATTTACTTTTGAGGAAATATATAAGTTGTGAAATCTTTAAATGTCATTTTTATTAAATTGGTAGCAAAGGTTCTAAAATAAAAAAAACTATAATAAAGAATTTGAAATATATTATCCATAAAAATGTGCTTTTAATGCTACCAAATTAACTGTATAGTATTTTAGGTCAAACAGGCTTATTAATAAAAAAGTTAATAATAAAGAGTTGAAGAAAGAATTTTGAATCAATAATAGATTAAATTGTATTTTTTTAAGAATGTACTCATTTAATTATTTAAATTGTTCTACTTCTGATTAAAAATGTTACAATCAACGAAAATATTTGTAATAATTAATAGATTATATAATATTAAAGGTAAAGTAACAAAACTAGAGCAGTTATCATATTTTTATATAAACAATAAAATATTTAAGAATTTAATACAAGTATTTGAAATCATATAAGTAGATTTTAAAATCTTTGTTATTGCTGGACTTACAATAGGGGGTGTCAGTTCTGGCAAATCCGCACTTAAATTAAGTGCGGATTTCAAACCAAATCAGCACTTACAAATCAGCACTTAAATTTTGCAAAAAAGTCACTTATTTCAAAAAAGGGTGTCAGTTATGACCTCAAATCAGCACTTTTTTCCCGTTTTTTTTCACAACCACATTTTGGCCACAAAACATCCCTTCCTTTCTTACCCCATCCCTGTCACATGTGACACACTGACCTTCCTCGCTACCTACCCATCAATCCTCGGCACACACCCCTTCCTGACATTTTCAATATTTTGACCAGGCATGTTTACATTCTTTTTTACTTATTTCTTCTACTTTTTAATCTTTTTTCTTGTTATGTGCCAGTTTCATAATGCCTCCCAGACATTCCAAATCTCAAAAGGTAACTCAAAAATCTGCTTCGTCACAAAAGTCCCCTCGTAAAGCAAGCCCTACACCTGAAAAATCAAAGTCAGGTTCAGGTCAGCTTAAAAAGGATGATTATCTCATCATAATCAACTTCCTTAAAATAAAATAAAATTTTGAAGCATGTTTTGGATGTGAAAAGTCCACTCGTATTGGATGTCCACCTTCTTCAAAGGTTAATGGCTACTTATTGATGGCCAATGAAGTAAGGAAGAAAACAAGGGAGAGAATCGATATCAATCCTAAACAAATGAAGGAGAGATTTAAGAGTTACCAATCAAAATATAAAAAGGCTCATCATGCTGCAAATGAAACTGGATTTGGTATTGACGATGATGATTTGGAGATTGGAACTACTACTGTTTCCAAAAAGCTCAATGTCATGTGTCCTTTCTATGAGGAAATGGATAATCTTTTTGGCACCCGAGTTGATGTAAACCCTTGGTTTCTACACGATACTACTAAGCATATACCCTCTGGATCCAAACCTTCCTATAATCCTCCCAACACACCTTTACTTGAAGAAGATCAAGATATAAGTAAGTTTTGTTTACTATATATCTTAATCATTAACTCATTTATTTATTTATTTCAATTTAATTTTCTCAGCGAAATCAACTATTGCAAATAATGCCCTTGACTTTGAGAAGATGAAGTTTGATCATATGCTAAGGAAAGATCAGCAAGCCTTAGATTTGGAAGAAAAAAAATTTGAGGTAGAGCAGATGGAAAGAGTAAATGACCGTCAATTTCAAAGAGAAATGGCTACTTGTGAATTGGAAAAACAAGAGAGTTTTAAAAAAAAAGATTTCATTATGGAATGTGTTAAAAATGGCCAATCTTATGAGGACATTAAAAAATTACTTGACCTTTTCAATTGATAAATTGTTTTTCTAGTTAATTTAATTTTGGTAATATTTTCTTATATGCTGACTTATAAAAGGAAAAGAATATAGTACGTTATTTTTGACAAAAATTTGAATGTATAATAAAAATTTTCTATCTTTACTTGCTAGTCAATAAGTTTGCTTATCTAAATTTTTCTAAGTCATCAATTTCACATGTCAGATTTAAAAAATTGGCAATGCCCTCCCCTGCATTTTATTGAAACAAGGGGTGGGTACCACCAAATTTTTCTAAGTCATCAATTTCACATGTCAGATTTAAAACATTGGCAATACCCTCCCCTGCATTTTATTGAAACAAGGGGTGGGTACCACCAAATTTTTCTAAGTCATCAATTTCACATGTCAGATTTAAAAAATTGGCAATACCCTCCCCTGCATTTTATTGAAGTAAAGGGTGAAAGTCATCAAAATTTAATATAATTACATAAATTAATTAATATATAAATAAGATATGTCAAGTATACTACTTTTAAAGTAATGACAATTCCTTAAGCCAAAATGCAGATCAAGTCTAGAAACTAGGTTTGGGACTTTCCACAGGTATAGGCTAGAGGAACCCCATGAAACAAATTAATGTTATCATGATTACCATTTATACAACACAAGGTCGTGGGCCCATTACTTTAATTTCATAAATTGAAATATCATATTTATTTATTAAAAATTTATGGAAGAATATTAAATATTTGGTTATTTTTTTGTATATATTACTTGATTGAGTTACTAAGAGGGGCAATAATGCTCTAACAACATGCTCGCTGCATTAGAACTCAATCATGTAATAATACAAAAAATTTTAAAGAATTTTCTTTGATGGAAAAACAATAATTTTACATTTTCAGCTAATATTTTATGGAAGTGAACTCTGTTCTTCGCCCGAAGAACAGAGTTCATCCTCCTATTTTCACACTCTGTTTAAAAAGAATAAAATGACTTACCTGGAGAGATGAGTTGAGAAAAAAGAAATATAAGTGAATGGAAGTGAACTCTGCTCTTCGCCCGAAGAACAGAGTTCATCCTCCTATTTTCACACTCTGTTTAAAAAGAATAAAATGACTTACCTGGAGAGATGAGTTGAGAAAAAAGAAATATAAGTGAATGGAAGTGAACTCTGTTCTTCGCCCGAAGAACAGAGTTCATCCTCCTATTTTCACACTCTGTTTAAAAAGAATAAAATGACTTACCTGGAGAGATGAGTTGAGAAAAAAGAAATATAAGTGAATGGAAGTGAACTCTGTTCTTCGCCCGAAGAACAGAGTTCATCCTCCTATTTTCACACTCTGTTTAAAAAGAATAAAATGACTTACCTGGAGAGATGAGTTGAGAAAAAAGAAATATAAGTGAAATTGATTGAGTGATGTAGGAAGAGAGGAGAAAACGGATATGAGTGAAGAAAAAAAAGAGAGTGACTGAAAAAATATGCGTTTGCTGAAAATATGCGATTTCATTTTTGTTGGCCAGGTGAGAAGTTGAGATTCCAAGGAGTTGATGGCAGTGATACATCGTTTGGTATAAGTGTTAACTGAACCATACCCTAAATCAAAGACATTTTCTAAACGTTTCAAAGCGGCTCCATTACCATTTGAACCCAAACGACATAGTGTGATGGCCAATTGAATTGAAGGATGTCGTTGTTCTTTTTGAGAATTATTGTGAAATATGGGATGATCCTGAATAAGCTCAAGCAATTTAAGGAAACATTCCTGAGAAGTCCTGAACAGCTGTCTAAAACTGGGTGTAGATAGGTTAAGAAGTGTTTGGATGGTGTACTTGGGGGTATGAAGTACTTGAGGCTTTCTGGGAAGAAGGTAACGTTTCGTGGCCATTTTTGATAAAAAGACAAAATCTTCTTCTAGATCAGAATCAGAATCGCAATCAGAGTCCAAGAGCAGTTCAAGAGCCATGAAAGTCATTGCTTTATGTAATTTATCACGATTTGAAAGTGAGGAAGGCATAACTCTTATATGATATGATATGAAGATGTAAGTGATGTACGATGTTTTGAGTTATGAAGTGTTATTCTGCGGAGTGCTGCGTATGAATGGGATGATGCTGACAAATCAGTGAAATGGGACTTGATGGTGAAATCAGCACTTTTGGTTGAGAAAGTGCGGATTTGAGTGAAATAAGTGACTTATTTCATTTTGAAATCCACCAGTATTGGGGCTAGTGTGTTTTGGAAATCCGCACTTATTTAAGTGCGGATTTGGTCAAATTTAAGTGCGGATTTGTAAGTGCGGATTTGCCAGAACTGACACCCCCTAATAATTTTTTTTAATAATTAATTTAGAAAATCATGTCAAAGGTTACTTAATAAATTTCAAAGATGGTCACATTTTTGACGTATTTGAAGGAAAATAACTTGAATTATACAAGATATATCATATAGACAGAACTTTATCTATTTACATGTTGGAATATTAATTTATTGAAAGGCTATGTTTAGCAAAAAAAGGTGATACTGGCTGAATGGAGCTCCAGTGATTAAGAAAATCTGCAGAAATAGCCCTAGCAATTCCCGGAGGACTTGGGGTATCAAATTTTAAAGGAAATGGATCACACTTGCCTATAAAAGGTTTTATTAATGTTAAAATATAGTTATTTAAATTTTTCCAAATTATTTCTTCCATCAAATGATTTTTTTTTTCATGTAAATTAAGAAACTTAACTTCTGATATTACCTCCAAGCAATCAGCTGCTGAAGCCAATCTATGATCTTGAGAGCTCAGAAATAAACCACGTACACCATCGATTATATAGAATGTGAAAGATTGATATTGGTGGTGGGAGTATTCAGAATTTATTTTGTTTAGTGCAGCCTTTTGTTTCTCTCTCATTATAGTCAGTTCAGTATTTTCGTTTTTCTCACTTGATTGTTGAGCTTCACTAGTCTTGCCACTTGATATTGTTGCAGCACAATATTTTGATTTAAGAATGATAATTGACATAATTATATCAATGATAATATTGCTGATTTGAAGAAGAGTTGACATTGATATATCACGGGTTTGAAGTGCAGTGGGACCAACTTCTAAGCCATCAGAAATCGGACTCTTCAGATTTGAAAGGTGAGCTAGAAGCTGAAGACCACGTTCAATTGGACAATCTGAGTTAATGTTTTGATGTGATGGAAGCTGGCTGAATTCATGTGCAGTCAGATAAAGTGAAGATGATATAAGAGATACCCATGAAGAACGGCAGTGGTCACTTGGGATCATTAATCTCATGAGCATTCAGATAAGATTGGATTCAGGGTGATCCATTTTCTTTGTTGAGGAAAGAATTTCAGTATTTAAACCATCAGGATCACATAAATCTTCCATTTTTTTGAAATCAATATTATCGAGTACCCATAGCTGTGAGCTATCAATCTCTAAAAAAATATTTGCTACAAAAGGAAAAAAAAATAAGTAAAAGAACAAAAGTCAAGACTAAAAATTATGGTAACTTACATAACTCAGTAAGTTTTGAAAGCCAATCTTCTCCACAAGATTTTTCCCAATGAAAAGTAAACATTGGAATATTTGACATGGGTTCTTGGGAAGAAGTAGAAGAGCGTAATTCAAGGAGAGTAACAATTTCCAACCACGACCTGAGGACCTTTGCCGTGCTGATTCTACCTTTATAAAAATTATGAATTTTACAGAATTCCTCCTGCAAATCAGATTCTTTTAGAACTGAGGGTGAATAAGTTAGAGGTTTTTTTGATATCTTGATTGGAGTCAATTTCATTGGTAGAGAAGCTTTCAAAGAGGTCAAAGTAGGTAATTTAGGAGGTGATGGGTATTGCTTCTTAGAAATGAAGGAATTTGGTGATGAGCTGTTTGAATCATCATCTTTATCAAACATATCAACATGTCTTGAAGAAGATTTTAAACTTTGCTTTTTTTTATGAACAAGCATAGCTTCATATTCTGACAGTTGATCATCGCTATTTTCATTGCTCTTTTCATCATCTTCATCAGGGAGAGGGCATTTATGGATGGAACAATCTACAGCAGGTGAGTTTCTGGTACAAAATATCAAAAGAAAGATAAAAAGTACAATATGTAAGCAATAAAAGAGATATATGATAGAATTTTAAAGATAAAAGAATAACAATAAAAAAAAAGGAAACAAGAATATACTCATTATCAAAACCTTTGCTTTTTTTTTGAGATTTATTATTTGATACATCAGAAAATTCATTAGCAGAAGCTGGTTTAATACGTCGAACAAAAGAGGAGCCTTGGGATAATCTCTTTTTCTTGGAGCGGATAACAGGTGTTTCAGGATTTTCCTTAGAAGTTGAAGCATGAGTTGAAGCTGATGGTTCATCTGTCTCATCATCATCCCTAATGACAATGACTTCATCAGGAGGAATCATACCCTCCTCATAAGCTACAAATATATATGAAGAAAAAAAAATATTAATAATCTTATCTACTAATTTAAAAGGAGACAAAAAAGGTGATGAACATACATTTTTCAAGGCTTTTCACATATTGGAGTAAGTCATTACAAGGGTTAGATAAATATGAAGGAGAAGGATTATTGTTAAGGATCTTGACAAGCTCTTCTGTTTTATCTCTAGCCAATTCAAGTAAATTGCGATACTGAACTCTTGTTATTTCCTGCCTCTCATTGCTAAGTACAGGAGGGTTAGGTGCCATGCCATGTGGCAGACATGGTTCAAGCTCAAAAGCTTCAAAGAGAGTATCAATCAGAGAGTGGGATGAAACACATTTGGGTGCTGGAAAATCAAATTTTTGAAAAAAAAAGATATAGAACATAAGTGAAATATATAAATTAAGAGAGAGGAACATGATATACATACAAAGTGGAGGTGTAGGATTTTGTATACTAGACATATTGATTAATGAATATTAAAAAAAAGTATTCAATATCAAAAAATTATGATGTAATATGATGAATAATTATAAGAAACTCTATTCTAGAAAATTGAAGTTGATATTTTAATAGGATAAAAAATTGAATAAGATTAAAATTAAAGTGAGGATGAAAGAAACAGAAAACATAAAGAGGGGGATTTTATATTATTTGCGCTTTTTTTAACATGTATTATTCATAGTGGGGTAAACTGAGTAACATGCTAAATCACAATCTGTTTATATTGAAGCGAAATTTGATGTAGCTAACAGAAAATACTAGTAATTTTTTGGGGACTTTTAGTGTGAAAAACAAATAATAACAAATTTATATCCCATATTCAAATTGCCACGGGTAAATACAAAATTTTTTAAATTAGAATTTACTCCTAAACAATGGAGATACACTTAATTAGTATATTATATGAAAAAAAAGGATAATCCTGTATGAATATTTGTTAAATTTAATTTCAGATGACAATGCAAGATTCACATATATACTGATATGCCTCATCAAACAAGAAATGAATTATAAATATAAAATTGGTAACATTAGAATTTAAGATAAGAATTTGTTTTTTAAGTGACAGGAGGAGTGTCAGGCTAGGGTGTGGGCACCGTGACCAAACCTTTGATAAACTTGGATACAACTAAGGGAAAAAAAATTGAATAGTTTTATTTTGCAATATATCTTAGTCTGCACAAGATATTGCATTGTTGTCCCTAACTATACCAAAATTGTTACTTTTCAAAAGTTATAGGACTACTAAGTTGATAAAATATTATTATGAATCACCCAATGAAATACCTTAAGCAACATTCAAAATTATTAAAATATTAATATTCAATTTGAGATTTGGATTAGCTAATTTTTCACAACTTACCACAGTTTTGATTAATATAATAAAACTTGAAAAAAATTGTTGAGATAACCTAGAAATGGGTGCAAGAAAATGATGAAACATATGACTTGAAACTTAACTCATACACTATTGATAAAATTCATGGATCCTGATTAATTTCTATCGAAATTAATTTTGAGACTAGCATATTGAATTTTAGCTATGACCAAGTACTGTAAGTGCCATGGTTTGTATTCAATATATTGGTGTTGAAATTAATTTTGATAGGAATCAACAAGTATCAGATGGCACCATGCATGAAACACTGACAGAAACCATCAAATTTATGAGGCAATGAACCTCATAATTTCGATCGAAATTAATATAGACCCCTGCATATTGAATACAAGCCATTTCACATGGACTAAACAGACATAGATAAAATTCAACATGCATGGCTTAAAATTAATTTTGATCGAAATTAACCAAGGCATTAAAACATCAATTTTTATATGGTGTACTTGATCAAACCAGTTTATCTAACTGCTTAGCTTACCTATACTTATAGGAATTTTATGCATAGTCCATGTCCATATTAATTTCGATCGAAATTAATGTTGACTAATACATAATGAATACATGCTATGCCACTTACACTTGCCAGGCATAGCTACCATTAAATATGCCAGTATCAAAAATTAATTTCGATCGAAATTAATGAGCATGATAATCATGAATTTCTGGAGTCAACTGCTTATTTTTATGCATGGTGCCTTGCCAACATTAATTTCGATCGAAATTACTTTTGATACTGGCATATTGCATGTATATATGCCTGGAAAGTGTAAGTGGCATAGTGTGTATTCATTATGTATTGGTCAACATTAATTTCGATCGAATTTAATGTTGACATTTGCATATTGAACCCAAGCCAGAAAACAACCCAGAAGATTCTTCATAAAACTTCCCATTAATTTCGATCGAAATTAAGGCTGACCATATACATATTGAATGGTAGTTATATCTGGTCTGAGTAAGTGGAGATTACTTATATTCAATATGTATTGGTCAACATTAATTTTGATCAAAATTAATGAGCATTTTGATCATGAACTTTTTCAGTCAGTTAGTTGTTTCAATGCATAATGGCATTCCAACATTAATTTTGATCAAAATTAATGTTGAAATGATATAATGCTTTTTTTCATGACATGTAAAGGACGGCAAGTATTTTTAAATATTGAAATTTACTATACATGTTGAGGGTAAATATAAAATTTACATATCCATATTAATTTCTATAAAAATTAATGTTGACCAATACATAATAAATAGTAAATATGCCTGGCTAGTGTAAGTGGCATAGCTTTTTTTCAATCTGCACTTGGCAACATTAATTTCGATCGAAATTAAGGTTCATGATTATCATCAATTTATTCAGTCAGTTGCTTACTGTTATGCATGGTAACATGTCAACATTAATTTTAATAAAAATTGAATTTGACATGCTACCAAGCATTTTTATGTAAGATGAAAAGTAGGGCACTCTATTGTTAAGTAAACACATTACAATGCATATTGAGCATGTAAATATCATTTACACATTAATATTTATTTCAATCAAAATTAATGTTGACCAATAAACATTGAACACAAGCTTTACAACTTACACACACCAGATATAACTACCATTCAATATGTATATGGTGCTCACTAATTTCGATCGAAATTAATGAGCAGTTTTATGAAGAATTTTTTGGGTCGTTTTCTGGTTTGGGTTCAATATGAAAATGTCAATATTAAATTCTATTGAAATTAATGTTGACCAATACATAATGAATACACACTATGCCACTTACACTTTCCAGGAATAGACACCATGCAATATGCCAGTATCAAAAGTAATTTCGATCGAAATTAATGTTGGCAAGGCACCATGCATAAAAATAAGCAGTTGACTCCAGAAATTCATGATTATCATGCTCATTAATTTCGATCGAAATTAATTTTTGATACTGGCATATTTAATGGTAGCAATGCCTGGAAAGTATAAGTGGCATAGTGTGTATTCACTATGTATTGGTCAACATTAAATTTGATTGAAATTAATATGGATACATAAATGTGACATAAAGAGGTATGGACCATCAATTTGTTGAAAATACATTTTTATATCTCATACATTATTTGTTTTTCTTAAATAAAATGTTACTCTCTCTCAATATCACTTTATAACATTTACCAAGCTGCTTTGAAAAAAAAACAGAATACATAAAATTCAATATAAGATAGCTATATTACACAGAAGATCACCGTTATACCTAAGTTATGATGATGTTGATGCTCTATTAATTGATTCCCAAATCTTTACCAGATCAATATCAGCTCCAAACCCAAGTGACTCACATTCATTCACAGATAATCCTTGCAAAAATGTTTCTGAATAGCAATTCTTGGGGAGGTATTTGGGAACATTGAATATACCATTTTGTGCAACTGTCCTTTCTGATGACCGTGAATATGTTTTTAATGCTGATTTTTTTTGAGCTGGTGTATGGGCTAAGTCCTTTGTCATCTTATCCATTTTTTTAAACAAATCATTGAGTTCAGGATTTCGCCATCCAGGAATAGCTCGGATAGGTGCAGTTGGGGCTGGTTCTGGGCCTTCCTCGATATCAGAGATGCACCTAGTATCATGAAAAAGCACAACAAAACCTGGCACATCACTGCAGAGATCTCTTTCTAACTTGTAGCGTGCACTAGCAATCTGAATTCCAACTAAATCAGCTTCATAATAACAAAAAGCAAAGTAAAATAAAAAACTTACCTTGGTCCGATAACGTTTTACTTGTGCCCTTGCCCTCTTTTCAATCTTTTCTCTTGCTACCCTTTCCTCTTCTTGCCCAAACAACCTTATCATCTCCTTCCCCTTATTAACTACCCATTTCTCAATAACACATTGAGTGAACTGAAGCTTTGACTGATTTATTGTATTCAAGGTGGTGAGCCATCTGGTACAGTGGTCGCATACTATGCTTCCCATGACTTGATTCCAAGTTGATTCTGAAAAATCACGGCAAGTCCAATCAAACGCGAATTTCCGAAAACCTTTTTCTTGCAATTCACGCTCTAAGTTTCTTTTGACAGAAAGTGGGATCGGTGCTCCTCCTTTTTTTTTCTGATTTATGATAAGGTAAGTTGGATGCATTGCATTTTTTAATCAAGCATTGAATTATTTCTTTCACCATTTACAAACATCACCAATCCTACAAATTTCCCCAATCCCAAATTAACACAAAGATGTTAGTCAACAGAAAATAAATTTGATTAATTTTTTCACTCACTACTGTCTGCAGTCCAATGGCAGTGACAACCTCGTCTTTGATTCCAAACATTCCTTTTTTGTGCTCGACAGTAGCTGCATGTCCAATTATTGCATCTTTCTTAATCACAATTTGAGTTGCTTTGGCTACTCTTACTAACCGACAATGCACTTGTGGGAAAAGCTCATAGGGATCCTTTGATGTTTCTTCTGGACGGAGCTCTTTGAAAGGACTTACTATTAAATATATTTGATCAATCTCTTCCTTTGATCTGAAAAGATCATCAATTTGCCCAAACTGGCTATCTTTTCCATAGTAGAATTCAATTGTTGAATTAGCAATGTGTCGATGGTAACTAGTAAACCTCTTTCCATGTATCAATATGCTTGCTAAATTTTCAACTACCCGATCCCCACTTTTCTCCGATGGTGTCAAAGCCCGTCTTGAAGTTTCTTTTCCCATTCGTGCCCTTACCCATTTAGTAAATAATGCCATACTTAGATGGATCCATTTGTTTTGTTTATCGAGATCAATATGGATTTTTTTAGTCTCACATTGATCATTATCTTCAGCTTCACCAAGATCTAATACCCTAGACTTCCGATACCAATGTTTGAGCATTGTTAGCGGTATCTCTCCTGTGGTAAATATTAATAAATTAGCACAGCTGAGTTTTTAAATCATTGCTTACAAACATTACATACGTGGATGGTGATTGTTTGGAATTTCAGATAATATATGATTCACCCGCTCTCCAGACCAAGTAGCTGTACCTGATGGTGGACCAAGACGCTTTATCATTTCAGGATAATGTTGAGTGATATGCAGATTTGGCTTTGCATTAATATTCTTCCAACCCTCTTCAAGGCACTCACGATACTCTAACAGAAATTGATCTAGATCTTTAAGCTCATTAGTCTGTATATTTTTTAATGTCAAAAAATTGGTGATTGAGCATAATGTTACAAGTGACTTGAGAAGATAATATTCTCTTGGTTTATCAGCTGAGGAAGCTGAAGATTCAGATTCTTTAAATTTTTCAAACCAAAGGGGTATAAGTGACAAAGGGAAGTAGAGAGTATACAGCATGTGCCATTCTGCTGCCTTGAGGGATCCTGCCTTTTTAGATCCTACTGATTTTGGAACTCGTGTTAGCCAGGAAGGTCTTCTTACTTGATCAATCATCTTCCATACAACCTTTAGCTCTGCTGCTGTGATTCGTGGATTACTACTACCTTCATTTTCTTTCTCCTTACCTTTCCTTTTATTTTCTTCATCTCTAGCTGTCTCATTTGATGAGTGAGATCCTTCACTCTGTGATATGCTAATGCTTCTTTGCCTTAAGTTATACAATGAATTCCTACTTTCACTGCTGTGAGACTGTATTGAGGCCACATCGCTATATGGAGGAATAAATTTGGAGCTGGATGACCTACTCTGGCTTCTTGATTGATTTGTTCCCAATCCTTCATTATCTAGTCCATGATGACTTGATGACTGTCTTGAACTCGTACGTCTTTGCCGCTTGTGCTGTCTCGTGTGTCCTGTATCATCATCATCATTATTCGTGGTGCTTAAGCTACTTCTACGTTTTTTCGAATGTTTGTGCAGTGAAGTATCAGAAAAGAAATCATCATCTTCTTCTCTTACATGCCAATTTTTATCCTTTTCCAGCTTTCTTTCTAGATCTTTTGCTGCATTTTGGATTTGAAAATAGCTTAGACTGTGATCTTTTAGGTTGCCAAGCATATGTGAATGCATAACATCAATTGAGCAATATTCAGTTGGACGCCAATATTCAAGGTTATTCAGCTCACTCCATCATACCCCATGATTTTGAACAATTGATACACGCTCCCAATGTGACTTAGAATTTTTCCACTTTGTTGCCCAGCACATATGATCCTCATGATTCCGTAATGAAAAATTTCCCACATTCTTTTCACTAATTTCATCTTTAGAGATATTACAGAAAGAGCAGAACATTTTTGCAGAGTGACTCGAAAAGCCAGCCAGTTTTCGTATTGCAGGAATGTCACCTATCAAAGAGAACAATGCAACTCTTAATTTCCGGCCTCGTGGATAAAGATGTGTCTTTTCAATCAATATACCATCCCATAGAGTTTGTAGATCATTAACTAGTGGTTTTAGAAGGTGATTAAGCTGTTCACTTGTGGGTTCTGTTGGTCCGGGTATAATAGAATACAAAAAAAGATTTTCCATTTTGTATCTATCTTTTGAGGTAGGTTCATACACACCATCATAATATTGCCTACAGACTTCTGATGACCTCCAATCCTATTGCCACCAGGCCTAAACCAGTCAACATATAAAGTAAACATTAAGTTGCCTGAAGTTATCGTATATTCATCATCATTGCTATCCAGAGCTGGAGTGGTTATGGGAAAGTTTTTCCAAATTGAACCATCACAAACATCCTTCATCAAATCACACTCTACACGTTCTGCCACAGGGGTTTTCTTCTCAATCAAAAGCTCAAATTTGAACAGTTTGATCTTTTCCTTAAGCCAGTCGATAAAAGAATGGTGATGAAATGTTTTAAGAGATAAGTATTTTACATGTTCTTGATGTTCCTCCATCAAATACAGCCTTTCATCACATTTAACTGCAATTTGTCCTGCTCCAAACATTTTTAAATAGCGCTTTGATGATGAAAGAAACGGTTGATTGCAACATAGTATAGATGGTTGAGATTCAGAGTTATACTCATAAAGAGCAAAGCATTTAGGACAGCATGTTGTAGTGAAAAATGATTGATTGAGCTTTAATCGACTAAAAACTGTATCTATCGAGCGTGGAACCAGGCGCACAATGCTATCAGAATCCAGTATTCCACTATCACCTAGAAGTTTGAGCTTCTTAATTTCTTCATCCAAAAATTGAGTACAACCTTCTTTGCTCAAATGATGAATCAGAGAAAGCTTTGCTGCCTGCCACATAATTATTTGGCTATACCGTTCCCCAGGATTTGAGTTTCTAGAGACTGTTGAAGATACTTCTGCCCCCAATAGCAACTGCCCCTATGTAATAAATCATTGAAACATCATAAAGACTTTAATTCTCACATTGAACTATAGATATACAGCTTACTGTTTCTGTGGAGCGGGAACTTCCAATGTTAAGTGGATTGTTGGAAGAAATAACCATCCGGGCCTTCCTATTTCTTTCCTCTTGATGTTTTGCATAAGAATTAGAGCTTTTGAAAGCCATACCAACTTCAAAGGACCCAGAAGAAGTTTGATACTTTCTATTGACACATCCAAGATCTTGACATTGACATACATGAAAAAATGGAGGCATTGTAATTGTGATAATTGTAGGAATAAGTTAGCTATTCGAAGTTACCGATTGAAGGTATTCCTTTTTTTGAAAGGCACTAGCTAATATAAGCTACATTTTTTTATCAAAAGAATATGATGGAATATGTGTTGAAATTATTTAAGTTTAAATGTTTAATTTTTAATTGGATAAATTATATATTAATTTAAAGTTATGCAGTCTACTTTATTTGTATTCTGTATACTCTCTGCATTTGTACAACAATGCATGCATGTTTATCAGAATATTTTCTATCATAGAAAAAATTCTGTTGTACGCACAAGCATCTTAATTATTTTTCTATCAAATGCCTTCTGAGTTATATCTAACTACCCTATAATTATTTGATTTTGATAAAAATTCTTAGTTATGGACTATAAGAAAAGTAATCCATATTTTTAACATAATTATTTAAAAAATTACCCCAAAAATCAAAGTTAAACCCAAAAATAAGTTTAATATTTTGTAAAAAACAATCACAAACATATTTCTTTCAATTTGAAAATTGGTCTGTACTAGGTAGAATTTTCTATAAAGAAAAAATCAAAAATACTCAAATAATAGATGCTACAAAAGTGTAAACCTTAAAGAATTACATAAAAGCTGAAACCTTGTATAACTTTTCATACATAAATGTGATGAAGTGACACTCTAGTCTATTTATTCAGGTTGAAAAAAATTACTCAAAAGAATATGTATTACTATCATATTGGACCAAAAATAATTTTTTGGTAATCAAAAAATGAACATAGCCTCACATTTAACAAATTATTTTTGTGGAAGAATTTTTTGAAAAGAAAAAAAATCCGTTTCTTAAATGAGTCTGCTTTTATCACATAATCATTCTCTTTATTTTATACCATTCCTTTTGAGTTCAAGTTGCATATAAAAATATAATTTATGCATATTATAATTCCATAAAGTCAAAATATTTCTTATTCTTAATTTTTGTGATATTTCTCCTTAAATCAACTTTGATCATAAAGTTTTGGAGCTCAACAATTTATCCTTCCTCTTTGTTTAATTTAATTGAACACTTTCTTAATCTAATTATTTATGAACCCTAGTAGCTCTTACTTTCCTCATGGAAACCTGCCCACAAACACAAGAACACTTAATAGAATTTTTAATGAGACTTTGCCTCCATTCAATTCTCACTTTTGTAGATCTATACACAATTTTTGTCGTTCACTTTTGGATATGTCACCAGAATCAAATGGATGGAAACAAAACCCTACTGAAGAGCAATAAGACAGATTTTCAACATTCGACATGAATTCTTGCAACATTGCCTTTGAACTACCTCATCCAGAATCAAATTCAGCGGTTTCAGAAAAGTTTCCACCAATTTTCCGTGAATCTTTTATTGAGCACCTTCGCATGTGTGGTTTCCCAGGATCAACTTTCGCTTGGAACCTAGATTGGTTTGACAAATGGAACCAGGTCTTGGAAAATATTCTCATTAAACACTGGGACAATGCCTTAAAAACCAATAATTTGATTGTATATCCAATTGACTCAAATCAAATAGGAGTTCTTCACCGTTGGTTTTTAGGTCATGCTGATAGATTAAGACTTGGGAAGGATTCTCATAGCTCTCAAGAAATAATCAAAGTGAGAAAGCATAAATATAGAATAAAAAAAAAGTATGAAAATCCCTTTTTTTTCAACCGTTTTTATTTATGACCTTTATTTCAAATAACAAAGATTCTTAGAATTCAGTTAACTGAACTAAACTTCTTAAACAACTTCCACATTGTGAAACTTATCACAACCTTTTCACAAACATCAAGTGTTGTTCAGACACCGAAATTGATAATGATGGATCGTTAAGATGTATCTTAATGCAATGGAGGTCTGAAGATTTTTCTAAAGTTGCACAATATCTTGACCAACAACACTTTGATATTCGAGATAATTCAACCTACTCTGGCAGTGTGCTAAAGGACTTGGCCTTGTACAAAAGAGTCAGTTTGGTTTCAACATTATCCCCTAACCTTAATCCTTCTCATGTCCCCCGGGGTTTGCCGAATGACTGTTATTCTCCCTTATATCTTGCATCTCTAAATCCTCAACAACTCAGACTTTTAAATCCTCAAAATCCCATAAATTTACCTGCTCTCCTTGAAATTCTTTCTTCCTCTAATGTGAGTGATTGACAAACTCCCTTAATAATAGGTTTTCACACTCATACTCCTCATTTCCACTGTTTGGGACACTTAGCCTTGAAAACAAAAACATAATTTTAATGATTACTATTATCATTAAAATTTATAGAAATGAAATTTGGCTTACATTGTTAGCTCCATTTTTTTCCTTTGAATCTTATACATGCTGAATTCTATACTTCCTTGTACAAAATAATTCAAAACATTTACTTCATTTTGCTGCCCCATTCTATACAGCCAATCAACAGCCTGTTGCTCAACTGCTGGATTCCAATTTGGCTCCTATTTCAACATTGAACATATAAAAAATTTAATATTTTTGTTCTTAATATGAAATAAAAGACATTGAGCTCACCATTATATATACATTTTGAGCACACCTGAGATCTATACCCACTCCTGCAGCCTGAATTGTTCCAACCAAAACTTGGCAATTTTTATTAAAATGGAATTCATGCATATTTTTGTCTCGCTTTGTCCGGCTGAGTTCACCCGTAAGCTGGGTATACCTAATATTGTGGTCATCTAAAGCCATTTTTATTCTATTTTGAAATATTAGAAAATTGTTTTTAATAAGCCAACACAATTTTGTAAAACAATTCATTATAGAATCACTTACATCTGCAAAAAGTCTGCAAAGTTGGAGAATATAACAGCTTTTGGAAAATTTATATCCCTTTCACCAGACAAAAAGTTTTTTAAGTGGCCTATAAGATGACAAATCTTTGTGGAATGCTGCCAGGTGAAATCAAAAGTTGGAGTTTCATCCAGATTTTCGTAGATTGGATGGTTGCAGAATTTTCTTAAAATCATCAGCTCTCTTAGAAACTCAGATGAGTCCCAAGGGAAGTCAGTGCTTCTGGAGGGCCCATATCGCTCAGTGAATCCTTCTTGAAGCACATCAAGTTTAGACCTCCATGGATCTGCTAATTGAACCGATATCCCCCTTTGAATCTTTTTTGGAAGAGACGAAATTGCATCCTTTGTTCTACATAGGCTTATGACTTTCATTAAGTGATTGATTGATTTAATAGAATTAGCCTTTCCTTTTTGCAAACCTGGAAAAAGGAAATTCTTCCATAACCAGTCTTCTTGCCACTTTTCGATTCTAAGAAAAAATATGAGACTTTGAAGGTCAGTGGGCCTGTTCTGAAGTGGAGTTCCAGTCAAGCATAGTCGGTGTTGGGATTCCAAGTCAAATATTGTTTGAGCCCTCTGCGAGTAAGGATTTTCAATGTAACTAAAAGAATATTTATAAAAATTGATTATAAAAATTAAGTTTTAAGTTTTAGATATAGAAATGGGCACTAACTGAGCTTCATCTAAAACAACTCTATACCAAAAGAGCATTTGAGTCACCGGTATCTTTTTTTGGCTTTGATTTTTTGACATCGTTGGGCTAGCTATTTCATAGGTCGTTAAAACAATAGCAGTGTCCTGTAGCTCATTGACATTAGTATTTTGACAATCCTTCCCATAAAGAACCTTGAAAGGAAGCGCATTATCTTCAAAGTGCACACTTATTTCATTGATCCAATTTGATAGTGTTGCCAGGGGGCATATAATCAGTGTGGCTGAACTCCGATTAATACCTTCTTGATTTTCTGATACCTGGAATTGTCTTGCTTCACCTTGAGTTGCACTTATAAGAGAAAGAGTTGAAAGTGTCTTTCCCAAACCCATATCATCAGCAAGTATTGACCCGTTTCCTTCAGGTGTTAATTGATTGTTAGGAAACTGATCTTTATAGTCATCGAATCCAGTTCTAAGCCAATGGTTGTCCTGGTGCCTCCACATGATATCCAACTTTTCCTTTAACATTTGTTCATTGTCAATCATAAAATTTATTGCTTGAAGTTGATGTGTTTTGAGAACTGTTTTGATTCCTCGGATAAGTTGATCAGCTTTCCAATCTTTAGTACTCTGAGATATTTGGAAAGAGCCTTCAAAAATTACATGCGGGATATTAAAAAAGATAGTGGAGTCGTAGTTCAGGATTGGACATAAATCAATTTGTGCAGAAGAAAATGCTTCTTTAGCAAGACTGATTAGTGTACTTGAAGAAAAGAGGCATCCCCAAAGTTGATACTGATTACCAAAAACTGGAACCAAGTAAGCATGAAAATAGAAAGGCTTCATAGGATTCAAGGCACTTCTTTGGTTTAAATGGTGAGATCCAGAGCCAATGTCACCCAATAGTGGTCCAATGTGCTGACTCTGCACTTGAGAAAGATTACCAACAAGGGTTGGTTTTCTTTCTTCAAATAGTCCAAAAATATGAACATTCAAATGGCCTCGCTGTAAAATTGTGGGGGTCGGTGAGTTTTGAAATCTTGAAATTACATTCATATAAATTTGATCGATTGTTATTGAGAACTGTCCAACACATCTGAGACTTGACATATTAAGTAAGAATAGTATCTGAAGATAGTGGTTGTTAAAATATGAATTGAAGCAAAAAATGAAGAATCAGTTTTGAATAAAACGACAAAATAACTTTTTAGCATATGCTATGCTAAGCTCATAATTCTTTCACATGTATTATTATTATCTTTTTAATAAATATTGGAAGTAAATCAATGATAACTGAAATGAATAATATGGCTTAAAAATAAATCTTGAGCCTATAGAGTAAATTTTGGTTTGTGGAGGAAGAAAAATTTTCTCAATAAAAATGTGCTTTATTGTTACATTATAATCACAAAATAGAATAATTTCACTCTTATTACACTTATTTATGTTTCTGTCTAATAGTAAAATGCTTTAGATGTCAGTTCAAAATCCAAATTGAAACTACTACCTAGAACGATATCTTGATACTAACATACTTTTTGTAAGTCTTTGGAAAGACACTTATGGTGATCTCAATAATATTAAAATTGATTTGAATTGTATGTTTTATCAAATATCTATGTAGTCTAGTGTAATAATTGAGATACTACAGTTTAACCTTCTGTTACCAACTTGGCAAGAAAATATATGTAGATATTCTTAGAACGAATATCAAATTTTGCTTTCCACAAGATGGGAAAGTGAATATTATGATATGTTAAGTGATATGTTCAAGCTTTGCTCAATCTGTGCTCAGCTCAAAATCAAAGTAATCACCAAGCTCCAAGAAACCTGTGATTGAGTTTGGTTGAACCTAGGTCTAACTGATTACCAAATCTTTGTCCAATTAATTTAAATCTGGTTTCACAATGAACTCCCAACAGCCTTCCAACAGCTTTCCAACCACTTCCCAACATTTTTAAATGAGGGGTATTGCTAGCAATACCCCCCCAAATTTTCTGTGGTGCTTTAGATAAACATCACAGTGTGTAATAATTCTCTCTTTCAAGTGCTGAGTGTTACTATTAGATAAAATATAATTTTTTTGTAACTTTTTATGTAGTATGACTGTATCTTGTGAGAATTTGCCCAGCAGGAGGACGTGTGAGTTAAGGGATCATTGGCAACCAAAAATCGTCACTAGTGTTTTTGCTATTTTATTTTTTTGGTGCTCACCCTCAATAACAATTAGGATGATCAATTGGTTTACTGTCTTTAGTATTGTAACTGAAGTGGCTGGACTCTTCAGTTACCAACCCCCTATTGTGTGACAAGTCACAAATTCCCAACCATAAAGCCGGGAAAATGAAATTTACTTGAAATAACTTAAATCGAAGCTGTTCTTTATAACGTGGCGTCGTGTAAGAAGTGCCTGTAGATTTTGACTTGCAAAGCAACAACCAATGGGACACGTTAGTAACCACTTTTTCATCTATCATACCCTCAATTTTTCACTTACCCTCCACGAAATTTTAGGGATCCGACAAACTTTACATCACCCATCGCGAACATACTGGTGAATTTGGCGATCATTCCGCCTCTAGCGCAGGGGCGAAAACTAAGAAGTTTGCTGCCAATTTTCAAAGGGTTAGTCTTGTCTAAACTAACCTTTTTTAATCAAGGCTGATTTAGAAAATTCTTTTTCTTCCCAGCTGCCGTTTGATTGTTGTGCCATCAGTCTCAAGCCATTTGCCACACCTGTTTGTACTCCCAGTGGGACTACATGCGATTTGCTCAACATTGTGCCTTATATCAAGTTTGTCGGTTATACTTAAGTGAATGTTGGCATCTCGTTGATTTGGATGTTCGAAATTTTTAGGAAGTACTCTCGCGATCCTATCACTGGTTCTCCTTTAACAACGAAGGATCTCATTAAACTTCATTTTTTTAAAAATGTGGAAGGAAACTACTACGACCCTGTAACTTTTAAAGTTTTTGGGGAGCATACGCCAATCGTAGCTATTAAATCTACTGGAAACGTCTTTTCACGTGAAACTGTTGAAAAGTTGAATATAAAGCCTCGTCATTGGAAGGATTTGGTTTCAGATGTGGAGTTCACCCGTGCTGATTTAATAACTCTTCAAGTTTGTTATCATGAATCTGATAGTTATTTTGAAGCATTTGTTTTGGTAACCATTTCTTTGCGTTTCAGGACCCACATAATGTGGAAAACAAAGACCTTTCTCGCTTTGATCATTTGAAAAATAACCTCAAGGTAACTGATGAGGGTAAGCAGAAGGATTTCATTATTTTTCATCTACTCTTACTAAAGTTTAGGGTTGGTTGATTTGTCAAGAGGCGGCTGCTGCTGCCCAGGATCCTTTTCACGGATTAAATCTAAGCGCCACTGGTGGATCGGTTGCAGCGGTTTTGAAACAAATTGTAAAAGATAAAGCTACCGAGAAGCCTAAATCAGCTCTAGTTTCCAAGCCACAGTCATTAATTCCTGAATCACAACTTGCTGCATCCTCTTCATCAAACAAGTCTCTTCCGTATAATGCTAGTGTTGCTTCTACTGGTAGAGCTGCCGCAAGTTTAACAAGTACAGCATTTACTCCAGTTACGAAAAGCGAAATGGAAATAATTGATGAGGTCTGTTTTCATTTGTTTAACCCACTTTAGATGATCAAGTGCATCTTGTGATCGAAGTCGTCATAACATTTTCATTTTTTTTTTTTGGTCTGTAGGAAGATTTTATGTTTCAGCAAATAAAAGATAAAGGATATTTAAGAATCAATACCAATATGGGGGCACTTAATGTTGAGCTATACTGTGATAGAGTAGGTGCTTGAATTTTTTCGAAAAAAAAATTATGGCATACTTTATAAACTTATTGATTTTCGTTAAGGCCCCTAGAACATGTTACAATTTTTTCATGCTTGCGAGGAAAAATTATTATGATAACACAATTTTCCATAGATCAATACCGGGTTTTATGATTCAGGTGGGAGCTCAGGCATAATTAATCAAAAAATAGTTTAATCACTAAATTTATTTATGTTAATATATTGCATCTGTACCATCCCTAGGGCGGTGATCCTACTGGGACTGGAAAAGGTGGTGAAAGTTATTGGGGTAAACCTTTTGGTGGTAAGTAACAATTTCACACGACTTCAACCGCTTGATTTTTAGTGCACGTTCTAATGATTGATACTTAACCTTACCTTGGTTTCAGATGAATTTCATTTACGAAATGCTCATAAACACGGCGGAAGGGGAACTTTGAGTATGGCTAATCACGGAAAAGACACCAATGGGTAATTGATATTTTTATTTTTCTTTATAATTCGACATAATGGAAAAGGAATATTAATAATACTTCTTCAAAATTTCTTCTTCTGTATTTTTCTCTTATTTTTCTTGGTTTAAATATATAAAAAATAACTTCACATTAAATGCTCGATTGGTAGCTCGCAATTTTTTATCACATTTCGAGAAACACCCCATCTCAACGGCAAACATACTGTTTTTGGGCGTGTTGTTGGCGGTGAGAACGTATTAACCAAACTTGAAAGTATACCGATTGACCCTGCAACTGATAAACCTACCAAGCTACTTAAAATTGTGGACATATCCATTTTTGATGACCCTTTTGAAAAGTACAAAGTCAAACTTGCCAAACGATTGAACCGTGAGCTATCGGATGTTAATGCAAGAGAAGAAAAATTAAAATTAAAAAAAGCTAGGGATAATGATCGGTTAACATGGTTTGGAACAACACTTGATGAGCAGAAAGCTCAAGATTCTGATCTCCAAAGTGCTTCAACCTCTTCATCTGTAGGAAAATATCTCTCTACTGCACCCAAAAGGTCAGATTTGGATAGAACTCAAATCAACTCATTTGAACAAATTGGAGCTGAACCTAAACCTAAGCGACGAAAGGGATTTGGCGACCTTTCAAACTGGTAATCTTACAAAAACAACCTTTATTGCTTCAAAGTGTAGATTAATAAGCTCTTTAAAACTTTTGATTCAAAAACTTTGATTTGAAATGTAAAATGTGGCTACAACTCTTTCCTTATTCAAACCAACATATCTTGCATATACACTTGAAAGGAGGCTAATTTTAATGCATCAAAGCTTTGAATGACGTACTTGACATCTAAGATATACACCCAAATGGAAAAACTGCTCATGCTATCACATTTTACATTTTTGAAGTACAACACCAACAATCGAGCTCAATAATGACTCAGTTATGTGATAATATTTATTCTCTACTCTGCTATATCATACAGCAGCCATGTTACTCCTGAAACTCAATGTAATTACTAATTTCTGTCTATTTCACTGTCACTGATACTCTTTGCTTTCTTCTTATTAATTTTCTCATTATTTCATCTCACCTGCAGAAGAAAAATGTCACACTATTGGTTAAAGGAATTCTCCTTGACTCCCTCTTTTCATCAGCTTGCTATCTACTTCTACAGGTGCTTCTTAATTACTTGAGCTTTTGTGTCACCCTTTGATAAATTTGTGGAATTGCTGTGCCACACTTTGCTTACTTGAAGTTAATTATACTTGCTGAAAACTGAGTTTTGATTCTGTCAGATATTTCATCATACTTTGCTTACTTGGAATCATTTCTGCTCCCTAAATGTTTCCATATCTGGCAGATTATGAAACAAGGTTTTTTTTTCCATCTTAATCCATATCACCACACAATAGGGGGTGTCAGTTCTGGCAAATCCGCACTTACAAATCTGCACTTAAATTTGACCAAATCCGCACTTAGATAAGTGCGGATTTCCAAAACACACTAGCCCCAATACTGGTGGATTACAAAATGAAATAAGTCACTTATTTCACTCAAATCCGCACTTTCTCTACCAAAAGTGCTGATTTCACCATCAAGTCCCATTTCACTGATTTGTCAGCATCATCCCATTCATATGCAGCACTCCGCAGCATAACACTTCATAACTCAAAACATCGTACATCACTTACATCTTCATATCATATCATATAAGAGTTATGCCTTCCTCACTTTCAAATCGTGATAAATTACATAAAGCAATGACTTTCATGGCTCTTGAACTGCTCTTGGACTCTGATTCCAATTCTGATTCTGATCTAGAAGAAGGTTTTGTCTTTTTATCAAAAATGGCCACAAAACGTTACCTTCTTCCCAGAAAGCCTCAAGTACTTCATACTCCCAAGTACACCATCCAAACACTTCTTAACCTATCTACACCCAGTTTTAGACAGCTGTTCAGGACTTCTCAGGAATGTTTGCTTAAATTGCTTGAGCTTATTCAGGATCATCCCATATTTCACAATAATTCTCAAAAAGAACAACGACATCCTTCAATTCAATTGGCCATCACACTATGTTGTTTGGGTTCAAATGGTAATGGAGCCGCTTTGAAACGTTTAGAAAATGTCTTTGATTTAGGGTATGGTTCAGTTAACACTTATACCAAACAATGTATCACTGCCATCAACTCCTTGTAATCTCAACTTCTCACCTGGCCAACAAAAGAAGAGCGACTTGAATAATCTCAGGTTATGCAAGCAGAGGGCTTCCCAGGATGTATTGGTTTTGTTGATGGTACTACTATTCCTTTGAGCCAGAAACCTGCTCAAGGTGGAAACAATTACTTTCACATTCTCATCAAAAATTTTCACCAGAATATTTACAAGTCAAAAAAATTCTATATCTGTTTTAAAAAATTGGCAATACTCTCCCCTGCATTTTATTGAAGCAAGGGGTGGATATCACCAAAATTTTTCTAAGTCATCAATTTCACATGTCAGATTTGAAAATTTGGCAATACCCCCCCCTGCATTTTATTGAAGTAAGTGGTGGAAGTCATCTAAATTTAATATAATTACATAAATTATTAAATAAATATCTAATATATATCAATTTCCCTAGTTTAAAGTAATGACAAACCCTCAAGCCAAAATGCAGATCAAATCTAGAAACAAAAGTTTGGGACTTTCCACAGGTATAGGCTAGAGGAACCCCATGAAACAAATAAATGTTATCATGATTACCTTTTATACAACACAAGGTCGTGGGCCCATTACTTTAGTTGAGGAAATTGATACATAAAAAATATTTATTAAAAATTTATGAAAAAATATAAAATTTTTGACGACAACTCTAATCCCCATACTTTTTGGATCTAGATAAAGTTTTTTTAAATTGATTAACTTTACCTTCTTTCATTACCTTATTGATTCTTTGATTCAACTTATGACTGATATGAAATGAGCAACCAAAATGTGTTAAATCTTGACAGGATTCCAAACCAGGAGGAGCTTTTGTCATTTGATGATTATCCTTAGAAGAATTCCAAATAGTTTTGATGATACCATTTCCCAAACCAAAATCAATGATGCACCGGTGGTCTGGAAAATATAAACCATGTCCTTTGATTTTAGCTGGAGATGGTATTGGTTGGCCAGTTATCGGATTGATATATGAGAATATACCAAAAGTAAGAAAATTGGCATCATTCCTATCGATATGAATCCTATTGTGGAATCCAGAATGAATGATAATAACATTAGAAAATAAAAGATATTTGTGGCTGATATCTTCCCATTTGGAGTCACACCAATTTGGTATTCCAACTTTGGTTGCAAGTTCATGATTTTTTTCAAATGCTTTATTACAGTGCTTTTTGAGTCGAAGAGAAAGAAAAGAGTTAAAGGAAGGTAGAGTGTCCCATAAGCAAAAATCTTCATCTTTTTGAGCTTTAGTGATATTTGTGAGCAACGAATATATGCCTATATAATTGAAATGCCTAGATAATAATCATATAAGAGTTTCAGAATCCTTATCCTCTAAATATGCAATATAAAAATGTGAAATAAGACAAGTGAAATTTGGAAAAAAGGCTCAACTTCAAAGGTCAAAATCTCAGCAACCACTGAACCTAATTCAAACCTGTTTGTGGGAAATGAAAGATATGCTTTAGTAGAATCTTCAGTTAAAGGACATGTGATTTAAATAAACCTAACCCTAATTTATTACATAAAAAAATGAAATAAAAATTTACATTGGGAAAAAAAAGGCTCAACTTTAACGGTCAATATCTCAGCAACCACTGAATCAAATTCAAATCTGTTTGTAGGAAATGAAAGCTAGCCTTCAGGAAAATCTTTAGTAAAAAGAACATTAGATTTGAATAAACCTAACCCTAATTCCAAGTCTGATTTTCAAAATTTTACAAAAACTTGAAAAGTGGTAATGAAGATGAGATCAAAAGGAGTTTTATAAGTTCACTGTTATCCAGATAAGAGTCATACATATATTTAAGTATGAAGTTTTCATAAAAGGAATGAGATATCATATAGGCATGAAAAAAAGGAGATGAAACTTACCTTGATTGAAAAGTAGGAAAAATAGAGTGAGAAAGATTGATGTTGGAATTGTGGGGAAATTGAATATGGAGTAAGTGAAATGCATAAAGAATGTGCAATGTATGTGTTTCAATGAAATGGAGCCAAAAAAAAGTGAAATAAAGGAAAGGGGGGATAATGACCATGCCAAGGAGGGATGAAGAGTAGGGTGATGGAACTGAAAAAGAAAGTAAAGAGGGAGAGAAAAAAAGGTTAATTATACCATTGAAATCCAAAATAACCACTTACAAAAAAAATTTAGATAAAAAAAATAAAAAAAACAGAAAAAAACAAAAAAAAATTATAATTAGTAATCAAAAAATCAAAAAAAAAGAATAAAGTGACTTACCTGGAGAGATGAGATGACAAAATGAATGAAACCAAATTGTTTGAGGGATGTTGGAGGAGAATAGGAAAAGGATATGAGGTATGAATGAAAAAAAAAATCACTGACAAAATATGTGATTTCAGAAAATATGCAATTTCATGTTGAGCTGGTGAAAGAAAACCAATGAGCCATCCAAAAAAAAGATTTTCACCGTAAATTCCAAAAAAAAATGAATATGCAACAAACCAAAATAACAACCCAAGTGAATGAAGTACACAAAGAGGACATTTGGAGAGTATAAAATGGTATGGGAAAGAATGGGATGATGTGGCCAACATGTGGTTTTGAAAAAAAAATCACAAAAAAAGTGCTGATTTGAGGTCAGAACTGACACCCATTTTTGAAATAAGTGACTTTTTTGCAAAATTTAAGTGCTGATTTGGTTTGAAATCCGCACTTAAGTTAAGTGCGGATTTTCCAGAACTGACACCCCCTAATATTTGGGGGGGACTTGCAAGAAAGTCCTCAACTTGAACTTAGATGGAACTCATATGGAACTCAGACTGAACTTATAATGAACTGATATTGAACTTTACTATGAACTCATCTTGAGCTCTTAACCAACAATGGATGAGTCTGTGCTGGAATAATAGTGAAAGTTTAATGAATAATTTATAGAAATAATAACAAGGGCAGATTAAGAACCTGATCCAGTCACTGAATTTTTTTCATAAAACACAATTTAATTTTCATTTTGAATTTCACTTGATCATTAAAAAGACTGAAAATTATACTATTTATTTCAAAAGCATCACTTTTAACCTCTCTGACCATGGGAAATCAGGGGGTGAAATGCTAGCAGTTTCCTCTCTTTGAAACTTTCAGGAAGAGGTTGGGAAAACATTTGGGAAACGTTGTGAAAGTGTTAGGAAACCGTTTTCAAATTATATGAAAAAAGTTTGAAAAAAAAGTTGGCCCTAAATTGAGCCTCAATTTATCCCTTCTTGAGAAGAGCTTTGGACTCAAGTTGAGCATCAGTTGGACCAAATTTGAGCAATGGTTGAGCCACAACACTTAACATACCATAGTATTCAATTTTATATCTAGATCCATTGAATTTTGGAAGGTCAGGTTTGATATTAGTAAAAATATCTTAAATGACACATAGTATACTAGGTCTGGAATATTATTTCAATTATCATTTTTATTTCTGCAAATATATAAAAAAGCATACTATTTAAGTCCTTTTTAAATATTTTATTAATAAAAATATAACTCTGTAAAAATATTTGCACATAATTTTAAATTTTCTATTCAAAAGTTGATATTGAGCCCTTATCAATAAAAAATTCTCAGTGTTCCTTGGAATAAAAAAATATAAGACAATGTTCAAAAAATTTGATGTAGGAGAAAATATATATATATATTTTATAAGGGGAAAAAATAGTAATGTATTTTTTTTTACGTTTACACTATTAAAGAAACTAATTTTATTATATTGGCACAAAAGTTAGGCTCTAAAATAATGCAATTTTTAAATTATTTATCTGTGTTTAGTCATTATTAAAATGTGAGTCAACATTAATTATTAACATACATGAAAAATTCAATTGTGAATATTCATCTAATATTATATAGTTTCTCTACCTTCATCTATTTCAAAACTTTGTTCTCATCTTCCCTTTCTTTAAACTACCACCATCACCATAAAGTTCATTTAATTAAAGTGTCAAATTTAAGATGCATTGGACAATTCTCTTTGAATTTTAAACCGATTTTTCCAAGAGAAAGATTAGTATTTAATGAAGTATCCACTTCAGTTATTATGAAATGAGAAAGATCTTTAGTTCATGTTTTTAGATTATTCAAAGAAGGAGAAGCAACACCTATTGGTAATTTTTCTAAAAAACAGAGCTTCAAAATTGGACAACTACTTGGAGAAATAGGATCTGAATCTCAAATCTGTCTTCTTCCACAATGAAGATATTTGATGTCATCAAATTGTTTTTTGGTAAAAGTGTCCAGCACAAGTTTGGCCAAACTTGTGCTGGACACTTTAGAAAAGACCAGTGACTAAAAATTCCAAGGCAAACCCAAAAAAATAGCCCATATAATGAAGATAATTGATGGCATCAAAATTTATTTTGGTAAAAGTGTCCAGCACAAGTTTGGCTGAACTTGTGCTAGACACTTTAACCAAAAAGCATTTCTTCATTAATTTCCATAACAACGTTTCAAGTTATACACTTTAAGGACTATTTTTATTTTTATTTGAATATAAATATTTTTTTTAATTGAGTAACTGAAGATTTTATTTTCAATAGCCTGTAGGACTTATATTTTAGGTAAAATAAAAAATATTATACAAAATTTAGTTTTACAAAGACTTAATAGATTTGAAATGAGAAGTGACTATATTATTTTTAACATTTGAAAATAGGAATGGCATTAGTTATTTCAATCCATAAAGTTATTAATATTTGTGATCAAAAAATTTGCTAAATTTATCTATTGTTGCAATTATGTAGTAAAAGATATCATTATTGTAAATTAAATTTACTTTCATAATTTTATGGTTTATCTTTTTGATGCAGAGTAATGCTTAGGTATGTTAAAGAATAATTTTCATCCTCTAAATTGATAATCATATTGCATATTCAAAAGCTTATGTTGGATCAATATCTGCTCAATGGGTGCTCAATGAAGGACAAAATTATGGTTATATTTGATCAACTTATGCATAACTTGAGATCAATTGAGGTTCATTTTTGGACCAATCTGAGAATAAATGTAAATCTAACTCTAATTTACTTATGTTTATAAAGTATTCATAAACCTACAATAATGAAGGGACACTCTACAGTTCAGGAGAGGGGATTGCTAGCAGTTCACCCCTAGATTTCCTGTGGTGTCTAATGATATTATTAATTTTTTTTTGAAAAAATATAAAATAAGATAAGTGGTTCTTTTCATTGATAACTCCTTTTAACCAAGAAATTGAAGCTTTCATTTTTTAATTTAAACCATATTACCTTATTTTTTTGTATTTTTATTATTTCTGATTATGAAATATAATTATTTTCAATTCAATGGATTTATTTAAGAAACATATTGAACCATCAAAATTCTCAAGTATTTTATTCTAGAATACTGTGAAAAGACTCATAATTAAAAAAAAGATAGCAATATGTTTTCCTAATTTCTGTTTCAGTGAAGTCCTCTCACAGCTTCTTTACACTAAGCACTAATAGTTGATAAATTGTTTAATTATATGACTAGAAAAAAGTATAGTTCTTATACCAGTGTATTTTAATCCAGTTTTTCACATTTTTATATGCAAGAATATGATTAAAATTAAAAGGAAATATATTTATGCTCTTTTTTTTGTTCTATTGAATATTCAACTACTAAAATTTTTTAAAATATACATTTATTCAATGTAATACATATATGATATTCTGGAACTCTTCATGATATATTTCATCAAAATTCCATGTAAATATGGCTATTTGATAAAGTAATATCATGAGTTAAAATAATTAATCACTACTAAGTAAATTTTTCATAAGAAAAATTGAAATTCAAGCTGGATGTAAAACTTTAAAGATAATAAAAACAAAGTAGTATAAATTTATTTAAACTTTAACTTTAGTGCTTGATTTTGCTTCAATGCTCTATTGTGGGATAATTTCAGTGTCAACCTGGGAATAAGCACCATACATCATGCAATATGGGGGGCCGACTTTCTAGCAAGTCCACAACCTTGAACCCAAATTCATATAAAATTGATTAAATGTTGAGGTATTGATGAAAAAATAATGGTGAAATAGTGAATTTACTTTGAAAACACTTTGAAGCTATTTTGAACATTTATTGAAGCATATGAAATCATTGGTGACAATAATCATGAGGCTTGAAGTACAGGAATTTTTGAAGGAATATTGAAAAAATTGAACCCCACTACCCAACCAGGCTGGCACATGCAAAATATTAAAAAAAATCATTCTTATAAGATAATAGGGGGTGTCTGTTCTGGAAAATCAACACTTAACTTAACTGTGGATTCCATCCCAAATCAGCACTAACAAACTAGCACTTAAATTTTGCAAATAAGTCACTTATTTCACAAATGGGTGTCAGTTCTGACCTCAAATCAGCACTTTTCTCAATTTTTTTTTTTCACAACCACATTCTGGCCACATCATCCCTTCCTTACCCATACTATCCCTGTAACATGTGACACACTTATCTCTATCCCCTTCTTCATCCTCACTGAGATTTGAAAAATTTTATTGTGACATTTTAACTGGGCATGTTTTTTCCCTTATTTTTTTCAACCTCTTTCTTAATCTCTTTTCTTGTAAAATACCAGTTTAATAATTCCTCCCTGAAAAATACAACACTCAAAAGGCATCTCAAAAAATTATTCATCACAAAATTCTCCTTATAATACTAGCCCCTCACCTGAGAAACCAAAGTCTGGACAGCTAAAAAGGGATATTATCTTGTCATCATCAACTTCCTTCAAATAAAATCAAATTATGATGCATGTTTTGGATGTGAGAAGTCCACCTGCATTGGACAGCCACATTCTTCAAAGGTAGATGGCTTCTTTTTTATGGAAAATGAAGTAAAGAAAAAAACAAAAGGGAGAATTGACATCACTCCTAATCAAATGAAGGAGAGGTTCAAAAGTTATCAATCAAAATATAAAAAGGCTCATTTTGCTTCAACTTCCACTGGCTTTGGTGTCAATGATGAGGATTTAGAGATTGGAATTACTACTGTTTCAATAAAGCTCAATGTCATTTGTCCTTACTAGGAGGAAATGGATATTCTTTTTGGTTCCCGAGTTGATGTCAACCATTTGGTTCTACACGATACTACTAAGAATATACCCTCTGGATCCAAACCTTCCTATAATCCTCCTGACACACCTTTAATTTAAGGAGATCA
Source organism: Hemileia vastatrix (assembly GCA_030280995.1). NCBI lineage: Eukaryota > Fungi > Basidiomycota > Pucciniomycetes > Pucciniales > Zaghouaniaceae > Hemileia > Hemileia vastatrix. The sequence continues at coordinate 16,420,005 of JASXTE010000008.1, read as the reverse complement.
ATCCCCTGAAGCCTCTCACCATAATTCAGCCAAAGATGATCATGACTTTCAAGCAGCACAATTAGTTTGGAGCAGACCTGAGTCCTCAGAGCCCCTATTATTTGATGTATGTTTACTTTTCCTTTTTTCTTAAATTCTTCTCTAAATTTCTCTTTCTTTCTTTCTTTCTTTTCTAGTCTCCTCCTACTCCTACTCAAACTCAAATTCCAAAAAAAAAATATTAATCCCACAAATGAGAATCACACTTTGGAAGCTGCTTTAGATGAACTTCCTGAACCCTCTAGCTCAAATTCCAAGCTAAAGCGTTGAGCCTAAACATCAATAAACTTGAACCATCTTTTAAAATGTGGTAATAATTCATCCAGATCTTTAGCTTCAATTGATGATTATTTAAAGAAAAAAGATATAAGTAAGAATAAGTCAGTATATATCTTATTCAATAACTTAATTTTTTCATTTCTCTTTTTGTAGCAAAATTCTGTATTGCAAGAAATTCTCTTGACTTGGAGAAGATGAAGTTTGATCATATGCTAATGAAAGATAAAGGGCCTCAGATTCAGAGGATATTTTTTTTGCTTCAATCTAATTTTGAAAAGGCCAGATTTGAGGCAGAGGAGATGGAAAGAGTTAATATTTGCTCAGAGAAATCAAAAGACTGTGAATTTCAAAGAGAAATGGCAAGTTGTAAATTGGAAAAACAAGAAAATTAAAAAAAATGAATTTATTATGGAATGTATAAAAAATGGCCAAACTCATGAGGACATTAAAAAATTACTTGACTTTTTTAATTGATTAATTGTTATAATAGGTAATTTTTGGGGAATGAAATTATTAGTTACTTTTAATCTTATTGCTGGAGCAACCTCCTGATGCAAGTTGCTTGCATTTGCAAGCAACTTGTGCCATTTTTTTTGTCAATTTTTTTTTTGCTTTTTTTGTCCCAGCAGACTTGCTTCTTCTGGGGCTTCATTTTTATTTTTATTTTTATTTTTTTTTTGGCCCCAGCAGACTTTCTTCTTCTGGGGCAACTTTTTATTTTTGGAAAAAAAAATTTTTAGCCCAATTTAAGCTTGCCTCAGCAGAGATGAGTCTTCTGGGGCAAAAAAAATTACCTGGTTTTGTTAATGTGACTATGGCAAACTTAGCATACCTCCATTCAACATCTCACGGTGATGAGGCACAATTAACAGATGCAATAAGCATCAATGATAATAAAGAAGATAATAGTTCTTTAAAACAGGTGAATGAAAAGCAAGAAATACTGTTTAAAAGAATAAATAAATTAATAGATAAAAAGGTAAAAGTGATAAGGTAGAATGGAAAGATAAAAGTTAAAAATTTAATCTTAAGGTGTGAAATTAAAGATCACTATAAAAAAAGATGCAAAAGATTAAATACTAATAGATTACATAATAAAAAGGTAACAAGTTTATACATATTCAAAGGAAAGAAAACTAACAAACAAAAGGCTATAGATTGTGGAAAAGCAAATGTTAAGAAGATAAAAGGAGAATATGAAATGTGGTATAGAAAAGAGAGAATGATAATAGCATGCTACTTGAAATGCTACAAGAAAAAAGACAGTAATTATCATGTACATTTTAGAAAACAGGAATATAAATTAGCACGCTGTGGTACACATCTTGCAGTAATGTAGGAATGTTGCAGCTCACAGCAAGCGCAACAAAGGGGTTTTCAAGTAGGATTGCTACATGAGCACAACAAAGGATGTGATAGTGCAGAAAAGGTAGACTCTCCGCGCAATTTTTTTTGTAATATGGAATTATAAGCCGTGGTGAGAGAAAGGTTAGGGTAAGTACATAATGGGATAAAGGACAAGGAAATATGGTATGTACTTGAAAAAAGACATGAGCAGTGCTAGATGTATTATATGGACTTACAAGGCAGTGATAGAGGTGGCATGGAAATTTACACTTAAGTTAGCAGCAATGTTTCGGGAGAAGCTGTGCCTGCCCATGAAGATGGAAAACATTTTAGAAAAATAAGTAGAAGAACTTGAAAGGAAAAAGGCTTTAAAATTAGTGCTCAAGAAAGATAGGACTTGAGATAGGAAAGTCATTTTCTGAAGTGCAAAGGGTTTCAAAATTGGTGGATACTTGTGTTGCAAGCATGGGTCATTGCAATAGGTATGAGAGGCGGTGCAGTACCTATTATTAAGTAAGGGATCTTAAGAAGTGTAGGTTTCAGGTTCTATTGGAGCAGAAACACATGCTAATAAATGTAGTTAGATCTTTGAGATATTTATAAACTGGTTGATATACTTGTATTAGTGCTGAACTTGTGTAGGAAAACCTGTAGGGCAAGGAAACATAGGAAAGAGGCGCTGAACATACAAATGTATATAAGTACTCACTTGTAGATATTAGAGGTGTGTGTGTGTGTGTGTGTGTGTGTGTGTGTGTGTGTGTGTGTGTGTGTGTGTGTGTGTGTGTGTGTGTGTGTGTGTGTGTGTGTGTGTGTGTGTGTGTGTGTGTGTGTGTGTGTGTGTGTGTGTGTGTGTGTGTGTGTGTGTGTGTGTGTGTGTGTGTGTGAGAGAGAGAGAGAGAGATTAGTAATTAATAGAATGATAGAGATATTTTTTTTTGTACATACTGGGTGTGCATACCAGAAGTAGTTCTGTAGAGTTATTTTATTGCTACATTAAGGATAGTATTAGATAGAGAAGTTCAAGAGGGAGTGACTGAGAATACCAGCATATAATGAGAATAGATCTAGCCAACAGTCTTATTGCTTATATTTAAATATATTCACATTTTATTTCTTTTATTAATTGTCATTCCATCTCCACACCCAGAATAAATAACCAGACTTACAATACGTTCTTTCACTTTCTTTAAATATTAGAGTGTCAGGCGCTTCTTTTTAGAGTTACATTTAGGAAGGAGAACCAACCCATTTTGGAATTGTGTCTATAGATTAGTATTAAATAACTCTTTCTTGTCTACAATGCCTTTGAGTGACATTAGTTAGTTAGTTGTATATAGTTTAAAAATTATATTTTTTATTGTTCATATTGAAATTATAAAGTATTATATTTATTTAATTTTATAGTTTGCCCCAGCAGACTTTCTTCTGCCGGGGAAACTAATTGGCACAAGTTGCTTGTGTTTGAAAGTGACTTGCGCCAAGTTTTTTAATTTAAATTTTTTATTTTTACTTTGTTTTTGCCACAGAAGAGGTAAGAATAATTTTAAATAAAATTAATTTTTGTTCCCCCAGCAGACTCACTTCTGCTGGGGTAAGAAAACCAGGGCAAGTTGCTTGTGTTTGAAAGCGACTTGGGGAAAAAAATTGTGATTAAAATTAATTTTAAATTAAGCTTTTTCCCCAGCAGAGACAAGTCTTCTGGTGAAAAAAAAAGACTACATGGTTTCCTCAGCAGACTCGCCTCTGCTGAGAAAAAAAAATTACATGGTTTCCCCAGCAGACTCACCTCTTCTGGGGCAAAATCTTAATTTAAAATTAATTTTAATTACAATTTTTTTTCCCAAGTTGCTTGCAAACACAAGCAACATTCCCTGGCTTTCTTACCCCAGCAGAAGTGAGTCTTCTGGGGGAAAAAAAATGAATTTTTTTAAAAATTAAGCTTACGTCTTCTGTGGAAAAATCAAAAAATAAATAAAAAATTTAAATTAAAAAACTTGGTGCAAGTAGCTTGCAATCACAAGAAACTTGTGCCTAGTAGTTTCCCCAGCAGAGGCGAGTCTGCTAGGGCAAACTATGAAATTAAATAAATATAATAATTTATAATTTCAATATGAACAGTAAACAATATAATTTTTAAGCTATATACAACTAAATAACTAATGTCACTCAAGTGCTTTGTAGACAACAAAGAGTTTTTTAATACTAATATATAGACACAATTCAGATATGGGTTGGTTCTCCTTCCTAAATGTAACTCTAAAAAGAAGCGCCTGCCACTCTAATATTTAAAGAAAGTGAAAGCACGTATAATAAGTCTGGTTATTTATTCTGGGTGTGGAGATGGAATGACAATTAATAAAAGAAATAAAATGTGAATATATTTTAATATAAGCAATAAATATGTTGGCTAGATCTATTCTCATTAAGCGCTAGTAATCTCAGTCACTCCCTCTTGAACTTCTCTATCTAATACTATCCTTACTGTAGCAATAAAATAACTCTACAGCACTACTTCTGGTATGCACACCCAATATGTAAATATATATATATATATATCTATTTTTCTATTAATAACTAATCTCCCCCCCACACACACACCTCTACTATTTACAAGTGAGTAATTTTATAAATTTGTATGTTCAGCTCCTCTTTCCTATGTTTCCTTGCCCTACAGGTTTACCTACACAAGTTCAGCGCTAATACAAGTATATCAACCAGTTTATAAATATCTCAAATATCTAAGTACATTTATTAGCATGGTTTTTGGCTCTAATAGCACCTGAAACCTACACTTCTTAAGATCCCTTACTAAATAATAGGTACTGCACCTCCTTTCATACCTATTTCAATGACCCATGCTTGCAACACAAGTGTCCACTAATTGTAAAACTCTTTGCACTTCAGAAAATGACTTTCCTATATTCAGTCCTATTTTTCTTGAGTGCTAATTGTAAAGCCTTCTGTCCTTCTAGTGCTTCTAATAATTTTTCTAACAACTTTTCCATCTTCATGGGCAGGCGCAGCTTCTCCCAAAAGCATTGATGCTAACTTAAGTGTAAATTTCCATGCCACCTCTATCACTGCCTTGTGAGTCCATATAATACATCTAGCACTGCTCATGACTTTTTTAAAGTACATACCATATTTCCTTGTCTTTTAGCCCATTATGTACTTACCCTAACCTTTTTCTCACCACAGCTTATAATTCCATATTAAAAAAAAATTTGTGTGGAGAGTCTACCTTTTCTGTGCAATCACATCCTTTGTTGTGCTCATGTAGCAATCCTACTTGAAAACCCCTTTGTTGCGCTTGCTGTGAGCTGCAACATTTCTGTGTTACTGCAAGATGTGTACCACAGCATGCTAATTTATATTCCTGTTTTCTTAAATGTACATGATAATTACTGGATTTTTTCTTGTAGCATTTCAAATAGCATGCTATTATCATTCTCTCTTTTCTATACCACATTTCATATTCTCCTTTTATCTTCTTAACATTTGTTTTTCCACAATCTATAGCCTTTTGTTTGTTAGTTTTCTTGCCTTTGAATATGTATAAACTTGTTACCTTTTTATTATGTAATCTATTAGTATTTAATCTTTTGCATCTTGTTTTATAGTGATCTTTAATTGCACACCTTAAGATTAAATGTTTAACTTTTATCTTTCCATTCCACCTTATCACTTTTAACTTTTTATCTATTAATTTATTTATTCTTTTAAACAGTATTTCTTGCTTTTCATTCACCTGTTTTAAAGAACTATTATCTTCTTCATTATCATTGATGCTTATTGCATCTGTTAATTGTGCCTCATCACCGTGAGATGTTGAATGGAGGTATGCTAAGTTTGACATAGTCACATTAACAAAAACAGGTAATTTTTTTTGCCCCAGCAGACTTGTCTCTGCTGGGGTAAGCTTAAATTGGGCTAAATTTTTTTTTCTAAAAATAAAAATTTGCCCCAGAAGAAGCAAGTCTTCTGGGGCTAAAAAAAAAATCTAAAAAAATCTAAAAAAAAAAATGAAGCCCCAGCAGAAGCGAGTCTGCTAGGACAAAAAAAGCAAAAGAAAAATTGACTAAAAAAATGGCACAAGTTGCTTGTGAATGCAAGCAACTTGCATCAGGAGGTCTCCCCAGCAGCAGCAAGTCTTCTGGGGCAAGAAAAAATAAAAAAATAAATTTCCTAAAGAATTGCACCAAGATGTTGCCCCAGCAGCAGCAAGTCTGCTGGGGCCAAAATAAAAATGACTGCTGGGGAACAAAAAAATTTAAAAAATGGGGCTTTAACAAAATCTGAAGGCGTAAAAGGTGGGTCTTTTCAAGGCACTCTGAAGAGTCTTTCCTAAAAACCAACTAGGACCAAATTATTTTAAATTCCTTTTCAAAATGTGATTTAGATACTCTGCATGTTGGTTTAATTAGTTTTAGACCTTATGCTATCATAAAAAGTTTCTGACAATTTTTTTGTTTTTTTGTTTTCTCTTATTTCATTTTTATTTTTATTTTATTTAATTTTTAATTTATTTCAGAATTATAATATACCCAACCAGGAAAAATATTTATTGATTTTAAGTACAAAGTTTTGTTGAGATACTGAGCATGTTGGTTTAGTGAGTTGTAGACCTTATGCCATCATAAAAATTTGCTGATTTTTTTTGGTTTTTTCTTTTCTTTTTTATATAATTGATTTTTTTTAAATTTCAGAACTAGATTATCTAAATGGGTGGACAAAGGCACAATGGTTGACCGAAAATAGCTTCTCAAACACAAATGGCTGGTGAAAGCTGGAAGGATGATGCTCGTTCTGACTTTGAAAAGGTTTGGTATAAGTAGTATCCACTTCTGGAGGGATTTAAAACAAATGATCCAATACCCTAATAATGTCCTGGATCAAACAACACAGACATCTACCAAATTGCACATGTCTCAGAAAAGCCTTCAGTTATTCAACCTAAAAATCAAAATATTTATCCTGTTATAGTGAAGTCATTTGAACTAAAGGAATTGGCTGAACTTGGTATACTGGAGGATGCTAAGAAATGCTGCAGGTACATGAAATGATTAAGACACCGGATCAAGACCAATGGTGCTCATATGGAGGTAGGGGGAGAGTGGAATATGTTTGCTTCTGGAGAACGGTAAGAATATCAACAAGTATTTGATATAAGTAAGTTAAAAATTTTAAATTTCCAAATTCAAAAAGCTGAATCATGCTTCAGGTCTCTATCAAAATTTGAAAATAGATGATGAGGAAGTGAGGGAGGCACTTGGATTTATATTTTCATTCTATTCTTATCTATTTAAACTATTAGCAAAGAAGTACTATGAGGAATTTTGAAGCTTGGAGCTGAAATAGACCTTCCTTGTTATGATGGGGTGGAGGCCTTTGGGGGAAATCTAAAATGGACTTCAGATGGGTTTTCAAATTATCTGGCTTCCAACAACTTTAGATTAAATTTTCAATGAATGCTCATGGGAAAGCAATAGGAAAAGGCAGAATGGAGGTCATTTTGTATTTCCTGAATTTAAATACATAGTTGAGTTCAAAAAGTGTGATGGAATATGGGTGTTATCTGGACAGCTAATATGCTATACCATCAAACAACACCTGTCAAAGAGTTTGGAAATTTTTAAAGGCTTGGGTCATCCATGAAGATAAGTAAAAAATTAGTTAATTCTGTTAAAACTTTAAAAATATTAATTCTAAATATAGATATGTTGGACTATATTTCTAAGAAAGAAAAAGAAAAGTTGGAATTTTTGCATGATAACTTTCTTTCATCAATTTTAGATGATAATACTAAAAACATGGAACAAGTGTATCATTATTACCAAAAATCATGTAAATTATTAGAAAAGTATATTTAGTAAATGATTTTTAGAAATTATAATGTGAGATATAGTTGGAGGTCTTTTGTCAGCCTGGATATCCCCAGGACTTAGTAAAAAGTACTTATAAGTCATGTTAAACACATGGACTATACATGGGAGCAATAAATTAGAGTACACAAATAGTATACATAAGTAAATTTATGATAAAATACAAAATATTCTATTATAACACCTTATATACACGCATATATCCACCTTTTATAAGTCGTATGTAGCTATTCTTAAATTGGAATATGTTGGGGTAATATTAAGAGCCTTAAATATAAGGCTACATAATTTTTAAGTAGACTTAAAGCTGTTGTTTTCATTGTTTTATGTGAAAAACAGGAAATGTGCTTTAAATCACTTAAAAGTTGACTATATGTGCTAAAAAGTTAATAATATTAAAATTGCACTTTTTCAGATCAATTTGCCTTAATAAGAGCTATTAATTTTTCTACTCAAATGCATAAAAATAACACTTTTCAAATTTGGTGTTTTTATTCCAGAAATGGCTTCTGTATACTAGCCACATACTTCCTGCATTTTTCCCATGTGAATAGCTTCATTTTTAGCAAAGTTAGCTTTTTCACACTATAATTACCCCACATTCTATGCCCACTGTGGGGAAACACACTAAAATGGGCAACAGACGCTTATTTAGTGTCCTAGCTTAATTACAAATGCATTGCCCCTCTTTATATGCACAAATTTCATTAATAACCTTAATCTTGGCGCTTTAATTAAGTACCACGCTTAAATTCACCCAAATTAGTCAAAGATTTACCTGTGCAAGCGCTGTATAAAATCCTATAGTACTAGCTATAGGCCTTGACCAAGGGAGTTGGAGTAAAACTGGAGAGAAAAACCCCTGTCCCTTTGAGAAATACCAGATGAGATTTATTTGCTACTGTCAGCCAGGCTATACCAGGAGCCCAGTAAATGATATGTTGATTTATTGGACCTGAAAGAGGGCGTAAGAATTGCATTTGATGTATATAAATTAATATTTTATTGCATAATAAAATTATATAAGTATCTTATTAAATATAAGTGTTATATTAATTTTATTGTTATATAAATTATTTATACATTTAAATTAAGCATAATATATTTTATATTCTACAAATAATGGCGCATTTTTATGTATTTAATAATTATAAATTAATAATTAATTAATTACAAACATATATTATAATTATATGTGTAAAATTGACTTATAATGTAATTAAATTAATTAATTAAATTTAAATATTAAATAAAACTTTTCATATATTATTAAACAATAATATTGGGCGCTTTTTTGACCCTTAATTGTGTCAGAAAAATTATTAAATAAATTATAACACTTATTTAATAACATAGTATTAAAATTATTATGCCGCAACCCGTAGCAGACCAGGTAAGTCTTGTCAGTCTTGTATCCGGAATGGATGGAGACTGAACGGGTGCAGCATTGACACTATATACATGTGGGCTTCATTGTTCCCTAACCTAGATTGTTTCTATCACCAAAACACTGAAACCCAACACCCCCCCTCACCATGATGACGGCATAACAGTATATAGTAAATGAAAGAAAAGAAATTAAAATAATAGAATAAAAAATAAAAGAAACAAAGAAAACTACGTGACTAAACCCAAAGAAAATAATATTTTATCTAGTTTAATGTTGTTCAAAGATTTTGTCATACAATCTGCAATCTGATCATCGCCAGGCACCCAAACCAATTTCAATTGTTTTTCATAAATGAGCTGATTTAAGAAATAAAAATCCCTGGTAGAATGTCTAGTGTCTTTATTTGAAGTTTTGTCATATCCAATGTTGATTGCTGTGTTGTTGTCACAATGTAAGATTACCTCTACTTCCTGTTTGACAAAATTGTTAATGAGATTTTTGACCCATAATCCTGTTCTAGCTCCCATACCCATAGCCATATATTCAGCGTGTGATGTTGCAAGACCAACAGATTTTTGTCTTTTGGCCATCCAACTCACAGGAACTCCAGACACCAGAATTATATTACCATGGCCCGCGTGCCAACCTTCACCCCTCCAAGAAGCATCAGTGTAAATATCAACAGTAATAGTCGAGCATTTAGGTGGGGCAATTTGGAGTTTGAGAGATTTAGTCTTTGTGACATATCTAATTAGATGGTTCAGTGCATACCAGTGACTTTCTTCTGGGTGACTGGCAAATCTGGCCAAAAAATTCACAGCATAACTGATGTCAGGTCGGGAGCCCTGAGCCACGTAACTTAAAGCACCAATTCTCGAAAGGAATTCAGTAATTTTGAGGGAAGGTTTATTTTTATCAGCTGTCTCCAGATTACACTTTGAAGGTAATGGCGTATTAGAAGGTTTTTGAGAAGGGTTGAAGTTTTCAATGATTTTTTTATTAGGGTATGTTGAGAAAGTAGAAAGCCACGATCAGTTTTTTCAACTTTTAAACCAACTATTTGTTTAACCTCACGTTCCCATTTGATATCCATGAAACCCTTAAGATCTGACTCCAACTTTTCTAATGCCTCTTCACTTTCACTAGCCACTATACCGTCATCCACATGGAGCCAAATGACTGAGGTTGAGGTAGATGATGAGAGACAATATACTGATGAATCATAGAAACTTGGGATATAACCAAGTCGACAAAATTTATCAGAAATATATAACCACCAACACCTACCAGCTTGTTTTGTGCCATATAATGCTTTGTTTAATTTGCACACAAGACCAGTTCATTTTTCAAAACCTTCTGGTTGTTTTACATAAACCTCTTCAGATATTGGACTGTTAAGATATGCTCCAACCACATCAAAAGATCTGAGATGCCAATTGAACTTTGCAGCAAGAGTGAAAATTAGTCGTAATGAAGTGAAAGTTGCTGTTGGTGCAAAGGTCTTGTTAAAAGATTCATTATATTTATGAGTGAAACCTTGAGCTACAAAGCATGCTTTATGTTTTATCACATTGCCATCAGAATCTCTTTTCAAAGCAAAAACCCAAACTCCACCAATTAGTTTTTTACCTTCAGGAAGAGGCACTAAGTTCCATACTCTTTTCTGGTTGAGGTTGTCTATTTCAGATTTGCAGGCTTGTTGCCAATGTTCAGAGTCAACCGATTTTAAAGCCTGCTTGTAAGTTTTAGGAGCTGTCAAGTCAGTATCTGAGAATTCATTTTGTATATTGAAAGCCAATTGATCTTGTTCTTCAATTTCTTTATCAAGACGATAGTCCCCTAATTTTAAGGAATTCAAAATAAAGGGTAGTGAAGCCTTGTTTGGCTGGATTTTGTTGACATGGTCATCGCCATTGATAGCATGTGAGGGAGATTTTCTGTCTTTTAAGGAGGGAAATACTGCTTTGGAAGATTGGATAACTGTTTTTCTTTCAGTATCCCAGAATAGCCAACCCTTTCCCCCTTCCACAAAACCAATGACTTTGCATTTAACAGCTCTTGGATCGAGTTTTTGTCAAATTTCCTTATATATGTGAACAAAGGCTTCCTCACCAAAAATGCGTATCATATGTAGATCCAGCTTTATGTCAAAAAGTGCTTGATAAGGAGTTATTTTGTCAGTTTTTTTATTTGGTAATCTGTTGTGAAGGAAAACAGCCCATAAAAATGCAGCACCCCAAAAAAATTTGTCCAGACAACTGTCAAACAAGATGATTTGACCTATATCAGCAATGGTTCTATTCAAACGTTCGGCAACTCCGTTTTGTTGATGGTGATAAGGTAGAGCGTGTTCCCAAGTAATGCCAAACTTTGTCAAGTAATCTTGAAGTTTTCTGTTAACATATTCACCCCTGTTATCCGATCTAAGGATTTTTAACTTTTTTCCAGTCTTCAACTCCATTTTTACTTGAAATCTGACAAAGGCATCTGGAACCTGGGATTTGGAGGTAAGTAGTTCACAAACAGTGTAAGTTGTTGCAACATCTCTAAAAGAAAAAAAGTATAATGCTCCTTCAAACGTTTCTGTTTCAAAAGGCCCCATATCATCAGACACAATTATTTCCAATGGGTCAGGGCTTCTATTTGTGCTTTGTAAGGTGCTTGAGTTAAGGCTCTTTGAGATTCTACATTGATCACAATCTATTTCACCAGAGGGTAATGAATCTGGTAGCCCATCAGCGGCCTTTTGATTTATCAGTCTCCGGATAACTCTCATAATTACATGACCTAACGCTCTGTGCCAATGCATAAGAACAGGATCGTTCCTAGACATTTGCTCAGAATTAGGAGTGTAAGTGGGATTCAAGGTTATCGGGACTTGTGCAGTGGGAGTTGACCTGTACATTGGAACAATAGAAGTTGAATTTCAGGTGGGTAAAATATTATCACTAACTACATCAACTTTCCAAGATTTTTGATTGGTAAAAATGCCTTTAAACAATATTTTTTGATTTTTTAAAACATTTAAATTATGTAAATGATCAAATTGTGTAGAAGCACCCTGATTAATTAATGACCCAACAGATAGCAATGTGCCAGTAGCCGACGGGCAATAAAACACTCTTCGAATGAAGATATCACTTTTGAAACCACGTATTGCTATTGCTCCAATACCTGTAAGACATGCAGGAGAAGGGTTTTGGGTTGCAACAACCAAAGGGATAGGTTGAGTTAGCATTGTGAGACACAAAAAAATATTCTTGTTGCCGCTTACATGCTCAGTTGCACCAGTGTCCAGTAAGGCTGATGCTCCTTCAGATGACCAAGTGACTGTTCCAAGTTTCATAGCAGATGGTAACAGTGTTTTGTTGTTTGGTTTGCTATCGTCAATTTCAACAAATCGCGCCTTTCATTTATCTCTAGGATATACTGGTCTGTAGGTATCGGACTTAGTTTCATTTGATGCTTTAACAGGGGGACAAAGATAAGGAGAGTTGCAGTAAAACGTTATGTTGCCCGTGCCCAGGCGAGTTGTTTGTGGTATAACTTGGCGAATATTTTTTGATAGGCAATTTCTTTTCCAGTGTCCCTTTTTACCGCAATGAAAACAACCTTCACCCTTATAGTTATCAATAGCCGCATTGAGAGAAACTACTTCTTCAACCGCTGGATCAGGTAAGTTATCATCATAACTTGAAGCGTCAAGACTCATAGCCATTATCATCTCTGGTTGAAGAGACTTTCTTGATAAATTCAATGATTTCTGTGTATTGCTAGCAATTTGATTGATTTCAACAGGGATTATAACGTTTTCAGACATACGCATTCTGTTATCAATGGTGTTTATGATGTCCATAGAAAATTTATGAGGTGATTCAAGTGAAAAGGATAAGAAAAGGTTGTGGACAGATTCTTTCGTTAATGTGAAACCATTTGCAAAAAGCTCATCGAGTTTGTTTCTGAAAATGGACGCATGTTCAGCATATACCATTGTGTCGGGGTTAAACTTCATGACTATAAGGTCCTTTAAGGAACTGAGTTGAGACGTCATCGATAAAAAATTAAATTGTCCGCAAATGAAATTATAAGCTTTATGAGCAGGTTGAATGGGTTTTATCAGGTCTTTGTGAGTGTTTGATAATGAGCTGTAGATTGCAACATGTGCCAACTCGTCTACATCTTGGGAATGGGGGAAAATAAGTAATTGGAGTCCCGTAGGTATGTGTTGAGGGCAGAAGTCAAGTCGCGTTTCCAATGATTGAAGTTATTGCCGCTAGGAGAGATTATTTTTCCTTTTTCAGCCCTTTTACGTAATTGTTCTTCATACCTGTAATAGTGTTCTCCACAAAGCAACACGTCGATACCTTGATAATGGATTGGGTGTGAAATCTGTGAAGTAGGTTCTTCAGGCAATTTGTCTTTAGTATTTGATGTTTAGGCTTCCATTTTAATAATCTGATGGGTGGGTGGAGTATGGAGTGCCGGTGATGATGGAAGTAATCGATGTGATGATGATGATGATGATGATGGTGGTGGAATTGTATTTTTAGATGATTGTGTGTTCATCATCCACAGTATGAGACCAAAAATACTCGACGGCAGGTATTTATTCACAGTAGCGCAACTAGACGCCCATAACCTATTATGCCGCAACCCGTAGCAGACCAGGTAAGTCTTGTCAGTCTTGTATCCGGAATGGATGGATTACTTTACTAACCTATTATGCCGCAACCCGTAGCAGACCAGGTAAGTCTTGTCAGTCTCGTATCTGGAATGGATGGAGACTGACTGGGTGCAGCATTGACACTATATACATGCAGGCTTCATTGTGCCCTAACCTAATTTGTTTCTATCACCAAAACACTGAAAACCAAACGAAAATCCCCACTTTAAATTACAAATATCATAAAATTAATTATATGTTTCATTTAAACTAATTATTGAATTAATTAATTAGTTAAAAAAATTAATTAAAATTGCTTTAAGCTGGACTGAATTGATTACATGAATTTTTGGTATGAAAATAATTCTATTTGATTTACTTAAACCCTTTAAATGTCACTATAATGTCTGTTTTGGATTATTTTACTCACTGTTCTCATGTTTCAAACTTACTTAGTTACTAATTATTTTAATTAAGTGTTTTTGAGAAATTATGGTGGGAAAATTAGTTACTTACTCACGGGTTTAGTTGAATGTCTCATGTTTTTCTCTCAGTCTCTATGTTTTAGTTCTATTCTTTTTAATGTCTAATTTCATGTTATTACTTTTTGTAATTACTATATGGTGACGCTTCAGAGGGTTCTTTGCCTATAAAAGGCTTTGGATTATCCCCTTTAGCTGTATCACTTATCAAACACTCAATTCAAATACAATTTGAAATATATTGCATTTATTATATTTTTTATTAGCATTATAAGTCTAAATTTTAAAGTAAATAAATTATCTAAGGTTTTTATAAGTCTATTAATAATTATAATTGAGAACCGTGAAATGCTATATAACTTACAAAATTTTAATATTATCAATTGAACCTCACTGTTTTGTCACTGCTAAAATATCGTTGTAACATTTCTTTGTTTTTCTCTCTTATTTTCTTAAGCTACCAATTATTATAAAAATATTTTTTATTATTTCTCTATTCCTTTCCTCCTTTTCCCTCCTTCTTCTAGAAAACCAGCCGATAGCTACAGTAAATTAGAGATTGTTACTATACCCCTTCCAACACACTTCTTGACTGCTTAACAAGTCAAGACAGTAGCCAATAGCAGACCACTGAAAACCAAAGAATCAGAAACGTGAAATGCAGAAACATCCACACCAGAAAAACAAACACTGTGCACTTGTTGCACAGGAAACAGAAATAATACTTGATTCAGGTTGCAAAGCTTCACCAGAAAAACCAGTTGCCAAAGTTGAGTTAAATGAAGAACTAACCTTGCAACAAAAACAGCCAATTGTGGCCAAAAAAACAGTGAAAACTGAGTAAGAACAATGATATCACCTCCAGATGGTTGTATGATAACTAAAGTTGCCCAAAACTGTCTTATTCACTATGTACACATAGACCACTATCTAATAGCCCATGCACACCAACAAATTTGGCGTTCTTGAGTGCTAAATTTGTAAAACCCCTCTAGAAACGCTTCCCAGCCTTCTAGCACTAAGGCGGGTGGGCCGCCCTACATTGGAAGGCCTTCCTGAGGCGGCTTGGCCACCCTGAAGCCAGAAAACCTCCAAAAACCTCCAAAAATACCCAAAATACTTAGAAAAATCTAGTACGACTACTAAAACCTTTAAAACACATAATTAGGCTATAACAATGTTTCAACATAAAATATAGAGAAAAATTAGCTCATTCTAATGGTACTAAGCACTTAACCCTATGACTTAAGGTTAGCCTGTAAAAAACAAAAAACAAAATTAAACAGCTATCTTTTTAAATGAAAAATGAGAAATTATTCCTTTAATACTTAAACTCTGAAAAATGTCAACAAGACATAAAATATGGAGAAATACCGGGGCTATCCAATGGTAGTACCCACATCCCCACAGTCCCAATATTTGCTGAATAAATCCAGAAACACCAAATTATTAAACAAAGTCATTTAAGACATCAAAGAAACGCCAAATAGACAAACAAAGACCTCTGCCAATGTTGTAAAACCACATTCTCCTTAACTAAAACCACCATGTTCACACATTTTTCAAAATAAACCTCTGAAAAGGGTCCCTGTCAATACTGTATTGACCATAACCTCATCTGCACCATATCACCATCAATTAATCCATAAAGAACTGCTTGTGATTCCTGCTATTCCAGAAAGAAATTGTGCTCCAGACCTGGTCCATTATCATCTGCAACAGATTCACCTCCCCCTCAACCTGGTCCTTCTTCCAGCAAAACAAAAAGATCTAGGCCTTCCATCTTGATACCCAGATTGATAAACATATTACAACCTTCCAAAAAGAGTGCTGACACCACCACAACCACTAGTTCTATCATACCTGGTCCTTCTGATAGTAAAACCAAAACTTCTTCATACTGAAATTTAAGCTGATAAATTTCCAGTTCATTCCTATCCAGAAAGTGATGATGACAATGTGGGAACCATTGAAACACCACCACCCAATCAATTGCACATCATCAGGGACAAATTCCAACAAAACTCTTCTCAAAAAAAACATCTCATTTTAAACTACTTCCAATCCACTCCTGCCAATGATCCACTGGAAATTGAGAAAAGAAGACACCTCATCCACCAGTTCAAGACTAATGCTGAACACTTTGTCTCATATCTTGATTCTCTTCTGTAATTGATTCTTCCCTGAAATTTTTGATTTAGAAATAAAAATTAAAAAAATCTCTTCAGTTTAAAGTCTTGGGGGACTCATTCTCAGTTTTAAGTCTTGGGGGACTAACAGCCCTCATTTAATAGTCTTGGGGGACTCAAAACCCTCAGTTTATAGTCTTAGGGGACTTAAAACCTAAATCATAAGGACAGAACCAGAGATCAAACCATTAAAGACCAAAGAAAAAAAACTAACATTCTGGGGTAACTCTCCTACAGAGCAGCCAGCTCATCAGTTACCCCCACACTTTCCTTAACTAAATTCAGATACTCCCCCTTTGGATGCCCTCTGCCAGAATTACACCAACATCACATTGTTAGTTTATAGTCCTGAAAGACTCAACCATCAAACCATCCTCAGTTTATAGTCTTGGGGGAATATTCCATTCTTCAGTTTAAGGTCTTGATAGACTGACCGGAGTGTTCAGTTTAAATTCTTGACGGACTTAAACACATTTTTTATAGAAGGGCAGAGTCAGCTCCATGCGCAATGCTCCGCAACACACCTGCTGAACTTCCATTCTTTTAAATCTTCAAATCTTGATTCATCATCTACAATCAATGATAAAATTTTCTTTAATCTCTTTTCTTTTATTGTTGTTCCTTCTCAGATCATGGCTGAATACTCAGACTTTGACCCATCAGACCTTCCTTGCTTCACTGCTCCAAAAGACTATGCTTGTAAACAGTGCATCCACATGTGCAGGCCTTGTACTTTCACTCTTCCTACTCAGGCAAAATTCTATAACAGAGCCTGTGATTATTGCAACTCTCAAAAGAAAAGATGTGACAGAGACCCCAACTATCCAATACCTCTGCCTTCACCTTCCCATAAATATATTTCCAGATCTCCTACCAGGCCACCAGAACTTGGACCTGCTTCCTCTTCTATATCTTCTGCTCCTTCCAAAAGAACACACCGTTCTATTCCCAATAAACTCCCTAAAAGACCTGCTTAATCTTCTCAACAATCTGCTTTTACCTCAGCGAATTTAGCCAAATAAGCTTTAAAATCAGCTCCCAGGCGGCCCGCCCGCCTTTCCAGAAAGTAAAAATCAAGCTCAAAGCTCCCAAATTCAGCCAGATAACAGCCAAAATACACCATTAAAAACCAACAACTCTACGCAACAACCCCCTAGTGCTCCCAGAGAAATGCATACACACACAAATTCTTCATCAGAAAACACCAAAAATTCCAACATCTCTAGAAGGCCTGCCAGAGGACCTCCTGAAAACACCAGAGCACGCAACACTGCTCCAAAACAAAAATCTCCTGATCCACCAAGAAGAACTAACTACACCTCTCCTCTGGCCACAAATTATTCCTCTGATAGTTCCATTTCTTCTAGATCTTCATCTAGAAGATCACAATTAGCTTCCAGGTAACCTTCTTCTGGTCCTTCCATCAACCAGCCTGGCACTACTCCGCCACTATCTAACCCAACTGCGCCAAGCAATAATATAAACAACAACAACAACAACAACGGCGGACCTGCTGCTCCACCCAGGCCACAGGAACCTCCTTCTTCTAGTCCATCTTCCCAATGCCATTTAGAGAATGATCATGAGAATCCATACCTCCATCTGGTTGATCTTCCTTCAACAGTCCAGATTCCCGCCACATACAAATTTGATGAGCTCCCAATCTGTAAGTACTAAATTAATAAATCCTATGTCTTTAACAGAGAACAATTACTGATCCAATTCTTCTGTTTAGTTGGAACCCTAGATCCTGAAACTACAATTGGGATTGGCCAACCTCTAGAAACTACCTTAACGCTGGATTACACTAACATGAAACAACACCTAAGCATGATGTGTTCTAACATGCTTAAGGCCTTTGCTCTTCATGGTCTGTTGAATGAATTTGAAAAAAAATTGAGGAAAAAGCTCCTTGATGACCACTGGAAGATTTCTAGAATTATCAAGCACACCTTCTAACACTCTATCCCCGCTTCTTCCACTTTTTCACAAAAATTACCTTCTAACTCAGTACCTGACCATTACAATCCATATACTCTTTCCAGACGCCTACACCCAAAAGAACACAGTTCTTCCTCCAATCCTAACAAAAAGCAAAAACACCACCATAATCCAGACCAACTTCCAGAGGCTTCTTCTTCCAGACATTGAAATAATAAAAAAAGAAATTATTAATTCACTAACTAGAAATACCAATCATAATTAGCAGGTATATATAAAATTTTTTTTTATTTTTATTTTTATTTTTATTTTTATTTTTATTTTTATTTTTATTTTTATTTTTATTTTTATTTTTATTTTTATTTTTATTTTTATTTTTATTTTTATTTTTATTTTTATTTTTATTTTTATTTTTATTTTTATTTTTATTTTTATTTTTATTTTTATTTTTATTTTTATTTTTATTTTTATTTTTATTTTTATTTTTATTTTTATTTTTATTTTTATTTTTATTTTTATTTTTATTTTTATTTTTATTTTTATTTTTATTTTTATTTTTATTTTTATTTTTATTTTTATTTTTATTTTTATTTTTATTTTTATTTTTATTTTTATTTTTATTTTTATTTTTATTTTTATTTTTATTTTTATTTTTATTTTTATTTTTATTTTTATTTTTATTTTTATTTTTATTTTTATTTTTATTTTTATTTTTATTTTTATTTTTATTTTTATTTTTATTTTTATTTTTATTTTTATTTTTATTTTTATTTTTATTTTTATTTTTATTTTTATTTTTATTTTTATTTTTATTTTTATTTTTATTTTTATTTTTATTTTTATTTTTATTTTTATTTTTATTTTTATTTTTATTTTTATTTTTATTTTTATTTTTATTTTTATTTTTATTTTTATTTTTATTTTTATTTTTATTTTTATTTTTATTTTTATTTTTATTTTTATTTTTATTTTTATTTTTATTTTTATTTTTATTTTTATTTTTATTTTTATTTTTATTTTTATTTTTATTTTTATTTTTATTTTTATTTTTATTTTTATTTTTATTTTTATTTTTATTTTTATTTTTATTTTTATTTTTATTTTTATTTTTATTTTTATTTTTATTTTTATTTTTATTTTTATTTTTATTTTTATTTTTATTTTTATTTTTATTTTTATTTTTATTTTTATTTTTATTTTTATTTTTATTTTTATTTTTATTTTTATTTTACTTATTTTTTTTTATTTAAACTACTAACATACTAAAAAAACTTGAAAATAATTAAAAAAAATTACCCAAAAAATTTTAAGAGCAGAGAAAGTAAAATGAAATGAATAATAACAATAATAGAAGATAAATAATAATTTCAAATGGTATCCCCCAGCCAATTTATGAGCTGATACCCTGATAGCTTACCCACATCCAAGTGCACCTGCATGTGGATACACCTTTAAATAATTTTTAAATGAATTGAGATCAAAAATAAATTGAGAAATTAATATCAAGTAAGAAAAGATGAAATAAATAGAAATTGATAAACTAATAAAATAAAAAAATGAGATAGAGATAAAAAAGAAAATAGCGTTGCCCAGCCAATTGATGAGACTTTCCCCATAAATGCTTGCCCACATCCAGGTGACCCTGATGTGGTGACACCATATAATATAATTTGTGATTTTTCCACTTTTATATCCTAATAACTCCCATAAAAATTAAAAGAAAAAAAGAGGAAAAAAAGAAAAAAAATCTAAAACTACTATCTAAAAAAAACACAGAAAGAAAAAAGAAAAATTCCAGTTCCACAGAAAGTCCAGTCCAAGTAAATGATCACTGGGTGGGTCCCTACAATAATTAAAAATGATGGGAGACTACCAGTGATTCGACACCAATCCAAATAGACCAAAGAAGCCAGTCCCAAGCCAGTAAGCCAGTTTAAAGTCATAGTGGACTTGGAACCTGAATAACAAAAACCAGAACTAGGATTCAATTAGGAAAAACAAAAACTTGAAACAGACATTATGGAGTAACTGTTCTACAGAGCAGCCAGCTCATCAGTTACCCCCACACTTGCCAAAATAAAATCTAGAAGCCCCCCTGGTACCTTCTAACAAAAACACAAAATCCAACACATTAAACCATAACCAACAAGAGTGAAGAGTCTGGCACTTGAAGATTAAAGGAATATCCGGTTTAAAGTCATAGAGGACTAAAAACTGTGAATAAAAACCAATACTAGGGTTCAACCAAATTAAGAGAAGGAGTTTGAAACAGTCAATCTGGGGTAACTGTTGATAGAGCAGCCAGACATTCATTTACCCCCACACTTGCCAAAATTAAATCTAGAAGCCCCACCTGTGGGTACCTTCTAACAAAAATGTTTCCAAAAAATCAGATGCACAGAATCACCAAAATCCAAAATTAGAGAATGGTCCATAGTTTATCCTCATTGCGGAGTAAATATTCTTCACTTTTTGTGCCTCTTGGGTAAAATCTCTTCACCTGATCAGCAGCCACTCTCTTCTTTAAGACTGCACCATCTAACTCCTCCAGAACATAAGAACCTCCAGACACCTGAGATCTGACTCTGTAAGGTCAATTCCATCTTTCAGAAAACATCTTTCCCCACTGACTCTCCAAACTTCTATTATACACCAAAACCAAACAACCAGGTTTCAGGGGATTCCTGAGTCTATGAGCCAGCTTCTTGTCCCAGTATCTGACTTATTGATTTCTTATCTTCATCATTCTAGAGTATTCCTTCTCTTGAAATTCCTTTCTACATTCCAACTTTTGCATCCTGGAACAGAGCAAATCTTCTGTTGAGCACACATCATCACAATCGATTCCAAGATAAGAGACAGCTTCCAAATACACTGGCAGAACAGCTTTCTTCCCAAAAATTAATTCAGAAGGGAAATAGCCTGTTTTCCTTTTCACAGTGATCCTATCAGAAAATAACACCAAGGGTAAATAATTCCTCCATTTTTCAGTACTATCTCCACACATTTTTGCCAAAGAATTCTTGATAACTTGATGGCCTCTTTCAACCATTCCTTCAGCTTCAGAATAATACGGTGTAGCCACTCTGAATTTAGAACCAATACTTTCCACAGCTTCTTTAAATTCAGCTCCAAACTCTGGCCCACCATCAACAGTCACCAACTTCATCAACCCATACCTAAACACCCATTCCTTCTTCAAAAATTCTACCACATTTTTTGAAATCAAATGAACCAGAGGCAACACCTCAACACAACCAGACAAATCATCCCTGGCAACAATCAAGTATTTATAACTGCCCTCTTTGATATGGACCACATCCAAACTGACTCTTCCAAACAAAGTTGCTTCTCAAGTAGCACAGCCAACCTCTTTGAGTTTCAAGTGACTTCTTTGACATTCTTCACAAGATTAAACCCAACCCTGCACAGCCAACTTAATACCTGTCCACAAAAATCTATCTGCTACTCTTCTATAAGTCTACCCAAAGCCTATATGACCAAGGTCTTCATGCAAAGACTTCAATACCAACTCTTGACCCTTCTTCTGAGTCACCACTACTTGATGATTTGGATGTCTCCTCCTCATCAACCTCCTTCCTGACACATAAAATCCAGGACTCTTCTTCTGGATTGCCACCCAAGTATCATCATGAAAAATAGCTGGCCTCTCCAAGGTTAACAGATATTCAACCATAATAAAAAAAACACAGTCTGACCCCAGATCTCATCTTAAAAATACAACAAAACAGCATCCAAGGGTACAACCCTGTCATAAAAATCTCCAGTGTACAAATGAGCAACAGGACCAGCCCATCCAGGACACCAAACCCTAAACTTTTGTACATTCTTTTCTTTCCACTGAATTTTAAGAGAATCCAGTTCACCAACAAAAAGACCATTTTTTAATTTTGAGCCATCCCCAAAAACAGCCCCATATTCATCAACAAAACCATCCTGATCACCAAAATCAAGATCACAACCATCCAGTTTAACCTCTTGGTGGAGGAGAGAACAATCATCTAGTTTAGCCTCATGGGGGAGGAAATAAAAATATTCAGAACCCTTTGTTCTGGCCCTAAACACTGGAACATCTTCATCAAATTCTTCAGAGTCTGAATCTTCATATGTGGGTGGTCACCTTGATAATCCATCTGGCATAGTAAATGTTTTACCAGGTTTGTGTACCAGGTCAAAAGAGAAATGCTGAATAAATGCCACCCACCTAGTCATTGGAGCATTTGGAATACTAGGTGTATTGATCATTTGAACCAGAGATTTTGCATTTACCTGCAGCTCAAAATTCTGCCCCCACAAAACAGTTTGCAGCGTCTTCAAAAATTTTTCTACACCACACAATTCCAACTTAGGTTGAGAATATCTAGATTCAACCTCATTAAATATCACAGACTCATACCTTACTGGTGTAAACCTCCCAATATTATCTTCCTGAGACAACACAGCACCAGCAGAAATATAACTTAAGTCCACTTCCAGATAAATTTTTCCAGCTCCCACTCCATAATCCAACTTGTGAAGAATAATATCCTCACCTACCACCTTCTTCAACTTCTGAAAAGCTTCTTCACACTCTTCAGACCATTCCCACTCCGCATCTTTCCTGGCCAACCTTCTTAAACGTGAAGCCAACAAATAAAAATCTATAATAAAAATCCTGACGTACACACAAACCCCCAAAAATCCCCTGACTTCAGTAGTATTTTTAGGCCTTGGCCATGACTGAATTTTATTGACTTTCTTCTTTGCCATAATAATTCTCTCCTTACATACAACATGACCCAGAACTTCCAGAGCAGGAACACAACAACAAAACTTTGACCCAAAAATGGTCAAACCAGCCTCTTCAATCCTAAAAAATACTCTCTCTAGAGTAATTGCATATTCCCAACCAAATATCCTTATACCTGGGTTCTCCTTCAGCACCTCATTTCCATAATCAGTGGAGGGTCCCTTTATTCCACCATCATCAATAAAAATACCAGCATGAGTAGGAACCTCATCCTGTAAAATCTAAGCCATTTTTGCTTGATATACTGCTACTGAATTAGTTTCTCCTTGAGGCAGCCTAGTGAGTTGAAATCTTCCCAGAGGAGTCTCAAATGTTGTAAGTGGCTGTGAATCAGTGTGAAGTTCCCTTTCATCATAACCACCCATAATATCACCTAAACCATAACATGCCCTACCAGAAACAGCTTCCACAAAATCCTCTGCACTTGGGGGCATCCCCGCATCCTTGATAGTGACTCTATTCAAGGCTCTAAGATCATGCACCACCCTCAGCTTCCAATTCTTCTTCTTTACACGGAAAACCGGACTTGAATAACTAGATGTTGACTGTTTGTATAAATCACTCCTGACTCTTTCCCTAACAATCTCTACAAAATCATCCCTAATAGCAGCTGGAATTGTAATAGATTTGATTTGCCAAGGGTTGTGACAAACCACAGGAATCATGTAAAGTTCCCCATAAGAGTGTTTCAACACACCCCTTTCCTCTTCAACAAATGCCACCACTATCTCCCTCAGCACAATAGCATGCAACAACAACTTCTTTTCCTCATCAGACAACCATAAATCAGGACCAAAATTAACAACTTTCAACCTTTCCACGGTCATCCAAGTGGTTTCCACAAAATCAGGAGGATTCTTCACCAGGGGAGTACAGTACGGATATCTTGACAAAGGAGGTCTCTTCAAAGGATAATTCAAACCTACAGGCATAGGCTCATTGACAGGCCTAATCTTCTGCGCTACCTTGTTCTACTTTGCAGCTCCACCTTCAACTTGAGGGATATTCAGAAAATTTTCAAAACCAGACCTGGAACAAAAACCAAGGGTTTCCCCATTACTCACTTGTGTGGCCAAGGTAATGTTTTTAAAAGGTGTAGAAGAGGCCTTAGTGGTTCACAACTGGGAGGACTTACTTTTATTCCCCAATATTACCACTCCAAAACTTTTCTGCAATTCCAAATCTTTATGCCCACTTCCATCTGCTAAATATTCAAATCTTGATTCATCTTCTGCATCACATCTTCAGAATTTGTGCAGTTTATCCTCATGCTGCAGGCCCAAAAATTGATCTTTCTGTTTGTCTTTCTTCATAATATTGTGCAGTTTAACCTCATGCTGGAAGCTCAGTAATTGATCTTGCTGATATTTATTCTTCAAAAATTTGTGCATTTTAACCTCATGCTGGAGGCCCAAAAATAGACCTTGATGATCTTTACAAAAATAATTCTTTTCTTCTTTCTTGATTATCTTCAGTTTTTTTTCTTGATTTTCTTTGGTTATCTTGAAATTTTTTTCTTCTTTTCTTGAGTCTTCTTCTATCCTACAAAAATAACCAGGGGTTTCCCCAATGCTCACAGACGTGGCCATGGTAATGTTTTTGAAAGGTGTAGAAGAAACCTTAGCTGTGCACCATTGGGAGGACTTACTTTTAGACCCCAGTCTCACCACTCCACAGCTTTTCCGCATATCTTTCAATAAAGATATATAAGCAATCTTCTTTTTTGAACTTGAATTAAAAATAATTCAAAATTTTGAGAGAGTACAGATACTTGATAAAAAACTAGAAGAATAATTGCAGAGAAGAGAAACATTAAAAAGAGAAAGTTGAAAATCCACTTGGTATATCTCCAAAGAATCTGACCTATTACAACCTGGGATTTCCTCATCTTGGGGAGAGGTTGTAGCACTTGGGTGATCAGCCCTCATCATTCTAAAAAAGACAGACTCTCACTAGAGCATGAGCCACACTCCAAGAAACCAGAGACAGCACCAAATTCTCTTCTCCTCCTACAACAATTCATGCACTGGCACATTGAAGACAAAAAAGGCCTGGTCTCCCAACAATCTTCTCCAGGAGATGATAACCTCATGTGCAGTCTCCTTTCATCTTCACCAGTAAAATCTAAACTGATTCCCACATCAAACTGATAACCAATTCTTGCTTGAAAATCCATCAAGAATAGCCCACCCAAAACAGCTTTTACAGTGCCTTTGGAAATGTTAAAATGAACCTTCCCTGAGGCTCCACCAACATCCAGCTTCACTAATTCAACTGTTTCAATCAATTCAGTGACATGGCCACCAATACCTCTTAAATTTCCACCAATTCCTGTCTTGATGGGGAGGCCCAGATGAGTAGCCTCAAACAAATAAATCAGGTTAATCTGAGAGCCTGAATCAACCAGTTCCCTAGCCTCCCTGCCATTCAGAGTGACATTGACATAACCCAGATGAGAAGAAAAATTAGTTTCCAACCCCTCACCAAACTTTTCAGCAGAATCACAAATGTATTCCACCTCCCCTGAAGAAACCCTTCTCCTGGTCAACAACTTTTTTTGTATATAAGCCAACCCAGGACTGATAGCATACAATTCACCATAAGTAAGGGAAACCTGACCCTGATTTATCCTTTCCAGGACAGAGTCCATAACATTAACTTGGCCAGAAACTACAGGCTTCTCAAAGTGAGCCTTCTGCTTCACCACCTTGGTCCTTGAAATCTACTGAGGACCAGAACCACCAACAGATTTACCATCAACAGGAATCAAAACAGATCCCTCACCAGCACCTCTAACTGCAGAAGGCTTTGGCAATGAAGCCAAAGGGAAATCCTCCTCAGAGTAAGAATCAACATCCATAGGCATTGGCTCACCATTCATGTCCAATGCTGCAAAACTAGGGGGACCCATATCAGCAATCCCCTTCTGCATCTTGTACAGCTCCTCTTTTCTGTACTTCTTCTTAGCTGCACTCAGCTTAGGATCCACATTTGAAACCTTAGGCTTTTGTTGGGCCTGAGAGCTACTCTTAGGCCTTCCCACCTTTCCTGCTTCAACATCATAAACACTAGCCAAGCATTCCCCACTTGACTTTCCACCACAAGAATACAAATCCAAAGCACCAAAGGAAGATTTAAATGAGACTCTATTAGCTTCCTTTCCCTTTCCATAATATCCACATTTTTCAGAAGAAAAAGCCTCATTAGGAAACTCTTAAATCTTGGCCTTCTGGAGTTGAGATTATGTCTCCTCCTCACCAAGTCCACTGGAGCCTGACCATCATTAGGCTTCACAAAAGAACTGTCAGGGAACTTGAAGACCTTCTCCTCAGACACATCTCTAATTAGTTCCCAAAAATCATTGGACTTGAGCCCTTTCCTGCTACAATAAGATTGAACCCAAAAATCACTCCTAACAGCCCTCCTATGATAATCTCTAGACTGAGAAGGAGCCTTATTAGCCTTCTGAGCCTCCTGAACAAATATATGCAGATTCTTTGTTAAATCAGCCAACTGCTCCACCACAGGGTCCACCTCCTTAGGCTTCTCAGGGGCCTTCCCCTTGTTCACCACTTCCTTCCTTATGGACTCCTCCACATCCTCAGCCAATGATTCACTGACCTTGCTAACATATTTAGTGCTAGCTTCCTGGCAAGAATCCAGTTACAAAAGTTTCAGATGTCCCTCTACAAGCTTCTTCACTACAGAAATAGCAGGTAATTTCTGATTGCCATTTGGAAGAACCTTCATCTTGTCCTTCCTAGCCAACTCCTTCAAAACATCAATCCTGAGATTCCTGGCCAGAGCAGACCAGAAAGTATCCCTTGCAGATTCAGTACACTCCAAATACTGCATGTCCACCAAATAATCCACCACTAGCTCCAACTGAGCCAGAAACTTCCTATAAGTGTGGAGGTTATCCACACCTCCATAAGATTTCCATTCACTAGCAATCATATTGAGATCCACCATAGAGTACCTGGATCCCCATCTGTCTATCATCTGCAGACACAAATTCTTCCAATCCTTCTTTCTATAACCCTCCTTTTCAGAAACTTCCCTCACCAGAGCCCTGTCACCAATATAAATGATTAATTGCTTCACCATGTCCAGGTGAGAAGCACCATCCACATTCCCAGAATCCTCAAACAGCTCCAGAAAAAACTTTACATTCTCCCCCATAAACATAGGCCCCTTCCAGGACTTAAACTGACTAAAGGCCTAACAGAAACAGAAGGATTACCATCCTCAGCAGCACCAACAGTGCCACTACAACCACTAGAGAAAGAGGGTCCAGAAGCCATGGTCCAATAGATTCCAAAAAAACAATTTTCAACCACAGAAGAGAGTCCAAAAGTAACAGAAAATCCAAAAGCTAACAAATCCTCATCCCACATTGGGTGCCAGAAATGTAGAGAATCCTATAGTACTAGCTATAGGCCTTGACCAAGGGAGTTGGAGTAAAACTGGAGAGAAAAACCCCTGTCCCTTTGAGAAATACCAGGTGATATTTATTTGCTACAGAAAATTAGAGATTGTTACTATACCCCTTCCAACACACTCTTGACTGCTTAACAAGTCAAGACAGTAGCCAATAGCAGACCACTGAAAACCAAAGAATCAGAAACGTGAAATGCAGAAAGATCCACACCAGAAAAACAAACACTGTGAACTTGTTGCACAGGAAACAGCAATAATACTTGATGCAGGTTGCAAAGCTTCACCAGAAAAACCAGTTGCCAAAGTTGAGTTAAATGAAGAACTAACCTTGCAACAAACACAGCCAATTGTGGCCAAAAAACAATGAAAACTGAGTGAGAACAATGATATCACCTCCGGATGGTTGTATGATAATTAAAGTTGCCCAAAACTGTCTTATTCACTATGTACACATAGACCACTATCTAATAGCCCATGCACACCAACAAATTTGGAGTTCTTGAGCGCCAAATTGCATAAAAACCCTCTAAAAACGCTTCCCAGCCTTCTAGAACCAAGGCGGGCGGGCCACCTGACATTGGGAGGCCCGCCTGAGGCGGCCAGACCACCATGAAGCCAGAAAACCACCAAAAACCTCCAAAAATACCCAAAATACTTAGAAATATCTTCTACGACTACTAAAACCTTTATAACACATAATTAGGGTATAACAACATTTAGAAATAAAATGTAGAGAAAAATAAACTCATTCTAATGGTACTAAGCACTTAACCCTAAGACTTAAGGTTAGCCCATAAAACACAAAAAATAAAATCAAGCAGCTATCTTTTTAAATTAAAAATGAGAAATTATCCCCTTAATTTTTAAACTCTGAAAAATTTCAACAAGAAATAAAATATGGAGAAATACTGGGGCTATCCAATGGTAGTACCCACATCCCGGCAGTCCTAATATTTGCTGAATAAATCCAGAAAAACACAGAATTATTAAAAAATGTCATTTAAGAGATATCAAAACAACGCCAAATAGACCAAAAAAGGCCTCTGCCAATGTTGGAAGACCACAGTGCCTTCCAAGGACTGCATGTAGTTACCCCACATCTCACACTCTTTCTTGGGTTTTTAAGTGTTTCTCAGTCAATTTTGGTTATTTTTGAATGGGGATTTCACATAGTATAATGTCATTATTAGCCCCAAAATTTCTACTGTTAATCCCCCTTATTATTTTGGAATCATTTTTCAGCCTAAATATCCTTAGGACTGAGTATTTCTTATGCTTAAAATAAGATAACCTTAAGTAAATTCAGCTTATATCTTAAAAATAAGGTTAAAATAATAATATATATTATTTTAGTATATATATATATAATTATTATTCTATTATATAACTTATAATAGTTTAAATAGCTTATCCATGGCCTAATAATACTTATTAAGGTGTTAATGGAGTCATAATATACTTATCTTAAGTGATATGAAGTAATTATTGACATACATAAGCTTATATGTATACATAAATCTCATATTCAGTGAAATATGCAGTATATTATGTATATTTAGGTATATAAGTGGGTTTTAGTCCCTTAATAGCCTATAACCTTTGTTTTTCTGCTTATTTTAGGTCATATGGACGAAATAAGTGGACTCACAACCCCTACAGAAGCATAGACACCTATATCAGGCACATACACCCAGTTTGGACAACTAAAATTACTTCCTTGGATGGTTATTCACGGAATTATGGGTTGGAAGGATATTTCTGGGTTAATGTGGATGCTTGGGGATGTTATTGGGGGCTTGTACATTTTATTTGTTTCCTTTATATGCTTTTAGTTTCATTAAATCTCTTTTTGATTGTTTATTTCACCTGTTTCTTTATGGTATCCGCTTTTATCTCGATTTTCTATTTATGGTATGGATCAGTGTTATTATTAATAGTGATGGAGGGTCCTTACTGGAGGTCTGGGTTTTGAAACTGCTTGAAGTGGACGCCATGGGGAGGTGATGGGCCCTCACAGTGCTGTAATTGCCGTGGATAGCAGTGACATCATCTGGATTGAAGGTCTGTGCACTCCAGTGGATTTGGGTATAAGTAAGAAGGGATTTTGACGGTTATTTATCATCATTCAATTACTACAACTCCAACAAACACTACTATACAATTATTAAACATTTAGAAATATATTATAAAGCCATTATAAATTGATATTATCTTTATATAAGCTATAACTATATTTTATTCATCTATTTTCCACCACTAGCATGCATTTAAATCCAAGTATTGTGAGTTTTATTTGAGTATAACTATTTTATTAGTCTTCCCCTGAGGTTTAATCACTAAATCATTTATCAATAAGTAGTAGGACCATAAATAAACACTATTATATCATACTAATATACTAGACTATACTGACAATTGGAAGTCTTTCCTTATATTTTACTTATTATTTAGTATAAGCCTTGGGACATGATTTTTACCTTAGTACAGCTCAAAATAACAAAATATTTGGGTCTGTTGCATATTAGTGGGTCATCATAACTCAGTGATTGCAGAAAAGAACCCTTAAAATAATTTTACTAATTTTTTATCATAAAAATTAGGTATTTACAGTAGTAACTGTATCCAAT
The DNA here is from genome assembly GCA_030280995.1 of Hemileia vastatrix. NCBI lineage: Eukaryota > Fungi > Basidiomycota > Pucciniomycetes > Pucciniales > Zaghouaniaceae > Hemileia > Hemileia vastatrix. The sequence goes on along the minus strand of JASXTE010000008.1, from coordinate 16,389,913 downwards.
ATAAACCCAATATCACTTGGTATTTGGACACCAATATAACACCCAATTAAATTGGTATTAGGTTAAAGCTTGGTAAGCTACTTATTCACCCTTATAGAGGTCTAGTTAAACTTATTATTATATTTTTAACAGATTTTTTCGAATTTTTCTTATAATTTATTTAAATAAATAAAGATATAAATTCAGGGTAAGCTCCATTGCTTTTTTATTAGTGATATAATTTCTAATAGCTTTTTTCTAATAATTCCATAGAGTTTTTTCCTTTTGTAGACGTAAAATATTGTCATTCTTAACAATATGAGTGCTCCCCAGGACAGTGTAAGTGAAAAGCCTGCTTATAATACCAGGTCTAAAGCTAATAAAAACTTTCCAGGACATCACCATGGAGGGTCAACAATACCCCCAGGCAGAAAGCATGAGTGTAGAGGAAAAGGACGCCCTCTTAAAAAAGATAACTATAAAAAAGAAGTCTCCTCCTCTTCAGGATCAACTGTCCCACCTGGTCAAACAGGTTCTGAAATTGGAGGAATCAAAGTCACTCATGTTCAAAGAGGTAGAGCAGTTGCAAAACAATTGAAAGGTAGGGTTTCAGCAGATAAATCAGGCATTGGCAGAGTTAAAGGGAGGCCAGCCCAGTCAGTCAAATCAGCAAACCCCTATCCAAGGCGGGTCAACTCACTCCCAGGAGAATCCTGGTAGACAAATGGAAATGGGACTGGTTTAATCAACAGTGGACAAGCCACAGTTGCAACAGGGATCCACCACCTCATCTGACTTCCTCAGCTCACCCTTACAAAGGAAAAAAGCGCCAAAAATCAGGACTGGCAACCATCCCATGGTAAGTAGATTACCCTCTCAGATTGAACATAATACTGTTAATTACAATATAGGTAATTCTATTGATGTTAAATCTGTGCAAAAAATAGAGGAGGATTTAAGAAATTTAGGTTTTAGAGTAGATACACCTGACTTTTCTTTTGTCCACAATAACAGTACTATTTATAATGATAATACAGTTAACCCTCAGTTTCAACCACCTACTAGTGAGATGAGAAGTTCACAGGAGAGTGAGAGAATTGAAAAGGAAGACATGGAATATTTTAACAATAATCCAACTGTCCATAGAATTGTTTCAGCATTGTGGAATAGAATGACTGATTGTGAGGAACAGACAGTTAAGCTCACTAGTGATAAAATTTCATCCTTGACATTAAACATTTCTCAATTAGCAACGCGTAACAAAGAATTAGAGAAAGATCATTTTTCTCTAATTCTTAAATATGATTCATTGAGTAATAAATATAATGATCTTTCAAACAAATTCTGTGAGTTAGAAAAATTATATGAAACACATTTATTAAAAACTGAATCAAGAACAAAGTTATCTTTTGCCCAGACAAATCAAAGTGTCTCTGAGTTGCTACAAAGATTAACTAAAGTTGCGATTGAAACTGCCAATCTACTAATGAACCAGGATAATCATAAGTATAATCAATATAATAATAATCCTTTCATTGGCAAAAGTGAATCTCATTCCTTCCCTATACCACCACAATTAAAACCATCTGGTGGTAGTGTCAAATCTGAAAATGTAAGTCACAAATCCGTACAGGAGGAAATACAAGACCATTTATCAAGAGTAAATGAGTTGTTGAATTTACCTAAGATTAGTGAAATAAAATCCAATCAGAAGAACTGGCCTAAGATAGATCAGTACCCAACTTATGATGGGGAAGCCAGCTCTGATTGGCAACATTTTATTCAAAGAATTGACAAATTTAAATTCTCATATAAGTTACCAGATGAAGAAATAACATCAAAATTAATTTCTTTATTTAAGGATGTTGCTTTATTATGGTTTGAGGCTGTCTTGAGTGAGGGTAAAGATTACTCTTGGGCTGAATGGAAAAAACTTATTGAAAAACAATTTGGAGCTTCTAAATTCAGGCTTACTCAGCAGAGACTTTATGAGAAGACTAAGTAGAATCCGTTGAATGGTGACAAACCTATGGTATTTTTAATGAATTTAAACAAAATATTAAAAGCCATTGAGCCTCATATGGATTTTAACTTATGGAAAGATAAGATAATATATAAATTACCTATATCTGTCGGAGACATTGTTGTAGCTAGAACATTAAATGTTACTGAATATTCTGATTTTATTAATATTTGAAATGAAATATTATTAAACCATAAGTATGAGTCAAGGTATTCCACTTATAAACAAAATGTTGAACCTGTAAAAACTCAGAATTCAAAAACAATTCAGGAGAAGCAGAAAAAACCTACTGCACCTGTAGTACCTAAAAAGTATGAAACAAATACTTGTTATAAGTGTAACAAACCTTGGGTAAAAGGTCACAAATGTGAGAAAAACATAAATATTGTTGAAAATCAATGTGAATCTGAAACTGAAACTGAAAAAAGTAAAGAATCAAGTGATTATGACAGCAATATCTCATATAGTGATGAAAATGAAGTCTGTATGTTGGAAGATGATTTGTCCATCTTTGAAAATCCAATATTAAATATGGACTCAAATGAATCTTTAATTAATTTTGAGGATGCTGAAATCATTAAGAATATACAAGCTGATAACTTTAGAATTACACCTATCATGGTTCAAGCTATCATTTCTGGTGAAAATGTTAATATAGTAATGGACACAGGAACTTCTGGTTCTGTTGTTTCCACTAATACATTACAGAAAATTGATAGTGAATATAAGTTTAAGCTTGAACCACTTCAAAATAAAAATTGGAGAGGTTTTGGATCAGTGCTACACCCCATTGGAAAATACAAAGCTTCTGTTTTCTTTAAACACCAACATGGTTATGTAAGGGTAACTTGTGACTTTGTGGTAATGGATAATACTAACTGTAGTAACTGTTTTATCATTGGAAATGATATTCTGACTAAATTTTGTGTGAAATTAGACCCTGCTAATAGCAATTTTACAATTGGCATGAATGGTAAAAGGAAATTTAAAATAAATTCTTTTGACACAGTCTTACACATTGAGTCAGTCACAAATTCCCCGTGTAAAGGAAGAGAATCCAATGAGATGGAACTTCTGGAAACAGAAATTTCAAAAGCATCATTTGGCACTAAGATAAGTAAAGCTGAGAAAGATAATATTTTGGAATTAATTAAAGGTTTTTTAATGGCTTTTGCACATGGTACAAATGAACTTGGCCTTGTAAAAGATCATGAAATGAAGATTAGTTTAACCTGTGATATGGATAATATTCCTGCTAGTCTTAAAAAGAAACCATACCCTGCTTCACCAATGAAGAGGAAAGACATAGAGGATAATATTAAGATGTTATTAAAAATGAACATTCTTGAGAAGGTTGAAACTACACCAAAATATTGTGTAATATCACCAGTGCTAATTTCTTATGAACAAGAAAAAGCAAGACTGTGCGGTGATTATAGAGCATTAAATACATTTACAGTAGATGATATTTATCCCTTGCCAACAATTGCCTCTATACATGCTACCCTTAAAGGTGCTAAATATATAAGTTGCCTAGATGAAAATAAAGGGTACCATCAAATTCCTGTTGAAAAGAATTCACAGAACTTTTTGTTGATAACAACACACATGGAATTTATAAGTATTTCAGAATGCCATTTGGACCAAAGAATGCTCCATCAGTATTTCAGAAGTTAATGGATATAACATTCCATAATGAAATGATTGAGGGATGGTTAATGGTATACATTGATGACATCATAGTGTTCTCAAAAACTTATGATGAACACTTAATCCATTTATGGAAAGTATTTCAAAAAATGGATGAAATAAAAATGACCCTTGCATTGAAAAAATGTAAATTTGGGTTTGAATCTTTAAAAATGCTTGGTCATATTGTATATGGCTTACAAATATGTGTAGTCCAAAATAAAGTGGCTGCAATAAAGAATATTGGCATTCCTCAAAATGTAAAGGATGTAAAATCTTTTCTTGGAATGTGTGGTTATTATAGACAATATATAAAAATCTACCAATCAATTGCTGCACCACTGACCACACTGATAAAGAAATCAGAAGCTTTCATTTGGAATAATGAAAGACAACAAGCTTTTGATAAGTTGAAAGAATGTTTAATGACAGCTCCTATCTTGGGATTACCAGATTTCTAATTACCTTTTGTATTATATACAGATGCAAGTTTTATTGGACTGGGTGCTGCTTTGCATCAAAAACAACTTATTGAAGGAAAAATGTCAGAAGTAGTAATCTTCTATATTTCACGTACTCTGAGAAGTGGTGAATTGAAATATGGTGCTACTCAACTTGAATTTTTGGCAGTATTATGGGCTCTTGAAAAGCTACATTATTACCTTGAAGACCAAAAATTTGAGTAAATAACTGACTATAGTGCAGTTAAGTCACTCTTAAACATGAAAATTCCTAATAGAACCATGTTTAGATGGCAATTAGCTGTACAAGAATACAGAGGCTGGATGACTATTACACATAGAGCAGGAACCTTGCACACTAATGTAGATATGTTATCTAGAGTACCTCTGCCTAATAATGATGATAATCCTGCTTATGTTCCTGAGTCAGAGATTATTAACATTTATGGCATTTATATTGTAGATCTTGAGGATGAATTTATGCAATCAATTCTTGATAATTATAATTCAGATCCTGACTTGAGTAAACTCACTACAATATTAAATCATCCATCTAATGCTTCAATGAATGTTTTAATAAAAACATTACAAAATAAGTATAAAGAGGCATTAGAAAAAGGAAAAGTTTCCATTGAGGATGGTTTTATATATTACAGGAAAAAATTAAGTAATGTAATTGTGATTCCCCCTTCAATGAAGGAGTTAATGTTAAGTATATGTCATTATGATATATTAGCAGGTCATTTTGACTACCATAAAACATTAACCAGAGTAAAAACACAGCTTGGTGGATAAACATGTCTGAGTATGTTCAGAAATATGTTGAAACATGTGATTCTTGTCAAAAATATAAAAGATTAACAGGAAAAAGAGCTGGTTTATTACAACAAATTGAGCAACCAAAAGCTCCATGGGAAATAATTAACATGGACTTTGTAACAGGTTTGCCAATAGCAGGGCATAAGAGTTAAAACTCCTGCTGGGTAATTGTAGATAGATTTACAAAGATGTGTAAATTTATTCCTACCCACAAAGAGGTTTATGCAAAGGACTTAGCTTTTTTATGGTGGACACAAATGTTAAATACAGCAAGTTTCCCCAAAGCAATAGTTTCTGACAGAGATCCTAAATTTACTTCTGAGTTCTGGAAATCACTTATCGATGTTTCAGGGTGTCAATTAAAACTTTCTACAGCACACCATCCACAAACTGATGGGCTAGCAGAAAGAATGATACAAACATTAGAAGATATGATAAGAAGATACTGTGCTTTTGGTCTTAATTTTAAAGACAATGACAAATTCACGCATGATTGGGTAAACCTTATCCCAGGTTTAGAATTTGCATACAATAGTACAGTATATTTTGTCACTGGCAAAAATCCATTTGAGTTATGGTTGGTTTATGTACCTAATACCCCTGCTAAAACTCTTAATAAGTTACCTAGATTGGATATCCATCCAGGTACAAAATCTTTTCTTCAGATGCAGGAATTATGCAGAAAACATGCTCAAGAATGTATAAATAAGGCGTTTGAGTATGAAAAGAAAAGATGGGATAAAGCCCATAAAGAACAATTGTTCAAAGAGGGTGATGAAGTCCTTATTTCAACACTACATTTCAATTTAAATGGTAATGTTAAATTGAAGGATCCATTCATTGGACCATTTTTAGTTAAAAAGATGGTTGGTAATAATGCTGTTGAGGTTATTCTATATGCACCATATGATAGAAAACATCCAGTATTTCCTATTTCTCTTATAAAACCATACCATTCTAATGATACTTCTCTATTTCCAAGAAGATCATGAAGGCATAAACAGCAACCTGAAGAAATAGCTGAAAAGGCAGAATTTGAAAAGATACTTAAAAAGAGACACCTTACCAAAGAAAAGGGAGTTGAGTATCTATTAAGATTTAAAAATAAATCAAGTGAATATGACCAGTGGATTACAGAAAATGAAATCTCTGATCTTAAAAATCTCTTGAAAAAATTTAAATCTAAATAATACTGTTTATTCAGTATATGTATTATAAAATTTTTATTTTTTTTTATTTTTTTTTATTTCACTCCTTAGTTTTAATTAAAATGTCTTAACATTTTTTTTAATGTTTTTTTTGGGGTGAGGGAGTGTCAGCCTAAATATACTTAGGACTGAGTATTTCTTATGCTTAAAATAAGATAACCTTAAGTAAATTCAGCTTATATCTTAAAAATAAGGTTAAAATAATAATATATATTATTTTAGTATATATATATATAATTATTATTCTATTATATAACTTATAATAGTTTAAATAGCTTATCCATGGCCTAATAATACTTATTAAGGTGTTAATGGAGTCATAATATACTTATCTTAAGTGATATGAAGTAATTATTGACATACATAAGCTTATATGTATACATAAATCTCATATTCAGTGAAATATGCAATATATTATGTATATTTAGGTATATAAGTGGGTTTTAGTCCCTTAATAGCCTATAACCTTTGTTTTTCTGCTTATTTTAGGTCATATGGACGAAATAAGTGGACTCACAACCCCTACAGAAGCATAGACACCTATATCAGGCACATACACCCAGTTTGGACAACTAAAATTACTTCCTTGGATGGTTATTCACGGAATTATGGGTTGGAAGGATATTTCTGGGTTAATGTGGATGCTTGGGGATGTTATTGGGGGCTTGTACATTTTATTTGTTTCCTTTATATGCTTTTGGTTTCATTAAATCTCTTTTTGATTGTTTATTTTACCTGTTTCTTTATGGTATCCGCTTTTATCTGGATTTTCTATTTATCGTATGGATCAGTGTTATTATTAATAGTGATGGAGGGTCCTTACTGGAGGTCTGGGTTTTGAAACTGCTTGAAGTGGACGCCATGGGGAGGTGATGGGCCCTCACAGTGCTGTAATTGCCGTGGATAGCAGTGACATCATCTGGATTGAAGGTCTGTGCACTCCAGTGGATTTGGGTATAAGTAAGAAGGGATTTTGACGGTTATTTATCATCATTCAATTACTACAACTCCAACAAACACTACTATACAATTATTAAACATTTAGAAATATATTATAAAGCCATTATAAATTGATATTATCTTTATATAAGCTATAACTATATTTTATTCATCTATTTTCCACCACTAGCACGCATTTAAATCCAAGTATTGTGAGTTTTATTTGAGTATAACTATTTTATTAGTCTTCCCCTGAGGTTTAATCACTAAATCATTTATCAATAAGTAGTAGGACCATAAATAAACACTATTATATCATACTAATATACTAGACTATACTGACATCATTAGTTTTCATTTCCCTTTTTTAGTCTTTTATTTTAATGTATAACATGCATATACTCTCTTTTTTTCTTATTCTTTATTTTTGATAGATTATCCCTATTACTACCAGTTTTTGGTGGGTGATATAATTCTAATTATGTTACTGGTCACTTTTTATGTTATTGGGCATTTCTATTAGCTGGAATGAGGCATCATTAACTGTGTATAGGGTTGGTAAATCAAGGGGGTCATTGGGGAAGTTATTGTGTATAAAAGGAGGGGGTTTTTGGTCTTATTTTCTACATTCTTTATCATTAAAATTAAAAATATAACCAATACAGTTACAATACATATAAATAGTACTTGTAAAGTCTTTGAATAGTATCTGAATTTATTAAATCTATTTTTCTACCAACTATGAGATTGTAAGCCATATATAAATAGTGAGATTAAAATTACTGAAACACTTATATTGAGTTATATTTTAATACTTATTGGATTTGTACTACAGTATTCATATAGGACCATTAAAATCTTCTAGAAAACTGACCATTCAAGCTAGCTCATGTCTCTTTACTTGATCTCAGCCTGGCATTTTTCAACTTCTTCATCTTCATACAACTCTAACCATTGATCTTTGAGGTCAGAAAGTAGGCTATAAAGTATGGTGCAACACAGAATACAGTTGATGACAGCCTTCATTTTTGAACTATTTCTAAGAGGACTACTTAATTCCCTTAAACAGGAAAAACAAACTTTTGAGATTCCAATAGAATGTTCAATAAAGACTCTTGACTTTGCCAAATGATTGTTGAACTTGGCATTTTGACTGTATTCTGAAGCTGCTCCACAAAATTCAGGAAGTATATATTTTCCATTCACATAAGCTGAATCAGTCAGAAGATACTGATCTTCATCAAAAAAAATTTCAGGCTCTTTTGAGATTTGCATTCTTTGAAAGACGTAGGAATCATGACATGATCCAGGATGGCCAGCAAAGAAAGATAAAAATTTTTGTTGACATCAAAAATAAGCTGAAAAGAAATTGAATATCTATAGAGAAGATATAGTTGCTTGTGTTAGTATGAAAAAGAATGTAAAGAATTAACAATAATCTACCTCTTTTGACAGTCAAAGTAATTGTTTTGACCATGAGCAGGTTTCTGACTTAAAGGAATAGTGGTGCCATCAACAAAACTAATACATCCTGGGAAGCCCTCTGCTTGCATAACCTGTGTTGATTCAAGTCACTATTCTTTTTTAGTCCAGGAGAGAAGTTAAGATTCCAAAGGGTTGATAGCAGTGATGCAAAATTTTGTATAAGTGTTAAAAGAACCATAGCCTAAATCAAAGACATTTTTCAAACATTTCAAGGAAGCTCCATTACCACTGGAACCCAAAAGAAATAGTGTGATGGCCAATTGAATTGATGGATCACATTGTTTATTTTTAGAATTATTGTGAAAGACAGTGTGATCCTCAATAAGATGAATCAATTTAAGGAAAAATTCCTGAGAAGTCCTGAAAAACTGTCTAAAACTGCGTACAGATAGGTTTAGAAGAATTTTTATAGTGTACTTGGGGGTACAAAGTACTTGAGGCTTTCTAGTAAGAAGGTAACATTTTCTGGTCATTCTAGATAAAAAAAGAAAATCTTATTCAAGGTCAGAATCAGGTTTGCAATCATAGTCCAAGAGCAGATCAAGAGCTATGAAAGTCATTGCTTGATGTAGCTTATCACAATTTGAAAGTGAGGAAGGCATGACTCTTATATGGTAGAAAAATAAAGATGATGCATGATGTTAAGAGATATGAAGTGTTATGCTGCATAGTTCTGTGTGTGAATGAGAATCTTTATTCTGCAGAGTGCTGCGTATGGATGAGATGATGCAGAGAAATAAGTGAGATGAGTGGAATAGTGAAACCTGAACTTTTGGTTGAGAAAGTGCAGATTTGAGTAAAATAAGTGACTTATTTCACTTTTGAAATCCACCAATGATGGGGCTAGTGTGTTTCATAAATCTACACTTAGATAAATGTGGATTTGGTTAAATTTAAGTGCAGATTTGACAGAACTGACACCCCCTAATAAAATTCTCATATGGATTGAAGTAAGAAATATTTTGAATATCTTTATAATATTTTTTAGCTATAATTTTCACCACACAATATGGGGGGAAGAATTGCTAGCAACTCCACAACCTTGAACCCTAATAAATATCTTAATCAGCACACATTGAAACAGTGAAGAAACAATCATGAAGAAAGGGTGAATATTGACTGAAATTACCTCGATAGCAACATGAAAATAAATTGAGGTGCTGATGATCATTAGTTGAGAAAATGTGGGAGTCTCTTTGAAAAATTATAATATTAAAAAAAAATAGAAATCATATCAGTAAATGCAAACCATACAATGATAAGAAATTTATAGCAGATATTACATGGTTGAGTAACTAGGAGGGGAAATAATACTCTCACAAGATGCTTGCTACATTAGCCCCTAATCATGTAACATCATACTAACACACTTTTAAAATTTAAAAAATGAGAATAATTTGTTGTACCTAAACTTTTCAGCCTAATAAAAACCTGTCCGGTAGCTTATATACCAAAGATTAAAATGTAATATATATATAATAACATTGATAAATGCAAATTTTCCAATCATAAATAATGTATAAGGGCCAGCTTGATCAATCCTTAAACCAAAAAATGTTAATGATGATTGGAATCTGATCTATATTTTCTTGTGTGTCAGAGCACAAAGTGACATTATTGTGTCTTGCAAAGTGTGGGGCTACCCACACAGTAGTCCAAAGTGGAAAAACACATAGGTAAGAGAACAATGAAACTTTTCAGTGTTTTGCTACTTAATATGAAAATCATATTGCACATTTCATATTGCCTATTGCAAGATGCATAGCTCACAATACATAATGCATATGAAATATTGAATAATGCATATGAAATATTTCATTATTCATAATGAATATGCATTATGCATCTATAATAAAAATGCAATATTATTTTCATATTGAATAGCAAATCACTGACAAGATTCATTGTTCTGTTGCCCTGTTGTTTTTCTACTTTAGACTACCATATGGGGGACCCCACCCTTAGCAATTGACAATAATTTCACTTTGTGCTCTGCCACACCTGGAAATATATATCAGATGCCATCCATTGTTAACATTTTTTGGGTTAAGGATTGATCTATCTCACTGGCCCTTATACATTATTTATGATTGGATAATTTGCATTTACTGATGTTATTATGTATATTTTATATTTTCATATCTGCTATTTTAGCTACTAGAAAGTGTTTTAGTATGATGTTACATGATTGTGGGCTAATGCAGAAAGAATTTTTTAGGGGCATTATTGTCCCTCTTAGTTACTCAATCATGTAGTATCAGCTATACATTACTTATCATTAGGGGGTATCAATGTTCAGGGATCTGCAATTAGGGATCAGGAATTTTTTCTTCTGGGATCAGACATTATTAATTGCTGATAATTCTTATCCATTTTCCCCAGGGCTAGTGGATAAGGAATCCACAATAATTCATTATCCGACCTCTTATACCCCAATTTACATTCCTGATTCTTGATCCTAAACTCATCACATCCATGATTGATTTGTAATCAAATCACATGACATATAATTGCGGATTCCATTCTTATGTGTCTTTACACTCTATGCTACTTAATTTTGGTGGCAAACACATAGAATTTTTTCTCATCCTTATGTGTCTCTTCACTCTATGATACTTAATATTGGTGGCAAACACATAACACTTTTTTCTATCTACACACCCCACCTGCTCATTTGGTGACAAATTCCCACTTCCTATTCATCACCTAAACCTTCTACCAACAATAACAAAGCACCTCTCTACTAGGAAGCAAGTTCACTCAGCTATGAATTCCATCACTTTAATTTTAGCTGCTGACTCTGATTCTGACTCTGGTTTGGAAGACACTTTAGCTTATATGTCTTTTCTTTCCTAAAAGTGTTACATCACCCCAAGGGTGCCAAATTTTTATCATGATCCCAGGTATGATCTTGCCTCAATTCTTGAAATTCCTCATTTAAACTTCACAAAACCTTTTAAAACTTCTCCTAATTATTTTTTCAAACTTTCTCAACTCATCTCCAATCATCCTATCTTCCATATTAATTCCAATAACAAAAGGCATAATTCTGCCTTTCAACTTGCTGTTGCACTATGTTGCTATGGTTCAAATGGAAATGGGGCTGCTGTAAGACTTTAAGATAATCTCTTTACCATAGGATATGGTACGGTCATATTATACACCAAGTGCTGCATTATTTCTATCCTTTCTCCCAAGTCTCAAACAATTGCTTGTCCAAATCCACAACAGAAACTTTAATCCTCTCAGGTAATGCAAGCCAAAGGTTTCCCTAAATGTGTAGGTTTTGTTGATGGTACAACTATACCATTGAGCCAAAAGTCTGCTCATGATGGCAACCATTATTTTGATTTCAAAAAAAGGTTTCTTCAAAATGTTCCCTAATTTCACATCTTTCATAAAACAACTTTTAATATTCTTTGTAGATACTCTATTGCCATTCAACTTGTCTGTGACTTCAACAGAAAGGTTATTGCTTTTGATAGTGGCTGCCCCATCTCATGTCATGACTCTTACGTCTTCCAAAGAATGAGGATTTCTCAAAGTCCTGAATCATAATTTGACAAATCTCAGTACCTCCTTGAAGACTCAGCATATGCAAGTGGAAAGTACAGTATACCTGCTTTCTGTGGTGTGAATTTAGAAAATGACCCTAAACAAACCTTTAATTATCACCTTGCCCAGTCAAGAGTAAATATTGAACATGCTGTTGGGATTTTAAAGGGAAGATTTTCTAGTCTCTGGGAAATCAGAATCCAATTTCAAAAAAGATTGAAAACAAAATTGCAAATAATTGGATAATGACTTGCTTTATACTCCACAATATACTAGCTGATTTAAAGGATGAGTGGAATGATATTTATGAAGATGAGGACCCTTAACCTGTACCAGCTCTCCACTCCCTTGAATCACAAAATATTCTTTCCACTGGAATATTCTCTGTCATTATGCCAATCACCCTCCAACATTTTGAAATACAACACTTTTAATTTTTTTTTCATACTCTTCAAATGTTAAACTTGTCTGCTTAAATCACTTGGGTTGGTGTTTTTTTGCATATTCTTTTTTTTTGAATTTATGGTGAATATTTCTTTTTTGGATGTCTAATTTGTTTTCATTCACCAGCTCAACATAAAAGCACATATTTTCTGCAATTGCATAATTTTTCACTGTTTATTTTTTTCATTCATCCCTCATATCCATTTCCTCCTCTCCTTAAACATCCCTAAAACAATTTGGTTTCAAATATGATTTCATCTTCTCTCTCCAGGTAAGTTATTTTATTCATTTCATTTCTTTTTTTTGTTTTTTTTCTGTTTTCTTTTTTTTGTAAGAGGTTCTTTTTTGTGGTTTTCAAGGTTAAATTAACTCTTTTTTTGTTCTTTCTCTCCCCTTTTTTTTTACTCTCCATCATCCCCTCTTTATCCCTCCTTGGCCTGGTCATTATCCCATCTTTCCCCTCTCCTTAGTGTCCTCATTCCCACCTTTCCCTTCTCTTTGGCTGCCCCTCACACCCTCCCCCCTTTTCTCTCCCCTATTACTTCTTAAACCCCTCCTACACCCGCTTTAAACCTCCCATTTAACCTCCTCAAACCCCCCCTCAAACCACCCATACACCTTCTTCACAACCCCCCCTATAACCCCCTCATATCACCCCCCTCAAATCTCCCTACACCTGCTTCAAAACCCCCCTATAACCCCCTCATACCCCCCTCCAAATCCCCCCTTACCCACTCCTTCCTATTTAATTATTAACAAACGATTGATAACAACTGTTTGTTAGTTAACAAACAATTATTACCAATTGTTTGTTAGTTAACAAACAATTATTACCAATTGTTTGTTAGTTAACAAACAATTATTACCAATTGTTTGTTAGTTAACAAACAATTATTACCAATTGTTTGTTAGTTAACAACAAATTGTTCTCAATTTTTTGTTAGTCAACAAAAAACTGTTCTCAATAATTTTTTAGTTAACAAACAATTGTTATCAATTGATTTTTAATAAATGAATAGGGAGGAGGGGGTAAGGGGGATTTGCAGGGGGGTTTCAAGAGGGGGTTTGTAGCATGTGTAGGTGGGGATTGAGGGGGGGGGGGGTTCAAGGGGGCTATAGGGTGCAATTGATGGGGTTTTGGAGAGGGTTTGGGGTGGTGTTTTGGAATGGTTTGGTGAGGGTTTGGAAGGGTATTTTGGGGGTGTTTGGTGAGGATTTGGCAGGGTTTTGGAGAGGGGTTGGGAGGTTTCTTGGGGGTGGTTGCTGAGGATTTGGTGGGGTTTTGAAGAGGGTTTGGGAGGTATTTTGGGGGTGTTTTGTGAGTATTTGGGCGTGTTTTGTGAGAGTTTGGAATGAGATTTGGAGGATTTTTTCAAGGTGAGAAAGGGAACTAAAGAAGGACTAATGAAAAAAAAGAAAATTTTTACAGGGACCAATGAGGGTGAAATTAAAAAATTTAAAGAAAAGTTTTATTAATATTTAATTTTTTTAATTTTTTTAATATTTTGTCCAGAATTAACCAAAAAAACTCTCCAAATTTAATTAAAGTAATAATTATTCTTATTTATTATTTGATGAAAATCTTTATGGTTATTTAATTTAAATTTTGTGAGTTTTTAATTATTTTTTAAAAATATTTTGACATTTTTTTGACCAGTGAAAAATTTTTTTTAGAAAAAAAATGTCTATTTCTTCTAATTCAAGCCTTACACCTCTATCTTCATCATTATCTTCTTTATCATCTTCTTCAGTTTCAGCTTCATTTCAATCATCAAAAAAAATTTAGAAAAATTATCAAAAAAGGAAAATTTGTTGAAAAAAATTTCAGAAAAAAAATATCTATTTCTTCTGATTCAAGCCTTATACATCCATCTTCATCTTTGTCTTCTTTATCATCTTCTTTGATTTCAACTTCTTTTCAATCAACTTCAAAACCTTTAACAACAAAAAATGATGATCAATCTTATCAATGTAAAAGATATTACAAAAAGAAAATTCACTTGGATCTTCTATTCGGCCATATATCAAACATCAAGTATTTCAAAACTAAAGTCAATAAAAAAGATAAATATCCCAGGAAGTTACCAGAAGATATTGAATATCTAACCAAATTAGGAGGTGATGAAGTTAAGGTAGTAATCAGTAATACTTTTAACCCTCAAATTATTTATGAAAATCATTCATTTGATGGAGTAAAAGATGAAGCTTTTAATCAACTATCTTATCTCATCTCTATATTATATCACATGGCTTTGGTTCAATTAATAAATTAAAAATAATAATTTGATGAGTGGTATCATGATTGGGTTTGGATCGAGACTGGGATTTATTAAAGGTACAACTTTTTTGGTTTCATTCTTAATATTTTTCACTCAATTTAATTTTACAGGCATCTATTCATTACTTATAAATTTATCTAAATTAGAAAAAAATAATAATTTTTGATTATGGGACTCCTTACATTCCTTTAATTCTTTTCTGGCTCTTTTACTCAAAAACTCTGTAACAAAGCCTTTGAATCCAATCATGAACTTGCAACCAGAGTTGGGATTCTGAATTGGCGTGACTCCAGATGGGAAGAGATTAGCAGTGATTATATATTATTCTCTAATGTTATAATTACTCATTCTGGTTTTCATAAGAAGATTCATACCCATAAGAATGATGCTAATTATCTTAATTTGGGGATTTTCTCTTATATTAATCCAATAACTGGCCAACCAATATCATCTCCAGCTAAAATCAAAGGACATGGATTAAATTTTCCAGACCATGAGTGCATGATTGATTTTGGTTTGGGAAATGGAATGATCAAAAAAATTTGGAACTATTCTAAGGACAATAACCAAACAACAAAAGCTCCCCCTGGTTTGGAATCTTGTCACAAATTTACTCATTTTGGCTGCTCCTTCAAAATTAGTCAAAAACTAATTAAATGAATCAACAAGGTAAAAAAAGAAGGTAAAAGTTATAAATTTAATAAAAAAAATTTAAGTAGATCTAAAAATTATTGGGATTAGTAAAGTCATCAAAAAAAAATTATTCTTTAATAAATTTTTAATAATTGATCTGATATTTCAATTTACTAAACTAAAGTAATGGGCCAACAACCTTGTGTTGTATAAAAGGTAATCATGATAAAATTAACTTGTTTCATGGGGTTCATCTTGCCTATACCTGTGGAAAGTCCCAAACTTAGTTTCTAGAGTCAGTCCACATTTTGGCTTGAGGAATTGTCATTACTTTAAAACTAGTAAATTTGATATATTTCATTTATTTATTTATTAATTTATAGAACTATACTAAATTTTGGTGATTTTCACCCCATAATTCAATAAAATGCAGGGGAGGGTATTGCCAAATTTTTAAAACAGATATAGAGTTTTGTTGAATTAGCTGTATTTAGAAAAGTAAATTTAATGATTTTAATGTAAAGAAGAAAAAATGTATGAGTTTTTCACATTTTTGCAAAAAAAAATCATCTAGAATCAAGACCTTTAAAAAGTTAGCACATATGAAATTATCACCAAAAATAAATAAAACAAAATTAATTTAACCAAACAAACAAATAATCTAAAATTTTTCAATAAAATGTTTCAAATCTCAGTGAGGAGTGTGTGCCAAGAATTTATTATTAGCTTTAATGAATTCTATCAAGAAAAATTTGTAAACAAATTAAAAAAAACTATTTATCAAAAATTTTCATTAAGCATTCAATTTACTCAATAGATTTATTAGCTTTAACACACTCTCTCAGGAAATCCTTCTTTTTGAACCATCTTCAAGTTAATACTTGAGTTTCATTTGATCCAATAGGAAATTGTACTCAAGAGCCTTCTCCTCTTTCTTCATCTCAAATTTCTTCTCCAAGTCATGTGCCCTCTCATCCCTCTTTAAAAAAAGCTCAAATTTCTTCTCCTTCAATTCTTGTACCCTCCCATCCCTTTGTAAAGAAAGCTTGAATTTCTTCTCCTCTAAGTCTTGTGCCCTATCATCCCTTTGTAAAGAGAGCTTTTATTGTTTCTTTTGAAAGTTGAGAGTATCTCTTGAAACTTCAACTTTAACTAGAGTGAAAAGGAATATTGAAAAAAGAAAAGAAAAGCTCACTTAACTATTAAAAGGTATGCTATCACTTACCAGATTCACTTTTCTCCAGAAAATAATCAATGGATGAAAAAGGGGTTTGGGAAACTCTATCTCTGTTTTGCTTTCTTTGACTGTTGAAACTCAAAGTATTTGATGGTCTTTGATTTTTTTGGAGGTAACATTTTCTTCTTCATCATAGATGCAAGCTTCAGATTTGCTTGCTTGAGGATCCTGGGTTTTTTCATTAGCCTTTTTAGAAAAAAAAACAACTAGACAAGAAATTAAAGCTTACTGTAGTGGGATAACATTGGAATATATCACCATAAGGATCTATAGGAAAGCTATCTAGATTTTTTAAATTTAGAACAGGGGAGGCTTGAGTGGAGGAAGAGGATGGGAAAAATTTGTTTCAACATCATGTTTGGAGATAGAATCTTCACCATCCAACATGTTTTCAGGATTAAAATCAGCTCACTCTCCAAATATGGAATCCATCTTATTAAAGTAAGGACATAAAGAATCAAGTTTACTGTCTATAGAATTTATGCCCTTACTGAAATCAAGGTCAGTGATACCAAAACCAGTGGAAAAAGTAAGAGTCTTAGCCTTCTTGTATTTAGCCCAATAGTGCTTTAAGTGTTCAGAAATCTGTTTAGGAAAAATATCAATCCTTCCCTTTGTCTTATTTTGTAATTTATAGGCCAGCAGAAGATAGCCATTGACTTTTGATGCAGGGGGAAATCCTACTTTAGTTGCATTCTCAGTACCAAAACAAGAATCATAATTAGTTTCTATTTTCAGCCAGTTGATAAGTATGAGATGATCATCTTTTTTTAGTTGAACAGTCTTTGATTTCTCAGCTGAGCGGGGGAAAACGGGAGTAATGGGATTTAAAGAAAAACTGGGGGAAGGCTGTCTTTGAGAAGATCTATGATGACGAGGCATGTTGAGATATTTGAAGATGAAAAGGAGAAGAAATTAACAGATGAGATGGGGAGGGGTTTTGAATGGATAGAATGAATAGATAGGATGGAAGTGTGCAGCAAGGTAGGGAGGCTGGCAAATCCAGAAAGTTGTTCAAGATGTGGTTATGAAAAATTAAGCATAAAAATGTCATATAAAGGTGAAAATTGACATGTAAAATGTCTAATAACCAATTTATTAGCAAAAATAATTGCAGAAGATAATTGAATTATGATGATTTTTATCCACAATTAATTTAATTGAAGATTAGTCAACATTGATACCCCCTATTGTATGATTTTCATCTCTGATTTTTTCATTTTTATTTTTTTCAACATACAAACTGGATAGTTCTTTATTGATTTGGAAAGTCAGGTATGATGTTTTTTTATAATCATTTTTATTTTTTCAAAATGTTTTAGTATGATATTACATGATTGGGGGATAATGCAGTGAGCATGTTGTTAGAGCATCATTGCCCCACTTGGTTACTAAATCATGTAGTATCAGCTATAAATTACTTATCAGGGTATGATTTGCATCTACTAATATTTTTTTTTCAACGTACAAACTGGATAGTTCATGATTGAATTAGAAAGTCAGGTATATAATTTTTTATGATCAATTTTATTTTTTCAAAGTGTGTTAGTATGATGTTACATGATTGGGGGTAATGCAGAAAGCATTTTTTAAGAGCATTATTTCCCCTCTTACTTACTCAATCATGTAGTATCAGCTATACATTACTTATAATTGTATGATTTGCATCTACTGATTTTTTCAATTTTATTTTTTTCAACATACAAACTGGATAGTTCTTGATTGAGTTGGCAAGTCAGGTATGATGATTTTTTATAATCATTTATATTTTTTCAAAGTTTATTAGTATGATGTTACATGATTGAGGGTAATGCAGAAATCATGTTGTAAGAGGATTATTGCCCCTCTTAATTACTCAATCATGTAGTATCTGCTATAAATTACTTATCATTTTATAATTTTCATCTGCTGATATTTTTGTTTTTATTTTTTTTCAACATACAAACAGGATAGTTCTTGATTGATTTGGAAAGTCAGGTATGATGTTTTTTTATAATCATTTTTATTTTTTCAAAATGTTTTAGTATGATATTAAATGATTGGGGGATAATGCAGTGAGCATGTTGTTAGAGCATTATTGCCCCACTTGGTTACTAAATCATGTAGTATCAGCTATAAATTACTTATCAGGGTATGATTTGCATCTACTAATATTTTTTTTCAACGTACAAACTGGATAGTTCATGATTGAATTGGAAAGTCAGGTATATAATTTTTTATGATCAATTTTATTTTTTCAAAGTGTGTAAGTATGATGTTACATGATTGGGGGTAATGCAGAAAGCATTTTTAAGAGCATTATTTCCCCTCTTAGTTACTCAATCATGTAGTATCAGCTATACATTACTTATAATTGTATGATTTGCATCTACTGATTTTTTCAATTTTATTTTTTTCAACATACAAACTGGATAGTTCTTGATTGAGTTGGCAAGTCAGGTATGATGATTTTTTATAATAATTTATATTTTTTCAAAGTTTATTAGTATGATGTTACATGATTGAGGGTAATGCAGAAATCATGCTGTAAGAGGATTATTGCCCCTCTTAATTACTCAATCATGTAGTATCTGCTATAAATTACTTATCATTTTATGATTTTCATCTACTGATATTTTTGTTTTTATTTTTTTTCAACATTCAAACTCGATAGTTCTTGATTGAGTTGGAAATTCAGGTATGATTTTTTTATGATTGTTTTTATTTTTTTAAAGTGTGTTAGTATGATATTACATGATTGGGGGCTAATGCAGTGAGCATGTTGTTAGAGAATTATTGCCTCTCTTAGTTACTCAATCATTTTATATCAGCTATACACTACGTATCATTCTATGTTTTTCATTTACTGATATTTTTGTTTTTATTTATTTTCAACATACAAACTGGATGTTTGTTAAGAGTGATTTTGTGAAACAATATGAAAATGGATGATTAAATCTGTTGTATGACAGTAAAACAGGGCTCACAATATATAATTGAGAAGGATTCTGTGAAGAGATGAGAAAATTTAAGGTGAACACTATTGTGGGGTCAAACATCAGTGGTCACAATAATTTTCCAGTCCTGTGTACAGAGTCACACTAAATTGTAGGCTGTGAACCCTGATGTACAGCCATAAAATAGTGTTTAACGTACATTTTCACATTGGTTCACAAAATAAATTCCAATTATATAATGTGAATCTTTATGTACAGCTTCACAACAGAGTTAATTTTCAATTTTCACTACAGTTGACTGAAACTCTCAAAAATATTATATAGTAAATTCTGATTTATGGCTGTAAAACAGAGTCCACTATCAATTTTCACATTAGTAGAGAGAGTATCACTCAATTTATTTTAGTGAAAGCTGATGTACAGCTGTAAAAAAGGAGTTCACAATCTATTTTCACACTAGTGCACAGAATCTCTGTCAATTTTATATAGTGAACCTGTATGTATGGCCATGCATCTGAGATCATCAGTGTTAACTATATAAAATTGATAGCATAACTTTAAATTTGGGGATGAGATTGAAGGTGGACTTTATGGTATGGATGTACATCAGGGTACAATGTAGAAATTATTAGTAATTTTTAAACATGTGGATAAGATCAAATGTAAACTCTTTTGTGCAGCTATAAATCAGGTTTTACTATGTAAAATTGTGAGAGATTCAGTCATATTTAGTGGAAATAAATATTGGACTGTGTTGCAAATATTTTCATCAAGAATCACAATATAGAATTTAGAGTGATTTTGTTAACTGATTTCAAAATGGAGGATAAGTTCTTGTGTATGGCCACACATCATGGGTCACTATTCAAAATTATGAGTAATTTGTAAAAGTGATATTAATATTGAAATTGAATGCTGATGTCCAGCCATAACAAAGCATTCACAATAGTTTTCAAGTCTTGTGCACAGAAGTAACCTAAAATGTATATCTAAAATTTTTTGATAGATAGTCATTGGACTATTCAATAATTGTTTCAACTGAAAATTAATGTTATGGTTTGAGTTTTATTTAGATACAAAATGAAGAAAAAATGATTTATTCTCATTTATTAAAAATTCTAAATTTTATCCATTTAGGCTTAACTTAAACTTACACATATGAATCCAAAAAAGAATGTAAGACAGAGAAGGATCTCAATAATTTGTATCTAAGAGAAAGATTTATCTAAAAAGAAATTTTGGTAAGAACATAAACTCCAATGACTTTTTTATATATTGAATTTAAAAAAAATTAAGTTTAGAACATTCTTTGATCTATTGTGTTGAGAAACAACCATATCATAAAAATAAAAAAATTACTTTTAGTCATATATATTCATGAAACTATTCAAAGTCTCTATTTATTTCTATAAAATTATATTATTTAGTATAATTCTTGTTGATATAAAGATAAAATTTTGTTTACATAAAAAAATCTTGTATAGATTTTTTAAAAAGTTGTGAAATTTCTCCTATTTCAATGTGATTTGAACCACAGTTTGAAACAGTATGTTATTAAGAGTTCAATCTATGTTCCACAAAATTTAAGATATATATTTTTTTTGAAAATTTACATATTAAATGAAACAAAATTCTTTGAGTAATAACAATGATCAAGAAATTTTTGTAAATTATTTAATAAATAATAGTACAATTATTGAGGTTTTTTCATGACTGTAGTTATAACATAAAAATACTTGGGTAGGTACAGTAATCATAAAAAATAAAATTGAGCAGGAAATTTAAATAATGGGTTTTATTTTGAGCCAAAACTTTAGTTGGATTCTAAGATGGAGGTCAAAGATTCTTCACATCTGACCAAAAATATTTACCATTAAAGTGAGCATGTAATAAATTTACCTTGTAAAATAAATAAGAGAATTTATTTGAAATTTTAATATAATATTTGGCCCCTCATCTTTTTTTTTTCAAATTTTTGAATTTGGTTTGTTTTTTATCTTATGGATAGTTTCAAAAGTATTTGGTGACATGATTTTTGAAAAATAAAATCATATTTGATGCCTTATTATTATAATTATGAGCTCTTTCCTTATTTTCCTTTTTCCTTATTAAAAGAAGCCAATAAAACTATATCTTTTATGAATGTATGTAGAGCCATAACATTGAGTCATTCATAATTTCTTAAAATTAAGGAAAATTACTGTAAACTGGCATGGTAAAAATTTTATTTTACACAAAAAATATCATCCACCTTTAAATTTTTGCTGCCACATTTTGGACCATCTTCACGCACCATCTTCTTACTCTACACTTGTGTCAACTATATTCTCTCCACATCATCTTTGATAATGATTACGATACATTTGCTGTATGTGCCAAGTTTTATATCCCAAGAGGAACCCCTTCTAATCCCTCCTCTACCTTCCAAATTCATTTTTTACTTCACCCAACCCTATCCATTTTCTCCTTGCCCCTCTTTAGCCCATACTCACCCCTCCCTACACCCACCAGACACCTTTCAAATCCCAGCCCACTTTTTTGGTTTAACCTTCACCCTATCCACTCCTTTCACACTATATCCCCCCTTGTTGCTTTTAAGCCCACTTTTTAAAATCCCTACTGCAGTAATTTTCTTTTCATATTGTCCCTTTTTCATTTTAAATTACCTCATTTTCACACTTTGGATTAAAAGTGGCGGGAAGGAAAGCAAGGGGATTGAGGTGGTATGAGGGGGGTTCGAGGGTGGTGAGAAGGGGTGCAAAAACTGTGGTGATGGGAGAAAAAGGAGTTAGGTTGGGTGGGGAGGGGAAACAACTTGGAAGAGTAAAGAATGATGTAGGAGAGGAAGAAGATGTGAGATTGGAGGAGTGTGGGACAAAAAAGTGGGGAGAAAAGTACTGAAGAGGATATTTTTGAAATAAAAAAAGTAATCAAAAATATACAGATAATAAATTAGAATTCATGGAAAGAATAAAGATGTGAAACCATTAATAAAAACTAAATTTTTTTATTTGCCATATTTTTTATTTTCATAAAAATTTGTCCCTCATTTTTTTGATAAAATGAAGATAAAGGAAAGTTATTTTTTAAAAAAGTAGTAGCCATGTATTTTTTTTACTAGGAAGATTCTGATGTTTGTATTAACTTTCAAATTCATACTTATAAATAAATAAAATATAAAATTATATCTAAGAAACATGTATGTTCCACAAAAAGCTCTATTTTGATAAAGACTACAAAAAATAGTTACTAGTAATTCAATGAGAATTAAGATAAATATGTATTAATTTTTACAATTATAAATTTGGTGAGAAATATCTATTCAATAAATATACATTCTTGAAAACTCTTATAGGATTGGATTATTTATTTAAATTTTATGATGCTTTAAAAAATATTCAATTTTATTCATTTTATTTTCTGTGATTTGACTTTGCTTTATTTTATTATATCATGCTATATCATACTGTATTATATCAAATTATATTTTATTCCATTTCAAATAATTTTGTTATATTTAATTCAACTTTGTTTATTTTTATTTTTATTTTGTTTTACTTTAATATATTTTATTAAATTACATATTAATTTTATTTAATTATTTTATTGTCATTTAGAAGGTGATGTTACATTTGCAAATAACAGTCTTTAAATTCTCAAAGTGAACAGGTGAACTCAGATTTATGGCTGTAGAACAGAGTTCACTACTCATTTTTATGCTTGTGGACTCTGATCTACAGCTGTACATCAGAGTTCACCACCTGATTTTGTGCATGTGAACCCTGATATTTGGCCATGCCAT
The DNA here is from genome assembly GCA_030280995.1 of Hemileia vastatrix. Taxonomy (NCBI): domain Eukaryota; kingdom Fungi; phylum Basidiomycota; class Pucciniomycetes; order Pucciniales; family Zaghouaniaceae; genus Hemileia; species Hemileia vastatrix. The sequence continues at coordinate 16,366,424 of JASXTE010000008.1, read as the reverse complement.
AAATCAGAGTACCACATCAAATTTTTTGCATGTGAAATCTGATCTATGGCCATACATAAGAGTTCACCACCCATTTTTTGCATGTGTACCCTGATCTTTGGCCAAACATCAGAGTACCACATCCATATTTTTGCATGTGAACTCTGATCTATGGCTATACATCAGAGTTCACCACCCAATTTTATGCATGTGAGCCCTGATCTTTGGCCATAAACCAGATTACCACATCCATTTTTTTGCATGTGAACTCTGATCTACAGCCATGCATCAGAGTTCACCACCCATTTCAACACATGTGTACCCTGATCCTTGGCCAAACATCAGAGTACCACATCCAATTTTTTGTATGTGAGCCCTGATCTATTGCCATACATCAGAGTGCCACATCCAATTTTATTTATGTGAACCCTGATCTATGGCCGTAAATCAGAGTACCAATCCAATTTTATTCATTTGAACTCTGATCTATGGCTGTACATCAGAGTTTACAAGCCAATTTTAAGCAAATTAATGCAGCTATATGGCTATACAGAAGCATCCATCAAATTCAATAAAATGAATTAAATAAAATTAAGACTTATTATAATGTAATTTAATATAAAAAAAACAGATATATAAGTATAATTTTTAGAATTAAAAAAAGATAAAAACACATTGTATAAAATGAGATAGAACAAAACAAAACATTATAATATATTTTAAAAAGGAATGATTTAAAGTGAAATAAAATGAAATGAAATTCTAATAAAATAAAATAAAAGTATATAACACATAATATAACACAACTCAATAAAATAAAGTGCAATACAATATAATATAATAAAATTTAATTTAATTTTATGTAATGAAATAAGTAAAATGAGTTTCATAAAATATGATAAAATAAAACAAAATAAATTCAATTTAAAAGATTATATGATATAACATAAAATAAATTTATACTGAATAAAAAAATTTATTTTAAATTCAATATGAATTTGAATATGTATATGGAATTTAATTTTGCATATGCATATTCATTATGATTATGCATAAGCAAATTCAATATGAATTTTTCATATGCATATTCACTATGATAATGCATATGCATATTCAATATGAATTTAACATATGCATATTCAATATGATGTTGCATATGAATATGAAATATAAATTTTTATATGCATATTCATTTTTGAATGAATATTCTAAATCATTTTTGTTATATATATTAATTATCATCTTACCTTTACATACCAAATTCCACTTTGCAAGTGAATATTTGATTACACTTTTCCTCACTCAAAATAACTTAACATGATTTCAAAATCTCACTGAGTGAATTAAAAAAATTCATTTTATATTATTTTTCTGAACTGCATAGATTGGAAAATTCTGGTAAAGAAATTTAAACAATATTAGATGGTTAAATATGGTTCTTAATATGTTTCAATATATTTTAAATAAGTATTAAATTAGAGTACAATAATCTCTTTAAATTAAAAATTTCACAAGGGGTTTCAGCTCCATCTTGAGCTATAAATTCATAGACTGAGTTAAAATTATGAGCTTATGGTGTGCAGTGTTTGGAATGATTTCTGAAACTTTTTTCATTCAATATTAAAGATTAGTTCATTTAACTTTCATTATGATACCAGAAAAGATTTATCTAGGTTTGTAAAATAGTTCAAGTTGGTTTTCAAGCACAGTTCAGTAAGATTTCCATCTAAGTTCAGTCTGAGTTCAATCTGTGTTACATCTAACTTCAAGTTGAGGACTTGCTAGAAAGTCCCCCACAAATATTGTGTGGTGTGTATATAGAAATTATCCAATAATGTAAAAACTTATCCAAAAAAAAACATTGATTTGATGATGTTAATCAAATTTTTATCAGTAAAAGTTTTCAAAAATACATATTTGTTCTTATTGTATGAATAGATATTCTTGAAGATTTTTCAAGCTTGAAAATATATGTGGGAGATGCAGAGCTCTTTAATATGAATTTAAAACAGATTCAGCTCAATATATAATTTTAAAAAATTATTATTATACATAATTCAAAATTAATAAAAATATATGAGTACTGTTTTTTAAAAAAATAACTTACCATTATTTTCATTATATTAAACAAGTAAGTGTCAAACATTAGGGGGTATCTGTCACGCGCCACATGACACTCAAGGTAAAAGCAGCTCATTAAATCAATAATACAGAGGTCTAAATCCATACTCGAAGTGCAGAAAACAATTCTACATAGCAACTGCGACTTTCCTTTGTGTACTCACTATTCAACCGCGCTAGTCTAAACTTCAAATCTAAATTAGTCAATCTCTCAATAGTGTGTTTTAGTCTATTCCTCAATAAGCAACATAAAGCGCAATAGTTAATGTAATAGTCCTCTAAAAGTTTTATTAAGTGTCTGTGGGTTATTAAAAGGAGTAGTGAGCATTGACGGGATGGTTAGTGGAGGATTTAAGGGTTAACGGATGTTAGTGAGGAGGGTCCAGGTGTAACGGGTGTATTTTTTGTGGTCTGTGGTGTGCGGAATGATGGATGGCTATGAGGTCAATGCGAGGAGGAGTAATGGATATAAAAGGGGTTGGATTGTGGTTTGATATTCTTTTAGAATTAAATTATAAAACGTATATATAGTTAATAGTGGTAAAGCTTCAGGTAAAATCATTATTATTTTATCTTTCCTTATTTTTCTCAGTAATCATTTCTAAATCCTAAATCTTTGATTATTGAGTTCCCAACCCTTTGTGAGATCTTAAAGAATATTAATATTACCTTTAAATTATATTAGAATTCTTATCAAACATATCTCGAAGTAGTAGCTCTTCCTTCGAGTCATCTTCGAATCACTTCCTCGAAAATTTCCTCTGTGCTTCAAAGAAGTTTCTAAACTACTCTTCTCTATCTCACTTCCAGGAACACCCTCCACCTTGTGCATAGGCTTTCCGGTGACAGTATAATTTAATTCTCCATATTTCTCATTCTTTGGCACTACTACGTCCTTTTTTCAGGTGTTTTAAATTCTTTAAATGGCACCTGTTCAATGCACTCCTCCTACGGGCGCTACTACTAGGGCTTGCGCCAGAGGCAGGCCAACAGCCACACGGCCTGTTTCCCCCACTCACTCCCTGGATCCTCTTGACCTTAGGGAACAGGGACACTCAGTCCAATCTGTAGAAGACATCCCCCAGGGTTTTGATGATTCTAGCAAGGAAGAAGAAGGAGAGGATACAATGCATGAGGCACCATCTGCCCCTGCTACTCACCCTTCTGGTCAACCTTTGGAACCTGGACCATATTATTCTCTGGAAGACTTCATGAGACTTTTCATGAAAACCCTTTCCAATCCAACGTCTTTGGATGGATCTAAATTCAAAACTCCTTCCATGAAATCTCCTGATAAATTTGATGGAGAACATCCAGACAGATTGCGCCCCTTCTTGCAAACCTGCAAGCTCCTGTTCCATAACGACCCTTGAACCTTCAATAATGACCAATCAAAGGTTGTTTACGCTTCATCATTCCTAGCTGGAAAAGCAGCAAGATGGTTCGAACCTTATCTTCTCATGCTCTCTTTGACAGAAACCCACTTACTCATTAATAACTGGGAAAAGTTCGAAGACCAACTCTTTACGTTGTTTGGTGACCCTAATGAAACTGACAACGCAGAAATTGAACTGGATTTCCTCCGCATGAGTGATAATGGTAAAGCCTCTGAATATATTTTGAACTTCAGAGCACTTCAAACTCAAGTAGGTTGGAATGATGCTGCCCTCAAGTATCATTTCAAAAAGGGGCTTCCTTTGAGGATTCTGAATCAATTAAATCTTCATGTTCAGAAGATGACTACTTTAACAGATTTAATGGATTGAACCCTTGAACTCGATGGCGTTTATCAAGGACAACTACAACATTGTCAATAAGCCAACAAATCTAAAGGCCTAAATTTTAAATCGGGACCTTCTTTACACTCATGGACAACTCAATCCTCCTTGACTCAATCTATACCCAATAAGGGAAAGGACAAACCTCAACCAAAAGGCTTGACCCCAGGCAATATCAGTAAGGTACTGGATCCAAAAGGGGAGCTTAAAGAAACTGAGAGGAAGAGATGAGCAGATAATGAGCTATGTATGTATTGTGGGGGTAAGCACAAGCTAGAAGATTGTGTAAAGTTTAAGGAAAGAGAAGGTACTAGTTCAAGGTCAAAAAACTAGTAGATAGTTTACTTGTGTGCAAAGAAACTATCTTATCTCTCCCAGTGCACAGAACCTCCATGTCTTAAGGACTGGAGTTGCCTTAAACCACTTGAGTTTTATTCTTTTCAAGGAGGATACCCCCTTCAGCTGTCTTATAGACTCTGGAGCTTCAATTTCTTTTGTCAGTTTATTTTTTTCCGAGAGGTTAAAGCTGACATTCACAGATATCAATTGAACTCCAATTTATTTGGTCGAATCAGAGGAGCCCAAATATTGGGTAAGTAAGAAAGTTTTATGGGTTTTCAACTTTCCGAATTTTCCCCCCTTCAAGTGGAAATTATCAGTCTTGGACCCCCAAGAATGGACGATACCATCCTTGGCCATGACTTTTTAACACATTGGAGTCCTGAAATTGATTGGTCACAGGGATTGATCACCCCATGCAATAAGTATATTTATGATTCTTCAATGCAGGTCAATAGGTAGTTAAACAAGGCGCCTGACAATGTCCTGATAGAGGACAAATCTCTTCCAGATGACTTGCAAGCATTGGATCTTTCTCTAAATGAGCAATAGGCTAACCCTTCTAGCTCAATCACTTCACTCAAAGAGGATTTAAATTGCCTCAAAGTAGTCGAATTATGCTCTCTCAATTCTGGTCTTCCCTCTACAGATTCTCTCGAGGATGATGAGGACAACCAAATCAATGTTGAAGCCATTAAATTGACTCTACTGGAAGTCTATCATGATTTCCTCAATGTTTTCTCAATCTGCAAGGCCGATAAGTTATCACCTCATCGACCCTACAACCATCAAATAGAGTTAATAGCTCCAGTACCTCCGGAAGGTCCTGTCTATTCTTTATCAAAGGAAAAATTTCAAGTTCTTCAAGACTAAATTGCAGAGAATGTAGCCAAAGAATTCATCAGAGCCAGTAAATCTCCAACCGGCTCCCCTGTTCTTTTTGTAAAGAAAAAAGATGGTAGCCTTAGGTTGTGTGTTGACTATAGAAAGCTCAACACAGTTACTAAGAAGAATGCATATCCAGTTACTCCTATTTCATTGCTTCTTACCCTTTTTAATGGTGCTAATTTCTTTTCTAAAATTTATCTTAGAGGCACTTATAATCTGATTCGCATTGCGGAAGGTCATGAACCACTGACTGCAATGCGCACTAGATTTGGAATTTTGGAATATTTAGTAATGCCTTTTGAATTATGTAAAGAACCATCTACTTTTCAAAATTTTGTTAATGACATCTTTCAAGATGTTGTCAAACAATTTGTTGTCGTCTACTTAGACAATATTTTAATTTTCTCTAAGACACTAGATGAACATATTCATCATGTTTGACAGGTTCTAAATCGCCTTTGAGATCACAGTCTCTACGCCAAGCACAATAAATGCGAATTCCATCTTAAATCTATTGATTTTTTGGGTTTTACGTTTTCCACTGATGGTTTAGTCATGGACGACAAAAAGGTCCAAAAAATCCTGGAATGGCCTGAGCCTGAAACCATTAAATACCTCCAAGGATTTTTGGGTTTTGCCAATTTCTATAGAAAATTTATTAAAGATTACTCTAAAACTATTTCAAATCTTACTTCTCTTCTTAGAAAAGATATTCCTTTTGTTTTTACTTCTACAGCACAAAAGGATTTCAAAGCATTGAAGACTGTGTTTACCACTGCTCCAATTCTTCCACACTTTGATCCTTCTGCTTTGACAATAGTCGAGACAGGTGCTAGTGATTATGCTATTGTAGGGGTCATTTCTAAGTTCAATCCTGAAACAAAATTGTTTCATCCTGTTGCTTTTGATTCAGGCAAACTCATTGTGGCAGAATTAAATTATGAAATTCATGACAAGGATCTTTAAGCTATTATTCATTGTCTTAAAAAATGGCCCTCTTTTCTTCTCAGCCTAGATAGTCCTTTTCAAATCCTGACTGACAATAATTCTTTGAAATACTTTATGTCTTCCAAAGTGGTAACCAGGTGTCAAGCCAGATGGGCTGAATTTCTGTCTGAATTTCCTTTTTATATTTCCTATTGCCCAGGTAAGAACTGTATTTTCCCAGATATCCTGTCACGTCGGGAAGACATTTACCCACAACGGGGGGTGCATTTGCTGACAAGAACCCAGAAAATGTAAATCAATTTTTAACAAATCAATGTTAACGACTCTTTAAATTAATTCAATGACAATTCAATCTTTCCAAAAACCACTATCCAACATCCTTGAAGCTCAGTCAAAGGACAATTATTGTTTAGGGATAAAAGACAAAATACTCTCAAAGCAAGGGGCCAAAAGATTTAGTATTGAATCGGGTCTATTATTTTTCAAAGGTAGAGTAGTCATACCCAACAATAATGAAATAAAATTATAGATTTTCAATAGTCAACATGATTCTCCATTAGCTTATCATTTTGGGGTTGATCAAACCTACCAGTTAATGGAGAGGGATTTCTTCTGGTCAGGAATGAACAGAGAAATCATGGCCTATATAAGATCTTGTTACAAATGTAATAGGAATAAGGCTCCCTGTCACCGGAAGCATGGGTTGCTTCAACCACTTCCTATTCCCTCTAAACCTTGGGAATCTTTATCGATGGATTTTATTTCTCAACTTCCTCTTTCTAATAATTTTGATGCTATATTAGTAATAGCAGATAGATTTTCAAAGATGTCTATTTTCAATAAAACCACTACTACTTCTACATCAGTAGATTTGTCAAAATTGTTTCTAGAATATGTATTTTCCAAACATGGCTTACCTAATGATATTATTTCAGATAGAGGCTCATTGTTTGTATCCACATTCTGGACTCAATTGTGTCGACAACTCAATATTAAGAGGAATCTCTCCACGGCCTATCATCCTGAAACCAATGGGCAAACAGAAAGGGTAAACTAAATCCTAAAACAATACCTTCAAATGTATGTCAGTTACCAATAAGACGATTGGACCACATGGTTACCATTGGCAGAATTTTCTTATAATAACTTGACTCATTCTTCGACATAACAATCTCCTTTTGAAACTGTTTATGGAAGACATCCTTGATTCAACTCAATCCATGTAAAAACTAGTCATCCTGCGGAACATTATCTTCAAACTATATCACGACTCCAAGAAGAACTTAAATCAATCATGGAATTAGCGATTTGAAGGTACAAGGAGCAGGCCCACAAACATCAACAATCTGCTCCTTCCTTTAAACCAAGCGACAAAGTATGGCTCGACGCACGAAACATTTGAACAACTCGGCCATCAAAGAAACTGGCTGAAAAATGCTTAAGACAATTCGAAATCTACTCTGAAGTCTCTAAAACTGCATTTTGACTCAAGCTACCTCCTAAATGGAAGGCTATTCACCCTGTTTTCCATGTATCTCTCCTGGACCTACCTGGCTTGAGAAACATACCTGGGCAGGAACCAAATTCCTCCGGAACTCGTCAAAGTAGAAGACCATCTAGAGTGGGAAGTAAGTCGTATCTTTGATTCAAGAATGCGCAAGGGGAAACTTCAATACCTCGTGGAATGGGAAGTCTTCCTTGATGACCCAGACAAAAAATCCTGGGAACCAGCCATCAATGTTTCTAATGCCCCTGAACTCCTAAAATCTTTTCATATTAAATATCCTTTAAAACCAAAACCTTAGAACTCTCTTTTATTTTTTCTCTTCTTTCTCTTTTCATTTCTTTTCTTAAAATTCTAAAACTTCTTTTCTTCTAAATAATCCTTACTCTGTTTTCTTTTTTCTTCTTTCTAAAGCTTTTTTCAACCTTCTTTAAAAATAAATAAATAAATTAAATAAATAAAATAAAATAAAATAAAATTAAAATTAAATTAAATTAAAAAAGTTAAAATTAAAAAATAAAATAAAATAATAAAATTAGAATTTTAAAATTCATTAAAATAAAATCTTAAAAATCAATAATTCCTTTAATTTTCTTTCTTTTTCTTCTTTTAAACTTTTCTTCTTTTCCCTTATTTCTTTTTCTTCAAACTATCAAAATTTTCCACAAACTCAATGCAACAATCTTTCTCAAACTTCACTTCAACCTTTAAATCTCTTTTTTTAAAATTCTTCAAACAAATTACTTCTTTCTTTCAAATTCTTTTTTTTCAAAACTATTTTTCTTGTTTCTTTTCAAAAAACCAAAATTCCTCAAAAAATTCAATAAATAAACTTTCACAAATTTTTCTCTCATTAAATTTTCATTTCAAACAAAATTTTTTTAATCAACATTTTCTTTTTTCTTACTTGAATTTTTCTTTTCAAAACTTAAACTAAAATTTCCTCAGCTAAACATTCTTTCTTTCCTTCTTTCAAATTTTAAAACAAAATTTTATTCAAATCTTTTCTTTTTTCCTTTTTTCTTTTTACGTCTCAAAATCTTATAAAATATATATCAAAATTTTCAATTAAAACAACAAAATAAAATAAATAAGTAAATACACAAATTGCTTTCTACTTTTTTCCTTCCCTCTTTATTTCTTTTCTTTTTCCTTCCATTTCAAATTTTCTCCTGTATTTTCTCCCGAACCAACTTCTTCATTTTTTCTAAAACCACCCTTATTTCCTTCCTGCATTTCTCAAATACCTCCTCCTCTCCTACCAGTACCACTTCCCCAATTTCTAGTAATTTTTCAGCCACCTTGAAGGAGGCAGCATCGACAATCTTGTCAACCTCACCACTTAAATCTTTGATGAATCAAGCTCGTCCACCCTGCCGAGGTTTCTTCGACCATACCTGGTCAAGAGTTTCTTCATTGTCCTCCCTCGAATCAATCACTGGTTGATTTTCCTCAACTGGCAGCAATGGCACAGCTTCAACAATTGGAGCTTCAGCAATGACATCTGAATTCTAAAATATACGGTCATCAGTAACAAAATTTTTGAAAAAATAAAACAAAAGCAGACTTACTTCAAAAAATGGGTCAGCCTCTAAAAATAATTTCAGAGTGACTTTCACCGTCACTTCCTTCTCCTCTTTTTCATCTTCGATGACCATCCACCGCTTCTTTGGTGTCCGTCTCGGGATGGGGACTTCATCCTCATCCTCTTCAACCAACTCATATACCTTTTCTTCCACCCCTTGTTTTTTACCTGTGGCCTGGGTTACCCAGGCTGCCATGGTATCCTTGACCTCCTCCTCAATCTTTTCCACCAACTGATCCTCCCCGACCAATACGTCCCAGATATCTTCGACCACCTCCTTGGTCTTTGGTATTACCCAGTATTTGGTTTTCGTAAACCGTCGTTTGATGTCCACGTTTTTTGATAGGGCATCACACGTCACCCGTCTCCAGCGGCAAAACTCGCATTTCTGGTGAGGACGTCGTGTAGCGGTGCTTTCAACGCAGAAATATTCCATCAATTTGCAGGCTGTGCAGGCTTGAGAATATTTCCGGGTAACAATTCAACCATCTGCTTTGGGGTGTGGAGGCATGGGAGTTGGGGTAGGACAAGTCAACATTTTAAATATAAAATAATTAAAAGAAGAATTGTGAAAAAGTAGTGTGGGAAAATTTTTCTCACACTCAACGGAGCTCGCCTTTTTATACCTGGGAATCTGTCACTCGCCACATGACACTCGAGGCAAAAGCAGCTCATTAAATCAATAATACAGATGTCTAAATCCATATTCAAAGTGCAGAAAACAATTCTACATAGCAACTGCGACTTTCCTTTGTGTACTCACTATTCAACTGCGCTAGTCTAAACTTTAAATCTAAATTAGTCAATCTCTCAATATATGTTTTAGTCTTTTCCTCAATAAGCAACACACAGCGCAATAGTTAATGTAATAGTTCGCTAAAAGGTTTATTAAGTATCTGTGGATTATTAAAAGGAGTAGTGAGCATGGAAGGGATGGTTAGTGGAGGATTAAAGGGTTAACAGATGATAGTGAGGAGGGTCCAGGTGTAACGGGTGTATTTTTGGTGGCCTGTGGTGTGCGGAATGATGGATGAGTATGAGGTCAATGCGAGGAGGAGTAATGGATATAAAAGGGGTTGGATTGTGGTTTGATATTCCTTTAGAATTAAATTATAAAACGTATATATAGTTAAAAGTGGTAAAGCTTCAGGTAAAATCATTATTATTGTATCTTTCCTCATTTTTATCAGTAATCATTTCTAAATCCTAAATCTTTGATTATTGAGTTCCCAACCCTTTGTGAGATCTTAAAGAATATTAATATTACCTTTAAATTATATTAGAATTCTTATCAAACATATCTCAAAGCAGTAGCTCTTCCTTCAAGTCATCTTTGAATCACTTCCTCGAACATTTCCTCTGTGCTTTGAAGAAGTTTCTAAACTACTCGCCTCAATCTCACTTCCAGGAACACCCTTGACCTTGTGTGTAGGTTGGTGACAGTATCAATGTTAGAAATTTTTCATTTAAAAATACCTCTTTTCTCCACCAATTGAACCATGATTATTTTTTAATATATTCCATATTGTGCCCCCAAAATACCTTTTTACTGAGAATTAATTTTGAGTTTGTGGCTTTCTTTTTGTTTTGTGAAATGCCTTTTAAAGAAGTACAAATTTCCAACTTTGAAACCCCCTATTTATGGGAATAAAAAATATGGCTATTAAAAAGTGTGAAACACTTATAGGTTTATTTTTTGTTTTCACACCATTCCACTTTCCATTCCTTATAATTTATTATATATTTATATTATTTTATTCTTTTAAAGATTATTATTCTCATTGCTTTCTTATCTGCTCTTGTGTGTCCCATGCTCCTACCCTCTAGAAACCACTCCATCTTTAAAATCCATATTTACTTTCCCCATTCATCTCCTCCCCCCTACCCTTCTGCCCCCTTTCTCTACCCTTCTCCATCCTAACTCACTCCACCTCATGTTTTTCACCCTCATTCTACCCATTTTGATACCCTCTACTCCCCTCTCTATCCAATCTTACTAAACCTCACTAAAAGGGGTAAGGCCAGACAAAAAAGGCTTGATTGTGGTGTGAAAGAATTGGTTTGGGTGTAGAGTAAAAAAAGTGCATATGCAAGCAAGAAGAATAGAATCAAATACAAAAGGGGTATTATGGGGTAAAGGAGTTAATAAAAGGATGAGAAAAATAGAAAAAGGGATGCTATGGGGTAGGAAGGCATTTGAAAGGGGCTAGGAAGGATAGGGAGAAAAGAAAAAGGGGTTGGGTGGGGTGAAAAGTCAAGGGGGAGGGTAGGGTAGGGGTGAGGAGCATTATAAAATAGTGTGGGAGGGGTGGAGAGTGCATCAAGATTATAAGGATAGTTTTTGAAAGGGAAGGGGTGTGAATAAAATTGAGAGGGGTGAAAAACTATTGAAAGGTGAGGAAAGGTAAAAAGTGTGTCAAAGAAGGCTGAAAAAACCTGAATATGGACTCTATTCTTTGGCCAAACAACAGAGTGCACTCTGTCAGTTTTAAGCACTTTTGTTCTATCTTATAAAATAATTGATACCTCTACTGTCTTGCTATATGTTCACCTCCATCCTTAAACATTACAGATTTATTGGCTGATGGAATTAAAGACTTGAATTTATGACAGAATATTCATTAATATAAAGCTATTAGCCATGAAATAATATTTCACTTTCTTAGAAATCATTTTACAAAAAGCTTCTGATAACTACAAATTAGATAGAAAGAAAAATATGGAACATTTTTATAAAAAAATTGAAAAAATGAACATAACCTATGTCAAAATTTTCAATTAATGCTCTTATTGATTTCATGAGATGAATGTATTTGAATTCAAACTTAATGATTAATTCTTTTGATGAGACTACAAAAATCTTTAAATTAAATTATTGTATCCAAATAATGATTTAACAAAAAATATCTTTAAATGTTGTAACTTTTTGTTTGATATTTTTTTAGGATTACTATACATACATAAATAAGTACCTGTAATAACTTAGAATTTGAGAAAAAAAAATAAGTAAGATTTCTTAAAATATGAATTATTATCAATTCAGTAAAAAAATAAACCACTTGAGTCCTTTATTTTACTACACTTTTTTAACTCCAATGACTATAGAAGTTTTAACATCAAAATATAACTTATTATTTATTGAAATTAGATTGAGCTACCAATGAGATCTGCTGTTCAACTGTATTTGAATCAAAGTTAAACTATGGGAAAAGTTTTTTATTTTAAAAAAATTTATATTAGATTTTCTAATTTAAAAATTAAGTGTATTTTTATATCAAAAAATTATAAATTAAATAATTTTCAGTCCCAGAAATAATAAGAGGTGATTGATCATTTTGAAAAAATATTATATAAAAATTGTTTGTAATTCTATTTTCTATTATTGAGATATGACTATTTTTTTCTGTATGATAGGTTAAGAAAATAAAAATTATCAAGATTCACAAATTATAAGCTTCATAAAAGGTAGCAGATCTTCTGTTTAATTTTAAAAAAATTTAAAGATGGAATTTTTTTAAAAATACAAATTACTTAGGGGCTTTTTATTATCTTCTTTTTTTTGGATATATACATATAAGCTCAAGGGAAGCCTAAAAATATAACCTGGGTTATTTTTTATTAAAGGGAATAAATAACATTACATAAATTGATATTTTTATACAAGAAAAGTATAAACTTAATTTTTTATTGTAAATGGTTACTGAAGAGATGAAAGATTCTCTTTCTACATTTATTTTCATAAATATAAATTAATACTGTTATATATATTCTATAATCCAAATTACTATAAATATTGATATTATCTTTTTTCTAATAAAATTTTATATTGATTTTATGTCAAGTGGGATTTCAGGTCTAGAAGATTTTCCAGGGAGGTCCAAGGACGGCAACAATGGGTTTCAGAGGATTCAAACTTGGTACGTATTTTAGTATCTTTTAAAGACTATTTTACTCAAATAACAAGAGGTAAAGAGGTAGATTACTATTATATTTAAAGGTTTAGAATCAGGGTGTTAATGTAAATACTAAAACAATAATTGATAATAATAAATAGTTTTTTGTATGTAATTATAATAAAGTAAGTAAGTAAGGAATGTTTTGAAAAGTACAAGAGTTAGGGCCTTTTATAGGCAAACATGAGGGAAATAAAGACACAGAATTCACACCATCTACTGCAAGGATGTGAGAAAGAAGCTGACTAAGAAGGAGTATATATATGACATAAGAAAAATAAATTAATTGGTACATCAACAAGGGCATCATTCTCATTGGTAATAAAGTATGAGTTCCCTTGGACTGTCACAATTAATACAACACATTTGAGTTAATTATATTGATTTCACAGAAATCCAGATCTCTCAATGAATTAATATAATATCTTAAAGGTTTTTATTATAATTTTATTATTAATTTTTATTCCCAATCAACTGAATTATTGAGCACTGTTTTAGGGAGTAAAAATGTATGGGACACTTACTAAAATTAATTATTTACGCTACTTAATATAATTAGCTTAGTTGGTTGTAAGTAATACATAAGTAAATATTAAATAATTAATTATTAATAAGAATTTTAAAAAAGGCATGGCTTCACCTCAGTAAAATAATTAATTATTTTACCAGGTAATTCTAGTAGCCTGGCTGACATTTTATATCATATACTTTTACATTGGATAGAACCTTAATATAATTTTAAACTTTCTGTGTAAGTATCATATTTCGAATATATGATTGATAAATATTTAAGCCATATACTTTTACTTGAGAATATGTTTTTAATTTGAGTTTTGATTCAATTCTGATAATTCATTTTTCTAGAAATTATTACTGTATACCTGAGCCATTTTATTTATTTATATTTAAACACCATGAAATTGAGATATTATGCCTATTAATTTAGAATATGCAGTAAGGCCTATATTAACCAAAATTTAATCTTTTTAATGCTACTCATTCCCCATAGGGATATTTAGAAATACCTATTTTACCTCTTGTACAAAAAACATCATATAATAGATCTTTAATGAGAGACTGATAGAATGATAAAAAATATCACTTCCACCTACTTCAGAGAGTCCTTGAAAAATAATAAAGTCTAAAATTACCTTTTAAACATTTCTTTTCACACCAGAAATTCTATTTAAATATGTGGTTTATATTGCCTGATGAGCACTTTTATTATCCCAAAAATAATACTCAAGCATACTTTAGGTTTAGATTACATTTGGAAGAGTTTTATATTTTTATATTTATTTTATCTTTAAGATTTATTTTAATTTATATTTAATTTTTTCCCATTAAAAACTTACTGGGCAGAAATTAATTTTTCAATTCATGAAACAACTTTACCAACTCATGATATTCTTATGAAATGGTGATTAAATATATCATAAAAAATTCCATAATCTCAGCTATATATTTCTTTCAATAAGGCTATTGTTGAGAGGGTCTTTAAGTCTAGAAGGTTTTACTGGATGTTCAACAGCAATGATAGGTGGATTTTGGAGATTTCAAAGTCAAGGTACGTATGGGGAATCTTTTAATTAATTACTCAATGTAAAAAGGGAAAATTTATTATTATTATTATAACTAATGGATTAGAAAATACGCAGATGTAAGTACTAAAAAATATGTAATAGTAATAAATATGTTATTGGTTTTTAAATGTAATAAAATAATATATAAGTAAAGGATGATCTGAAACAACCAAAAAAGGAGGCCTTATATAGACAAAAGAGAGAGAAAGAATGTAGTTAAAATACTATATACAGGAGTATGAGAGAAAAAAGAAAATTCCAGAATAAAATATTTCAAATATTAAGATTGTTCTATAAAGAATGTATTAAAATAATGTATTTATTCTATATGTCAAAATTAATTGTTTTATTTAAAAATTTCTGTAAATGTCACTTTTAAATAAGTAATTTGAATTTTTTGTATATATTTCATTTTTTTAATATTAATTTTTATTTCCTTCAACCTTCCATTGAGCACAGTGTTAATAAATAAAAAATATATGGGAAATTTAGTATTAATTTTAAATATTTACTAAATTTACTTTTTATAACTAGTTAATTTATTACAAGTGATTTTAAAGTAAATATATTATAATCAATAATAATATAAGAAATAAAAAAAAGGCATGGCTTGATCCCAGTAAATAATCAATTATTTTAATGGGTAAGTATAGCAGCCTGGTGACATTCCCTCATTCTAAAAAAAAACAATAAAAAACTGCTATGATTTTTTCTTTTTATATTTCTTTAGTTGATTAGGAAGATTAGATATTTCTTTCCCAGGTATCCAAGAATCATATTCAGAAGATTTATTCTTGAATCTCAGTAAGTATTCAGTATCTTTTTCAGCAGTAACTATTTTGTCATTTAGAATCTTATCAATATCTTCTGTATCAGTAATTTCATTAGGGGTCTTTATTGGTCTTCCCCTATTTTTGGGAAATAACTCACTATTGGATGTGTAAGGTTTCAAAAGAGATATTGAAAAAATTAGATATTTTCTGTCATATGGAGAATACAAGATAACTTCAAAGAGGAGCTGTACAAGATGCAGAAGGAGATTGCTGATATGGGCCCCCCCAGTTTTGGTGCATTGGACATGAATGGTGAGCCAATGCCAATGGATGTTGATTCTGACTCAGAGGAGGATGTCCCTTTGGCTTCATTTCCAAAGCCTGCTGGTGTTAGAGGTGTTGGTGAGGGATCTGGTTTGATTCCTGTGGATGGAAAATCTGTTGGTGGTTCTGGTCCTCAGGAGATTTCTAAGACCAAGGTAGTGAAGCCAAGGGCTCACTTTGAGAGGACATTAGTTTCTGTACAATCTAATTTTATGGACTCGGTTCTGTAAAGAATGAATCAGGGTCAGTTTTCCCTTTCTTATGGGGAATTGTACGCTATCAGTCCTGGTTTGGCTGATAGACAAAAAAAAATTGTTGACCAGGAGAAGGGTTTCTTTTGGTGAGGCGGAATACATTTGTGACTCTGCTGAGAAGTTTGATGAGGGGTTGGAAACTCATTTTTCTGGTCCTCTGGGTTATGTCAATGTCACTCTGAATGGCAGGGAGGCTAGGGCATTGGTTGATTCAGGTTCTCAGATTAACCTTATTTCTTTGTTTGAGGCTACTCATCTGGGCCTCCCCATCAAGACAGGAATTGGTGGAAATTTAAGAGGCATTAGTGGCCATGTCACTGAGTTGATTGGGAAATCCAAATTTGTAAAGCTGGATGTTAGTGGAGCCTCCAAAAAGGCTCATTTTTACATTGCCAAAGTTAATGTAAAAGCTGTTTTGGGTGGACCATCCTTGATGGATTTCCAGGCAAGAATTGGTTATCAGTTGGACATGGGAATCAGTTTGGAGTTGACCTGTGAAGATGAGAGGAGGCTTTACATGAGGTTATCATATCCTGGAGATGATGGTTGGGAGACCAGGCCTGGCTTGTCTTCAATGTGCCAGTGCATGGATTGTTGTAGAAGAAAAGAAGTGGGTGCTGCCTCTGGTTTTTTGGAGTGTGGTTCAGACTCTTGTGAGAGTGTGTCTTTTTTAGAGCAATAAGGGCTGATTGCCCTAGTGCTACAACCTCTCTCCAAGATGAGGAAATCCCAGGTTGTAGTAGGTCAGCTTCCTTGGAGATATACCAAGTGGATTTTCAACTTTCTATTGTTAATGTTTCTCTTCTCTGCAAGTAATCTTCATTTTTTTTATCAAGTATCTGTTCTCTCTCAAGATTTCCAATTATTTTTAATTCAAGTTCAAAAAAAGAAGATTGGCTATATATCTTTATTGAAAGATATGCCGAAAAGCTGTGGAGTGGTGAGATTGGGGTCTAAAAGTAAGTCCTCCAAATTGTGCACTGCTAGGGTTTCTTCTACACCTTTCAAAAACATTACCTTGGCCATGTCTGTGAGAATTGGGGAAACCCCTGGTTATTTTTGTAGGATGGAAGAAAACTCAAGAAAAGAAGATAAAAATTTCAAGATAACTGAGGAAAATCAAGAAAAAAATCTGAAGATAATTAAAAAACAAGAAAAGAATTATTTTTGTAAAGATCATCATGATCAATTTTTGGGCCTCATGCATGAGGTTAAACTGCATGAATTTTTGAAGAAAGAAGATTGTCAAGATCAATTTTTGGGCATCCGGCATGAGGATAAACTGCATAATTCTAGAAGATGTGATTCAGAAGATGAACCAAGGTTTGAAGATTCCGAAGATGGAAGTGAGGATAAAGATGTGGAATTGTGGAGAAGTTGTGGAGTGGTGAGATTGGGGTTTAAAAGTAAGTCCTCCCAATTTTGCACCACTAGGTTTTCTTCTACACCTTTCAAAAATATTACCTAGGCCACACATGTGAGCGATGGGGAAACACTTGGTTTTTGTTCCAGATCTTGTGGTGAAGATGTCCTGAAGATCCCTCAAGTTGACGGTGGAGCCTCAAAATACAAGAAGGTAGCGCAGAAGATTAGGCCTGTCAATGAGCCTAGTCTGTGGGCTTTAATCCTCATTTAAAGAGACCTCCTTTGTCAAGAGATCCATACTGTACTCCTCTGGTGAAGATCCTCCTGATTTTGTGGAAACAGCTTGGGTGACTGTGGAGAGGTTGTAAAGCTGTTAATTTTGGTCCTGATGGGTGGTTTTCTGATGAGGAAAAGAAGTTTTTGTTGCACGTTATTGTGCTCAGGGAGAAAGGGGTGGCATTTGTTTAAGAGGAAAAGGGTGTGTTGAAACACTCTAATGGGGAACCTTACTTGATTCCTGTGGTTTGTCATGAGCCTTGGCAAATAAAACCTATTCCAATTCCAGCTGCTATTAGGGATAATTTTATGGAGATTGTTAGGGAAAGAGTCAGGACAGGATTGTATGAACAATCAACTTCTAGTTACTCAAATCTAGTTTTCTGTGTTAAGAAACGGAATGGGAAGTTGAGGGTGGTGCATGATCTTAGGGCCTGAAATAGAGTCACCATCAAGGATGCGGGGTGCCGCCAAGTGCAGAGGACTTTGTGGATGCTTTTGCTGGAAGGGTGTGTTATGGTTTGGGTGATATTATGCGTGGTTATGATGAAAGGGAACTTCACACTGATTCACGGCCACTCACAACATTTGAGACTCCTCTGGGAAGATTTCAGCTTACTAGGTTGCCTCAAGGAGTAACTAATTCAGTAGCAGTATATCAAGCTCAAATGGATTGGATTTTACAGGATGAGGTTCCGACTCATGCTGGTATTTTTATTGATGACGGTGGAATTAAAGGACCCTCCACTGATTATGGAAATGAGGTGCTGAAGGAGAACCCAGTTATAAGGAGATTTGTTTGGGAATATGCAATTACTCTAGAGAGAGTATTGTTTAGGATTGAAGAGGCTTGTTTGACCATTTCTGGGTCAAAGTTTTGTTGTTGTGTTCCTGCTCTGTAAATCCTGGGTCATGTTGTATGTAAAGAGGGAAGGATTATGGCAAAGAAGAAAGTTAATAAATCTCAGTCATGGCCAAGGGTCAAAAATACTACTGATGTTAGGGGATTTTTGGGAGTTTGTGTGTATGACAGGATTTTTATTAAAGAATTTTCTTTGTTGGCTTCACCCTTGAGAAGGCTGACCAGGAAAGATGCGGAGTGGGAATGGTCTGAAGAGTGTGAAGAAGCTTTTCAGAAATTGAAGAAGGTAGTAGGTGAAGATATTATTCTTCAAAAGTTGGATTATGGAAGGGAAGCTAGAAAAATTTATCTGGAAGTGGACTCAAGTTTTATTGCTGCTTGTGCTGTTTTGTCTCAGGATGATAAAGCTGGGAAGTTCATGCCAGTAAGGTATGAGTCTGTAGCTTTTAATGAGGTGGAATCTAGGTATTCTCAGCCAAAGTTGGAATTGTGTGGTGTAGCAAAAATTTTGAAGAAGCTACAAACCATTTTGTAGGGGCAGAATTATGAGCTGCAGGTGAATGCTAAATCTCTGGCTCAAATGATCAACACACCTAGTCTTCCAAATGCTCCAATGACAAGGTGGGTGGCATTTATTCAACATTTTTCTTTTGACCTGGTGCACAAGCCAGGTAAGACTTTTACAATGCCAGATAGATTATCAAGAAGACCACCAACAGATGAATATTCTGATTCCGAAGGATTTAATGAAGATATTCAAGTGATTAGGGCCAGCGCAAAGGGTGCTGAAGATTTTTCTCTCCTCCCCCAAGAGGTTAAACTGGATGGTTCTGATATTGATTCTGGTGATCAGGATGTTTTTATTGATGAAGATGGGCCTGTTGTTTGGGATGGCTCAAAATTGGAGAATGGTGTTTTTATTGGTGAACTGTATTCTCTTTGGATTCAGTGGAAGAAAAAGGAGGTGCGGAGGTTTAGGGATTGGTGTCCTGGATGGGCCGGTTTTGTTGCTCATGTGTACACTGGAGATTTTGATGACAGGTTTGTACCCTTGGATATTTTTTTGTTGGATTTTGAAGATGAGACCTGGGGTCAGATTGGGTTTTATTTTATTATGATTAAATATCTGTTAACCTTAGAGAGGCCAGATACTTGTGATAATGATACTTGGGTGGCAATCAAGAAGAAGAGTCCTGGCCTTTATGTGTCAGGAAGGAGGTTTATGAGGAGGAGACATCCAAATCCTCAAGTGGTGGTGACTCAGAAGAAGGGTCAAGAATTGGTTTTGAAGTCTTTACATGAAGACCTTGGTCATAGAGGCTTTGGGGAGACTTATAGAAGAGGAGCAGATAGATTTTGGTGGCCGTGTATGAAGTTGGCTGTGCAGGGTTGGGTTCAATCTTGTGAAGAATATCAATAATGAAGTCACTCGAAACCTAAAGAGGTTAGCCGTGCTACTGGTGAAACAATGGTGTTTGGAAGAGTCAGTTTGGATGCTGTCCATATCAAAGAGGGCAGGTATAAATACTTGATTGTTTCCAGGGATGATTTGTCTGGTTGGGTTGAGGCGGTGCCTCTGGTGAATTTGACTGCCAAAAATGTGGCAGAATTTTCAAAGAAGGAATGGGTGTTTAGGTATGGGTTAATGAAGTTGGTGACTGTTGATGGTGGGCCAGAGTTTGGAGCTGAATTCAAAGAAGCTGTGGCAACTTTTGGCTCTAAAGTCAGAGTGGCTACACCTTATCATCCTGAAGCCAAAGGCATGGTTAAAAGAGGCCATCAAGTTATCAAGAATGCTTTGGTGAAAATGTGTGGAGATAGTGCTGAAAAATAAAGGCATTATTTACCCTTGGTGTTATTTGCTGATATAGTCACTGTGAAAAGGACAACTGGCTATTCCCCTTATGAATTAATTTTTGGGAAGAAAGCTGTTCTGCTGGTGCATTTGGAAGCTGTCTCTTATCTTGGAATTGATTAGGATGATATATGCTCAACAGAAGATTTGCTCTGTGCCAGGATGAAACAGTTGGAATGTAGAGAGGAATGTCAAGAGAATGCATACTCTAGAATGATGAAGATAAGAAATCAATCAGTCAGATACTGGGACAAGAAGTTGGCTCATAGACTCAGGAATCCCTTGAAACCTGGTTGTTTGGTTTTGGTGTATAATAGAAGTTTGGAGAGTCAGTGGGGAAAGATGTTTGCTGAAAGATGGAATGGACCTTACAGAGTCAGATCTCTGGTGTCTGGAGGTTCTTATGTTTTGGAGGAGTTAGATGGTGTAGTCTTAAAGAAGAGAGTGGCTGTGGATCAGGTGAAAAGATTTTATCCTAGAGGCACAAAAAGTGAAGAATATTTACTCTGCAATGAGGATAAACTATGGACCATTCTTTAAATTTGGATTTTGGTGATGCTGTGCATCTGTTTTGTTAGAAACTTTTTGTTAGAAGGTACCCATCGGTAGGGCTTCTAGATTTTGTTTTGGCAAGTGTGGGGGGAGCTGATGGGATGGCTTCTCTATCAACAGCTACCCCAGACTGTCTGTTTCCAACCCCTTCTCTTAACTTGGTTGAACCCTAGTATTGGTTTATCTTCACAGGTTTTTAGTTATCTATGACTTTGAACTGGAATTTCTTTTGGTCTTCAAGTGCCGGACTCTTCATGCTTATTGGTTTTGGTTAAATGTTTGGATTTTGTGTTTTTGTTAGAAGGTACCCAGGGGGGACTTCTAGATTTTATTTTGGCAATTGTGGGGGTAACTGATGAGCTGGCTGCTCTGTAGAACAGTTACCCCAAAATGTCTGTTTCAAGTATTTTGTTTGTCCTAGTTGAATCCTAGTTCTGGTTTTTTTATTCAGGATTTAAGTCCACTATGAATTTAAACTGGATTACTGGTTCAAGACGGGCTTCTTTGGTTTTGGTGGTGGATCACTGGTGGTCTCCCATAATTTTTACTTATTGAAGGGAACCCACCTAGTGATCATTTCTTTGGACTGGACTTTCTTTGGAGCTAGACTTTTTCTTTTCTTTAATTTTTCTGTCTATGGTTGTGTTAGATAGTAGCTTTAGATTATTTTCTTTTTTTTCTTTAAATTTTTTATGGGAGTTATTAGGATATAAAGCAGAAAAAAACACAAAATTATATTATATGGTTTCACCACATCTGGGTCACCTGGATTTGGGCAAGCATTGGTTGGGAAAGGCTCATCAATTGGCTGGGAAATGCTATTTTCTTTCTTTTTCTTATTATTCTCTCAATTTCTGTTTATTTCATCTTTATTTTTTATCTCAATTCATTTAAAAATTATTGAACAGTGCATCCACATCAACGTGCACTTGGATGTGGGTAAGGTGTCAGGAGATCAGCTCATCAATTGGCTGGGGGATACCATTAGTAACTATTATTTTTCTCATATTATTATTATTATTCATTTCATTTTAATTTTTTTCAACCCTCATATTTTTGGTTAATTTTGTTATTTATTTTCAAGTTTTTTTTGGTATGTTGGTAGTTTAAAATAAATAAAAATAAAAATAATAAAATAATAAAAACAAAAAAATAATAAATAAATAAATAAAAAAATAAAATAAAAATAAAGATAAAATAAAATAAAAATAAAGATAAAATAAAATAAAAATAAAACAAATTTATATATATATATTTCTGTTAATTATTTTTTTTCTCTCTATTTAGTGACTTATTAATTTCCTTCTTGTTTATTTTAATGTCTGGAAGAAGAAGCCTCTGGTGGTTGTTCCGGATTATGGTGGTGTTTTTGCTTTTTGTTAGGATTGGTGGAAGAGCTGTTTTCTTTGTGATGTAGGCGGCTGGAAAGTGTATATGGGTTGTAATGGTCAGGGACTGGATTGGAAGGTAATTTTTGGGAAGAAGTGGAAGAAGCGGGGATAAAGTGTTGGAAGGTGTGCTTGATTATTCTAGACATCTTCCAGTGGTCATTAAGGAGCTTTTTCCTCAGATTCTTTTCAAACTCTTTCAACAGATTATGGAGGGCAAAGGCCTTAAGCGTGTTTGAACACATCATGCTTATGTGTTGTTTCATGTCAGCGTGATCCAGAATTAAGGTAGTTTCTAGAGGTTGGCCCATCCCAATTGTAGTTTCAGGAGGCAGGGTTCCAACTACACGGAAGAATTAGATCAGTAATTTTTCTCTGTTAAAGAAATTGGATTTCCTAATTTGGTACTTACAGATTGGGAGCTCATCAAATTTGTAAGCGGCCGTGATTTGAGCTGTTGAAGAAAGCTGAATGGATGTTGATGGAGGATCAACCAGATAGAGATATGGATTCTAATGATCATTCTCTAAATGTTGTTGGGAAGATGGACTAGAAGGAGGGTGTTCCTGTGGCCTGGTTTGAGTAGCAGGGCTGCTGTTGTTGTTGTTGTTGTTTATATTATTTCTTGGCGCAGGTGGGTTAGATACTGGTGGAGGAGTGCCAGGTTGGTTGAAGTAAGGACCAGGAAAAGGTGACCTGGAAGCTGGTTGTGATTTTCTAGATGAAGATCTAGAAGAAAGGGAAATATCAGAGGAAAAATTGGCGGCCAGAGGAGAGGTGCAGTTATTTCTTCTTGAAGTAACAGGAGATTTTTGTTTGGAACCAGTGTTGCCTGCTCTGGTGTTTTCAGAAGGTCCTCTGGCAGGTCTTCTAGAGATGTTGGAATTTTTGGGGTTGTCTGAAGAAGAATTTTTGTGTGTACGCATTGCTCTGGGAGCACTAGGAGGTGGTTGCGTAGAGTTTTTGGTGTTTAATGGTGTATTTTAGCTGTTATCTGGCTGAATTCGGGAGTTTTGAGCCTGATTTTTGCTTTCCGACAAGGGGGTGGGCCGCCTGACGTTGGGAGGGCTACCTGGACATGGTCTGGCAGCCTGGGAGCTGATTTTGAAGCTTATTTGGCCAAATTTGCTGAGATAAAAGCAGATTCTTGAGAAGATAAAGCAGGTATTTTAGGGAGTGATTTGGGAATAGAACGGCCTGATATTCTGGAAGGAGCGGAAGATAAAGAAGAGGATGCAGGTCTAAGTTCTGGCTACCTGGTAGGAGATCTGGAAATATTTTTTTGTGAAGGTGAAGGCAGAGGTATTGGATAGTTGGGGTCTCTGTCACATCTTTTATTTTTAGAGTTGTAAGAATCACAGGCTCTGTTATAGAATTTGGCCTGAGGAGTTGGAAGAGTGAAAGTACAAGACCTGCACATGTGGATGCACTGTTTACAAGCATAGTCCTTTGAAGCAGTGAAACAGGGAAGGTCTGATGGGTCAAAATCTGGGGATTCAGCCATGATCTGTGAAGGAACAACAATAAAAGAAAAAAGATGAAAGAAAATTTTATCAGTGATGTGTAGATGATGAAGAAAGAGTGGAAGCTCAGCAGTCGGGCTGCAGAGCACTGTGCATGGATGTGGCTCCGCCCTTATATGCAAAATGAGGAATAGTCTGTCAAGACTTTAAAATGAACACTGGTAGTCCTCCAAGACTTAAAACTGGCTGGTTATTTAAATATTGCTTCAATATTTTTATTTTTTTATCACTACTGTGGATCTGTAGTCCGTCAAGACTTTAAACTGAACACTGTGGAAAGTCCATCAAGACTTTAAACTTAGAAATGGTACAGTCCCCCAAGACTATAAACTGAGGATGGTTGTTGGTTGAGTCCTTCAGGACTTTATACTGATAATGTGGAGTTGGTGTGATTCTGGAAGAGGGAATCCAAGGGGGAGTCTCTGAATTTTTTTAAGGCAAGTGTGGGGGTAACTGATGAGTTGGCTGTTTTGTAGAACAGTTACCCCAGAATGTTAGTTTGTTTTTCTGGTATTTAATGTTTTGATCTCTGGTTCTGTCTTTTTGATTCAGGTTTTTAAGTCCACCAAGACTATAAACTGAGGTTTTTTGAGTCCCCCAAGACTATAAAATGAGGGCTGTTAGTCCCCCAAGACTTAAAACTGAGGATTAGTCCCCCAAGACTTTAAAATGAGGAGTTTTTTATTTTTTATTTTTAAATCAAGATTTTCAGGCAAGAAGCAACTACAGAAAAGAATAAAGAGATGTAACAAAATGTTCAGAATTAGCTTTGAACTGGTGAATGAGGTTCTTCCTTTTCTCAAGGTCCTGTGGGTTCCTTGCAGGAGTGGATTGGAAGTCATTTAGAATGAGATGCTTCTTTTGAGAAGAATGTTGTTGTAAGTTGTCTTTGATGGTGGGCAATGGATTAGGCGGGGGTTCTTCAATGGTTCTCACATTGTCTTCATCACTGTCTGGATGGAAATGAACTGGAAATTGGTCAGATTGAATTTCAGTATGAAGAAGTATTGGGCTTACCATCAGAAGGACCAGGGATGGTAGAGCTAGTTTTTGTAGCGGGGTTGGCACTCTTTTTTGAAGGGTGTAATTTGTTGACCAGTCTGGGGATCAGGATGGATGGTCTGGATCTTTTGGTGCTGGTGGAAGGTGGATCAGGTTGTGGAGGAGGAGAAGATGTTGAAGAGGACAATGGACCAGGTCTGAAACAAGTCTTTTTCCTAGAGTGACAGGCATCACAGGAGGTTCTGTAGGGATGAGCTGGAGGTGCAATGGTACAGATGAGATTGTTGTCCATGCAGTATTGGCAAGGACCCATGTCAGTAGCAGATTTGGAGAGGAATCTGAACATGGTGGTTGTGATGAAATAGAATGTGGATGTTCTCTATTGGAGGGAGGATGTGGTCTTCCAAAATTGGTGAAGCCCTTTGTTGGTCTGTTTGGTGTTGTTTTGATATGTCTTAAATAGCATTGTTTAATAATTGGGTGTTTTTCTGGAATTATTCAGCAAATATTGGAACTGCAGGGATGTGGGTATTACCATCAGATATCCCTGGTTTTTCTCTATATATGATGTCTTGATGACATTTTTCATATTCTAAGTATTTAAGGGATTATTTCTCATTTTTCATTTTAAAAGATTGCTGTTTAATTTTGTTTTTCGCATTTTACAGGCTAACCTTAAGTCCTATGATTAAGTGCTTAGTACCATTAGAATGGGCTAATTTTTCTCTACATTTCATGTCTCAATGTTGTTATTGCCTAATTATGTGTTTTAAAGGTTTTAGTGGTTGTAGTTTATTTTTCTAAGTATTTTGGGTATTTTTGGAGGTTTTTGGTGGTTTTCTGGCTTCAGGGTGGTCCAGCCGTCTCAGGGGGACTTCCCGCCTTAGTGCTAGAAGGCTGGGAAGCATTTCTAGAGGGGTTTTATGCAATTTGGCACTCAGAAACGCCAAATTTGTTGGTGTGCATGGGCTCTTAGATAGTGGTCTGTGTGTATATAGTGAATAAGACAGTTTGGGGCAACTTTAATCATCATACAACCATCCAGAGGTGATATCCTTGTTCCTCACTCAGTTTTCACTGTTTTTTGGCCACAATTGGCTGTGTTTGTTGCAAGGTTAGTTCTTCATTTAACTCAACTTTGGCAACTGTTTTCTCTGGTGTAGTCTTGCAAGCTATATCCAGTATTATTGCTGTCTCTGGTGTGAATTTGCAACCTACATCAAGTATCATTACTTTCTCTGGTGTGGACATTGGTCTACATTTCAGTTCTTTGGTTTGGTAGTCTGTCTGGAGACTACTTTCTTGACTGATTAGGCAGTCAAGTGTGTTGGAAAGAGGCTTTAGAAACAGGAACCAATTTACTGTAGCAGGTAAATCTCACTTATATTTTTCTAAAGGGACAGGGGATTTTCTCTCTGGGTTTTCTCCAACTCCCTTGGTCAAGGCCTATAGCTAGTATTATAGGATTGTCTACAACGTCCCTTGCAGGGACTTTGGTTTCTCTGTGTGCATTTCACAGCCAGAGAAAAACTGGCTGTGAAATGCACTGCATGAAGCACATGCAATGTGCGGTGCTGCTGCATGCAACGCTGTGGTCTTCCAAAATTGGCAGAGGCCTTTGTTGGTCTGTTTGGGGCTGTTTTGGTATGTCCTAATTGACATTGGGTGAATAATTGGGTGTTTTTCTAGTTTTATTCAGTGAATATTGAGACTATGGGTATGTGGGTACTACCATTGGATAGCCCTGGAGTTTATCTATATTTCATGTCTTTATGACATTTTTCATATTTTAAGTTTTAAGGGGTCATTTGCTCATTTTTCATTTCTAAATGATAGCTGTTAAATTTTGTTTTTTGTGTTTTACGGGCTAACCTTAAGTCTTAGGGTCAAGTGCTTAGTACCATTAAGTAGGGCTAATTTGGCTCCATATTTTATGTCCCAATGTTGTCATAGCTTAATTTTGTGTTTTAAGGGTTTTAGTAGTCGTGGTGGATTTTTCTAAGTATTTTGGGCTTTATTGGAGGTTTTTGGTTGTTTTCTGGCTTCAGGGAGGTCTGGCCGCTTCTAGGCTGGTGGCCCGCCTCCGTTATAGAAGGCTGGGGAGCACTTCTAGAGGGTTTTTATTCAATTTGGCTGCCAAAAGCACCAAATTTGTGGCTGTGCATGGATTTTTTAGATGGTGGTCTGTGTGTACATACTGAATAAGACAGTTTGGGGCAACTCTAATTATCATACAACCATCCAGAGGTGATATCATTGTTTCTCACTCATTTTTCCCTGTTTTTTGGCCCCAATTGGCCATTTTTGTTGCAAGGTTAGCTCTTCATTTAACTCAACTTTGGCAACTGGTTTCTCTGGTGTAGCTTTGCAACCTGCATCAAGTATTATTGCTGTTTTCTGTGCAACAAGTGCACAGTGTTTTGTTTTTCTGGTGTGGATCTTTCTGCATTTCAGGTTTCTGGTTCTTTGGTTCTCAGTAATCTGCTATTGGCTACTGTCTTGACTTGTTAAGCAGTCAAGAAGTGTTTTGGAAGGGGTATAGTAACAGTCTCTAATTTTCTGTAGCAAATAAATCTCACCTGGTATTTCTCAAAGGGACAGGGGTTTTTCTCTCCAGTTTTACTCCAACTCCCTTGGTCAAGGCCTATAGCTAGTACTATAGGATTGTCTACAACTCGCGTTGCATGTGCTTCCCATATCTCATGCAGCTGATTTCAAGTCAGCTGCATGAAATATGGATGCAAGTGTGCAACGCATGTTTCTTGCAGCAGCAATGTGCGTTGCATACAGATTTGGCCACCTCCCAGCCTAGTAAATTGGCTGGGAGGGTGGCAAATGTAAAAGCAAGAAACCAAAGTTGCTTTTAGCAACTTTTGTTTCCCAAAATCAACACTTCCAGCCAGGGTAAACCTGGCTGGAATCACTAAATTTAAATGTAAGGGACCCAAGCCAATTTCAAAGGCTTGCGTCATAAATTAAGGTTTCCAAAAGGCAGCCAGTAGAAATCTGGCTGCTTTAAAAAGTAAATTTTTTAAATAAAATACATAAATAAAGAAGCATGTGTTCAAATAAGATATACAACACTCTGCAGCCGTTTAGAAACAGCCTTTCATTGTTACACATAGAAACAAAATCAAATGTTTCTTTCAGCAACATTGGTCATGTTTTGATATTTTGAACCAAGTAAGATCAGGAAAAAGTTCAAGGAAAAAAAATCGCAGAATTAAAACTCTACCAATTTAATATTGTCAGGCTGAGATCAAGTACAAAAACATGAACTAGCTTGAATTGTCAGTTGTCTAGAAGATTTTAATGGTCCTATATGAATACTGTAATTTAAATCCAACAAGTAGTAAAATATAATCAAAATTAAAGGTCTCAGAAATATAATTCTCACTATTTTTACATATGGCTTACAATCTTTTTAATTGGTAGAAAAATATATTTTATAATTCAGATACTATTCAAAAGTCTTATAAAAGTACTAATTGATATGTATTGTAATTTATTTGGTTATATTGGTTAAATTGTAATGATAAAGAATGTAGAAACAAGACCCAAAAAACCTCCTCCTTTTATACACACTGAGTTCCCCAATAATTCCCTTGATGTACCACCCAATACACAGTTAATGATGCCTCCAAACAACTAATAGACATGCCCATAAACGTTCCCAGTAACCCATGACATAATTAGAAGAGTAACAACTGTCAAAATCCTGCAATAATAAGGGAAATCCATCAAAATTAAAGAATAAGATAAAAAGAGAGTATATGCGTATTAAACAGCAATATAAAAGACTAAAAGGGGATTTTTTAAAGTTAATAGTAGCTTAATAATAAGGGGGATTAACTGTAGAATTAATGGGGCTAATCCTGACATTATACTACGTGAAATTCCCATCCAAAAATACCCATTATTGACTGAGAAACCACCAAAAACTCAAAAAAGAGTGTGAGATGTGGGGTAACTACATGCAGTCCTTGGAAGGTGCTTGCACAGGTAAATCCTTGACTAATTTTAGGGGAATTTAAGCGTGGTAGTGAAATAAGGCGCCAAGAGTGAGGTTATTAATGAAATTAGTGCATATAAAGAGGGTCAATGCATTATTAATTAAGCTAGGACACTAAATAAGTGCCTGTTGCCTATTTTAGTGTGTTTTCCCACAGTGGGTGTAGAATGTGGGGTAATTTTAGTGTGAAAAAGCTAACTTTGCTAAAAATGAAGCTATTCAAATGGGAGAAAAGCAGGCAGTATGTGGCCAGTACACAGAAGCCATTTCTGGCATAAAAAACACCAAATTTGAAAAGTGTTATTTTTATGCATTTAAATAGCCAAATCAATAGTCCTAAATGAGACAAATTGATCTGTCAAAGCACATTTTTGATATTCTCAAATTTATGGCGCATATAGTCAACTTTTAAGTGAAATAAAGCACATTTCTTGTTTTTTGCATAAAACAGTGAAAATAACAGCTTTAAGTGTACTTAAAAATTATTTAGCCTTATACTTAAGGCTGTTAATATTACCCTAACATTTTCAACTTAATATTAAGTACATAAGACTTATAAAAGGTGGATATATGCATGTATATAAGGTGTTATAATGGCAAATTTTGTATATTATCATAATTTTACTTATGTATACTGTTTGTGTACTCTTAAGTATTATTCCCATGTATAGCTCATGTGTTTAACATAACGTATAAGTACTTTTTACTCAGTCCTGGGGATATACAGGCTGACACTTTCCCACCCAAAAAAAACAATAAAAAAATGATAAGTTATACATTTTATTTATTTATTTGTTTAATTTTCAGGTATTCAGATTAATTCTGTAGCATTAAAGATTATACTTTAAAGAAATAAAACATAATAAAATATTATGAGTACTGGTTTTTTAACCCCTCAGCTGGTTGAACAGAACTTTATTTCTGTTTAAATATTTTAAGAAGGGTGGATAAATTAGAAATTTCTTTTTCAGGTATCCATTTATCAAATTCATTTGATTTCCCTTTAAATCTTAATAAATACTCAGTTCCTTTTTCTTTAGTAAGGATTATTATCTTGAGTATTTTTTCAATCTCTGCTTTTTCCACAATTTTTTCAGGTTGCTTTTTAGGCCTTCCTCTTCTTTTTGGAAATAAGTCAAGATCATTTGCATGGTAAGGTTTCAATAATGAGATAGGGAAAACTGGATGTTTCCTATCATATGGAGCATATAATATGACTTCCACTGCATTATTAAAAACCATTTTGCTTACTACAAAACGTCCTAAAAAGGGATCCTTTAATTTAACATTACCTTGTAAGTTAAAATGTGGTGTTGATATAAGGACTTCATCTCCCTTTTTGAATTCAAATTCTTTATGAGATTTATCCCACCTTTTCTTTTCATATTCAAATGCTTTTTGGATGCATTCTTCTGCATGCTTTCTACACATTTGTTTTATATGAATAAAGGATTTAGTACCAGGGTGTATATCTAACCTTGGTAATTTATTTAAATGATTTACTGGGGTATTTGGTACATATCCCAGACAGAGTTCAAATGGTTTCTTCTCTGTTACAGAATGAGTTGTGCTGTTATAAGCAAATTCAAGGCCAGGAATTAATGTTACCCAGTCATGTGTGAATTTCTCATTGTCTTTGTATTCCAATCCAAAGGCACAATATCTTCTGATCATGTCTTCTAGAGTTTGTATCATTCTCTCAGCCAGCCCATCATTTTGTGGATGGTGTGCTGTAGACAATTTTAATTGACAAGCTAATACTTCCATCAAAGATGTCCAGAACTCTGAAGTGAATTTAGGGTCTCTGTCAGAGATTATGGATTTAGGGAACTCAGAAGTATTCATCATCTGAGTCCACCATAGTAATTCCAAGTCTTTTGCAGATACCTCTTTATGGGTAGGGATAAATTTAAACATTTGTGTTAATCTATCAACTATTACCCAGAAAGAACTGAAACTTTCTTTTCCTGCTAATGGCAAGCCAGTTACAAAATCCATGTTTATAATTTCCCATGGAGCTTTTGGCTGCTCTATTTGTTGTAACAACCCAGCTCTCTTCCCAGTTAATCTTTTAGATTTCTGACAAGAGTCACATGTTTCAATGTATTTTTGTACATATTCTTTCATGTTTATCCACCAGGCTGTGTTTTTAACTCTTGTTAATGTTTTGTTAAAGTCAAAATGACCAGCTAAGATGTCATCATGAAAAGTACTTAACATTAACTCTTTCATAGAAGGTGGTATCACTATTACATTACTTAACTTTTTCCTGTAATATATGTATCCATCTTCAATTGGCAGTTTACCTTCTTCCAACGCATTTCTATACTTTGGAGGCAAGGTTTTAATCAATGCACTCATGGAGGCATTAGTTGGATCATTTAGAATGGTAGATAGTTTAATCAAATCTTTATCAGATGAATAATTTTCCATTATATTTTGCATAAATTCTTTCTCTAAATCCACTATATAAATCCCAAATATATGTATAACCTCATTTTCAGGTACATAAGCTGGGTTGTCATCATCATTTGGCAAAGGACTTCTTAATAATAAATCCACATTAGAATGCAATGTTCCTGCTCTGTGAGTGATTTTCATTCTTCCTCTGTACTCCTGTAAAGATAGTTTCCATCCAAACATGTGCCTATTAGAGGTTTTCATGTTTAGTAATGATTTTACTGCACTGCAATCTGTTATAAGTTCAAACTTCTGGTCTTCCAGATAGTAATGAAGTTTCTCCAAAGCCCACACCACGGCCAAAAATTCTAGCTGTGTGGCACCATACCTTAATTCTGTTTTTCTTAAGGTTATGGATATATAACAGGTGACTACTTCAGATAATTTTCTATTTATTATCTGTTTCTGCTGTAAAGCAGCACCTAACCCTATGAAGCTTGCATCAGTGTACAAGATAAAAGGTAGGGTGAAATCTGGCAGTCCCAATATTGGAGCTGACATTAAACATTCCTTTAATTTATTAAAGGCGTGTTGTCTTTCATTATTCCAAATGAAAGCTTCATTTTTCCTGATTAATGTTGTTAAAGGAGCTGCAATGGATTGGTAATTTTTAATGTACTTTCTGTAATATCCACACATACCCAAAAAACTTTGAACCTCTTTTACATTTTTAGGTATACCAATGTTTTTTATTGCTGCCACCTTATTCTGGTCAACAAAAATTTGTAATCCAGATACAACATGTCCAAGTACTTTCAAGGATTGAAATCCAAGCTTACATTTCTTTAATGCAATTGTCATTTTTATTTCATCCATCTTTTGAAAGACTCTTTCCAGGTGATTTAAATGTTCATCATATATTTTTGAAAACACTATGATGTCATCAATATAGACCAAAAGCCATCCTTCAACCATTTCCTGATGGAAAACACTATCCATTAATTTTTGGAAGACTGAAGGCTCATTTTTTGGGCCAAATGGCATTCTCACATACTTAAATATACCCATATGTGTGGTTATTAATAAGTAATTTTGAGAATTCTTTTCCAAAGGAATCTGGTGGTAACCCTTTTTTTCCATCCAGACAGGAAATGTATTTTGCTCCTTGTAAGGTAGCATGGATAGAAGCTATCCTTGGTAGAGGGTAAATATCATCTACAGTGTATGTATTCAGAACTCTATAATCACCGCATAATCTTGCCTTATATTTTTCATAAGAGATTAATACTGGTGAAATAACACAATACTTAGGTATTGTGTCTTTTTTTTCAACAATACCCATTTATAGCAACATTTTTATGTTGTCTTCAATATCTTTCCTTTTTGCAGGAGAAGCTTGGTAAGGTTTCTTTTTCAAGCTGCCAGGAATATTATCCAAATCACAACTTAAAGAGATTTTCATCTCATGGTCTTTGACCAATCCTAGTTCATTTGAACCATGAGCAAATGCCATAGGATATGATTTAATCAATCTCAAAATATTTTCTTCTTCAATTTTTGAGAGTTGAGGACTGAAAGAGGCCTTTTGGATTTCATTGTCCAATTCTACCACTTCAGTGGTGGCTCTTCCACCTTGCAGTTGTTCCTCTCTAGGAGAAATGGCATATACTGAATTTTCAGAACATATCTTGAATTTTCTCTTACCATGCACACCTCTAGTGAAGCAACTGTTTGCAGGATCTAGTTTAATGCCAAATTTTGTCAATAAATCATTGCCAATAATAAACCAATCACTACAACTTTTATTATCCATTACTACAAATTCACATACTGCTCTAACATATCCATTATTATATTTAAAGAATACAGCAGTTTTGTATTTGCCAATTGGATTTAATACTGAACCAAAACCTCTCCAGTTCTTTTTTGAACAGGTTCTAGTTTTTCCTTTTACTTACTATCAAGTTTCATTAATGTCTTAATTGAAACTACACTACCTGCAGCCCCAGTGTCAAGAATGGCATCCATTTCTTTTCCACATATAATAACAGGCGCTCTGATAGGTGTTATTTTTTAAGTATCATGAGATACATCTTTAATTATTTCAGCTTCTTCAATGGAAGTTAAAGATGTATCTGTATGAGGTATTGCATCATTCAGGAACATAATATCCTGTTCTAATACATATATCTCATTTTCATCATCACTGTAAGAAATGTTACTTTTACAATCCTCACTAGATTCTTCCTTTTCATCTTTGTGATTACTTTATTCAGAATCTTGTGAGTTTTCAATAACATTTATTCTTTTCTTACAAGTATGACCTTTAGCCCAAGGTTCATTACATTTTTAGCAAGTGTTATTTTCTTGTCTTTTAGGGACAAGGGGAGCTGAAGGTTTTTTCTTCTCTACTGGTAACCTATTTGTAGTAGGTTTTACTACCTCAACACTTTGCTTGCAATTATTATACCTGGTTTCATATTTGTGGTTCAATAATACTTCATTGCATATATTAATAAACCCAGAAGTATCTATGATGATTTCAGTTCTAGCTACAATAATGTCTCTGAATGATATAGGCAATTTATATATTATTTTTTCTTTCTACTCATCATAATCCATTTTTGGATCCATGGCTTTCATGATTTTTATTAAATTCATTAAAAATATCATGGGTTTATCTCCAGCATTTGTATTATATCTGGCTTTCTGATACAATCTTTGTTGAGTGATTCTAAATTTTGGGCCACCAAATTGCCTTTCAATTAGTTCCTTCCATTGATTCCAGGAGTAGTTAATTCCCTCACTCAATACAAATTCAAACTATAATAAGGCCACATCTGTAAATAAAGATATCAATTTTGATGTAATTTATTTATCAGGTAATTTGTATGAATATTTTAAGTTATCAATTCTTTGAATGAATTGTTGCCAATCAGATTTTAAATCCCTGTCAAAAGAAGGGTACTGATCTAACTTAGGCAAGTTTTTTTGGCTAGTTTTTGCTTCCATAACCTGAGGATTATTGAGAAATTCACTTACTTTAGAAAGATGATCATTTATTTCATCCTTTACTGATTTTGTATTCTCAGAGCCCATGAAACAGTATTAATGTTCAATCATTGGTCTATCATCTGAGTGTTTCATAAAAACTGGTACTCTTTCCACATAAGAGGTATTATCTTTTATTTTATCAGTATTTTTTCAAAATGTTAGCATTTTCAATTTCTACTCTTTGTAACCTATCTTTTACTACAGGTACATGAGTTAAGGTATCATTCACATTTGAAAAAGACAATTTTACATGTCCCTCTATGGTAGCCATAATATTCTGAGAATGTTCAAATTTATTTTCTAAATTTTTAATCTCAGAGTTTAATCTTTTGTTTTCATTGATAAATCCATTATTTGAATTCTCAATAATTTTTAACATATTGGCTGTTGTACTCAATGTTTGTGTGAGGTTTAATAATACACTTTCTGTATTATTGTTTGACTCTCTAGAGAATTCTTCCAATTTTTCAATTCTTAATAATAATTTACTAATTATTTTTGATTCCATTGGATTTTCTTTTAGAAAATATTCAATTTTTTCTGTGTACAATTCGGAAGACTAAACATCAGGTTAAATATTTAATTCATTTGGTTCCATTTTTATATTTATAGCATTATCCTGTTGGTCAATAAAACTATGTACATTGTCCTCATTTAAAGACAATTTTAAAATTTTATTTTAAAATGATTAATTTTTTAAATTCTTATCAATTATATCCAATATATCTCTATCAATTTCATTACCTATAAGTAATTCATTGTTAGGATTATATAATTGATCCTGAGAAGATGAATGACTTACCAAGGTCTTATTCCATTTCCCCTGCCTCTCCTTGGCTTTCCCCTGTAAGGGTGACTTCTGGAGCCCTGCTGTTGAGGGTTGTTGTAGTTTTGGGCATACCAATCCCACTTCCATTTTCTTACAGTAATTTTTTGGTCTGCCTCTTGGGCTGGAGGTGCTGCTATGGAGCTGTTGGGTGCCACTTTTGGTGGTTGAGCCTTTATTTCTACTAGAGCTTGATTGACTTCTACAAAACCCTGAGCTGCTCTTTTTTCCAGATTGTTTATCTGGTCCACTATATTGTTGACTCTTATTGTCAAGGTGTTCAGTAGAGTGGAGAGGGAGTGAATTTGTTCTTGTAAAGTATTTCTTGTTTTCTTTATTGATACCTGGTTTAACAGTTTTTCCCTTTCCACCAGAGACATTTGTGGAGTTTTGCTGTTTGTGTGGGAATCCTGGCCCTCCATTTGAATTTCCTGTAACAGGTCTTTCAGCTCTAGGTCTTAAGCTATAAGGTTTTGCCTTATTACTCACAATATCATTGTTGTCACACATTTTTATGTGGAATTTAATCAAAGAATTGAAATTTGAGATTTTTAAAACTTCAAAAAAGGAGTTTTATCAGCATTTATCAATACCACTGAAGACAATTTTATTGCTTACTTGTAGGTATGAAGTGAATTTATAAGTGTAAAAGTCAAATATACTTTTATGTGGTCACTTGATTTAACTGGTCTACAATATGTAGCTGTGTTTTATATTTAAAAAAGAAAATCTGTCAGTAAGATTCTTTCTAAATATTAAATGAATTTTACAAACCAATTAAAAGGGATTAAGAGTCCTGTTAAAAGAAAACAATTAATCAGTTTAATTGGTTTGTCATCTGCAAAGATCACAAATTTAATTGGTCTATTGACAGACTCCCACTAATAACAATTTTATGTTAAATTAGTGGTAAAAAGTTTTATCTGCAATGATCACAAAATTAATTGGTCTATTGACAGACTCCCACTAATAACATTTATATGTTAAATTAGTGGTAAAATTGTTGATTCAATATCACAATTTTATTATATAACAGGGCTTATTTTTCTGGAATCACTATATAAGTGACCCCAACCTGTTGCAATTATCCAAATATTTCTATAGGGATTTTATTTACTTGTAGCCTCTTTTTTTAATTTTTACTTACTGGAAGATAATTAACAGAATTCTTGAGGAAAGGCCCCCAATTGTCAGGCTGAGGTCAAGTACAAAGACATGAACTAGCTTTAATGGTCAGGTTTCTAGAAGATTTTAATGGTCCTATATGAATACTGTAGTACAAATCCAATAAGTATTAAAATAAAACTCAATATAAGGGTCTCAGTAATTCTAATCTTACTAATTATATATGGCTTACAATCTTTATAGCTGGTAGAAAAATAGATTTAATAAATTCAGATACTATTCAAAGACTTCATAAGTACTGTTGATATTTATTGTAATTGTATTGGTTATATGTTTAATTTTAATGATAAAGAATGAGGAAAATAAGACCAAAAACCTCCTCCTTTTATACACAATTACTTCCCCAATGACCCCTATGATTTACCAGCTCAATACACAGTTAATGACGCCTCATTATAGTTAATAGACATGTTCAGAACCAAAAAGATTTACTAGTAACATAATTAGAATGATATCACCTGCCAAAATCCTGTAGTAATAGGGACAATCCATCAAAAATAAAGAATAAGCAAAAGAGAGAGTATATGCATATTATTTATTAATATAAAAGGCCAAAATGGAAAATTAAGACTTAATAATACTTAATAATAAGGGGGATTAACTGTAGAAATTTTTGGGCTAATCATGACATTATACTACGTGAAATCCTCATTCAAAAATAACCAAAATTGACTGAGAAACCACCAAAAAACCCAAAAAAGGGTGTGAGATGTGGGGTAACTACATGCAGTTCTTGGCAGGTGCTTGCCCGGGTAAATCCTTGACTAATTTAGGCAAATTTAAGTGTTGTAGTGAATTAAAGCGCCAAGAATGAGGTTATTAATGAAATTAGTGCATATAAAGAGGGTAAATTCATTTATAATAAAGCTAGGACACTAAATAAGCGCCTGTGTAAGAATTGCGTCAGTAGTTTTCTCTGAGAGGAACCAATAATTTTCATTACTCACCTGTAAGAACTGTGTCAGTAGTTTTCTCCAAGAAGAACCGAAGAAAATACTACGCATTCTTAAAAATTTAAATACAACTTGCTAAGTAACCTAACCTATGTACATAACACCCCCCGCTTAGCAATTTCTAAATAACCCAGCAAACATATAGACAAAAGAGAACATAAAGAAATGAAATGAAAAAAAAATTAGAAAACACTGAGAGAATTCCTATTTTCATGCCACACAGTTGAACCCAGTGATTTGGTCAATAGATCAGCTATTTGTAAATTACTAGGTATCCATTTAATATTTATTTTCCTCTCCCTTAATTTTTTGTTTACAAAGTAGAAAGCCCGTTCAATGTGTCGGCACCTCTTGTCACCAGGATTGTCCGTGGCTGCTATGATTGCACTTCTGTTATCACAAAATAAAGAACTAATATCTAGCTTATCAAAAAGATCCAACAACAAGTTCCTCATCCACATCAGCTGTCTGGTTGCGTTTGCCATCGCAATGTACTCTGAGCTCATTGACAAGAGAGTGACCATAGACTGCCTCTTGGATTGCCATAAAATCGGAATCCCATTTAAGAAAAGTACATGCCCATTTGTTGATCTTGCGCCAACTCCCCCCCAGGTTGCATCCAAGTAAGCTTCTGTTGTAATTGGTGATTTTTATGGAAAGATATTTAATCTGAGCAATTTTGTAAACTCCAAATATTGAACTAAGTGAGAAATAGCTCTCCATTCTTCATCACCTGGGCATGACGCATACCTTGCCAAAAAATTAACTGGAAATGCCAAATCAGGGAGTGAACCTGCTACAAGATAGCTCAGTGCTCCTATTATTGATAGAAATTTTTTAGAATCTCAACCTCCTTTTTTTTAAGTGTCGTTATGCTCATGGACAAAGGTAAAGGTGATTTAGATTTCACACTACCTGGATTCAAATCTTTCAGGATCCTGTTGATTAGCGCAGGTTGAGATATTGAGAAGCCTTTAGAGCAGCATTACACCTTGAGACATACAACAGAATCCACACCTTCCATCCATCTGATTTTCATTTTACCTGCTAAATCAGATTCCAACTTTTTCAAATTCAGCTCATCACTACATGTAACAACCCCATCATCACCATGGACCCATACAACTCCCATGCTGCCTCTGCCTTTAAAAATATAAAAACTTGTATCATGCTTGCTGCTGATATAGCCAATAACCTCAAGGATTCTAGCCAGATGTCTCCACCAGCAACGGGCAGCTTTCTTTGTGCCATACAATGCTTTTTTGAGCCTACAAACTTGGTGAGGATTTCCATTTGTAAAGCCTTCAGGTTGCTTGACATAAATGGTTTCGGTTTAATCACTGTGCAAATAGGCGGCTGTTATGTCAAAAGACTTGACAATCCAGTCATTATTTGCTGCCAAAGTGAGTAGTACACGTAGTGAAACAAAAGTAGCTGTTGGTGCAAAGGTATCAGTGAAATTGGTCCCTTCAATTTGTTTTAAACCTTGAGCCACATATCTGGCCTTATACTTTGAAATTTCACCATCAGTATTTCTCTTGATTTCAAAAACCCACTGAGCACCCAAAACATTAGCTTCAGCTGGTAGATCAACTATATCCCACCCATTCATATTGGATAAGTAGGTGAGCTCCACTTGACAAGCATGCTTCCACTTTTCTGCATCAGGTAGTTTGCAAGCTTGTGTAAAGGTTTTTGGTACATGTTCACTCAGAGCAGCAGCATGTGTTTCAATGTGATCAACAAGCTTATCCTGAGCCTCTATGGTTTCCTCAGTTGTGAAATCTCCTAATGACAAATGATTCATGACATACTCAATGGAGCCCTTCTTTTCTGGTGGTTCAGGATCAGATGGTGAGACCACATCTCCGCAGAATGTTTCCATTGCCGAAGCTACAAACTTTCTGGTTTCTGGATGTAGAAAAATCCACCCGTTGCCCCCCTTTTCAAAACCAACAACCCTGCATCTTAAACTCCTATGGTCAAGTTTATTTCTCTTTTCCTGTGGAATATGTAAATACACCCACTCGCCAAAAACCCTGAATTTCCCAATAGACGGTTTCTTATTAAAAATAAGTTCATGTGGAGTTTTGTCAATTTTTTTTGTATTGGGGATTCTATTGGGAATGTAGGATGCCCAGAGATACACAAATGTCCACATCTTGATGTCAAAACCACTACCTACAAAAACAGTTCTCGCCATATTGCCAATTGTGCAATTAAATTGTTTGGTGGACCCATTTTGGCCATGATGGTATGGCATAGAGTGTTTATGGAAAATACCCTGATCAGAAAGAAAGATGCTAAATTTTTTGTTGTAATACTCAGTACCATTATCTGTATGCAGTATCTTGATCTTTCTACCAGTGAAATTTTCTAAACAATTTTTGAAGTCAATGAAAGCTACTAGAACATCAGCTTTTGACTTTATCACATGAACCTCACCATAAGTGGAAAAAGCTTCTCTAAATAGCACGGCATACACCTCACCACCTGAGGAAATATCTGGGAGGGGTCCTACCACGTCTGATACAACAATTTCCATAAGATTGAAATCCCAATCAGATGTGATTGCCGTCTGTCTCTTGGTGCCTTTTGCTACAGCACACACGTCACAGAAGAATTTCCCCGAGGGTAGACTCAAAGGTAAGTCTGCACAAAATTGATGTTTAAGAATGTTCCTAATGACTCTGATACTTGCGTGGCCAAACCGCCTGTGCCAAAATAATAGAGAATTAGTAGGTGATGTGGGATAGTGTCAGTATAGTCTAGTATATAAGTATGATATAATAGTGTTATTTTATGGTCCTACTACTTATTAATAAATGATTTAGTGATTAAACCTCAGGGGAAGACTAATAGAATAGTTATACTCAAATAAAACTCACAATACTTGGATTTAAATGCGTGCTAGTGGTGGAAAATAGAAGAATAAAATATAGTTATAGCTTTATATAAAGATAATATCAATTTATAAGGGCTTTATAATATATTTTTGAATGCTAATAATTGTATTGTAGTGTTTGTTTGAAGTGTAGTAATTGAATGATGATAATAAACCGTCAAAATCCCCCCTTACTTATACCCAAATCCACTGGAGTGCACAGACCTTCAATCCAGATGATGTCACTGCTATCCCCAGCAATTACAGCACTGTGAGGGCCCATCACCTCCCCATGGCGTCCACTTCAAGCAGTTTCAACACCCAGACCTCCAGTAAGGACCCTCCATCACTATTAATAATAGCACAGAGTCATACCATAAATAGAAAACCCAGATAAAAGCGGATACCATAAAGAAACAGGTAAAATAAATGATCAAAAAGAGATTTAATGGAACTAAAAGCATATAAAGGAAACAAATAAAATGTCCAAGCCCCCAATAACATCCCCAAGCATCCACATTAACCCAGAAACATCCTTCTAACCCATAAATCCGTGAATAACCATCCAAGGAAGTAATTTTAGTTGTCCAAACTGGGTGTATGCACCTGATATAGGTGTCTATGCTTCTGTAGGCGTTGTGAGTCCACTGATTTCGTCCATATGACCTAAAATAAGCAGAAAAACAAAGGTTATAGGCTATTAAGGGGCTAAAACCCACTTATATACCTAAATATACATAATATACTGCATATTCCACTGAATAAGAGATTTATGTATACATATAAGCTTATGTATGTCAATAACTACTTCATATCACTTAAGATAAGTATATTATGACTCCATTAACACCTTAATAAGTACTATTAGGCCATGGATAAGCTATTTAAACTATTATAAATTATATAATAGAATAATAATTATATATATATATAATAAAATAATATATATTATTATTTTAACCTCATTTTTAAGATATAAGCTTAATCTAGTTAAGGTTATCTTATTTTAAGCATAAGAAATACTCAGTCCTAAGGATATTTAGGCTGACACTCCCTCACCCCAAAAAAAACAATAAAAAAAATGTTAAGACATTTTAATTAAATTTAAGGAGTGAAATAATAAAATAAAAAAAATAATTTTTATAATACATATACTGAATGAACAGTATTATTTAGATTTAAATTTTTTCAAGAGATTTTTAAGATCAGAGATTTCATTTTCTGGAATCCACTGGTCATATTCACTTGATTTATTTTTAAATCTTAATAGATACTCAACTCCCTTTTCTTTAGTAAGGTGTCTCTTTTTAAGTATCTTTTCAATTTCTGCCTTTTCCACTATTTCTTCAGGTTGCTGTTTATGCCTTCCTGATCTTCTTGGAAATAGAGCAGTATCATTAGAATGGTATGGTTTTATAAGAGAAATAGGAAATACTGGATGTTTTCTATCATAAGGTGCATATAGAATAACCTCAACAGCATTATTACCAACCATCTTTTTAACTACAAATGGTCCAATGAATGGATCCTTCAATTTAACATTACCATTTAAATTGAAATTTAGCATTGAAATAAGGACTTCATCACCCTCTTTGAACATTTGCTCTTTATGGGCTTTATCCCATCTTTTCTTTTCATACTCAAAAGCCTTATTTATACATTCTTGAGCATGTTTTCTACATAGTTCCTGCATCTGAAGAAAAGATTTAGTACCTGGATGAATATCCAATCTAGGTAACTTATTAAGAGTTTTAGCAGGGGTATTAGGTACATAAACCAACCATAACTCAAATGGATTTTTGCCAGTGACAGAATATACTGTACTATTGTATGCAAATTCTAAACCTGGGATAAGGTTTACCCAATCATGCGTGAATTTGTCATTGTCTTTAAAATTAAGACCAAAAGCACAGTATCTTCTTATCATATCTTCTAAGGTTTGTATCATTCTTTCTGCTAGCCCATCAGTTTGTGGATGGTGTGCTGTAGAAAGTTTTAATTGACACCCTGAAACATCCATAAGTGACGTCCAGAACTCAGAAGTAAATTTAGGATCTCTGTCAGAAACTATTGCTTTGGGGAAACCTGCTGTATTTAACATTTGTGTCCACCATAAAAAAGCTAAGTCCTTTGCAGAAACCTCTTTGTGGGTAGGAATAAATTTACACATCTTTGTAAATCTATCTACAATTACCCAGCAGGAGTTATAACTCTTATTCCCTGCTATTGGCAAACCTGTTACAAAGTCCATGTTAATGATTTCCCATGGAGCTTTTGGTTGCTCAATTTGTTGTAATAAACCAGCTCTTTTTCCTGTTAATCTTTTAGATTTTTGACAAGAATCACATGTTTCAACATATTTCTGAACATCCTCAGACATGTTAATCCACCAAGCTGTGTTTTTTACCCTGGTTAATGTTTTATGGTAGTCAAAATGACCTGCCAATATATCATCATGACATATACTTAACATTAACTCCTTCATTGAAGGGGGAATTACAATTACATTACTTAATTTCTTCCTGTAATATATAAAACCATCCTCAATGGAAAATTTTCCTTTTTCTAATGCCTCTTTATACTTAATTGGTAATGTTTTTATTAAAACATTCATTGAAGCATTAGATGGATCATTTAATATTGTAGTTAATTTACTTAAGTCAGGATCTGAATTATAATTATCAAGAATTGATTGCATAAATTCATCCTCAAGATCTACAATATAAATGCCATAAATTTTAATAATCTCTGACTCAGGAACATAAGCAGGATTATCATCATTATTAGGCAGAGGTACTCTAGATAACAGATCTACATTAGAGTGCAAGGTTCCTGCTCTATGTGTAATAGTCATCCGTCCTCTGTATTCTTGTACAGCTAATTGCCATCTAAACATGTGTCTATTAGGAGTTTTCATGTTTAAGAGTGACTTAACTGCACTACAGTCAGTGATTAACTCAAATTTTTTGTCTTCAAGGTAGTAATGTAGCTTTTCAAGAGCCCATACTACTGCCAAATATTCAAGTTGAGTAGCACCATATTTCAATTCACCACTTCTCAGAGTACGTGAAATATAGCAGATTACTACTTCTGAAATTTTACCTTTAATAAGTTGTTTTTGATGTAAAGCAGCACCTAGTCCAATAAAACTTGCATCTGTATATAATACAAAAGGTAATTGGAAATCTGGTAATCCCAAGATAGGAGCTGTCATTAAACATTCTTTCAACTTATCAAAAGCCTGTTGTCTTTCATTATTCCAAATGAAAGCTTCTGATTTCTTTATCAGTGTGGTCAATGGTGCAGCAATTGATTGGTAGTTTTTTATATATTGTCTATAATAACCACATATACCAAGAAAAGATTGTACATCCTTTACATTTTGAGGAATGCCAATCTTCTTTATTGCAGCCAATTTTTTTTGGTCTGCACATATTTGTAAGCCAGATACAATATGACCAAGCACTTTTAAAGATTCAAACCCAAATTTACATTTTTTCAATGCAAGGGTCATTTTTATTTCATCCATTTTTTGAAATACCTTCTTTAAATGGATTAAGTGTTCATCATAAGATTTAGAGAACATTATGATGTCATCAATGTATACCATTAACCATCCTTCAATCATTTCATTATGGAATTTAATATCCATTAACTTCTGAAATACTGATGGAGCATTTTTTGGTCCAAATGGCATTCTGACATATTTATAAATTCCCATGTGTGTTGTTATTAAAAAAAAGTTCTGTGAATTCTTTTCAACAGGGATTTGATGGTACCCTTTATTTCCATCTAAGCAACTTATATATTAGCACCTTTAAGGGTAACATGTATAGAGGCAATCCTTGGCAAGGATAAATATCATCTACTGTAAATGTATTTAATGCTCTATAATCACCGCACAGTCTTGCTTTATCTTGTTCATAAGAAATTAGCACTGGTGATATTACACAATATTTTGGTGTAGTTTTAACCTTCTCAAGAATGTTCATTTGTAATAACATCTTAATATTATCCTCTATGTCTTTCCTCTTCATCGGTGAAGCAGGGTATGGTTTCTTTTTAAGACTAGCAGGAATATTATCCATATCACAGGTTAAACTAATCTTTATTTCATGATCTTTTACAAGGCCAAGTTCATTTGTACCATGTGCAAAAGCCATTGGAAAAGCTTTAATTAATTCCAAAATATTATCTTTCTCAGTTTCACTTATCTGAGTGCCAAATGATGCTTTTGAAATTTCTGTTTCCAGAAGTTCCATCTCATTGGATTCTCTTCCTTTAGACGGGGAATTTGTTACTGACTCAATGTTTAAGACTGTGTTAACAGAATTTATTTTAAATTTCCTTTTACCATTCATGCCAATTGTAAAATTGTTATTATAAGGGTCTAATTTTACACCAAATTTAGTCAGAATATCATTTCCAATGATAAAACAGTTACTACAATTAGTATTATCCATTACTACAAAGTCACAAGTTACCCTTACATAACCATGTTGGTGTTTAAAGAAAACAGCAGCTTTGTATTTACCAATGGGGTGTAGTACTGATCCAAAACCTCTCCAATT
Organism: Hemileia vastatrix; assembly: GCA_030280995.1. Taxonomy (NCBI): domain Eukaryota; kingdom Fungi; phylum Basidiomycota; class Pucciniomycetes; order Pucciniales; family Zaghouaniaceae; genus Hemileia; species Hemileia vastatrix. Next base: position 16,321,687 of record JASXTE010000008.1, on the reverse strand, counting down.
TTTATTCTGAAGTGGTTCAAGCTTAAACTTATATTCACTATCAATTTTCTGTAATGTATTAGTGGAAACAACTGAACCAGCAGCTCCTGTGTCCAATACTATATTAACATTTTCACCAGAAATGATAGCTGGAACTGTGATAGGTGTCATTCTAAAGTTATCAGCTTGTATATCCTTAATGATTTCAGCATCCTCAAAATTCATTAAAGATTCATTTGAGTCCATATTTAGTATTGGATTTTCAAAGATGGACAAATCATCTTCCAACATACAGACTTCATTTTCATCACTATATGAGATATTGCTGTCATAATCACTTGATTCTTTACTTTTTTCAGTTTCAGTTTCAGATTCACGTTGGTTTTCAACAATATTTATGTTTTTCTCACATTTGTGACCTTTGACCCAAGGTTTGTTACACTTATAACAAGTATTTGTTTCATACTTTTTAGGTACTACAGGTGCAGTAGGTTTTTTCTGCTTCTCCTGAAGTGTTTTTGAATTCTGAGTTTTTACAGGTTCAACATTTTGCTTATAAGTGGAATACCTTGATTCATACTTATGGTTTAATAATATTTCATTGCAAATATTAATAAAGTCAGAATATTCAGTAACATTTAATGTTCTAGCTACAACAATGTCTCTGACAGATATAGGTAATTTGTATATTATCTTATCTTTCCATAAGTTAAAATCCATATGAGGCTCAATGGCTTTTAATATTTTGTTTAAATTCATTAAAAATACCATAGGTTTGTCACCATTCAACAGATTATACCTAGTCTTCTCATACAGTCTCTGCTGAGTAAGCCTGAATTTAGAACCTCCAAATTGTTTTTCAATAAGTTGTTTCCATTCAGCCCAAGAGTAGTCTCTACCCTCACTTAAGACAGCTTCAAACCATAATAAAGCAACATCCTTAAATAAAGAAATTAATTTTGATGTTATCTCTTCATCTGGTAACTTATATGAGAATTTCAAGTTGTCAATTCTTTGAATAAAATGTTGCCAATCAGAGCTGGCTTCCACATCATAAGTTGGGTACTGATCTATCTTAGGCCATTTCTTCTGATTGGATTTTATCTCACTAATCTTAGGTAAATTCAACAACTCATTTACTTTTGATAAATGGTCTTGTATTTCTTCCTGCACGGATTTGTGACTTACATTTTCAGATTTGACACTACCACCAGATGGTTTTAATTGTGGTGGTACAGGGAAGGAATGAGATTCACTTTTGCCAATGAAAGGATTATTATTATATTGATTATACTTATGATTATCCTGGTTCATCAGTAGATTGGCTGTTTCAATCTCAACTTTAGTTAATCTTTGTAGCAACTCAGATACACTTTGATTTGTCTGGGCAAAAGATAACTTTGTTCTTGATTCAGTTTTTAATAAATGTGTTTCATATAATTTTTCTAACTCACAAAATTTGTTTGAAAGGTCATTATATTTATTACTCAATGAATCATATTTAAGAGTTAGAGACAAATGTTCCTTCTCTAATTCTTTATTACGTGTTGCTAATTGAGAAATTTTCAATGTCAAGGATGAAATTGTATCACTAGTGAGCTTAACTGTCTGTTCCTCACAATCAGTCATTCTATTCCACAATGCTGAAACAATTCTATGGACAGTTGGATTATTGTTAAAATATTCCATGTCCTCCTTTTCAATTCTCTCACTCTCCTGTGAACTTCTCATCTCACTAGTAGGTGGTTGCAACTGAGGATTAACTGTATTATCATTGTATATAGTACTGTTATTATGGACAAAAGACAAGTCAGGTGTATCTACTCTAAAACCTAAATTTCTTAAATCCTCCTCTATTTTTTGTACAGATTTAACATCAATAGAATTACCTATATTGTAATTATCAGTATTATGTCTAATCTGAGAGGGTAAGTTACTTACCAAGGGATGGTTGCCAGTCCTGATTTTTGGCGCTTTTTTCCCTTGTAAGGGTGAGCTGAGGAAGTCAGATGAGGGGGTGGATCCCTTTTGCAACTGTGGCTTGTCCACTGTTGGTGAAACCAGTCCCATTTCCATTTGTCTACCAGGATTTTCTCCTGGGAGTGAGTGGACCCTCCTTGGGTAGGGGGTTGCTGATTTGATTGACTGGGCTTGCCTCCCTTTAATTCTGCCATTGCCTGATTCATCTGCTGAAACCCTACCTTGCAATTGTTTTGCAACTGCTCTACTTCTTTGAACATGAGAGATTTTGATTCCTCCAACTTCAGAACCTGTTTGGCCAGGTGGGAAAGTTGATCCTGAAGAGGAGGAGACGTCTTTTTTATAGTTATCTTTTTTAAGAGGGTGTCCTTTTCCTCTATACTCATGCTTTCTGGCTGGGGGTACCGTTGTCCCTCCATGGTGATGTCCTGGAAAGTTTTTGTTAGCTTTAGACCTGGTATTATAAGCAGGCTGTTCACTTACACTGTCCTGGGGAGCACTCATATTGTTCAGAATGACAATATTTTACGTCTACAAAAGGAAAAAACTCTATGGAATTAGTAGACAAAAGATATTAGCAATTATATTACTAATAAAAAAGCAATGGAGCTTACCCTGAATTTATATCTTTATTTATTTAAATAAAATGTAAGAAAAATTCAAAAAAATCTGTTAAAAATATAATAATAAGTTTAACTAGACCTCTATAAGGGTGAGTAATTAGCTTACCAAGCTTTAGCCAAATACCAGTTTAATTGGGTGTTATATTGGTGTCCAAATACCAAGTGAAATTGGGTTTATATTGGGTACAGTTACTACTGTAAATATCTAATTTTTATGATAAAAAATTAGTACAATTATTATAAGGGTTCTTTTCCGCAATCAATGAGTTATGATGACCCACTAATATGCAGCAGACCCAAATATTTGGTTAATTTTGAGCTGTACTAAGGTAAAAATCACGTCCCAAGGCTTATACTAAATAATAAGTAAGATATAAGGAAAGACCCCCAATTGTCAGTATAGTCTAGTATATAAGTATGATATAATAGTGTTATTTTATGTTCCTACTACTTATTAATAAATGATTTAGTGATTAAACCTCAGGGGAAGACTAATAGAATAGTTATACTCAAATAAAACTCACAATACTTGGATTTAAATGCGTGCTAGTGGTGGAAAATAGAAGAATAAAATATAGTTATAGCTTTATATAAAGATAATATCAATTTATAAGGGCTTTATAATATATTTTTGAATGCTAATAATTGTATTGTAGTGTTTGTTTGAAGTGTAGTAATTGAATGATGATAATAAACCGTCAAAATCCCCCCTTACTTATACCCAAATCCACTGGAGTGCACAGACCTTCAATCCAGATGATGTCACTGCTATCCCCGGCAATTACAGCACTGTGAGGGCCCATCACCTCCCCATGGCGTCCACTTCAAGAAGTTTCAACACCCAGACCTCCAGTAAGGACCCTCCATCACTATTAATAATAGCACAGAGTCATACCATAAATAGAAAACCCAGATAAAAGCAGATACCATAAAGAAACAGGTAAAATAAATGATCAAAAAGAGATTTAATGGAACTAAAAGCATATAAAGGAAACAAATAAAATTTCCAAGCCCCCAATAACATCCCCAAGCATCCACATTAACCCAGAAACATCCTTCCAACCCATAAATCCGTGAATAACCATCCAAGGAAGTAATTTTAGTTGTCCAAACTGGGTGTATGCGCCTGATATAGGTGTCTATGCTTCTGTAGGCGTTGTGAGTCTACTGATTTCGTCCATATGACCTAAAATAAGCAGAAAAACAAAGGTTATAGGCTATTAAGGGGCTAAAACCCACTTATATACCTAAATATACATAATATACTGCATATTCCACTGAATAAGAGATTTATGTATACATATAAGCTTATGTATGTCAATAATTACTTCATATCACTTAAGATAAGTATATTATGACTCCATTAACACCTTAATAAGTACTATTAGGCCATTGATAAGCTATTCAAACTATTATAAATTATATAATAGAATAATAATTATATATATATATAATAAAATAATATATATTATTATTTTAACCTCATTTTTAAGATATAAGCTTAATCTAGTTAAGGTTATCTTATTTTAAGCATAAGAAATACTCAGTCCTAAGGATATTTAGGCTGACAGATAGGGTATCTTGGACAAAGTTGGTAAAGTAACAAAGGGTGCCAGTGCAACATGGGAATAAGGAGAAGAAGATAAAATTTCTACATTGATTTTAGTGAAACTTTTTGAATTATTATTATTTACAGATGTTTTTATTTTTTTGATCCATTTTCTTTTATTTTTAAGAAGTGTAGAAACAAAAATAGGAGTAGAAGATCTAGAGAAAATAATATTGTCATTGGAATCAAAATCCATCTTGATACCGTTGTTGACAATCTCAAACAAAGAAATTAGAGTGTGCCTTTCCTTTTCCAATAAAATACATTGTTGATCAAGACTTCTTTGCCATTTACACCAGAAATTATCATATCTCCATATCCAGTAATAAAAGCAGGAGTTGTCTCAGTTTCTATATTCACCTTCACGGGAGAGATTGATTTAAAATTAAACAGAGCCCTTACATTCTCAGTTACATTGTGAGTGGCACATGAATCCAAGATTGCATCATTCACGTCAAGGAGCTGGTATGCTAGCCATTCATCATTGATTGTGATCCCATCAAGCATCGTCAAAAGAGCTTCAACTGAAGAAGGGTCTACTTCAGTGAACCTAGCGGCTGAGGAAGTTGCCTTTGGAGTTGAGTTCAACGGCTTCACTTGTCGTCTGAGACTGTCCAAAATAGGACAGGCCATTTTCAGTTTTGCCTCATGTAGAGCCCATACCTCTACATTGAATGTTGGGCAATCGGGATTATACAGACAGGAAGCCAAGAAATGTTCGGAAGACGCACACATGAAACACCGGTTTTCTTTTGGTCTTACATAGGGCAGACGATAAGAGTCTGTTCTCCTTGGGCGAAAAGCAAGAGCATCAACTTCTGCACTGAGTGCAGGGTTTCGAGGAAAAATGGAGTTGATTGAGTCAATTGTGATAGACGTGGAAGCGGTTTTCAATGCTTTGATCATGGTGACTGAAGTGGGCTGTTGAGAGACATATTGTGTTTCAAAATGGTGATTCACTGCATTATAGATTTGTTCCGCATTCCTTGGTAGAAGAGTAAGAACAAAAACGGAGAGCATGGTGTCTTCAGTGAAAGAAAAAACAGAATGTTTCACTTTTTCAAACACGAATTTGACCTTGTCTAAGTGATCAGTCATATTCAGGAAGGAACCATTGCGAATCTCCATCAGTTCACGAAATAGATTAGACCTTATTGTATGAGTTGACGCCTCAAATTGGTTGCAAAGAGAACTGAATACCTCGTGACATGTTGACTCTTCATCAACTACTGAGATGAGTTTTCCTTGCAACATATGAAAAATAATTGACCAACCGATTTGATCCTCAAATTTTGCCATTGGAGAGGATAGAACCATACTTGTGGTAGAATAGTTGGTGGTATTCAACCATTGGCGCATGGATACTAGAATAATTTTCCTCCAGTCAGTCCAATTTTTTCCGTCTTCATCCAATTTAGGTAAATTGGATGCAGCACCGATAACTCTGCCCATGTACACATGACTGAGTTTGCCACAGTAGTTGGCAATCTGTGGTTCAATTGGCGTAGTCATATCTGCAAAAGTGTCTTGAAAAGATGGGCTATGATGGTCCAGTCTATCCGGAGTGAATGCACAAGGGGTGGCAGTGTGAGTTGAGGATGATGATCTTTGAGATGGTCCTGGAGTAGCCAAATCAGAGGCAAAGTGTGGAGGAGGAGATCGTGAGAATTGGGGGGTAGATTGTTTAGGAGGAGTTGACAAAGATCTGAAAGCAGATGTGAAGGATTTGGCTTCACGTTGAAGGATTGGTTGTTTGCCAAAAACGCAGGGTTTAGATTTAAAGGGGTTGGGTGTTTCAGGAGGATTAGGATTTGAAGGATTTCGATTCATTCGTTGAGATGAGAGAAAAAGGGCAAATGATAAATCAAATGAGGAGTGATGATATTTCTATCAAAGCGGGGTTCAAGAGTAAATGTTGGAGCAAGAAATACAATGCTTTTGTGTGTGACTAGCACAGTACAGCAAAGGACTTGTTCTCAGGCAGGAAGGCCCATAACCTGTAAGAACTGCGTCAGTAGTTTTCTCCGAGAGGAACCGGAGAAAATACTATGCACTCTTACAGATTTAAATACAACTTTCTAAGTAACCTAACCTATGTACATATCAGCCTGTCGCCTATTTTAGTGTGTTTCCCCACAGTGGGAATAGAATGTGGGGTAATTATAGTGTGAAAAAGCTAACTTTGCTTAAAATGAAGCTATTCACATGGGAAAAATGCAGGCAGTATGTGGCCAGTACACAGAAGCCATTTCTGGCATAAAAAACACCAAATTTGAAAAGTGTTATTTTTATGCATTTGAGTAGCCAAATCAATAGTCCTAATTAAGACAAATTGATCTGTCAAAGCGCATTTTTAATATTATTAAATTTATAGCACATATAATCAACTTTTAAGTGATTTAAAGCGCATTTCTTGTTTTTTACATAAAACAATGAAAATAATAGCTTAAAGTGTACTTAAAAATTATGTAGCCTTATATTTAAGGTTCTTAAGATTACCCTAACATATTCCAACTTAATATTAAGTACATAAGACTTATAAAAGGTGGATATATGCGTGTATATAAGGTGTTATAATGGCATATTTTGTATATTATCATAATTTTACTTATGTATACTATTTGTGTACTCTAATTTATTGCTCCCATGTATAGTCCATGTGTTTAACATAACTTATAAGTAATTTTTACTCAGTCCTGGGGATATTCAGGCTGACAAATAATATATTTAAATAAGTGTTTTATCTTGTTTAATATTTTGATGACACAATTAGGAATCCAAAAAGTGCCCAATATTATTGTTTAATAACATATGTAAGGTTTTATTTAATATATAAATTTAATTAATTAATTTAATTACATTATAATTTAATTTTATACTTATAATTATAATATATTTTTATAATTAATTATTTATTTATTTATATTTATTAAATACATAAAAATGCGCCATAATTTATAGGATATAATATTTATCATGCTTAATTTAAATGTATATATAATTTATATAATAATGAAATTAATATAATACTTATTTTATATATATTTAATAAAATACTTATATCATTTCATTATGCAGTATAATATTAATTTATATACATAATAAGTGTCAGTGTATCTAGTATTTAAGTATGATATAATAGTATTTATTTATGGTCCTACTACTTATTGATAAATGATTTAGTGATTAAACCTCAGGGGAAGACTAATAAAATAGTTATTCTCAAATAAAACTCACAATACTTGGATTTAAATGCGTGCTAGTGGTGGAAAATAGATGAATATAATATAGTTATAACTTATATAAAGATAATATCAATTTATAATGGCTTTATAATATATCTTTGAATAATAATAATTGTGTTATAATGTTTGTTTGAATTGTAGTAAGTGAATGATGTCTAATAACCGTCAAAATACTCCCTTACTTATACCAAAATCCACTGGAGTGCACAGACCTTCAATCCAGATGATGTCACTGCTATCCCCGGTAATTACAGCACTGTGAGGGCTCATCACCTCCCCATGGCGTCCACTTCAAGCAGTTTCAACACCCAGACCTCCAGTAAGGACCCTCCATCACTATTAATAATAACACAGAGTCATACCATAAATAGAAAACCCAGATAAAAGCGGATACCATAAAGAAACAGGTAAAATAAATAATCAAAAAGAGATTTAATGAAACTAAAAGCATATAAAGAAACAAATAAAATGTCCAAGCCCCCAATAACATCCCCAAGCATCCATATTAACCCAGAAACATCCTTCCAACCCATAAATCCGTGAATAACCATCCAAGGAAGTAATTTTAGTTGTCCAAACTGGGTGTATGCGCCTGATATAGGTGTCTATGCTTCTGTAGGCGTTGTGAGTCCACTGATTTTGTCCATATGACCTAAAATAAGCAGAAAAACAAAGGTTATGGGCTATTAAGGGGCTAAAACCCACTTATATACCTAAATATACATAATATACTGCATATTTCACTGAATATGAGATTTATGTATACATATAAGCTTATGTATGTCAATAATTACTTCATATCACTTAAGATAAGTATATTATGACTCCATTAACACCTTAATAAGTATTATTAGGACATGGATAAGCTATTTAAACTATTATAAATTATATAATAGAATAATAATTATATATATATATAATAAAATAATATATATTATTATTTTAACCTTATTTTTAAGATATAAGCTTAATATACTTAAGGTTATCTTATTTTAAGTATAAGAAATACTCAGTCCTAGGGATATCTTGGCTGACAATAAGCATATTTTTACACCCTCTTTTGGTTTCAGTAAATTGACATAACATTTACTGGGCTCCTGGTATAGCCTGGCTGACAGGGGGTGTGTAGATAGAAAATAATCTTAAGTTTTTGTCACCAAAATTAAGTGGTCTAGAGTGAAGAGAGACATAAGGATGGCATCTACAATTATATGTCATGTGACTTGCTTACAAATCAATCATGGATGTGATGAGTTTGGGATCAGGAATTAGGAAAGGAAATTGGGGTATAAGAGGTGTGATAATGCATTATCATGCATTTCTTATCCACTAGCCCAAGAGCTAATGGATAAGAATCTTCCCCAATTAATAATGTCCAATCCAGGGAAAAAAAATTCCTGATCCCTAATTGTGGATCCTTTAATGTTGATACCCCCTATTTTAAAAATGTGTGTCAATTGCAAGGAGATCAAAAGAGGCCAATACAAAATTAAAAAATTTCAGAAAATATGTGGCAGGTAAAAAGACTTGTGACAGGCTGCATGCCAATTTTGCTTTGCTGAGTTGATTTTCACCCAATTCTCACCTTTCCTCTCGATTTTCACCCCTCTACCACCACCCCATTTACCCTTGTCCATCCCCTGAATCCTTGGAGTTGGCACATGGTTGTTTCTATCCTTTCTCAAACACTGAAAATTTACTTTTTCTGTCTCCATGACCTGTTCAAAACATGCTTTCCACAAAATTAGCATGCAACTAACATGTTAAAAAAATCTGCAGCTTAATTTTTTAATCTGGAAAAAGTCTTCACAATATTTTTGATTCTATATCAAGCTCTTTAGATCTTGGTATGCCTAGGGTTTTCTTTTTTGAGCATGGAAAAAAAATACCACTAGGTTTTTTACTTCAAAAAACTCAAATGTTTTTCAGTGTCACAAATATATATTTTTCTAACAAGACCAAGTCTATAATTGATTTTGAAGACATTTTATTTTATTTTTGGCTTTTTACTTGCGTAGATGATGTAGGTCCACTAAACTATTTTGACCCATGCCGGTCATACTAGTTACATGATAAATCATATGCAACTTACTTTAACTATCATTTTTAGAGCATGTGGCTACTAATAAATAACCCAACCAAGTATCCTATGGGGATTATTGTTCATTCACCAACTGGCAATTTTACTACTACAAACTGACATGACATCAATCTACATCCATCAAAATTGGAAAAAACTCATTTTTGTCACTATCCCCAAACCCTAACAACCAACTTTTTAAGAACCAACTCTGTTAGCATATAAAACCTCTTTCAGAATATAAATGAAACCTATAACCTCTTTAAGTGTATTTATTAAGCATTAAGTGCAGGTGCTGCGCGCAACCCGGGCGAAACCCAGGTCCATGCAACCTCACAGATCTCATTCCACATTGAATACCCATACAAAACATGGGCCGAATATCATAGTTTGACATTATAATCAGTTATTCTCTTCGAATTTGTACAAGCAAAAAAAAAAATAGTCTCGAGGCTTCGGCCTTAGCAATTGTTTTCAGTGATCCTGTTTGTTTCTTCTAGAAGGGTGGACTACACTTCCAAGTATTTTTAGGAAGGTTTCCACACCTCATTAGGATAATTAACGAAGTTGGAAGAATTTCGCTCATCTTGCTTGGCTATCCATTCCCGGCTATTCGGAAAATCTTTCATAGACTCCGCGCTTTCAGGACACTGCCATTTGTAATGCCCATGACGGTTACAGCGGTAGCACAAAAAAGAATTCATTGCACCCTTGGAGAGGTTTCTCATAAATTCGTCACAACCCAGACAAGGTGTTATCAAATCATTTTTTTCATAGCATTCTCCATTGACATGCTGTTTGGATTTTCTTCCTTTGGCTGCTGACAGATGATATCCATTTGGGGTCAGTTAAAATTACTATATAAAAAAGTAACCCAGTGTTCTATTTCACTTACACGATTGGGTACAGGGCAAAGGCTCAGGATTATCAATCCGATATCGCCAAAAAGGCCGCAATCTGATTATTACATTTGAACCCATAGGAGCACCGGCCTCACATTCCTTAACGCAAATGGTTATGATACCATCGTTTTGAGCAGCTTGAGCGTATTGTTGCAAACTCATTGCTTGAGCGTAAAGACCGGTATCTGTCTGAGCATGTCGTATCCGATTTGTAAGTTCTGGCACAATCAGATCCCAAGTTACGCTATGAATATTAGAACTAGTATCTTGAGAACCAAGTATAGAACGAATCGTTTTAATCAAAGGCCTATTATGAAAATTAATTATGTGATAGGTAAATGATTATATTTAAGCTTTTATGAAAAAATTAAAATTGCAAATACCTAAAAATTAATCCCATGGGAGTATAATCTTTGGTCAAAGTGATAACCTTTCCATCATATTTTAAATCAGCCTCCTTAACAATATTGTGTCCAATAGCACTATCCAACATCTCTTCAAAAGTAGTAAAAGGACAGTAAGAGTGCGAATAGTTTTTAGTCAATTGTGAAACATGATCGTCAAAAATCTTCTCAAGTTTCCTGACAGAACAAAAGAAAAATTGGATCAGCTTTTTGGATTTTGATTTTGATAGGCGACATATCCATTCAACCAAAATTCGGTGCCCGGCGTCCCGTCCACCATAACTGTTAATGGCTTCCTGAAGGGTCGAGTCAAGCAATGGAAGTATTCCTGAGTCTTTTTTCACTTTAATGATTTCCGTTGATTCGGGGGACAGTCTTTCAGTGCTCAAGGTTAGGGCTTTTCTATAGCCTGATTTATCCAAATATAGATCCTCATCTTTGTTCATTTTCTGATCAATGTTCGAAATTTCCGGTGGTAAATGTTGCCGTTTCACTTTTGGTGCAACAAAGTTGACTTCGCCATGAGGACTTTTAGAAACAATAGGTTGTTGGCAGACAGCTTTAGACCTCAAATCAATTTCAGATTGACAATCTTCTACCAATTTAGTAGGAAGTGAAAGTTTTGAGAGTTTGGAAGGTTTAGATGTTGATAAAAATGATTTAGAGGATGGGGTGAGTGAAGGAGGTGCACTGAGTCTAGGCAAGGGGTTCGGGGTAGAAGCGACTTTTTCACCATCAGAACCGAGATTGGCGCTAGTAGGGGCGTTAGGCTCAAAAGGTGATACCAAGGAAGATAAACAGGGTGGCAATATTATTTCCTTTTCATTCCCAAAAAAATACCTGCCCTGGTATATCGCAGAATTGAATTTCAGCAAGTGGAGGGGATCATGGTCATTCTCCACCTTGGCTTTTTGGGCTGCAGATACATCGTTTTTCAAATTGGTGAATCCACATCCAAGAAATGACTCTACTATATGATCACAGTCGCATGTAAAGAGACACAGTCCATTTATAATGAGGGCAGTTTTTTTAAATAGCAAAACAGAAAAGGATCTAAATCAGTTTTCAGACAAGTAAGAGTAGCACATGATTTGTAAAGAAAAAAAACTAAACTAACATGAACCCATGATATTAGAATGTTTATCCTGAAACTAGGAGCCAGTAATAAATCGGTGGGATGAAAAAATCTTAGCAATCGCTTGTTACGTTCGAGTGACGATAATAGAATGGCGGGGCAGGACAAGAAGGAAATCCTTAGTGTTTAGTCAATACAGGGGGTAGAAATTATAGCGAGAAATGTTAAAATTTATTTAGAAAAGCTAGTTAAGGAAATCGAGGCCTAAGCGCGAAAGGAAAAAAGTGGCTAGTTCCCAATTAATGGGGGGGAGTGATACTTTTATAAAAGGTAAGCTAAAAAATGGACTACCTCGGAAGCTTTTTATCTAATTGTTGAATCATTGAGGATAAAATGTAGTAGAACACACTAAGAGTGATAACGAGACTGAAAGGACATAAGAAAATCAGGAATTTATCAAGCTGATTTCCGGATATCGTTCCAGGAATTTGATGAGTAACAGTTACAACCATAGGCAGGATGGCCAATTGGGTAATGCAAAAGAACAGCAACATTTAGTTAAAGAGTGACAAAGATTGGTAAAGTTAATTTTATTGACAAGCCGATTCGCATCATTTTTCTAGCCGTTCGTGACCCCAATAATTTTTTTCTTCAACCAACGTACCTTTTGTTCTAATTGATCCTGGAAATTATATTTCCTTATTATTTGCCGAATGTCATTCTGCAACTCTCTCAATGTCTTATCTCCGTCCTTTTCCAATTTATTTAATTCCTTTTTTAGCCTCTCCACCCATATTGTACTATCGCATGTTCTGTTATCCTGCAAGTTCTAGCTCAATAAAGTCCTTCCATTCGCCATTGTTTAAATTTCTTCAGGAATCCCTTTATAATTTTCTAATTGATACAATTCTAGTATGATTCTAGCTTCATAACTTTCTCCAGTAAAACCAAAAAAATATGCGATAATCTGGTGGTGGCTATTAAATTATAAGACCCACTTGGCATTCACCATCTCTGCAGAAGTCACCAAATGTCTCCAAACACTTAATGAGGTTGGAACATCCAAATTAACTTCGAAATAAAATTCTCTGAAGCAAGAAACAAAAGGAACAGAATATGGGGAAAAGAAGGCCAGTAAGTGCCAGAATAATCCATACAGAGAAATTCTTAACTTTTGGCTAGTACATGTTCCCATAGGAACACAGCACTTAATTAATTTTTCGGTATAAACAGGTTTTGGTAACATAGAAGATAAATAGGTATTGGCGTTCAGAAGTTAAGTCTTAAGTTTATTGTTTGCTGGCTAGTGTATTCAATTTATTTATTTCTTAGAGTGACACGTTCTTAGTGCATGAAGCTAACCAGGATTAAGTCAACAGGAAAAAAAATAAAAGCCAAGAATAACGTAAGAGGATGTATGGGAGGAAAAAAACCCAGGATGGGAAAAAAATGAATTCTTGTGGGTGCAGGGTACTCCTAGATGTTCCAAAATTCTCTGAAGATGTCACTGTTGAAGTTAAGGTTTGACTGCAGAGTGCTCTGCACCCGGATCCCAAACCTCAAAAAGCTTCGTTTCGTACCAATACGATTAGGGGACTTGAGCATCAGACTTATTATAAAAAAGGTCACAGGTGCGCATCTCACTACTCTAATGATAAAATTAAAAGGGCAATTAATACATATTATAATGATAATTTATTATGCCGTCGGGACTGCCAGATAACTACGTGATGCGCCATAAAAAACGGGTAGCATCTGGTAACCAAATTATATTGATTAACCATGTGTATATATACAGAATATAAACCTACATATATTCTTTCAGCGCCAAATTATTGATGACAATACATCATTCGACACAATGGCAAGTTGGGAGCTTGTGCTTAAGGGTGCTATGCTCAATAAATTAAAAAATGAATAATATCGCAAATTTTTTCTTTATTTTAATCTTAAGGTTGCCACGCCCCCATCGAGTGGAGCCTAACAATAACAACAGCTACTTCTAAAAAGGTTGCGGTTTCCTGACCTTTCCTCTCCCGGAAAAACCATAAATCAGATGACCTACCTCATGTTTTTGGTAGGAGAGGGTAAATTGGAAAGCCAAAAGTTTTTTTGCAAATAGCTGTATCTCTGAATACAGCAAAATCTGAAAAGCTTGCGGGTTTCTCGACTCCGATCCCTCACTAAAAACATGAGTTTAGGTGGCTTTTGCGAGTGAATAAATGGCAAGAAAACCGCAAGTTTTTCCGGTTTAGCTGTAATCCAGAGGAAGAAGAACAGAATATGTAAAAGGCTAACATACACGGCAACTTTGCATCTTAAGAGTTTTTTTAATTGTCTTCTCATATGGCTTTCGGTTTGGTAAAATATTACTTCGGCTGCACTGACTTAGACAAATAACTTCTCAATTCCTGTTCTCAAAAATAAGTGCCACAAATACAAACAGAATTGTTCCCTGCACATAATTTGGGCAACATATTCTATGCAACGGCAGTGTACATAAGAGAATTGTGCAACATTGTTTTTTGTTGAAAATTTAAAAGGGAAGAAAACAATAATGTATCAAAAGATATGCATCTTAGGCCTATTTTTAGATGATTATTGAAAAACTGCGTGATAGGCGGAAAAGAGTTGGTTACTAAATTGATAAGGATAGCTAGAGAGACAGTGTGTTATTGTGGGAGTCTAAAATTAGATTGCCTCATAGAACAAGTAATACCATTTGGGTTGAAATTAAAAAGCAATGAAACGTCAAAACAGTGATGTCTCATGGGGAACAGAGATATCAAGTTATTGGGATATGTGCTAACCCAATTATACAAATAACTTCTTCAAACATTATAAAAATTTACAGCTAAGTGGGTAAAGCTTGCGGAGTTTTTGACGAAAGTAATTTAAGGATCCCTCTCCAAAAATGGGTTGCCTATTCAAAAGGAAGTACCCCCGACCCTTTTGAATAGATAAATTATTTTTTTGTGAGAGTAATTTTGATTTTTTCTTCAAAAATTCCGCAAGCTTTTTCCACTTAGCTGTACCTGAATAGTAATGAACGATAATTCCCTTCTGCATTCTGAAGAAAAGGGGCTTGAGAATAACACGCCGGTAATTTTAGTAATTACCTTCATTTCCAAGAAATATAAGTCCTACTGACATAAGTACCCACTATGCACCAAGATATCCCTGATGGAGATATCCAGCGCGAGTTGGGGATATTGTAGGGAGGGACACAAAGATAGAAAATTATGTGTAAGAAAAATATGTGCGAGAAAAATATCAGTAGGGAAAATATGTGCAAAAAAAATATGTAGGATAAGTGTAAGAAAAATATCTAGCAACCATGGGAAAAAAATTTTTTAATGTTTTTTTCTTCAAAAAAATGATTTTTTATTTCATTTTTTTATTTTTTTCTGTTTTTTAACAATTTTTTTTTTTGAAAAAAAAAATTCTCGTGGTTGCAAAAGACTTTTTTTACACTTACAGCAATTTGGGAAAAGCTTGCTGTCTTTTTGCCTTCCACTCCCCGCCAAAAACATGAGTTTAAGCCGCTTTTGGCGGGGGATGAGGGGCAAAAAAAGAGCAAGCTTTTCCCAAATAGCTGTACTTTTCTTACATTTACTTTTCTGACCTTATGTCCCTCCCTAAAATACCCCCAACTCGCGCTGGATATCCCCATCAGGTATATCTTACTTAGTGCGTAGTGACACCTGCTTGAGAAAAATTTGTGGGTTTCTGGGATTCTTTCTCACTTCCACCATGCACAGAATAGGGGTATCAAAGTTAGAAATCTTCCATTTCAAAATACCTCTTTTTTCCACCAAATCAACCATGACTTTTTTTTAAAATATGACATATTGTGCCCCCAAAACACCTTTTTATTGACATTTAATGTCAAGTTTGTGGCTTTCTTTTTGTGTTGTGAAATGCCTTTTAAATAATTTCTAATTTCTAACTTTGATACCCCCTAATGTGTGTTGTGGTTAGCTGATCTGGTGCATCTGGCCTGTCAGATAATCCCAAACCTACACCTTCAAGATTAGCTTATCTAAACACACATTCTAGAGGGAGTAGGGGGAAAAATTATTTCCAAAAAGCCACAAGCTTTTCCCAAATAGCTGTATGCCTTTTTGTGTTCATAAGACCATAACCCAGTTTTAGAGCATGAATGATAGATATACTGAATGTGAACTGGGTACAATAAGGAGTAGGACACCACAGAAAATTTGGGGGGGGGCCTCATTTAAAAATGTTAGGAATTGGTTGGAAAGCTGTTAGAAGGCTGTTGGGAGTTCATTGTCAAACCAGATTTAAATTAATTGGACAATGATTTGGTAATCAGTTAGACCTAGGTTCAACCGAACTCAATCACAGGTTTCTTGAAGCTTGGTGATTACTTTGATTTTGAGCTGAGCACAGATTGAGCAAAGCTTGAAAATATCACTTAACATATCATAATATTCACTTTCCCATCTTGTGGAAAGCAAAATTTGATATTTGTTCTAAGAATATCTACATATATTTTCTTGCCAAGTTGGTAACAGAAGGTTAAACTGTAGTATCTCAATTATTACACTAGACTACATAGATATTTGATAAAACAACAATTCAAATCAATTTTAATATTATTGAGATCACCAAAAGTGTCTGTCCAAAGACTTACAAAAAGTACGTTAGTATCAAGACATCGTTCTAGGTAGTAGTTTCAATTTGGATTTTGAACTGACATCTAAAGCATTTTACTATTAGACAGAAACATAAATAAGTGTAATAAGAGTGAAATTATTCTATTTTGTGATTATAATGTAACAACAAAGCACATTTTTATTGAGAAATTTTTTTTTCCTCCACAAACCAAAATTTACTCTATAAGCTCAAGATTTATTTTTAAACCATATTATTCATTTCAGTTATCATTGATTTACTTCCAATATTTTTTAAAAAGATAATAATAATACATGTGAAAGAATTATGAACTTAGCATAGCATATGCTAAAAAGTTATTTTGTTGTTTTATTCAAAACTGATTATTCATTTTTTGCTTCAATTCATCTTTTAACAACCACTATCTTCAGATACTATTCTTACTTAATATGTCAAGTCTCAGATGTGTTGGACAGTTCTCAATAACGATCAATCAAATTTATATGAATGTAATTTCAAGATTTCAAAACTCACCAACCCGCACAATTTTACAGCGAGGCCATTTGAATGCTCATATTTTTGGACTATTTGAAGAAAGAAAACCAACCCTTGTTGGCAATCTTTCTCAAGTGCAGAGTCAGCACATTGGACCACTATTGGGTTACATTGGGTCTGGATCTCACTATTTAAACCAAAGAAGTGCCTTGAATCCTATGAAGCCATTCTATTTTCATGCTTACTTGGTTCCAGTTTTAGGTAATCAGTATCAACTTTGGGGATGCCTCTTTTCTTCAAGTACACTAATCAGTCTTGCTAAAGAAGCATTTTCTTCTGCTCAAATCGATTTATGACCAATCCTGAACTACAACTCCACTATCTTTTTTAATATCCCGCATGTAATTTTTGAAGGCTCTTTCCAAATATCTCAGAGTACTCAAGATTGGAAAGCTGATCAACTTATCTGAGGAATCAAAACAGTTCTCAAAACACATCAACTTCAAGCAATAAATTTTATGATTGACAATGAACGAATGTTAAAGGAAAAGTTGGATATCATGTGGAGGCACCAGGACAACCATTGGCTTAGAACTGGATTCGATGACTATGAAGATCAGTTTCCTAACAATCAATAAACCCCTGAAGGAAACGGGTCAATCCTTGCTGATGATATGGGTTTGGGAAAGAAACTTTCAACTATTTCTCTTATAAGTGCAACTCAAAGTGAAGCAAGACAATTCCAGGTATCAGAAAATCAAGAAGGTATTAATTGGAGTTCAGCCACACTGATTATATGCCCCCTGGAAACACTATCGAATTGGATCAATGAAATAAGTGTGAACTTTGAAGATAATGCACTTCCTTTCAAGGTTCTTTATGGGAAGGATTGTCAAAATACTAACTTCAATGAGCTACAGGACACTGCTATTGTTTTAACGACCTATGAAACAGCTAGCCTAACGATGTCAAAAAATCAAAGCCAAAAAAGATACCAGTGACTCAAAAGCTCTTTTGGTATAGAGTTGTTTTAGATGAAGCTCAGTTAGTGCCCATTTCTATATCTAAAACTTAAAACTTAATTTTTATAATCAATTTTTATAAATATTCTTTTAGTTACATTAAAAATCCTTACTTGCAGTAGGCTCAAACAATATTTGACTTGGAATCCCAACACCGACTGTGCTTGACTGGAACTCCACTTCAGAACAGGCCCACTGACCTTCAAAGTCTCATATTTTTTCTTAGAGTCAAAAAGTGGCAAGAAGACTGGTTATGGAAGAATTTCCTTTTTCCAGGTTTGCAAAAAAGAAAGGCTAATTCTATTAAATGAATCAATCACTTAATGAAAGTCATAAGCCTACGTAGAACAAAGGATGCAATTTTGTCTCTTCCAAAAAAGATTCAAAGGGGGATATCAGTTCAATTAGCAGATCCATGGAGGTCTAAACTTGATGTGCTTCAAGAAGGATTCACTGAGAGATATGGGCCCTCCAGAAGCACTGACATCCCTTGGGACTCATCTGAGTTTCTAAGAGAGCTGATGATTTTAAGAAAATTCTGAAACCATCCAATCTACAAAAATCTGGATGAAACTCTAACTTTTGATTTCACCTGGCAGCATTCCGAAAAGACTTGTCATCTTATAGGCCACTTAAAAAACTTTTTGTCTGGTGAAAGGGGTATAAATTTTTAAAAAGCTGTTATATTCTCCAACTTTGCAGACTTTTTGCAGATGTAAGTGATTCTATAATGAATTGTTTTACAAAATTGTGTTGGCTTATCAAAAACAATTTTCTAATATTTCAAAATAGAATAAAAATGGCTTTAGATGACCACAATATTAGGTATACCCAGCTTATGGGTGAACTCAGCAGGACAAAGCGAGACAAAAATATGCATGAATTCCATTTTAATAAAAATTGCCAAGTTTTGGTTGGAATGATTCAGGCTGCAGGAGTGGGTATAGATCTCAGGTGTGCTCAAAATGTATATATAATGGTGAGCTCAATGTCTTTTATTTCATATTAAGAACAAAAATATGAAATTTTTTATATGTTCAATGTTGAAATAGGAGACAAATTGGAATCCAGCAGTTGAGCAGCAGGCTGTTGATCAGCTGTATAGAATGGGGCAGCAAAATGAAGTAAATGTTTTGAATTATTTTGTACAAGGAATTATAGAATTCAGCATGTATAAGATTCAGAGGAAAAAAATGGAGCTAACAATGTAAGCCAAATTTCATTTCTATAAATTTTAATGATAATAGTAATCATTAAAATTATGTTTTTGTTTTCAAGGCTAAGTGTCCCAAACAGTGGAAATGAGGAGTATGAGTGTGCAAACCTATTATCAAAGGAGTTTTTCAATCACTCACATTAGAGGAAGAAAGAATTTCAAGGAGAGCAGGTAAATTTATGGGATTTTGAGGATTTAAAAGTCTGAGTTGTTGAGGATTTAGAGATGCAAGATATAAGGGAGAATAACAGTCATTCGGCAAACCCTGGGGGACATGAGAAGGATTAAGGTTAGGGGATAATGTTGAAACCAAACTGATTCTTTTGTACAAGGCCAAGTCCTTTAGCACACTTCCAGAGTAGGTTGAAGTATCTCAAATGTCAAAGTGTTGTTGGTCAAGATATTGTGCAACTTTAGAAAAATCTTCAGACCTCCATTGCATTAAGATACGTCTTAACGATCCATCATTATCAATTTCGGTGTCTGAACAACACTTGATGTTTGTGAAAAGGTTGTGATAAGTTTCACAATGTGGAAGTTTTGTAAGAAGTATATTTTGGTTAACTGAATTCTAAGAATCTTTGTTATTTGAAATAAAGGTCATAAATAAAAACGGTTGAAAAAAAGGGGATTTTCATACTTTTTTTATTATTCTATATTTATGCGTTCTCACTTTGATTATTTCTTGAGAGCTATGAGAATCTTTCCCAAGTCTTAATTTATAAGCATGACCTAAAAACCAACGGTGAAGAACTCCCATTTGATTTGAGATGCTAATTTGAGTTGAGTCAATTGGATATGCAATCAAATTATTGGTTTTTAAGGCATTGTCCCAGTGTTTAATGAGAATATTTGCCAAGACATGGTTCCATTTGTCAAACCAATCTAGGTTCCAAGCAAAAGTTGACCCTGGGAAAACGCACATGCAAAGGTGGTCAATAAAAGATTCATGGAAAATTGGTGGAAACTTTTCCGAAACGGCTGAATTTGATTCTGGATGAGGTAGTTCAAAGGCGATGTTGCAAGAATTCATGTCAAATGATGAAAATCTGTCTAATTGCTCTTCAGTAGGGTTTTGTTTCCATCCATTTGATTCTGGTGACATATCCAAAAGTGAACGACAAAAATTGTGTATAGATCTACAAAAGTGAGAATTGAATGCAGGCAAAGTCTCATTAAAAATTCTATTAGGTGTTTGTGTGTTTGTGGGCAGGTTTCCATGAGGAAATTAAGAGCTACTAGGGTTCATAAAGAATTAGATTAAGAAAGTGTTCAATTAAATTAAACAAAGAGGAAGGATAAATTGTTGAGCTCCAAAACTTTATGATCAAAGTTGATTTAAGGAGCAATATCACAAAAATTAAGAATAAGAAATATTTCAACTTTATGGCATTATAATATGAATAAATTATATTTTTATATGCAATTTGAACTCAAAAGGAATGGTTTAAAATGAAGAGAATGATTACGTGATAAAAGCAGACTCATTTGAGAAACGGATTTTTTTTTCTTTTCAAAAAATTCTTCCACAAAAATAATTTGATAAATGTGAGGCTATGTTCATTTTTTGCTTACCAAAAAATTATTTTTGGTCCAATACGATAGTAATACATATTCCATTGAGTAATTTTTTTTCAACCTGAATAAATAGACTAGAGTGTCACTTCATCACATTTATGTATGAAAATTTATACAAGGTTTCAGCTTTTTTGTAATGCTTTAAGGTTTACACTTTTGTAGCATCTATTATTTGAGTATTTTTGATTTTTTCTTTATGGAAAATTCTACCTAGTACAGACCAATTTTCAAAGTGAAAGAAATATGTTTGTGATTTTTTATTTACAAAATATTAACCTTATTTTTGGGTTTAACTTTGATTTTTGGGGTAATTTTTTAAATAATTATGTTAAAAATATGGATTACTTTTCTTATAGTCCATAACTAAGAATTTTCATCAAAATCAAATAATTATAGGGTAGTTAGATTTAACTCAGAAGGCATTTGATAGAAAATAATTAAGATGCTTGTGAGTACAATAGAATTTTTTCTATGATAGAAAATATTCTGATAAACATGCATGTATTGTTGTACAAATGCAGAGAGTATACAGAATACAAATAAAGTAGAATGCATAACTTTTAATTAATATATAATTTATCTGATTAAAAATTAAAAATTTAAACTTAAATAATTTCAACAGATATTCCATCATATTCTTTTGATAAAAAAATGTAGCTTATATTAGCTAGTGCCTTTCAAAAAAAGGAATACCTTCAATTGGTAACTTCCAATAGCTAACTTATTCCTACAATTATCACAATTACAATGCCTCCATTTTTTCATGTATGTCAATGTCAAGATCTTGGATGAGTCAATAGAAAGTATCAAACTTCTTCTGGGTCCTTTGAAGTTGGTATGGCTTTCAAAAGCTCTAATTCTTACACAAAACATCAAGAGGAAAGAAATAGGAAGGCCCAGATGGTTATTTCTTCCAACAATCCACTTAACATTGGAAGTTCCAGCTCCACAGAAAAAGTAAGCTGTATATTTATAGTTCAAAGTGAGAATAAAAGTCTTTATGATGTTTTGATGATTTATTATATAGGGGCAGTCGCTATTGGGGGCAGAAGTATCTTCAACAGTCTCTAGAAACTCAAATCTTGGGGAACAGTATAGCCAAATAATTATGTGGCAGGCAGCAAAGCTTTCTCTGATTCATCATTTGAGCAAAGAAGGTTGTACTCAATTTTTGGATGAAGAAATTAAGAAGCTCAAACTTCTAGGTGATAGTGGAATACTGGATTCTGATAGCATTGTCCGCCTGATCCCACGCTCAATAGATACAGTTTTTAGTTGATTAAAGCTCAATCAATCATTTTTCACTAAAACATGCTGTCCTAAATGCTTTGCTCTTTATGAGTATAATTTTGAATCTCAACCATCTATACTATGTTGTAATCAACCATTTCTTTCATCATCAAAGCGCTATTTAAAAATGTTTGGAGCAGGACAAATTGCAGTTAAATGTTAAGAAAAGGCTGTATTTGATGGAGGAACATCAAGAACATGTAAAATACTTATCTCTTAAAACATTTCATCACCATTCTTTTATCAACTGGCTTAAGGAAAAGATCAAACTGTTAAAATTTGAGCTTCTGATTGAGAAGAAAACCCCTGTGGCAGAACATGTAGAGTGTAATTTGATGAAGGATGTTTGCAATGGTTCAATTTGGAAAAACTTTTCCATTACCACTCCAGCTCTGGATAGCAATGATGATGAATATACAATAACTTCAGGAAACTTAATGTTTAATTTATATGTTGACTGGTTTAGGCCTGGTGGCAATAGGATTGGAGGTCATCAGAAGTCTGTAGGAAATATTATGATGGTGTGTATGAACCTACCTCAAGAAGATAGATACAAAATGGAAAATCTTTTTTTGTATGCTATTATACCTGGACCAACAGAACCCACAAGTGGACAGCTTAATCACCTTCTAAAAACACTGGTTAATGATCTACAAACTCTATGGGATGGTATATTGATTGAAAAGATGCATCTTTATCCACAAGGCCAGAAATTAAGAGTTGCATTGTTCTCTTTGATAGGTGACATTCCTGCAATACAAAAACTGGCTGGCTTTTGGAGTCACTCTGCAAAAATGTTCTGCTCTTTCTGTAATATCTCTAAAGATGATATTAGTGAAAAGAATGTGGGAAATTTTTCATTACAGAATCATGAGGATCATATGTGCTGGGCAACAAAGTGGAAAAATTCTAAGTCACATTGGGAGCGTGTATCAATTGTTTAGAATCATGGGGTACAATGGAGTGAGCTGAATAACCTTGAATATTGGCACCCAACTGAATATTGCTCAATTGATGTTATGCATTCACACATGCTTGGAAAACTAAAAGATCACAGTCTAAGCTATTTTCAAATCCAAAATGCAGCAAAAGATCTAGAAAGAAAGCTGGAAAAGGATAAAAATTGGCATGTAAGAGAAGAAGATGATGATTTCTTTTCTGATACTTCACTGCACAAACATTCAAAAAAACGTAGAAGTAGCTTAAGCACCACCAATAATGATGATGATGATGCAGGACACACAAGACAGCACAAGCGGCAAAGACTTACAAGTTCAAGACAGTCATCAAGTCATCATGGACTAGATAATGAAGGATTGGGAACAAATCGATCAAGAAGCCAGAGTAGGTCATCCAGCTCCAAATTTATTCCTCCATATAGCGATTTGGCCTCAATAAAGTCTCACAGCAGTGGCAGTAGGAATTCATTGTATAACTTAAGGCAAAGGAGCATTAGCATATCACAGAGTGAAGGATCTCACTCATCAAATGAGACAGCTAGAGATGAAGAAAATAAAAGGAAAGGTAAGGAGAAAGAAAATGAAGGTAGTAGTAATCCACGAATCACGGCAGCAGAGCTAAAGGTTATATGGAAGATGATTGATCAAGTAAGAAGACCTTCCTGGCTAACACGAGTTCCAAAATCAGTAGGATCTAAAAAGGCAGGATCCCTCAAGGCAGCAGATTGGCACATGCTTTATACTCTCTACTTCCCTTTGTCACTTACACTCCTTTGGTTTTAAAAATTTAAAGAATCTGAATCTTCAGCTTCCTCAGCTGAAAAACCAAGAGAATATTATCTTCTCAAGTCACTTGTAACATTATGCTCAATCACCAATTTTTTAAAATTAAAAAATATACAGACTAATGAGCTTAAAGATCTAGATCAATTTCTGTTAGAGTATCGTGAGTTCCTGGAAGAGGGTTGGAAGAATATTAATGCAAAGCTAAATCTGAATATCACTCAAAATTATCCTGAAATGATAAAGCGTCTTGGTCCACCATCAGGTACAGCTACTTGGTCTGGAGAGCGGGTGAATCAAATATAATCTGAAATTCCAAAGAATCACCATCCACGTATGTAATGTTTGTAAGCAATGATTTAACAACTCAGCTGTGCTAATTTATTAAGATTTACCACAGGAGAGATACCGCTAACAATTCTCAAACATTGGTATCAGAAGTCTAGGGTATTAGATCTTGGTGAAGCTGAAGATAATGATCAATGTGAGACTAAAAAAATCCATATTGATCTCGATAAACAAAACAAATGGAACCATCTAAGTATGGCATTATTTACTGAATGGGTAAGGGCACAAATGGAAAAAGAAACTTCAAGACAGGCTCTGACACCATCAGAGAAAAGTGGGGATCTGGTAGTTGAAAATTTAGCAAGCATATTGATACATGGAAAGAGGTTTACTAGTTACCATCGACACATTGCTAATTCAACAATTGAATTCTACTATGGAAAAGATAGCCAGTTTGGGCAAATTGATTATCTTTTCAGGTCAAAGGAAGAGAATGATCAAATATATTTAATAGTAAGTCCTTTCAAGGAGCTCCGTCCAGAAGAAACATCAAAGGATCCCTATGAGCTTTTCCCACAAGTGCATTTTCGGTTAGTAAGAGTAGCCAAAGCAACTCAAATTGTGATTAAGAAAGATGCAATAATTGGACATGCAGCTACTGTCGAGTACAAAAAAGGAATGTTTGGAATGAAAGACAAGGTTGTCACTGCCATTGGACTGCAGACAGTAGTGAGTGAAAAAATTAATCAAATTTATTTTCTGTTGACTAACATCTTTGTGTTAATTTGGGATTGGGGAAATTTGTA
This sequence comes from Hemileia vastatrix, assembly GCA_030280995.1. Classification (NCBI taxonomy): domain Eukaryota; kingdom Fungi; phylum Basidiomycota; class Pucciniomycetes; order Pucciniales; family Zaghouaniaceae; genus Hemileia; species Hemileia vastatrix. Next base: position 16,296,715 of record JASXTE010000008.1, on the reverse strand, counting down.
GGATTGGTGATGTTTGTAAATGGTGAAAGAAAAAATTCAATGCTCGATTAAAAAATGCAATGCATCCAACTTACCTTATCATAAATCGGTGAAAAATTACTTTGGTTGCTTTTATTGCGAGAGAACCCATGCTTTCAATGAGTCATTTTTATCTTAAATGTAAGAATGAAAGAAAGAAAATCATGATAATGAGAAATATTATAAAATTGTTACTTAATGAATGATCTTCTTGCTCATTCATCTACTATAAATAGTTTGACCTTCCAACTTTAGCTGATAGCTATATATTATTCACTTTATTTTTTGACAAGAGAACATACATGTTAACAAGACTATATACATAGTATCTTTTTTTACTTTAGCTTTGATAGGTATAAATTTTAACAACTGAATATTTTTATTTTATTTTATTTTATTAAAGCTCATTATGGATGATAATTTTGAAGGGATGTCTGTTGACCCAACCGATTCTGATTGTTTTCCACCTCAACATACTAATACTGGAAATACTCCACCACGACCCGCTGCTGATCCACCTCCAGATGCATCTCAATCTGTACCACCTAATTCCAATCCAGGCCAAGAGTCTCATTCAGAACCAAGAAATTTTAATCCCAATCATGCTTCTGCTCCTGAAAGTGCTGATCAGCTAGGAAGAGATTGGGCTAGTGAAGTATTGAGGGAATTTTTCGGAGACCAATCATCATCTGCTCAGCCTAACTAACGAGAAAGCACAACTGGAGCTGGTAAGTGAAATTTGTAGTGTATTCTTTTATTGAAAAATAACCAATTTAATTAACTTATTTGAATTTTTAGTGAATCCCTCAATCATTATGGGTATCAGTGATTACCACAGACTCAATTCAGCAGAGTCTCATGAACGAGAACATGGGGTAAGGGCTGTAAGAGGCTTAGTTAGAAGGAATGATGTTCCCAGGAGCTTGGACAGTCTAAATAGAAATATTTACCACTATCTGAAGTATTGTCTTGGGGGACCAACACAAATAACAAAATATCCTGCGAGCCCAACACCTTTGGAGATTGAAAATTGGAAAGCTTGGAACCAATTCAAACTGTCCTAAACCAAGTCCAATCTTCTAACCATGCCAATTCTGCAGCTGATCGACAATTTCTGATAACCAATTCTATAGCCTTCTTGCAATCCAAAATTTGACTACCCAAATTTTTTTCAGCACCTGAGCCTCGAGGACTAAAAGGAGGAGCACCAATCCAACTTTATGTCAAAAGAAACTTAGAGCGTGAATTGCAAGAAAAAGGTTTTTGGAAATTTGCCTTTGATTGGACTTGCCGTGATTTTTCGTAATCAACTTGGAATCAAGTCATGGGAAGCATAGTATGCGACCACTGTACCAGGTGGCTCACCACCTTGAATACAATTGATCAGTCAAAGCTTCAGTTCACTCAATGTGTTATTGAGAAATGGGTAGTTAATAAGGGGAAGGAGATGATAAGGTTTTTTGGGAAAGAAGAGGAAAGGGTAGCAAGAGAAAAGATCAAAAAGAGGGCAAGGGCAAAAGTAAAACATTATCGGACCAAGGTAAGTTTTTTATTTTACTTTGCTTTTTGTTATTATGAAGCTTATTTAGTTGGAATTCAGATAGCTAGTGCATGCTACAAGTTATCAAGAGACCTCTGCAGTGATGTGCCAGGTTTTGTTGTGCTATTTCATGATACTAGGTGCATCTCTGATATCAAGGAAGGCCCAGCACCAGCCCCAAATGCACATATCTGAGCTATTCCTGGATGGCAAAATCCTGAACTAAATGATTTGTTTAAAAAAATGGATAAGATGACAATGGACTTAGCCCATACACCAGCTCAAAGAAAATCAGCATTAAAAACATATTCACAGTCATCAGAAAGGACAGTTGCACAAAATGGTATATTCAATGTTCCCAAATACCTCCCCAAGAATTGCTATTCAGCAACATTTTTGCAAGAATTATCTGTGAATGAATGTGAGTCACTTGGGGTTGGAGCTGATATTGATCTGGTAAAGATTCGGGAATCAATTAATGGAGCATCAAAATCATCATAAATTAGGTATAACAGTGATCTTCTGTGTAATATAGCTATCTTATATTGAATTTTATGTATTCCATTTTTTTTTTAAAGCAGCTTGGTAAATGTTATAAGGTGATATTGAGAGAGAGTAACATTTTTTTTAAGAAAAACAAATAATGTATGAGATATAAAAATGTATTTTCAACAAATTGATGGTCCATACCTCTTTATGTCACATTTATGTATCCATATTAATTTCAATCGAATTTAATGTTGACCAATACATAGTGAATACACGCTATGCCACTTACACTTGCCAGGCATAGCTACCATTAAATATGCCAGTATCAAAATTATTTTTGATCAAAATCATTGAGCATGTTAATCATGAATTACAGGAGTCAACTGCATATTTTAATGCATGGTGCCCTTCAAACATTAATTTCAATCGAAATTTATTTTGATACTGGCATATTGCATGGTGTCTATTCCTGGAAAGTGTAAGTGGCATAGTGTGTATTCATTATGTATTGGTCAACATTAATTTCAATAGAATTTAATATTGACATTTGCATATTGAACCCAAACCAGCAAACAACCCAAAAAATTCTTCATAAAACTGCTCAATAATTTCAATCAAAATTAGGGTTGACCATATAAATATTTAATGGTAGTTATATCTGGTGTGTGTAAGTTGTAAAGCTTGTGTTCAATGTGTATTGGTCAACATTAATTTTGATTGAAATTAATATTAATGTGTAAATGATATATACATGCTCAATATGCATTGTAATGTGTTTACTTAAGAATAGAGGGCCCTACTTTTAATCTTACAGAAAAATGCTTGGTGGCATGTCAAATTCAATTTTTATTAAAATTAATGTTGACATGTTACCATGCATAACAGTAAGCAACTGACTGCATAAATTGATGATAATCATGAACCTTAATTTCAATCGAAATTAGTTTTGACAAGTGCAGATTTAAAAAAAGCTATGCCACTTACACTAGCCAGGCATATTTACTATTTATTATGTATTGATCAACATAAATTTTTATAGAAATTAATATGGATATGTAAATTTTATATTTACACTCAACATGTATAGTAAATTTCAATACTTAAAAATACTTGCTGTCCTTTACATGTCATGCAAAAAAGCATTATATCATTTCAACATTAATTTTGATCAAAATTAATGTTGGCATGCCATTATGCATTGAAACAACTAACTGACTAAAAAATTTCATGATCAAAATGCTCATTAATTTTGATCAAAATTAATGTTGACCAATACATATTGAATATAAATAATCTCCACTTACTCAGACCAGATATAACTACCATTCAATATGTATGTGGTCAGCCTTAATTTCGATCAAAATTAATGGGCAGTTTTATGAAGAATCTTTTGGGTTGTTTGCTGGCTTGGGTTCAATATGCAAATTTCAATATTAAATTTGATTGAAATTAATGTTGAGAAATACATAATGAATACACACTATGCAACTTACACTTTCCAGGCATAGCTACAAGCAATATGCCAGTATCAAAAGTAATTTTGATTGAAATTAATGTTGGCAAGGCACCATGCATAAAAATAAGCAGTTGACTCCAGAAATTCATGATTATCATACTCATTAATTTCAATCAAAATTAATTTTTGATACTGGCATATTTAATGGTAGCTATGTCTGGCAAGTGTAAGTGGAATAGCATGTCTTCATTATGTATTAGTCAACATTAATTTCGATCGAATCTAATATGAACATGGACTATGCATAAAATTCCAATAAGTATAGGTAAGCTAAGCAGTTAGATTAACTGGTTTGATCAAGTACACCATATAAAAATTGATGTTTTAATGCCTTTGTTAATTTTGATCAAAATTAATTTTAAGCTATGCATGTTGAATTTTATCTATGTCTGTGTAGTCCATGTGAAATGGCTTGTATTCAATATGCAGGGGTCTACATTAATTTCCATTGAAATTATGAGGTTCATTGCCTCATAAATTTTTTGGTTTCTTTCAGGGTTTCATGCATGGTGCCATATGATACTTGTTAATTTCTATCAAAATTAATTTCAACACCAATATATTGAATACAAACCATGGCACTTACAGTACTTGGTCATAGCTAAAATTCAATATGCCAGTCTCAAAATAAATTTCAATAGAAATTAATCAGGATCCATGAAGTTTATCAATAGTGTATGAGTTAAGTTTCAAGTCATATATTTCATCATTTTCTTGCACCCATTTCTAGGTTATCTCAATAATTTTTTTCAAGTTTTATTATATTAATCAAAACTGTGGTAAGTTGTGAAAAATTAGCTAATCCAAATCACAAATTGAATATTAATATTTTAATAATTTTGAATGTTACTTAAGGTATTTCATTGGGTGATTCATAATGATATTTTATCAACTTAGTAGTCCTATAACTTTTGAAAAGTAACAATATTGGTATAGTTAGGGACTACAATGCAATATCTTGTGCAGACTAAGATATATTGTAAAATAAAACTATTCAATTTTTTTTTCCCTTAGTTGTATCCAAGTTTATCAATGGTTTGGTCACGGTGCTCACACCCTAGCCTGACACTCCTCCTGTCACTTAAAAAACGAATTCTTATCTTAAACTCTAATGTTACCAATTTTATATTTATAATTCATTTCTTGTTTGATGAGGCATATCAGTATATTTGTGAATCTTGCATTGTCATCTGAAAGTAAATTTAACAAATATTTATAAAGCATTATCCTTTTTTTTCATATAATATACTAATTAGGGGGTATCAAAGTTAGAAATATTTAATTATTTAAAAGACATTTCACAACATAATAAGAAAGCCACAAACTTGACATTAACTCTCAATAAAAAGGTGTTTTGGGGGCACAATATGTCATATTTTAAAAAATAGTTATGGTTGATTTGGTGGAAAAAAGAGGTATTTTGAAATGGAAGATTTCTAACTTTGATACCCCCTATTAAGTGTATCTCCATTGTTTAGGAGTAAATTCTTACTTAAAAAATTTTGTATTTACCCGTGGCAATTCGCATATGGGATATAAATTTGTTATTATTTATTTTTCACACTAAAAGTCCCCAAAGAATTACTAGTATTTTCTGTTAGCTACATCAAATTTCGCTTCAATATAAACAGATTGTGATTTAGCATGTTACTCAGTTTACCCCACTATGAATAATACATGTTAAAAAAAGCTCAAATAATATAAAATCCCCCTCTTTATGTTTTCTGTTTCTTTCATCCTCACTTTAATTTTAATCTTATTCAATTTTTTATCCTATTAAATTATCAACTTCAATTTTCTAGAATAGAGTTTCTTATAATTATTCATCATATTACATCTTAATTTTTTGATATCAAATACTTTTTTTTAATATTCATTAATCAATATGTCTAGTATTCAAAATCCTACACCTCCACTTTGTAAGTATATCATGTTCCTCTCTCTTAATTTATATATTTCACTTATGTTCTATATCTTTTTTTTTCAAAAAATTTATTTTCCAGAGCCCGAATGTGTTTCATCCCACTCTCTGATTGATACTCTCTTTGAAGCTTTTGAGCTTGCACCATGTCTGCCACATGGCATGGCACCTAACCCTCCTGTACTTAGCAATGAGAGGCAGGAAATAACGAGAGTTCAGTATCGCAATTTACTTGAATTGGCTAGAGATAAAACAGAAGTACTTTTCAAGATCCTTAACAATAATCCTTCTCCTTCACATTTATCTAACCCTTGTAATGACTTACTCCAATATGTGAAAAGCCTTGAAAAATGTATGTTCTTCACCTTTTTTGTCTCCTTTTAAATTAGTAGATAAGATTATTAATATTTTTTTTCTTCATATATATTTGTAGCTTACGAGGAGGGTATGATTCCTCCTGATGAAATCATTGTCATTAGGGATGATGATAAGACAGATGAACCATCAGCTTTAACTCATGCTTCAACTTCTAAGGAAAATCCTGAAACACCTGTTATCCGCTCCAAGAAAAAGACATTATCCCAAGGCTCCTCTTTTGTTCGACATATTAAACCGGCTTCTGCTAATGAATTTTCCGATGTATCAAATAATAAATCTCAAAAAAAAGCAAAGGCTTTGATAATGAGTATATTCTTGTTTCCTTTTTTTATTGTTATTCTTTTATTTTTAAAATTCTATCATATATCTCTTTTATTGCTTACATATTGTACTTTTTATCTTTCTTTTGATATTTTGTACCACAAACTCACCTACTGTAGATTGTTCAATCCATAAACGCCCTCTCCCTGATGAAGATGATGAAAAGAGCAATAAAAATAGTGATGATGAACTGTCAGAATATGAAGCTATGCTTCCTCATCAAAACAAGAAAACTTTAAAATCTTCTTCAAGACATGACAATATTTTTGATAAAGATGATGATTCAAACCGCTCATCACCGAATTCCTTCATTTCTAAGAATCAATACCCATCACCTCCTAAATTACCTACTTTGACCACTTTGAAAGCTTTTCTACCAATGAGATCAACTCCAATCAAGATATCAAAAAAACCTCTAACTTATTCACCCTCAGTTCTAAAAGACTCTGATTTGCAGGAGGAATTCTGTAAAATTCATAATTTTTATAAAGGTAGAATCAGCATGGCAAAGGTCCTCAGGTTGTGGTTGGAAATTGTTACTCTCCTTGAATTACGCTCTTCTACTTCTTCCCAAGAGCCCATGTTAAATATTCCAATGTTTACTTTTCATTGGGAAATATCTTGTGGAGAAGATTGGCTTTCAAAACTTACTGAGTTATGTAAGTTACCATAATTTTTAGTCTTGACTTTGTTCTTTTACTTATTTTTTTTCCTTTTGTAGCAAATATTTTTTTAGAGATTGATAGCTCACAGCTATGGGTACTCAATAATATTGATTTCAAAAAAATGGAAGATTTATATGATCCTGATGGTTTAAATGCTGAAATTATTTCCTCAACAAAGAAAACGAATTACCCTGAATCCAGTCTTATCCGAATGCTCATGAGATTAATGATCCCAAGTGACCACTGCCGTTCTTCATGGGTATCTCTTATAGCATCTTCACTTTATCTGAACACACATGAATTCAGCCAGCTTCCATCACATCAAAACATTAACTCAGATTTTCCAATTGAACATGGTCTTCAGCTTCTTGCTCACCTTTCAAATCTGAATATTCCAATTCCTGATGGCTTAGAAGTCGGTCCCACTGCACTTCAAACCTGTGATATATCAATGTCAACTCTTCTTCAAATCAAAAATATAATCATTCTTAAATCAAAATATTGTGCTGAAAAAATATCAAGTGGCAAGACTAGCAAAGCTCAACAATCAAGTCAGAAAAACAAAAATACTTAACTGACTATAATGAGACAGAAACAAAAGGCTGCACTAAACAAGATAAATTCTGAATACTCCCACCACCAATATCAATCTTTAACATTCTATATAATCAATGGTGTCCGTGGTTTATTTCTGAGCTCTCAAGATCATAGATTGGCTTCAGCAGGTGATTGCTTTGAGGTAATATCAGAAATTAAGTTTCTTCATTTACATGAAAAAAATCCATTTGATTGAAGAAATAATTTGGAAAAATTTAAATAACTATATTTAACATTAATAAAACATTTTATAGGCAAGTGTGATACATTTCCTTTAAAATTTGATACCCCAAGTCCTCTGGGAATCGCTAGGGCTATTTCTGAAGATTTTCTTAATCACTGGAGCTCCATTCATCCAGTATCACCTTTTTTTGCTAAACATAGCCTTTCAATAAATTAATATTCCAACATGTAAATAGATAAAGTTCTGTGTATATGATTTATCTTGTATAATTCAAGTTATTTTCCTTCAAATACGTCACACATGTGACCATCTTTGAAATTTATTAAGAAAACTTTGACATGATTTTCTAAATTAATTATTAAAAAAAATTATTGTAAGTCCAGCAATAACAAAGATTTTAAAATATACTTATATGATTTCAAATACTTGTATTAAATTCTTAAATATTTTATTGTTTATATAAAAATATGATAACTGCTCTAGTTTTGTTACTTTACCATTAATATTAAATAATCTATTAATTATTACAAATTTTTTAATTGATTGTAACATTTTTAATCAGAAGTAGAACAATTTAAATAATTAAATGAGTATATTCTTAAAAAAATACAATTTAATCTATTATTGATTCAAAATTTTTTCATCAACTCTTTATTATTAACTTTTTTATTAATAAGCCTGTTTGACCTAGAATATTTTACAGTTAATTTGGTAGCATTAAAAGCACATTTTTATGGATAATATATTTCAAATTCTTTATTATAGTTTTTTTATTTTAGAACCTTTGCTACCAATTTAATAAAAATGACATTTAAAGATTTCACAACTTATATATTTCCTCAAAAGTAAATCAAATTTTCTTATAATATTATGAAAAAAAATTATTCTACTTCACAAATAAAAAAAATAGATAATACTATAATTATCAAAACTGAAAATGTTACAGCTACTCCAAGTATTTATCATTTTTAATTTTGCATTAAGTTGTGTATATATGATATAAATTTTTAATATTTAAATATCTAGATTTTTTAGATTTGTCTTAACATTAGATAAATAATACTTTGCTGATTCTATTTCTTCCTCTATTAAGTCATCTCTTTTCAAAAAAACTCTCAACGCACTAATCAAATATTCAAACCTAAATTTTTCTTCTTTAATTTCCAATTATTCTGAAATATCAATATCAAAAACATTAAGCTTTTCTATAGCATGAAAAAGTCTAGTGCTTATTTGAATAGAAGAACCTATCCTAGTGAAGCCATGAATTTTGTGACATCTTGAGGTAAAATGCCTTAGTTGATTGGCAGGCCATAATGTCACTGTTATTCCATTAGTTGCTTCAAGTTGATTTTACTTCAAATTTTGGGAAACATAAGTTCTCCACCTGTTTGTCGTGGTTGGGTCTTATCATACTTCATATGAATGGTATTGTTTTCTGTATCTTTAGGAAAAAATATTCCTAAAGTATACTCACTTTCATCCTTATTGTCAGCCTGTATATCTCCAGGACTGAGTAAAAAGTAATTATAAGTTATGTTAAACACATGAACTATACATGGGAATAATAAATAAGAGTACACAAATAGTATACATAAGTAAAATTATGATAATACACAAAAAATGCCATTATAACACCTTATATACACGCATATATCCACCTTTTATAGGTCTTATGTACTTAATATTAAGTTGGAATATGTTAGGGTAATCTTAAGAACCTTAAGTATAAGGCTACATAATTTTTAAGTACACTTAAAGCTGTTATATTCATTGTTTTATGCAAAAAACAAGAAATGCGCTTTATTTCACTTAAAAGTTGACTATATGCGCTATAAAATTGAGAATATCGAAATTGCGCTTTGACAGATCAATTGGGCTCATTTAGAACTATTGATTTGGCTATTTAAATCCATAAAAATAACACTTTTCAAATTTGGTGTTTTTTATGCCAGAAATGGCTTCTGTGTACTGGCCACATACTGCCTGCTTTTTTCCCGTGTGAATAGCTTCATTTTTAGCAAAGTTAGCTTTTTCACACTATAATTACCCCACATTCTACGCCCACTGTGGGGAAACACACTAAAATAGGCGACAGGCGCTTATTTAGTGTCCTAGCTTAATTAATAATGCATTGACCTTGTTTATATGCACTAATTTCATTAATAACCTCACTCTTGGCACTTTATTTCATCACCACGCTTAAATTCGCCTAATTTTAGTCAAGGATTTACCTGTGCAAGAGCCTGCCAAGAACTGCATGTAGTTACCCCACATCTCACGCTCTTTTTTAAGTTTTTGGGTGGTTTCTCAGTCAATTTTGGTTATTTTTGAATGGGAATTTCACGTAGTATAATGTCAGGATTAGCCCCATTATTTCTACAGTCAATCCCCCTTATTATTAAGCTATTATTAACCTTAAAAAGTCTCCTTTAGTCTTTAATATTATTGTTTTATACGCATATACTCTCTTTTTGTCTTTTTCTTTAATTTTGATGGATTTCCATTATTATTACAGGATTTTGGCGGTTGTTACTCTTCTAATTATGTCATGGGTTACTGGGAATGTTGATGGGCATGTCTATTAGTTGTTTAGAGGCGTCATTAACTGTGTATTGGGTGGTATATCAAGGGAATCATTGGGGAACTCAGTGTGTATAAAAGGAGGAGGGTTTTGGGTTGTATTTCTTCATTCTTTATCATTACAATTTAACCAATATAACCAAACCAATTACAATACATATCAATTAGTACTTTTATAAGACTTTTGAATAGTATCTGAATTTATATAATCTATTTTTCTACCAACTATAAAGATTGTAAGCCATATATAAGAATAGTGAGAATTATATTACTGAGACCTCTATATTTGATTATATTTTACAACTTAGTGGATTAAAACTACAGTATTCATATAGGACCATTAAAATCTTCTAGACAACTGACTATTCAAGCTAGTTCACGTCCTTGTACTTGACCCTAGCCTGACAATTGGGGGCCTTTCCTCAAGAATTCTGTTATAATCCTGTAAGTGAAATTTTCAAAAGAAGGTGCACGTAAATAATATCCCTATAGAAATATTTGGATAATTACAACAGGTTGGGGTCACTTATATAGTGATTTCAGAAAAAGAAGCCCTGTTATATTATAAAATTGTGATATTGAATCAACTATTTTACCACTAATTTAACTTATAATTGTTATTAGTGGGTCTGTCAATAGACCAATTAAATTTGAGATCTTTGCAGATAAAATTTTTACCACTAATTTAACATATAATTGTTCTTAGTGGGAGTCTGTCAATAGACCAATTAAATTTGTGATCTTTGCAGATAATAAACCAATTAAACTGATTAATTGTTTTCTTTTAACAGGACTCTTAATCTTTTCTTTTATTGGTTTGTAAAATTCATTAAATATTTAGAAAGAATCATACTGACAGTTGTTTTCTTTTGAATATAAAAACACGGCTACATATTGTAGACCAGTTAAATCAAGTGACCACATAAAAGCATATTTGACTTTTGGCACTTAAATATTCACTTCATACCAATAAGTAAGCAATAAAATTGTCTTCAGTGGTATTGATAAATACTGATAAAACTCCTTTTTGAAGTTTTTCATATCTAAACTTTCAATTCTTTAAATTCCACGTAAAAATGTGTGACAACAATGACATTGTAAGTAATAAGGTAAAACCTTATAAATTAAGACCTAGAGCTGAAAGACCTGTTACAGGACATTCAAATGGAGGGCCAGGACTCTCCCATAATCAACAACACTCCGTCAATGTCTCTGGAGGAAAGGGAAAAGCTTTTAAAGCAGGTTTCAATAAAGAAAACAAAAAATACTTTACAAGAACAAGTTCACTCCCTATCCACCCTACTGAACACCTTGACAATAAGAGTCAACAATATAGTGGACCAGATCAACAATCTGGAAAAGAGAGCAGCTCCAGGTTTCATAGAAGTCAACCAAGCTCTAGTGGACATAAAGACTCAACCACCAACAGTGGCACCCAACAATTCCATAGCAACACCTCCAGCCCAAGAGGAGGACCAAAAAATTACAGTAAGCAAATGGAAATGGGATTGGTACGCCCAAAACTACAACAATCCTCAACAGCAGGGCTCCAGCAGTCACCCTTACAGGGGAAAGCCAAGGAGAGGCAGGGGAAGTGGGATAAGACCTTGGTAAGTCATCCAACTTCTTATGATCAATTATATCAACCTGAAAATAAATTACTTATAGGTAATGAGATTGATAAGGAAATATTGGATATTATTGATAAGGATTTAAAGGATTATTCATTTGAACAGAATATGTTAAACTTGTCTTTACATGAGGACAATGTAAATAGTTTTATTGATAAGCAGGAAAATACTATTAATATAAAAATGGAATCAAATGAATTAAATCTTGACCCTGATAATGAGTCTTCTGAATTGGACACGGAAAAAATAGAATATTTTTTAAAAGAGAATCCAATGGAATCAAAAATAATAAGTAAATTATTATTGAGAATTGAAAAATTGGAAGAGTTCTCAAAAGAGTCAAACATTAATACAGAAAATGTATTATTACAACTAACACAATCATTGAGTACCACAGCCAATAAATTAAAAATTATTGAAAATTCAAATAATGAATTAATCAATGAGAATAAAAAATTAAAATCTGAGATTAGAAATTTAGAAAGTAAATTAGAACACTCTCAGAATATTATGGCTACCATAGAGGGATGTGTAAAATTGTCTTTTTCAAATGTAAATGATACCTTAAATCATGTACCTGTGATAAAAGATAGGTTACAAAGAGTAGAAATTGAAGTAGCTAACATTTTGAAAAATACTGAAACAATAAAAGATAATACCTCTTATGTAGAAAGAGTACCAGTTTTTATGAAACACTCTGATGATAAACCAATGATTGAACATGAACATAGTGTTATGGGCTCTGAGAATATAAAATCAGTAAAAGATGAAATAAATGATCATCTTTCTAAAGTAAGTGAATTACTCAATATTAATCAGGTTAGGGAAGCAAAAACTAGCCAAAAGAACTGGCCTAAGTTAGATCAGTACCCTTCTTTTGACGGGGATTCAAAATCTGATTGGCAACAATTCATACAAAGAATTGATAACTTAAAATTTTCTTACAAATTACCTGATGAAGAAATTACTTCAAAGTTAATATCTTTATTTAAAGATGTGGCCTTATTATGGTTTGAATCTGTATTGAGTGAGGGAATTAATTACTCCTGGAATGAATGGAAGGCACTAATTGAAAGGCAATTTGGTGGCCCAAAATTTAGAATCACTCAACAAAGACTGTATGAAAGGGACAGATATAATCCAAATTCTGGAGATAAACCCATGGTCTTCTTAATGAATTTAATAAAAATAATGAAAGCTATGGATCCAAAAATGGATTATGAAGAGTGGAAAGAAAAAATAATATACAAGTTGCCTATATCAGTTAGAGACATTATTGTAGCTAGAACTGAAACTGTCAGAGACACCTCTGGATTCATTAATATATGCAATGAGATATTATTAAACCACAAGTATGAAACCAAGTATAGTAATTACAGACAAAGTGTTGAAGTGGTAAAACCTACTACAAGTAAGTTACCAGTGGAAAAGAAAAAACCTTCAGCTCCCCTTGTCCCTAAGAGACAAGAAAATAACACTTGTTACAAATGTAATGAACCTTGGGTTAAGGGTCACACATGTAAGAAAAGAATAAATGTTATTGAAACCTCACAGAATTCTGAACCTAGTAATCATGAAGATGAGAATGTGGAATCCAGTGAGGATTGCAAGAGTAACATATCTTACAGTGATGATGAAAATGAGATATTTGTATTAGAACAGGATATAATGTTCCTGAATGATGCTATACCTCATACAGACACATCTTTAACTTCCATAGAGGAGGCTGAAATAATTAAAGATGTATCTCATGACACTTACAAAATAACACCTATCAGAGCACCTATTATCATATGTGGAAAAGAAATGAATGCCATTCTTGACACTGGGGCTGCAGGTAGTGTAGTTTCACTTAATGCATTAATGAAACTTGATAGTAAGTACCAGGAAAAACTAGAACCTGTTCAGACAAAGAACTGGAGGGGTTTTGGTTCAGTATTGAATCCAATTGGAAAATACAAAACTGCTGTATTCTTTAAATATAATAATTGATATGTTAGAGCAGTTTGTGAATTTGTAGTAATGGATAATAACAATTGTAGTGATTGGTTTATTATTGGCAATGATTTATTGACAAAATTTGGCATTAAACTAGATCCTGCAAACAGTTGTTTCACCATAGGGATGAATGGTAAAAGGAAATTCAAAATATGTTCTGAAAATTCAGTATATGCCATTTCTCCTAGAGAAGAACAACTGCAAGGTGGAAGAACCACCAATGAAGTGGGTGAATTGGAAAATGAAATCCAAAAGGCCTCTTTCAGTCCTCAACTCTCAAAAATTGAACAAGAAGACATTTTGAGATTTATTAAATCATATCCTATGGCATTTGCTCATGGATCAAATGAACTAGGATTGGTCAAAGACCATGAGATGAAAATCTCTCTAAGCTGTAATCTGGATAATATTCCTGGCAGCTTAAAAAAGAAACCTTACCCAGCATCTCCTGCAAAAAGGAAAGATATTGAAGACAATATAAAATTATTGTTGGAAATGGGTATTGTTGAAAAAGTGGACACAACACCTAAGTATTGTGTCATTTCACCAGTATTAATCTCTTATGAAAAAGATAAGGCAAGATTATGCGGTGATTATAGAGCTCTGAATACATATACAGTAGATGATATTTACCCTCTACCAAGGATAGCTTCTATCCATGCTACCTTACAAGGAGCAAAATATATTTCCTGTCTGGATGGGAACAAGGGTTACCACCAGATTCCTGTGGAAAGAAATTCTCAAAATTACTTATTAATAACCACACATATGGGTATATTTAAGTATGTGAGAATGCCATTTGGCCCAAAGAATGCCCCTTCAGTCTTCCAAAAATTGATGGATAATGTTTTTCATCAGGAAATGGTTGAAGGATGGCTATTGGTCTATATTGATGACATCATAGTGTTTTCAAAAACATATGATGAACATTTAAATCACCTGAAAAGAGTCTTTCAAAAAATGGATGAAATTAATATGACTATTGCATTAAAGAAATGTAAGTTTGGATTTCAATCCTTGAAAGTACTTGGACATGTTGTATCTGGATTACAAATTTGTGTTGACCAGAATAAAGTGGCAGCAATTAAAAACATTGGGATACCTAAAAATGTAAAAGAGGTTCAAAGTTTTTTGGGTATGTGTGGATATTATAGACAATATATTAAAAATTACCAATCCATTGCAGCCCCTTTAACAACATTAATCAGAAAGAATGAAGCTTTCATTTGGAATAATGAAAGACAACACGCCTTTAATAAATTAAAGGAATTTTTAATGTCAGCTCCAATATTGGGACTGCCAGATTTCACCCTACCTTTTATCTTGTACACTGATGCAAGTTTCATAGGTTTGGGTGCTGCTTCACAGCAAAAACAGATAATAAATGGAAAATTATCTGAAGTAGTTATCTGTTATATATCCAGAACCTTAAGAAAAACAGAATTAAGGTATGGTGCCACACAGCTAGAATGTTTAGCCGTGGTGTGGGCTTTGGAGAAACTTCATTACTATCTGGAAGACCAGAAGTTTGAACTTATAACAGATTGCAGTGCAGTAAAATCATTACTAAACATGAAAACACCTAATAGGCACATGTTTAGATGGCAACTAGCTGTACAAGAGTACAGAGGAAGAATGAAAATCACTCACAGAGCAGGAACATTGCATTCAAATGTGGATTTATTATCCAGAAGTCCTTTGCCAAATGATGCTGACAACCCAGCTTATGTACCTGAAAATGAGGTTATACATATATTTGGGATTTATATAGTGGATTTAAAAGAAGAGTTTATGCAAACTATATTGGAAAATTATTCATCTGATAAAGATTTGTCTAAACTATCTACCATTTTTAATGATCCAACAAATGCCTCCATGAGTGCATTAATTAAAACCTTGCCTCCAAAGTATAAAAATGCGTTGGAAAAAGGTAAACTATCAATTGAAGATGGATATATATATTACAGGAAAAAGTTAAGCAATGTAATAGTAATACCACCTTCTATGAAAGAGTTAATGTTGAGTACTTCTCATGATGACATCTTAGCTGGTCATTTTGACTTTAACAAAACATTAACCAGAGTTAAAAATACAGCCTGGTGGATAAACATGAAAGAGGATGTACAAAAATACATTGAAACATGTGACTCTTGTCAGAAATCTAAAAGATTAACTGGGAAGAGAGCTGGGTTGTTACAACAAATAGAGCAGCCAAAAGCTCCATGGGAAATTATAAACATGGATTTTGTAACTGGCTTGCCATTAGCAGGAAAAGAAAGTTTCAATTCTTGCTGGGTAATAGTGGATAGATTAACAAAAATGTGTAAGTTTATCCCTACCCATAAAGAGGTATCTGCTAAAGACTTGGCGTTACTATGGTGGACTCAGATGATGAATACTGCTGGGTTCCCCAAAGCCATAATCTCTGACAGAGATCCTAAATTTACTTCAGAGTTCTGGACATCTTTGATGGAAGTATCAGGTTGTCAATTAAAATTGTCTACAGCACACCATCCACAAACTGATGGGCTGGCTGAGAGGATGATACAAACTCTAGAAGACATGATCAGAAGATATTGTGCCTTTGGATTAGAATACAAAGACAATGAGAAATTCACACATGACTGGGTAACATTAATTCCTGGCTTGAATTTGCTTATAACAGCACAACTCATTCTGTAACAGAGAAGAAACCATTTGAACTCTGGCTGGGATATGTACCAAATACCCCAGTAAATCATTTAAATACTACCAAGGTTGGATATACACCCTGGCACTAAATCCTTTATTCATATGCAACACATGTGTAGAAAGCATGCAGAAGAATGCATCCAAAAAGCATTTGAATATGAAAAGAAAAGGTGGGACAAATCTCATAAAGAATTTGAATTTAAAAAGGGAGATGAAGTCCTCATATCAACACTACATTTTAACTTACAAGGTAATGTTAAATTAAAGGATCCCTTTGTAGGACCTTTTGTAGTAAATAAAATGGTTGGGAATAATGCAGTGGAAGTCATATTATATGCTCCATATGACAGGAAACATCCAGTTTTCCCTATCTCATTATTGAAACCTTACCATGCAAATGATCCTGACTTATTTCCAAAAAGAAGGGGAAGGCCTAAAAATCAACCTGAAGAAATTGTGGAAAAAGCAGAGATTGAAAAAATACTCAAGATAATAATCCTTACTAAAGAAAAAGGAACTGAGTATTTATTAAGATTTAAAGGGAAATCAAATGAATTTGATAAATGGATACCTGAAAAAGAAATTTCTAATTTATCCACCCTTCTTAAAATATTTAAACAGAAATAAAGTTCTGTTCAACCAGCTGAGGGGTTAAAAAACCAGTACTCATAATATTTTATTATGTTTTATTTCTTTAAAGTTGAATCTTTAATGCTACAGATTTATTCTGAATACCTGAAAATTACAAATTAATAAAATAAAATGTATAACTTATCATTTTTTTATTGTTTTTTTTGGGTGGGCAAGTGTCAGCCTGTATATCTCCAGGACTGAGTAAAAAGTAATTATAAGTTATGTTAAACACATGAACTATACATGGGAATAATAAATAAGAGTACACAAATAGTATACATAAGTAAAATTATGATAATACACAAAAAATGTCATTATAACACCTTATATACACGCATATATCCACCTTTTATAGGTCTTATGTACTTAATATTAAGTTGGAATATGTTAGGGTAATCTTAAGAACCTTAAGTATAAGGCTACATAATTTTTAAGTACACTTAAAGCTGTTATATTCATTGTTTTATGCAAAAAACAAGAAATGCGCTTTATTTCACTTAAAAGTTGACTATATGCGCTATAAAATTGAGAATATCAAAATTACTCTTTGACAGATCAATTGGGCTCATTTAGAACTATTGATTTGGCTATTTAAATGCATAAAAATAACACTTTTCAAATTTGGTGTTTTTTATGCCAGAAATGGCTTCTGTGTACTGGCCGCATACTGCCTGCTTTTTTCCCGTGTGAATAGCTTCATTTTTAGCAAAGTTAGCTTTTTCACACTATAATTACCCCACATTCTACGCCCACTGTGGGGAAACACACTAAAATAGGCGACAAGCGCTTATTTAGTGTCCTAGCTTAATTAATAATGCATTGACCTTGTTTATATGCACTAATTTCATTAATAACCTCACTCTTGGCACTTTATTTCATCACCACGCTTAAATTCGCCTAATTTTAGTCAAGGATTTACCTGTGCAAGAGCCTGCCAAGAACTGCATGTAGTTACCCCACATCTCACGCTCTTTTTTAAGTTTTTGGGTGGTTTCTCAGTCAATTTTGGTTATTTTTGAATGGTAATTTCATGTAGTATAATGTCAGGATTAGCCCCATTATTTCTACAGTCAATCCCCCTTATTATTAAGCTATTATTAACCTTAAAAAGTCTCCTTTAGTCTTTAATATTATTGTTTTATACGCATATACTCTCTTTTTGTCTTTTTCTTTAATTTTGATGGATTTCCATTATTATTACAGGATTTTGGCGGTTGTTACTCTTCTAATTATGTCATGGGTTACTGGGAATGTTGATGGGCATGTCTATTAGTTGTTTAGAGGCGTCATTAACTGTGTATTGGGTGGTATATCAAGGGAATCATTGGGGAACTCAGTGTGTATAAAAGGAGGAGGGTTTTGGGTTGTATTTCTTCATTCTTTATCATTACAATTTAACCAATATAACCAAACCAATTACAATACATATCAATTAGTACTTTTATAAGACTTTTGAATAGTATCTGAATTTATATAATCTATTTTTCTACCAACTATAAAGATTGTAAGCCATATATAAGAATAGTGAGAATTATATTACTGAGACCTCTATATTTGATTATATTTTACAACTTAGTGGATTAAAACTACAGTATTCATATAGGACCATTAAAATCTTCTAGAAAACTGACTATTCAAGCTAGTTCACGTCCTTGTACTTGACCCTAGCCTGACACTTATCGAGATGAAACTCATTCGAGAACCCATTACCATTTGCTCCAGATGTCCAAGTTAAATTACTAGCAAACGGTACACCCTCTTCTTCACTAGAAACTTTTGAAAATTCAGGAATACCAAGTTTTTCACAAAGATTAGTTGCCTTGTTGTACTTTACATATGATATTTTTTTAAAAAAATATTTAAAGTACATTGCAATCCTCTTCATTTGTTTTTAATATTCATCTGTTTGTACAATATCATCAGTGTATTCATCTGCAAGAGAAGCATTCAAAAATTTGGTATTTAAATTAAAAAACGTGATACTTAAGAATATATAAAGATTTCTTAGTAGGACCATTAATAAATCTTATTAAATCATACTTATATACTAGATACACTGACAGTGCCACTACTACAACTATAGAAAAAGGGTCCAGAAGCCATGGTCCAATAGATTCCAGAAAACCAATCTCCTACCACAGAAGAGAGTCCAAAAGTAAAAGAAAGTCCAAAAAGCTAACAAATCCTCACCCCACGTTGGGTGCCAGAAATGTAGACAATCCTATAGTACTAGTTATAGGCCCTGACCAAGGGAGTTGGAGTAAAACTGGAGAGAAAAACCCCTGTCCCTTTGAGAAATACCAGGTGAGATTTATTTGCTACAGCAAATTAGAGACTGTTATAATACCCCTTCCAACACACTTCTTGACTGCATTACAAGTCAAGACAGTAGCCAATATCAGACCACTGAGAACCAAAGAACCAGAAAACCAGAAATGGAGAGAAATTCACACCAGAAACCAAAGACACAGTGAACTTGTTGCACAAACACATGAAAATACTTGATGTAGGTTGCAAAGCTACAACAGAGAAATCAGTTTCCAAAGTTGAGTTAAATGAAGAACTTACCTTGCAACAAACACAGCCAATTGTGGCAAAAAAAAAGTGAAAAAAGAGTGAGAAACAATGATATAACTATCAGATGGTTGTATGATAATTAAAGTTGCCACAAACTGTCTTCTTCAGTGTGTACACACAGACCACCTATCTAAAAATCCATGCATGGAAACTAATTTGGTGCTTTTGACAGCCAAATTGAATAAAAACCCTCTAGAAACGCTCCCCAGCCTTCTACAACTGAGGCGGGTGGACCTCCCAGAAGCCAGAAAACCACCAAAAACATCTAATAAAGCCCAAAATACTTAGAAAAATCCACCATGACTACTAAAACCCTTAAAACACAAAATTAAGCTTTGAAAACATTATGAAATAAAATATAAAGCCAAAGTATCTCTACTTAATGGTACTAAGCACTTAACCCTAAGACTTAAGGTTAGCCCTTAAAACACAAAAAACAAAATTAAACAGCTATCTTTTGGAAATGAAAAATGAGGAAATGACACCTTAAAGCTTGGAATAAGAAAAATATCAACAAGACATCAAATATAGAGAAACTCCGGGGATATCCAATGGTAGTACTCACATACCTGTAGTCCCAATATTCACAGAATAAAACCAAAAAAACACTTAATTATTCAACCAATTCCAATTAAGACATACCAAAACAACGCCAAACAGAGAAAAAAGGTGTCTGCCAATGTTGGAAGACCACACCATAAATTCAAAAAAAATGAATTTCAACAAAAAAAAATACCAAGCCAAGTGTATAAAGTATAAAATGTGGACATTTGGATAGTATGAAAATAAAGAATTAAAAGGGTTGCGTTTCAAAATGGTGAAGGGTGATTGGCATAATGACAGAGCATATGCTGGTTGAATGAATGTTTTTTGATTTAAGGGAGGGGAGAGTTGGTGCTGGTTCAGAATCCTCTTCTTCATAAAGATCATTCCACTCATCCTTTAAAACAGCTAGGATATTGTGGGGTATAACACAAGTCATGATCTAATGATATGCAGTTGTGATCTCCAATTTTTTTTGAAATTGGATTCTGAGCTCCTGGAGACTAGAAAATCTTCCCTTTAAAATACCAATACCATGTTAAATCCGTACCCTTGATTGGGAAAGGTGATAATTAAAGGTAATTTTGGGGTCATTTTCTAAAGTTTCAACATGAAAATAAGGTATAATTTACTTTCTACTTGCATATGCTGAGTCTACAAGGAGGTACTGAGATTTGTCAAAGTGTGAGTCAGGAATTTGAGAAATCCTCATTTTTTGGAAGATGGAAGAGTCATGACATGAGCCAGAACAGCCACTATGAAAAGTAATAAACTTTTTGTTGATGTCACAGACAAGTTGAATGGCAATATAGTATCTACAAAGAAGATAAAAAGTTAGTTTATGAAAGATGTGAAATTGGAGAACATTTTGAAGAAAAATTTTTTGTGATCAAAATAATGGTTGCCATCATGAGCAGGCTTTTGACTCAAAGGTATAGTTGGGCCATCACAAAACCTACACATCCAGGGAAACCTTTGGCTTGAATTACTTGAGAGGATTCAAGTTGCTTTTGTGGAGTTGGCCAAGCAAGTGTTTAAGACTTGAGGGAAAGGATAGAAATAATACAGTGCTTAGTGTATAATATCACTGTACCATACCCTATGTTAAAGAGATTTTTTAAACATCTTACAGCAGCACCATTTCCTTTTGAGCCAAAGAAACATAGTGAAACAGCAAGTTGAATAGCAGGATCACGCTGTTTATTTTGAGAATTGTTATGAAGGATATGATTTTTGAAGATGAGTTGATAAATTTTGAAGAAAGAATTGGGAGAACATCAAAATAGTTGAGTGAAGTTTAGTTGAGGAATGTTGAGAATGGAGCGGAGATCATATCTGGGATCATGATGAATATTTGGCCTCCTTGTGTTTATCTAACACTTTTTGAAAGGAAAAGAAATATAGGCCAAAGCATCTTCCAAATCGGAGTCTGATTTATAGTAAAAAAATAAAAGTAAAGCAATAGCATTCATAGTTGAGTGAAGTAGCTTCCTATTAGAGAGGTGTTTCATAGTTGTCGGTAGAAGGCTTATGTGATGACAGAAGTGGGAATTCACCATTAAATGTGCAAGTGGGATGTGTCAATAGAAAAAAACTTTAAGTGTTATCCACAAAAATTAGATAGCATAGAGTGAGGAAAGAGTTTAAGATGGCATCAACAATTATAAGTCATGTGAATTTCTTAAAAATCCATCATGTATGTGATGAGTTTGGGATCAGGAATTATGAATGTTAATTAGTGTCAGTATAGTCTAGTATATAAGTATGATATAATAGTGTTTATTTATGGTCCTACTACTTATTGATAAATTATTTAGTGATTAAACCTAAGGGGAAGACTAATAAAATAGCTATACTCAAATAAAACTCACAATCCTTGGATTTAAATGCGGGCTAGTGGTGGAAAATAGATGAATAAAATATAGTTATAGCTTATATAAAGATAATATCAATTTAAAATGGCTTTATAATATATTTATGAATGCTAATAATTGTATTGTAGTGTTTGTTTGAATTTTAGTAAGTGAATGATGATAAATAGCTGTCAAAATCCCTCCTTACTTATACCCAAATCCCCTGGATTGCACAGACCTGCAATCGAGATGATGTCACTGCTATCCCCGGCAATTACTGCACTGTGAGGTCCCATCACCTCCCCATGGTGTCCACTTCAAGCAGATTCAACTCCCAGACCTCCAGTAAGGACCCTCCATCACAAATAATGATAACACAGATCTATACCACAAATAGAAAATCCAGATAAAAGCAGATACCATAAAGAAACAGGTAAAATAAGCAATCAAAAAGAGATTTAATGAAACCCAAAGCATATAAAGGAAACAATTGAAATGTCCAAGCCCCCAATAACATCCCCAAGCATCCATATTAACCCAGAAAAGACCTCCCAACCCATAAATCCGTGAATATTCATCCAAGGAAGCAGATTAAGTTGTCCAGACTGAGTGTATGCGCCTGATATAGATGTCTATGCTTCTGTAGGCATTGTGAGTCCACTGATTTCGTCCATATGACCTAAATCAAGCAGAAAAACAAAGGTTATAGGCTATTAAGGGGCTAAAACCCACTTATATACCTAAATATACATAATATACTGCATATTTCATTGAATATGAGATTTATGTATACATATAAGCTTATGTATGTCAATAATTACTTCATATCACTTAAGATAAGTATATTATAACTCCATTAACACCTTAATAAGTATTATTAGGCTATGGATAAGCTATTTAAACTACTATAATTTATATAATAGATTAATAATTATATATATATGTAATATAATCATATATATTATTATTTTAACCTTATTTTTAAGATATAAGCTTAATTTACTTAAGGTTATCTCATTTTAAGAATAAGAAATACTCAGTCCTAGGGATATCTAGGCTGAAAATTAGGGTATAAGAGGTGGTTGAATGCATAATTGTGGAAGTGGATAAGAATCTTCCACAATTAATAATTTCTGATCCTGTGAAAAAAAATTCCTCATCCCTTACTTTTGATACCCCCTGTCAGTATAGTCTAGTATATAAGTATGATATAATAGTATTTCTTTATGGTCCTACTACTTATTGATAAATGATTTAGTGATTAAACCTCAGGTGAAGACTAATAAAATAGTTATACTCAAATAAAACTCACAATACTTGGATTTAAATGCAGGCTAGTGGTGGAAAATAGATGAATAAAATATAGTTATAGCTTATATAAAGATAATATCAATTTAAAATGGCTTTATAATATATTTATGAATGCTAATAATTGTATTGTAGTGTTTTTTGGAATTTTAGTAAGTGAATGATGATAAATAACCATCAAAATCCCTCCTTACTTATACCCAAATCCCCTGGAGTGCACAGACCTTCAATCCAGATGATGTCACTGCTATCCCCGGAAATTACAGCACTGTGAGGGCCCATCACCTTCCCATGGCGTCCACTTCAAGCAGATTCAACACTCAGACCTCCAGTAAGGACCCTCCATCACAATTAATGATAACACAGATCTATACCACAAATAGAAAATCCAGATAAAAGCGGATACCATAAAGAAACAGGTAAAATAAGCAATAAAAAAGAGATTTAATAAAACCCAAAGCAAATAAAGGAAACAGATATAATGTCCAAGCCCCCAATAAACTCCCCAATCATCCACATTAACCCAGAAATGACGTTCCAAACCATAAATCCGTGAATAACCATCCAAGGAAGCAAATTATGTTGTCCAAACTGAGTGTAGGCGCCTGATAAAGATGTCTATGCTTTTGCAGGCGTTGTGAGTCCACCTATTTTGTTCATATGACCTAAAATAAGAAGAAAAACAAAGGTTATAGGCTATTAAGGGGCTAAAACCCACTTTTATACCTAAATATACATAATATACTGCATATTTCACTGAATATGAGATTTATGTATACATATAAGCTTATGTATGTCAATAATTAGTTCATATCACTTAAGATAAGTATATTATGACTCTATTAACACCTTAATAAGTATTATTAGGCTATAGATAAGCTTTTTAAACTACTATAATTTATATAATAGAGTAACAATTATATATATATGTAATATAATCATATATATTATTATTTTAACCTTATTTTTAAGATATGAGCTTAATTTACTTAAGGTTATCTTATTTTAAATATAAAAAATACTCAGTCCTAGGGATATCTAGGCTGACACCCCCTAATGTATATAAGTTTAAATACAATATAAAATTATATTCTATAAAAAAGATTAGTATGTTTTATGCCCTTAATGTTTATAAAGTTATGATTAATTAATTACAAAATCTTATAAGTAAAACATCAACTTATAAAATAATTAATTAATTATATAGATTAAATCATTAAGATAAAAATACTTTACCAAATTATTGAGCACTCCATTTTTCTCACAATTGGACTAATAAAATAAAATAAAATAAAATATAATATAATAATATAATAAAAAATAAATAATAAAATAGATAAATTAAATAAGAGAAACCTTTATTTTAAATATAAATATATTACTTTAATGAAACTATTTTTATTAAAATACTTGTTTAAATTACAATAATTATTGTAATAGTAAAATTGATTAAATTGTGTACTGATTATTGTTTTAAGCCATAGTAATTAGATATAAAAAATTGTACATCCCAAATAGTATAAAAAATATTTGTTTAATTAAAAATTTAGATTTTTTACAATACAACAAAAAGTAATATGTTTGTAATTTTTATAGTTACATTTTTTATGTTGTTTATCAAGCTAGTATCCTATTTCATCACTTACATTTTTACAGGGTTTAAAGGGATGGATAAATTGGGGTCTTTTTTTCTGTTTTTGTAAACACTTACTTAGAACCCTAATTTTTCTGTAACACTTCACTTTATTTGTTTCTTTCTTTTTCACCCTCAGTGATGTCTCATAGGGCCTAATTTACTTAGTTAAAGTCTTATGGTTTCTCACTTTGTAGTCATGATTACTTAAATTACTTTACAATTTATAAATAACACATTTTGTTACAATTTTTGTATTTTTTCTAATAAATTTATTTCATTGTTTACAATA
Organism: Hemileia vastatrix; assembly: GCA_030280995.1. Taxonomy (NCBI): domain Eukaryota; kingdom Fungi; phylum Basidiomycota; class Pucciniomycetes; order Pucciniales; family Zaghouaniaceae; genus Hemileia; species Hemileia vastatrix. The sequence continues at coordinate 16,271,344 of JASXTE010000008.1, read as the reverse complement.
CATAAATTGAGAAATATAACTAAGTACAAGGTTGCTTTATGAGAAGTTCATTGTTTTATTTTTGTTTTGATATAGTAAAGAGAAACAAAAGTAATTACTTGATTTAATGAAAACCATTATTTCCAATAGTTGTTTTGAATTCTTTATCTTTATTTTGTTGAGGTTATTTTTGAAGTTTTATCTTATTGTTTTATTGCTTTCTCTTCTTCTTCTGTTTATTTAGTATTCTTATTCCTTCTTCTAGATAATATTCAAATATATATACTTAAAAGCTCTAAAAATTTTAAATTCATGTGTCTAGCAAAATTAATGTACTAATTTAACTCAGTACTGGTCATCCCTAGTCTCACAAAAATTCACTGATTGTTCTCTATATGATATCTATAAGGTTTGATAAAACTATTATATGAATTAATTGTGATAATATTGAAGGAAAGATAATGATTTATAGTCCTTTTATTGATCAACATACATTTATAAAATAGTATTTAAATAAGTTTTATTAAAAAATACTGTGTATTGAGTTGATTCTTGCAAGAAATTTTTCTGGTTTCCATTTATCTTCATTCAATTTTTTACTATGTCTTCAGTAAAGATTCATTAATATTTCTTTAAGGTCTCAAGCATATCTCCATGAGAGATTAGAATCACTTCAATTTAATTTCCATCAGAGTTCCATCTGACTTCAAGTTGAGGACTTTCTAAAAAGTCCACCTTCCCAAATATTGCATGGTGTCACACGCCACATGACACTTGAGACAAAAGCAGCTCATTTAAATCAATGATAACAAGGTCTAAATCCATGTTCAAAGCGCAGAAGCTAGTTTACATAGCAACTGCAACTTTCCTTTGTGTACTCACTATTCAACTGCACTAATATAAAACTTTAAATCTAAATTAGTTAATCTCTCAATAGTGTGTTCAGTATTTTTCTTCAATAGGCGACGCACAGTGCGAAGGCCAATGCAATATTCCGCTAAAGGTTCATTGGGTGTCTGTGGGCTATTAACAGGGGTAGGGAGCATGGACGGGATGGATAGTGGAGGGTCAAGAAGTTAACGGATGTTAGTGAGGGTCCAGGTGTAACGGGTTTTTTTGGAGGGCCTGTGAGGATATAGGGAGGTCTGTGATGTGCAGAATGATGGATGGGCATGAGGTCAATGCGAGGAGGAGTAGTGGATATAAAAGGGATGGGATTTTAGTTTGACATTCTTTAGAATTAAATTATAAAAAGTATATATAGTTAATAGTGGTAAAGCTTCAGGTTAAATCATTATTATTGTACATTTCCTTATTTTCTCAGTAATTATTTCTAAAAATTAAATCCTTGATTATTGAGTTTCCGATCCTTTGTGAGATCCTAAGAATATTAATATTATCTTTAAGTTATATTAAGATTCTTATCAAACATATCTCAAAGAAGCAGCTTTTCCTTTGACTCATCTTCGAATCACTTCCTCAAGTATTTCCTCTGTACTTCAAAGAAGTCTCTAAACTCCCTCCTCCATATCACTTTCCCAGGAGCACCCTTGACCTTGTGCGTAGGTCGTCCAGTGACAGTATAATTTAATTCTCCGTAGTTCTCATATTTTCGCACTACTACATCCTTTTTCAGGTGTTTTAAATATTTTAAAATGGCACCTGTTCAACGCACTCCACCTACAGGTGCTACTACTAGAGCTCCCGCCAGAGGCAGGCCACCAGCCACACGGCCTTTTTCCCACACTCACTCCCTGGAACCTCTTGACATTAGGGAACGGGAACACTCAGTCCAATCTGTGGAAGACATCCCCCAGGATTTTGATGATTCTAGCGATGAAGCTGAAAGAGAGGATACAATGCATGAGGCACCGTCTGCCCCTGATACTCACCCTTCTGGTCAACTTTCTGAACCTGGACCATCTAATTCCTTAGAAGACTTCATGAGACTTTTCATGAAAACTGTCGGCCGATCATCTAGAAGAAGGTAAAAAAGGACTTTAATAATAAAAATAAAACGACTTTTAACAGAAACTGAACGGGGATTAATGTGGTCAATAAAGTAAGCACTGTTTTATTCTTTCTGCTTAATTATCAACTGTTAATACTAAATGATTCTTATTACAACCTTTAATATTTTATTTTATTACTTAAATAGGCAGAAGCACAATTTAAATAGTAGTAAATAAAATGTATTTTGTAGTATAATTAAAAATATGTTTGAGTAGTAAGTGATGATCATAAATGAAATAAAACAAGGCCTTTTATAGGCAAAGGGACCAATGAGGCGCTACCACTGAGTATATACAAAGTAATAATAGGATGAAACAAAAAGATAAAAGAAAATAATTGAAACATAAAAATGGAGAGAAAAAGATGAAATAAGTAATTAAAATCACAATTAAGAAACCAATTGTCACGCCACCATTTCCCAAATCATTTAGGTAATATAGTGAGTAATTAAACAACTCTGAGACATGAGAACCATGTGAAAAAATAATCAAATTAAGTATAACAATATTTTTTATAGATTTTTTTAAGTGAAGCAAATGGAATGTTTTGACGCAACAAAATATTGTAATCAATTTTAGTTTTAGTCTGTAGAAAATTAATAAATTGTTTTGACTATGTAATAACTAGTTGAAACAAGTAATTAATTTTTCTACTGAACCAAATTTAGAATTTAAATTTATTATAATAATTATTATAATGCATTTAATATTCATCACAAATAAGGGTCAAAAACAATGTCAATAATTATGGATAATTTTGAATATGAAAAGGGTTCAATTATATATTTAAATTTAAAAATTAATGTAATTACAATATAAGATAATTTAATAAGATATAATTATATTATCAACATGTAATTAATTAATTATTCATTAAATACATATAACACCTCTTTATATGGAATATAATAATTATTTTAATGTATACTTAATTTATATTATAATAAAATTAGTATAAAATTTATTTTAATTATAAAATAATATTTTAATATAATTTATTATGTAATATAAATTTAATGTATATACATAAGCTGCAATTATTATGTCATTTATTAACTCCAATAAAATTGTATGTTTATTACTTGGCTCCTGGGACAGCCTGGCTAACACTCCCTCACTCTAAAAAAAACAATAAAAAAAATGCTATGATTTTTTATTTTTATACTTTTTTAATAGAGTAAGAAGGTTTGAAATTTCTTTACCAGGTATCCATGCATCATATTCAGATGACTTATTTTTAAATCTCAATAAATACTCAGTACCTCTTTCAGAAGTGATAATTCTATCATTGAGAATTTTATCAATTTCTGCAGTTTCTGTGACTTCCTGAGGGTTTTTCTTAGGTCTACCCCTTCTTTTTGGAAATAGGTCACTGTTGGAAGTATAAGGTTTTAACAGGGAAATGGGGAAAACAGGATGTTTTCTATCATATGGAGAGTATAACACAACTTCAACTGCATTATCTCCAATCATTTTTTTCACAACAAAAGGGCCCACAAAAGGATCTTGTAATTTGTTGTTACCCTGTAAACTGAAGTGGACAGTAGATATCAACACTTCATCACCCTCTTTAAATGTGTGTTCTCTATGGGATTTATTCCATCTTTTCTTCTCATATTCAAATGATTTATCAATACAAGTTTTAGCATGTTTTCTGCACAGTTGTTGCATTTGAACAAAAGATTCGACACCACAGTGTAATTCCAATTTAGGCAATTTACTATTGAGTATTTGAGCAGGAGTATGAGGGACATAACCTAGCCAAAGCTCAAAAGGTTTCTTTTTATTAACAGAGTGAACAGTGCTATTATAAGAAAATTTAAGACCAGGCAATAAGGTGACCCAGTCATGAGTAAATCTGTCATTGTCTTTATATTCCAATCCAAAGGCACAATACCTTCTAATCATATCCTCTAGAGTTTGAATCATTCTTTCAGATAGACCATCAGTTTGAGGATGGTGAGCAGTAGATAATTTTAATTCACAACCACATATATCCATTAGAGACATCCAGAATTCAGATGTAAGTTTTGGATCCCTGTCAGATATAATGGCTCTAGGGAATCCAACTATATTGAAAATATTACACCACCATAAGAAAGCCAAGTCTTTGGTGGAGACATCCTTATGGGTGGGAATAAATTTGCACATTTTAGTAAATCTATCCACTATTACCCAACAAGAATTATAATTTTCTTTACCTGCAATAGGAAGACCAGTGACAAAATCCATATTAATGATTTGCCAGGGAGCATCAGGTGCTTCAATTTGCTGTAATAAACCTGCTCTCTTACCAGTCAATCTTTTGGATTTCTGGCATGAATTAAAAGATTCAACATATAATTTTGCATCTTCAGACATATTAGCCCACCAAGCAGTGTTCTTGAGTCTAATCAGTGTTTTCTCAAGATCAAAATGACCAGCTAATATGTCATCATGACAAAGTTTGAGGGTAATTTCTTTCATAGAAAGAGAAATTACAATTACATTAGTAAGCTTTCTTCTATAATAAATATATCCATCTTCAATAGAAAACTTTCCCTTAATTAAAGCATTGTGATATTTAGCAGGAAGAGTTTTAATCAATTCTTGAATAGAAGCATTTTTAGGCTCATTTAAGATAGTAACTAATTTATTTAAATCAGAATCTTTATCATATGAATCCAGAATTAATTGTAATAACTCTTCTTCCATATCAACTATAAATATACCATGGATATGAACTGTATCATCCTCAGTTACATAGGCAGGATTGGAGTCATTATTTGGCAGAGGCTATCTGGACAGCATATCAACATTGGAATGAACATTTCCATCCCTATGGATAATTGTCATTCTTCCTCTGTATTCTTGAACAGCAAGTTGCCATCTAAACATATGTCTATTTGGTGTTTTAAGGTTTAAGAGGGACTTCACAGCACTAAAGTCAGTTACCAATTCAAATTTCTGGTCATCCAAGTAGTAATGAAGTTTCTCAAGAGCCCAAACTACTGCTAAGAACTCCAATTGAGTGGCACCATATTTCAATTCACAATTTCTTAATGTTCTTGAAATATAACAGATAAGAACATCTGAGGTTTTATCATTAATAATTTGTTTCTGGTGAAGGGCAGCACACAGACCAACAAAGCTAGCATCTGTATACAAGACAAATGGTTTGTTGAAATCCGGAAGAGCTAAGATAGGAGCTGTCATTAAGCAACATTTTAAGGCATCAAAAGCTTTTTAACAGTCACTATTCCAGATAAATGCAACATCCTTTCTGGTAAGTTTGGTAAGAGGCAAGGCTATGACCTGATAATTCTTACTATATTGTCTATAATAGCCACACATACCCAAAAAACTTTGTATTTCTCTTACAGAAGTTTGTGCCTTTACATTTTGAATAGCAGCAACTTTGTTGTGGTCCACACAAATTTGTAGGCATGACACAACATGGCCAAGGACTTTTAAAGATTGAAAACCAAATTTACACTTTTTTGAGGACAAGGTCATATTGATTTCATACATTTTCTGAAAAACTCTATTCAAATGAACCATATGTTCATCAAAAATTTTAGAGAAAACTATGATATCATCAATATAAACCATAAGCCATCCCTCAATTATTTCCTGATGGAAAGTATTATCCATGACTTTTTGTAAAACTGAAGGTGCATTTTTAGGGACAAATGGCATTCTAAAATACTTATATATTCCCATATGAGTAGAAATAAGCAAAAAATTTTAAGAATTTTTCTCAACTGGAACTTGATGATACCCTTTATTACCATCCAGACAACTAATAAATTTTGCACTTTGCAAGGTAGCATGTATTGAATTAATTCTGGGTAAAGATAAATATCATCAACAGTATAAGTGTTTAATGCTCTGTAATCACCACATAATCTAGCCTTATCTTTTTCATAAGAAATCAAGACTGGAGAGATGACACAATATTTGGAGGTGATATCCACTTTCTCAATGATATTCATTTTTAATAATGTGGCAATATTATCTTCAATATCCTTTCTTTTTGTTGGAGAAGCAGGATATGGTTTTTTCTTAAGACTAGTAGGGATATCACTCAAGTTACAGGATAAGGTAATTTTTATTTCTTCCTGAACACTTCCTAAGACAGGAGAACCATGAGCAAAAGCAATAGGGAAAGAGGTAATTGAGGCAAATATAGAATCCTTTTGTTCACTAGTTAACTGATCACCAAAAGAAGCAGTATTTATTTCAGTTAATAAATCATCCATTTCATTTGTTGGTCTGCCTTTACACTGCATAAGTGAGTTACAAGACTTTAACAGATGCCCAGAAGGTTTTCTAGAGGAGGAAATGTTGAATTTTCTTTTGCCATTCAATCCCAAGGTGAAGCAATTATTTGCTGGGCCCAATTTCAAACCAAACATGGTTAAAATATCATTACCCATAATAAACCAATTGCTTAAATTATCATTTTTCATGACAAAAAATTCACAAATAGCTCTGACAAAACCACCATTATATTTGAAGAATACAGAGGTTTTGTATTTGCCAATAGGAATTAAGGTAGAACCATACCCTCTCCATTTTTCAGAAGTTATAGGTAATAATTTACTCAAATAATCCTTATCTACTGAAGCTAAAGCTTTTTCAGACACTACACTTCCTCCAGAACCAGAGTCAAGAACCACATAAACATTTTTACCATTAATGATAACAGGTGCTTTCAAAGGGGATATGGCTATAGAATTGTTAGTAATATCTTTAATTATTTCAGCATTTTCCACTGAAGATAAATCCAATACACATTCTTCAGATATATTTTTTCTAAATAATGGACATCCTGTTCTAACATTAAAACATCTTTAACAGAGTCATTTTGTCAGCCAGGCTATTCCAGGAGTCCAGTAAATGATATATAAATTATAAAACCTTAAAGAGTGAGTAAGACTTGTATTTAATAAATATAACTTAATATTTTATTACATAATGAAATTATATAAGAATTTTATTATATACAAATGTTACATTAAATTTATTGGTTATATATATTTTTACATACAATTAAATTGAGCATAATATAATATATTCTACAAATAATGGCGCATTTTTATATATTTAATAATTATAAATTTATATTTAATTAATTAAAAAACATATATTATAATTACAAGTGTAAATTTGATTTATAATATATTTAAATTAATTACTTAAATTTTTATATTAACTAATACCTCTCATATGATACTAAACAATTATTAAGGATGCTTCTTTTGACCCTTAATTGTGTTAGAAAAAAACAAATAAATTAATTTGAACTAAATTGAGATTAATTGCTTGTTTTGTTGCGTCAAATTATTTTTTGTTTCACTTAAAATGTCCTCTAATCAGGATGTACCATCTGTTGGGAATTATATTTCTCATAGTTCCTATGTTTCCACTCTTGTTTAGTTATTTACTATTGTCACTTACTGATTTGGGGATTAATGGCGGGGAAATTGGATTCTTAATTGGGTTTTTAATTATTTGTTTCATGTTTTTCTCTATATTGTTATGTTTCATTTACTCTTTTGATATGTTTGTTTTATTCCTTTCTAATCATTGTATTTACTGATATAGTAGCGCTTCAGAGGACCCATTGCCTATAAAAGGGCCTTGGATAATCCCCTGTAGCCTTATCACTTATTATACACTCAACAATTTAAATACAATTTTTATATTACGTTTATATTCTTTTTATTAGTAATAAAATTCTAATTAAAATTTTATATAACAATTTAAAGGTTGCTTTAAGTCTGATAGTAATTATATTGGTTGCCGCGCAGAATTCTTACTTAAATAATATTAATATTTATAAAACCAAATTGTTATTTCTTCTCAGCTCACTCGTCGTTGCCTTTCTCTCAATAAAATAAATAATTTTATTAAATTTTATTTGTTTTATTACCCATACTCCTTTCCTCCTTCTCCTCCTCTCTTTCTTTCTTCTATCCTTCTCCTTCTTCTAGACGACCAGCCGACAACTGAGGGCCTTTCCAAACGACGACGACGATCGAAGCCTGGCGACGAACGACAAAACGCACGGACCACCTAGCAAAACGAAACTTTTGCCGCGACTGTGTTTCGAACTTGGGTTCGACATCTTAGGTTTATATAATATTAATTTTTATATTATTTTGAAGTGATTTTTCGATCACTATAGTAAGTTCACCTTTGCGCCTCTCACTCATATTACTATATTTTTATTGCAATAACAGTGATTGTGGCTTAATTGCTGATTCACTGAGTGTAAGTGTTCAATTTTTAAATTTTTTTTTTTTCCTAGTTGACCATTATAGAGTGTTAAATCCTCTTAGTCCTAGAAGAATTGACATTATTATTAATACAAATTGAATTATTAATTTAATTTTTTTTTTATTATTAATTATTGTTAATTTTGGTTGACTTAAAAGTACATTGTGCTTAGTCCCAATATATTGCCATATTTAATATTGGTAATCAATTGGTTGAATTAACTAACTTGTTATTCCCAATTTAAACTTGCAATCCAATTTTTTAAAAAATTAATTTTTTAATTATTACTTTATATTGAAAGTTATTTTTTCTATAATTTAATTAATTAAAAAAATTTTTTATATTATTGGGAGCAATTATTGACTAACTTTGATTATTTTTTTTATAAAGTACAAAGTAAAATATTAATCTTACCACTAGTATGTCCAACAATTTGACAGAAAAAATGGATAACATGCAAGTGGATGAGATAGAAATTGACTATGATGCTGACACTGTAAGTTCTTCTAAAGTTGGTCATAAAAAATCTTATGCTAACACAAAGAATTCACATACTGCAGGATGTGGAAATGACAGGAAATGCAAACAAACCAAACCCCCTTCCCCCAGTACCACAGAAGGAAGTAAAGCCTCTAGTGCCTCAAGAAGGTCTTCCAAAAGGCTTCAAAATAAAAAAGCTTCCTCTGCCACAACAAATCAGCAACCTATCCAGTCATATAAAAGAGTTGAAGACAGAAAATATGACGTACAAAGCAAAGGTAGACACATTGTGGGATCAGGTCCAAGAACTCAGGAACCAGATTCAGGCCCAGGCCCCTCCTCAATTGCCTCCCAATCAGCTTCAATTTCAGGCTCAACCTTCACAGCCACCCAGCTCAACCATCCAAAATCCAAATACTATGGAAGTAGAGCAATGGAAATGGGATTATCTAATGAGTCACTACCAACAGAATGTGCAACACCCTCCCCATCATCAGCCTGGCCCATCCAGAACACCCAATTTCCATCCACCTCCTCATCCCTACCAACAAAGCAGGAGAAAGAAGGCCCAAGCACAATCCCAAACCCAGTCCCAGGGGAAGTTTCCTCCTCTGCCATGGTAAGTAATTTGGTTGATAGTCACTTGGGTATGTTTTCTAATAAATCTTCTTCTGCAGGTAATATTATTGAACATGGTGAAAGAACAGTTAAACCTGTTAAAAGACAGCTTCCTGTAACTAGTAGCCCTATTGATGTAATTAGCAAATTGTCATTTGATGAACCTTTACATTTAACTTCTACATCTTTAATTAATCCTTCTCTTGCAATTAAAAATGATTCTGTTCCCCCTGAAATCTATAACTTAATTGAAAAAACTTCTGAGGAAATATTGAAAGATACCCTTGATTTTAATATTGTGAAAGACAAACATGTGAGAGATGTGTTAATCCATGAAAATGATAGATTAAATAATTTACACTTGCAATGTAAAGTGAGTTCTTCTGTACAAGATACAGCTTATTTAAAAATCAAAGAAACCTTGAATATTGTTCTTAGTCAACAAAAACAAATAAGAAGTGACCATAGAGCTATCTCAGATAGAAATATCAGTCTGCATAAGACATTGAGTGAATTGAAACCCCTTATTGAGGAAAATTATTCATTCAAAAATGAAATAAAATCTCTACAAAATGAGTTGAAGAAACTAAAAAATGACTTCCATGCACTAAGTACCAAACACTCAGTTTCTGAGGACAGAAATGTTCTATCTCTTGCAAAAGTGAATGACCAGATGTCTGAAATTCCAAGAATAAGAAACTATGTGTCTGACCTACAGGAAAAGTTCTCAACCTTAACCATCAATAATGAATTAAATGAGATTTCTGCCAGTAAGCTGCATAAAAATAAAGGGAAAAAACCTGAACAAAGTTCATCCTTTCTTCCTCATATTTCAACCATTAAACAAACTGACAATGAGTCTGTAAAATCTTTTGCTACTAGCAAAAAATCTTGTGATGGTCATGCACCAGCTGTTTCTGTAAATAATGAAATTTCTGAACACCTGGCTAAACTTCAGGAATTATTACTAATGAATAATTCAAACCAAAAAGTGGACCATCCCAGTAGTCAGAAAAATTGGCCTAAGTTAGACCAATACCCTACCTTTGATGGTGATTCTTCCTCTGATTGGCAACACTTTATCCAAAGAATTGATAATTTAAAGAGATCTTATAAACTACCTGATGAGGAAATTGTTTCTAAGCTAATTTCTTTATTTTCCAATGTAGCCTTGATGTGGTATGAATCTGTCCTCTTAGATAACAATCATTATACATGGAATGATTGGAAATCCTTGATTGAGAATCAGTTTGGTGGTTCAAAATTCAGGTTAGCTCAGCAAAGACTGTATGAGAATACTAGATATGTATCCTCCTCTGTTGAAAAGCCCATTATTTTTCTGATGAAAATAACTAAAATCCTTAGAGCAATTGATCCAAAGATGGATTATGATATTTGGAGAGATAAAATCTTGTATAAATTACCAAATTCTCTTAGGGATTTGATTGTTGCTAGAACTGAGCATGTAAGGGAAAATTCTTCTTTCATTAATATCTGTAATGAAGTACTACTCAACCATAGATATGAACCAAAGAATTACCTTAGTAAATCTTATAATGATCAGAATAAACCTTCTATAAAGCTCCCAGAAAAATCTGGTAAACCCTCTGCCCCAGTTGCACCTAAAAAATATGCAACAAATACTTGTTATAAATGTAACAAACCGTGGCAGAAGGGTCATGTTTGTGACAAGAAAATTCATCTTGTTGAACAAAATGAAGACACTGATGAAATTGAACTTGATGTCAATAATTCTTCCAGTGACTGTGAAAGTAATATCTCCTATGACAATGAATCTGTTAAAGATGTTTTAATGTTGGAACATGATGTCCATTATTTAAATAATATATCTGAAGATTGTGTATTGAATTTATCTTCAGTAGAAAATGCTGAGATAATTAAAGATATTACTAACAATTCTATTCCTATATCCCCTTTAAAGGCACCTGTTATCATTAATGGTAAAAATGTTGATGTAGTTCTTGATTCTGGTGCTGGAGGAAGTGTAGTATCTGAAAAAGCTTTGGCTTCAGTGGATAAGGAATATTTGAGTAAATTATTGCCTATAACTTCTGAAAAATGGAGAGGGTATGGTTCTACCTTATTTCCTATTGGCAAATACAAAACCTCTGTATTCTTCAAATATAATGGTGGTTTTGTCAGGGCTATTTGTGAATTTGTTGTCATGAAAAATGATAATTTGAGCAATTGGTTTATTATGGGAAATGATATTTTAACCATGTTTGGTGTGAAACTGGACCCAGCAAATAATTGCTTTACCTTAGGAATGAATGGGAAAAGAAAATTCAAAATTTCTTCTCCTAAACCTTCTGGGCATTTGTTGAAATCTTGTAACTCACTGACCCAATGTAAAGGTAGAACAACAACTGAAATGGATGATTTATTACATGAAATAAATACCGCTTCTTTTGGTGATCATTTGACTAATGAACAAAAGGATTCTATTGTTGCCTCTATTACCTCTTTCCCTATGGCTTTTGCTCATGGTTCTCATGTCTTGGGAATTGTTCAGGAAGAGATGAAAATTACCTTATCCTGTAATTTGAGTGATATTCCTCCTTCCCTTAAGAAAAAACCATATCCTGCTTCTCCATCAAAAAGAAAAGATATTGAAGATAATATTGAAACATTATTGAAAATGAATATCATTGAAAAAGTGGATGTCACCCCCAAATATTGTGTCATCTCCCCAGTCTTAATTTCTTATGAAAAAGATAAAGCTAGATTATGTGGAGATTACAGAGCTTTAAATACTTATACTGTTGATGATATTTATCCTTTACCCAGAATTAATTCAATACATGCTACCTTGCAAGGTGCAAAATTTATTAGTTGTCTGGATGGTAATAAAGGGTATCATCAAGTTCCAGTTGAGAAAAATTCTCAAAATTTTTTGCTTATTGCTACTCATATGGGAATATATAAGTATGTTAGGATGCCATTTGGCCCTAAAAATGCTCCTTCAGTTTTCCAAAAAGTCATGGATAACACTTTCCATCAAGAAATTATTGAAGGTTGGCTCATGGTTTATATTGATGATATTATTGTTTTTTCTAAAACTTTTGATGAACATATGATTCACTTAAATAGAGTTTTCCAAAAAATGGATGAAATCAATATGACCTTATCTTTAAAAAAGTGTAAATTTGGTTTTCAATCTTTGAAAGTCCTTGGCCATGTTGTGTCAGGTTTACAAATTTGTGTAGACCATAATAAAGTTGCTGCCATTCAAAATGTGAAAGCACCAACTTCTGTAAGAGAAATCCAAAGTTTTTTAGGTATGTGTGGCTATTATAGACAATATATTAAAAATTATCAGGTCATAGCCTTGCCTCTTACAAAACTAACCAGAAAAGATGTTGCTTTTCTCTGGAATGATGACTGTCAAAAAGCTTTTAATACATTGAAAAATTGCTTAATGTCAGCCCCTATATTGGCTCTCCCAGATTTTAACAAGCCATTTGTACTTTATACAGATGCAAGCTTTATTGGTCTGGGTGCTGCCCTTCACCAAAAGCAAATTATTAATGATAAATCCTCAGAGGTTGTAATTTGTTATATTTCAAGAACCTTAAGAAATAGTGAATTGAAATATGGTGCCACTCAATTGGAGTGCTTAGCAGTTGTTTGGGCTCTTGAGAAACTTCATTACTACTTGGATGACCAAACATTTGAGTTGGTAACTGACTGTAGTGCTGTGAAATCTCTCTTAAACCTCAAAACACCTAACAGACATATGTTCAGGTGGCAACTTGCTGTTCAGGAATACAGAGGAAGGATGACTATTATCCACAGAGCTGGAAATGTTCACTCTAATGTTGATATGCTCTCCAGATTGCCTCTGCCAAATAATGACTCCAATCCTGCTTATGTACCTGAGGATGACACTGTTCATATACATGGTATATTTATAGTTGATATGGAAGAAGAGTTATTACAGTTAATACTGGATTCATATGATAAAGATTCTGACTTAAATAAATTAGTTACTATTTTGAATGATCCTAAGAATGCTTCAATTCAAGCATTAATAAAAACTCTTCCTGCAAAATACCAAAATGCTTTAAATAAAGGAAAGTTTTCTATTGAAGATGGTTATATTTATTATAGAAGGAAGCTTACCAATGTAATTGTTATTCCTCCTTCAATGAAAGAAACTATCCTCAAACTTTGTCATGATGACATATTAGCTGGTCATTTTGATCTTGAAAAAACATTGATTAGAATCAAAAACACTGCATGGTGGGCTAATATGTCTGAAGACACAAAATTATATGTTGAATCTTGTGATTCCTGCCAAAAATCTAAAAGATTAACAGGTAAGAGAGCAGGGTTATTACAACATATTGAAGCACCTAATGCTCCCTGGCAAATCATTAATATGGATTTTGTCACTGGTCTTCCTGTTGCAGGTAAAGACAGCTTTAACTCTTGTTGGGTAATAGTTGATAGATTCACAAAAATGTGCAAATTTATTCCAACCCACAAAGATGTATCCACAAAAGAATTAGCTTTCTTTAGGTGGTCTTACATGTTTAATATTATTGGTTTTCCAAAAGCCATTATCTCTGATAGGGATCCAAAATTCACTTCTGAGTTTTGGACCTCTTTGATGGATATTTGTGGCTGTGAGTTAAAATTGTCTACAGCTCACCATCCTCAGACTGATGGTCTAGCTGAAAGAATGATTCAAACTCTGGAAGATATGATTAGAAGGTATTGTGCCTTTGGTTTAGAATATAAAGATAATGACAGATTTACTCATGATTGGGTCACTCTTTTGCCTGGTCTTGAATTTGCATATAATAGCACTGTTCATTCTGTCACTGAGAAAAAGCCTTTTGAGCTTTGGTTAGGTTATGTCCCAAACACTCCTGCTCAAATTCTCAATAATAAATTACCTAAGTTGGAACTACACCCTGGTGTAAAATCTTTTATGCAAATGCAACAGCTATGCAGAAAACATGCTCAGAGTTGTATTGATAAAGCATTTGAATATGAAAAGAAAAGATGGGATAAATCCCATAAAGAATACACATTTAACAAGGGTGATGAAGTGTTGATCTCTACTGTCCATTTCAATTTACAAGGTAACCACAAATTAAAAGATCCTTTTGTAGGACCATTTGTTGTTAAAAGAATGGTTGGTGATAATGCAGTAGAAGTTGTATTGTATTCTCCATATGATAGGAAACATCCTGTCTTTCCCATTTCTTTGCTTAAACCTTATACTTCCAACAGTGACTTATTTCCAAAAAGAAGAGGAAGACCTAAGAAGAACCCTCAGGAAGTCACAGAAACAGCAGAAATTGATAAAATTCTCAATGATAGAATTATCACTTCTGAAAGAGGTACTGAATATTTATTGAGATATAAGAACAAATCATCTGAACATGATGCATGGATACCTGGCAAAGAAATTTCAAATCTGCCTGCTCTGTTGAAAAAATACAAAAAGAAAAAATCTTAGCATTTTTTTTATTGTTTTTTTAGAGTGAGGGAGTGTCAGCCAGGCTATTCCAGGAGTCCAGTAAATGATATATAAATTATAAAACCTTAAAGAGTGAGTAAGACTTGTATTTAATAAATATAACTTAATATTTTATTACATAATGAAATTATATAAGAATTTTATTATATACAAATGTTACATTAAATTTATTGGTTATATATATTTTTACATACAATTAAATTGAGCATAATATAATATATTCTACAAATAATGGCGCATTTTTATATATTTAATAATTATAAATTTATATTTAATTAATTAAAAAACATATATTATAATTACAAGTGTAAATTTGATTTATAATATATTTAAATTAATTACTTAAATTTATATATTAACTAATACCTCTCATATGATACTAAACAATTATTAAGGACGCTTCTTTTGACCCTTAATTGTGTTAGAAAAAAACAAATAAATTAATTTGAACTAAATTGAGATTAATTGCTTGTTTTGTTGCGTCAAATTATTTTTTGTTTCACTTAAAATGTCCTCTAATCAGGATGTACCATCTGTTGGGAATTATATTTCTCATAGTTCCTATGTTTCCACTCTTGTTTAGTTATTTACTATTGTCACTTACTGATTTGGGGATTAATGGCGGGGAAATTGGATTCTTAATTGGGTTTTTAATTATTTGTTTCATGTTTTTCTCTATATTGTTATGTTTCATTTACTCTTTTGATATGTTTGTTTTATTCCTTTCTAATCATTGTATTTACTGATATAGTAGCGCTTCAGAGGACCCATTGCCTATAAAAGGGCCTTGGATAATCCCCTGTAGCCTTATCACTTATTATACACTCAACAATTTAAATACAATTTTTATATTACGTTTATATTCTTTTTATTAGTAATAAAATTCTAATTAAAATTTTATATAACAATTTAAAGGTTGCTTTAAGTCTGATAGTAATTATATTGGTTGCCTCGCAGAATTCTTACTTAAATAATATTAATATTTATAAAACCAAATTGTTATTTCTTCTCAGCTCACTCGTCGTTGCCTTTCTCTCAATAAAATAAATAATTTTATTAAATTTTATTTGTTTTATTACCCATACTCCTTTCCTCCTTCTCCTCCTCTCTTTCTTTCTTCTATCTTTCTCCTTCTTCTAGACGACCAGCCGACACATTTCCATAGGAGATATTACTTTCACAGTCACTAGAAGAATTATTGACATCAATTTCAGCTTCATCAGTGTCTTCATTTTGTTCAACAAGATGAATTTTCTTGTCACAAACATGACCCTTTTGCCATGGTTTGTTACATTTATAACAAGTATTTGTTGCATAATTTTTAGGTGCAACTGGGGCAGAGGGTTCACCAGATTTTTCTGTGGGCTTTGTAGAAGGTTTATTTTGATCATGATAAGATTTACCAAGGTAATTCTTTGGTTCATTACTATGGTTGAGTAGTACCTCATTACAGATATTAATGAAAGAAGAATTTTCCCTTACATGCTCAGTTCTAGCTACAATTAAATCTCTAAGAGAATTTGGTAATTTATACAAGATTTTATCTCTCCAAATATCATAATCCATCTTTGGATCAATTGCTCTTAGGATTTTTGTTACTTTCATAAGAAAAACAATGGGCATTTCAACAGAGGAGGATATATATCTAGTATTCTCATACAGTCTTTGCTGAGCTAGCCTGAATTTTGAACCACCAAACTGATTCCCAATCAAGGATTTCCAATCATTCCATGTATAATGATTGTTATCTAAAAGGACAGATTCATACCACATCAAAGCTACATTGGAAAATAAAGAAATTAGCTTAGAAAAAATTTCCTCATCAGGTAGTTTATAAGATCATTTTAAATTATCAATTCTTTGGATAAAGTGTTGCCAATCAGAAGAAGAATCACCATCAAAGGTAGGATATTGGTCCAACTTAGGCCAATTTTTCTGACTACTGGGATGGTCCATTTTTTGGTTTGAATTATTCATCATTAATAATTCCTGAAGCTTAGCCAGGTGTTCAGAAATTTCATTATTTACAGAAACAGGTGGTACATGACCATCACAAGATTTTTTGCTAGTAGCAAAAGATTTTACAGACTCATTGTCAGTTTGTTTAATGGCTGAAATATGAGGAAGAAAGGAGGAACTCTGATCAGGTTATTTTTCCTTATTTTTATGCAGCTTAAGGGCAGCATTCTCATTTATACCATAATTATGGATGGTTAAGGTTGAAAATTTTTCCTGCAGGTCAGACACATAGTTTCTTATCCTTGGAATCTCAGACATCTGGTCATTTACTTTTGCAAGAGATAAAACATTTCTGTCCTCAGAAACTGTGTGTTTGGCACTTAGTGCATGGAAATTATTCTTTAGCTTTTTAAACTCATTTTGTAGAGATTTTATTTCACTTTTTAATGAATTATTTTCATCAATAAGGGGTTTCAATTCACTCAAGGTTTTAGGTAGATTGATATTTTTTTCTGAGATAGCTCTATGGTCACTCCTTATTTGCTTTTGTTGGCTAAGAAGAATATTCAAGGTTTCTTTGATTTTAAAATAAGCTGTATCTTGTACAGAAGAACTTACTTTACAATGCAAGTGCAAATTATTTAATCTATCACTCTCATGTATTAACACATCTCTTTAATGTTTGTCTTTTACAACATTAAAATCAAGAATATCTTTCAATATTTCCTCAGAAGTTTTCTCAATTAAAGTATAGACCTCAGGGGAAACAGAATCATTCTTAATTTCAAGAGAAGGATTAATTAAAGAAGTAGAAGTCAAATGTAAAGGTTCATCAAATGATAATTTTCTAATTAAATCATTGGGGCTACTCATTAATGGAAGTTGTCTTTTTAAAGGTTTAACTTTTCTTTAACCATAATCCACATGATTACCTGAAGAAGCTTTGTTATTATACATGCCAACATGTTTATCAAACAAATTACTTACCATGGTAAGGGAGGAAACTTCCCCTGTGCCCTCTTTCTTCTGCCTCCCTGATATGGATGGGGCTGAGGAGATGGATGGTAGGTTTGTGTCCTGGATGGGCCAGGGTGTTGAGCTGGTTTCTGAGAATTCTGCTGGTAATGGCTCATCAAGTAATCCCCTTTCCACTGTTCCACTTGAAGAGTGCTTTAATTTTGCCTGAAGGAGCTGGGTACCTGATTGGGCTGAGGTAGAGGCTGAGGTTGAGAGGCTGGGAAATGAGAAGTTTGAGCCTGTTTGGGATTTAACAATTCCTGCATCTGCTTCCAGAGTGTATCTACCCTTTCCTTGTACTTCATGCTTTCTGCCTTCAGTTCTTTGATGTGACTGGACAGATTGTTAACTTGTTGGGTGAGAGGTATCTTTTTTATTTTTATACCTTTGAGTTGATTCTCCTGATTTATTAGAGGTTTTACTTCTTTCAGAGGTGTTTGGTGAGGGGGGTTTATTGCTTCTCCTGCCATTTCCACGTCCAGAAGGTTTTTTGTCAGCAGAATAATTTCTGTAAGTTAATTTAGAAGAACCTACAGATTCAATGTCATTATCCACTTCAATCTCATCCACATGTAAGTTATCCATGCTGCTAGCCAAACTATTGGACATTTAAACTGTTAAAATCAAAAAAAATAATTTTTAATTATTCAAATTGTTATTTCAAAATAAAATTTATTGAATTTTAACAAAAAAAAAATTAATTTTTATCAAAAATCAATTAATTAACAAAATAGTAATACAAACAAATGTAATTAAAATTATTTATTAAGAAATAATCAGTAATTAAAATAGGACCAACCAATAAAGGTTTTTATAAGTCAACAAAAATAATTAATACCAAAAATTAATATGATGCTAAAATTGGGACTAAGTACTGAATACTATTATGGTCAACAAATATACAAAAAATAATAATACAATTAATTTAATAATTTAATAATTATTAATTGTCTTCTAGGACTAAGAGGTTTACTCTATTATGGTCAACTAGGAAAAAAAATAAAAAATAATGAACACTTACACTCAGTGACTCAGCACAAGGCCACAATCACTGTTATTGCAGTAAAAAATCTAGTATAAGAGTTGATAGGAGCAAAGGTTGACTTACAGTAGTGATCTTTAAATCACCCACAATAAAATATAACTTTTAAGAATATATAAACCTAAAATTTAGATCCCCGGTTCAATTCACATTTGCGGAAAAAGTTTACTTTTTGCGCAAGGTGGTCCGTGCGTTTTGACGTTTGTCCAAAAAGTTGAGAAAAGTCGATTGTCGATTAGGAAAGGCCCCCAATTGTCGGCCGGTCATCTTGAAGAAGGTAAAAAAGGACTTTAATAATAAAAATAAAAAGAATTTTAACAGAAACTGAACAGGGATTAATGTGGTCAATAAAGAAAGTACTGATTTATTCTCTCTGCTTAATTATCAACTGTTAATACTAAAGTTTTCTTATTACAACTTTTAATATTTTATTGTATTACTTAAATAGGCAGAAGCGGAATTTAAATAGTAGTAAATAAAATGTATTTTGTAGTATAATTAAAAATATGTTTGAGTAGTAAGTGATGATTATAAATGAAATAACACAAGGCCTTTTATAGGCAAAGGGACCAATGAGGCGCTACCACTGAGTATATACAAAGTAATAATAGGATGAAACAAAAAGATAATAGAAAAAAATTGAAACATAACAATGGAGAGAAAAATATGAAACAAGTAATTAAAATCCCAATTAAGAAACCAATTGTCACGCCACCATTTCCCAAATCATTTAAGTAATATAGTGAGTAATTAAACAACTCTGAGACATGATAACCATGTGAAAAAGTAATAAAATTAAGTATAACAATATTTTTAATAGATTTTTTTAAGTGAAACAAATGGAATGTTTTGACGCAATAAATATTGTAATCAATTTTAGTGTTAGTCTGTAGAAAATTAATAAATTGTTTTGAATATGTAATAACTAGTTGAAACAAG
This sequence comes from Hemileia vastatrix, assembly GCA_030280995.1. Taxonomy (NCBI): domain Eukaryota; kingdom Fungi; phylum Basidiomycota; class Pucciniomycetes; order Pucciniales; family Zaghouaniaceae; genus Hemileia; species Hemileia vastatrix. The sequence continues at coordinate 16,251,522 of JASXTE010000008.1, read as the reverse complement.
TAATTAATTTTTCTACTGAACCAAATTTAGAATTTAAATTTATTATAATAATTATTATAATGCATTTAATATTCATCACAAATAAGAGTCAAAAACAATGTCAATAATTATGGATAATTTTGAATATGAAAAGGGTTCAATTATATATTTAAATTTAAAAATAAATGTAATTACAATATAAGATAATTTAATAAGATATAATTATATTATCAACATGTAATTAATTAATTATTCATTAAATACATATAACACCTCTTTATATGGAATATAATAATTATTTTAATGTATACTTAATATATATTATAATAAAATTAGTATAAAATTTATTTTAATATAATTTATTATGTAATATAAATTTAATGTATATACATAAGCTGCAATTATTATGTCATTTATTAACTCCAATAAAATTTTATGTTTATAACTTGGATCCTGGGACAGCCCGGCTGACAAAAACGCTTTCAAATCCAACGTCTTTGGAGGGATCAAAATTCAAAACTCCTTTCATGAAATCTCCTGACAAATTTGATGGAGAACAGCCAGACCGTTTGTGCCCCTTATTGCAAACCTGCAAGCTCCTGTTCCATAACAACCCTATAACCTTCAAAAACGACCAATCAAAGGTTGTTTACGCTTCTTCATTCTTACCCTGAAAAGCAGCCAGATGGCTCAAACCTTATCTTCTCATGCTCTCTTTAACAGAAACTAACAGCCTAAATATTCCTAGGACTGAGTATTTCTTATACTTAAAATAAGATAACCTTAAGTACATTAAGCTTATATCCTAAAAATAAGGTTAAAACAATAATATATATGATATATTACATATATATATAATTATTACTCTATTATATAAAGTATAGTAGTTTAAATAGCTTATCCATAGCTTAATAATACTTATTAAAGTGTTAATGGAGTCATAATATACTTATCTTAAGTGATATTAAGTAATTATTGACATACATAAGCTTAGATGTATACATAAATCTCATATTCAGTGAAATATGCAGTATATTATGTATATTTAGGTCTATAAGTGGGTTTTAGCCTCTTAATAGCCTATAAAATTTGTTTTTCTGCTTATTTTAGGTCATATGGACATATCCAGTCAACTCACAACTCCTAAAGAAGCATAAACATCTATTTCAGGCTCATACACTCAGTTTGGACAACTTAATCTGCTTCCTTGGATGGATATTCACGGATTTATGGGTTGGGAGGTCATTGCTGGGCTAATATGGATGCTTGGGGATGTTATTGGGGGCTTTAAAAATTTCATTTGTTTCCTTTATATGCTTTGGGTTTCATTATATCCTCTTTGGATGATTTATTTTACCTGTTTCTTTATGGTATCCGCTTTTATCTGGATTTTCTATTTATGGTATGGGTCTTTGTTATCATTAATTGTGATGGAGGGTCCTTACTGGAGGTCTGGGTGTTGAATCTGCTTGAAGTGAACACTATGGGGAGGTGATGGGCCCTCACAGTGCTGTAATTTCCGGGGATAGCAGTGACATTATCTGGATTGAAGGTCTGTGCACTCCAGTGGATTTTGGTATAAGTAAGGGAGGATTTTGAGAGTTATAAGACATCACTTACTTACTAAAATTCAAAAAAAAATTATAACACAATTGTTATCATTTAAAAATATATTATAAAGCCTTTATAAGTTGATATTATCTTTATATAAGCTATAACTATATTATATTCATCTATTTTCCACCACTAGCACACATTTAAATCCAAATATTGTGAGTTTTATTTGAGTATAAATATTTTATTAGTCTTCCCCTGAGTTTTAATCACTAAATCATTTATCAATAATTTGTATGACCATTAATAAATACTATTAAATTATACTTATATACTAGATACACTGACAATTAGGGGTCTTTCCTTAGTTTTTACTTATTATTTAGTATAAGCCTTGGGACATGATTTTTACTTTAGTATAGCTCAAACAAACCAAATATTTGTGTCTGTTGCACATTAGTGGGTCATCATAACTCAGTTATTGCAGAGAAAAACCCTTATAATAATTTTACTAACTTTTTATAATAAAAATTAGGTACTTACAGTAGTTACTGTACCCAATATAAACCCAATTTCACTTGGTTTTTGGTCACCATAATAACACCCAATTAAATTGGTATTTGGTTAAAGCTTGGTAAGCTATTCACTCACCCTTATAAAGGTCTAGTTAAACCTATTATGTTATTTTTTAACAGATTTTTTCTAATTTTCATTACATATTATTTAAATAAATAAAGATTCAAAATCAGGGTAAGCTCCAGTGCTTTTTATTAGTAATAACATTGCTAATAATTTTAATCTACTAATTCCAATAGATTTTCCTTTCTGTAGATGTGATATATTGGTATTAATATCAATATGAGTGCTCCTCAGGACAATGTAAGTGAAAAGCCTGCTTATAATACCAGGTCTAAATCTAACAAAAACATTTCTCCAGGACATAACCATGGAGGGTCAGTCATACCCCCAGGCAGAGAAAATGAGCATAGAGGAAAAAGATTCCCTCTTATTTAAGATTACCATAAAAAAGACGTCTCCTCCTCTACAAGATCAACTATCCCATCTGGAAAAACAGGTATTGAAGTTGGAGGAATCAAAGTCCCTCATTCTCAAGAGGTAGAGCAATTACAGAACTATTTCAAGGTAGAATTCCAGCAGATGAACCAATCATTGGCAGAGCTAAAGGGAGGCCATCCAAGTAAGAAACCCCCTACCCCAAGAGGGTCACATCACTCCCAGGAGAGAATACTGGTAGACAAATGGAAGTGGGATTGGTTCCATCAAAAATGGTCCAGTCACAACTGCAACAAGGATCCTCCTCCTCATCAGACTTCATCAGTTCACTCCTACAAGGGAAAAAAAAGGTGCCAAAAATCAGGGCTCACAAAAATCCCGTGGTAAGTAGATAACCCTCTCAGATTTAACACAATACTGATAATTACAATGTAGGTAATATTATTGATGTCAAATCTGTGCAGAAAATAGAGGTGTACTCAAGAGAATTAGGTTTTAATGTAGATACACCTGAATTGTCTTTTGTCAATAACAACAGTAGTACTTATAATACAGTTAATCTTCAGTTGCCACCACTTACTAGCGAGATGAGAAGTTCACAAGAGAGTGAGAGAATTGAGAAGGAAAACAGGGAGTATTTTAAAAATAATCCAACTGTCCATAAAATTTTTTCAGCATTGTGGAATAAAATGACTGATTGTGAGGAACAGACAGTTAAGCTCACAAGTGATACAATATCATCCTTAACATTAAATATTTCTCAACTGGCAACACGTAATAAAGAATTAGAGAATGAAAATTTGTCTCTACCTCTTAAATATGATTCATTGAGTTATAAATATAGTGAACTTTCAAACAAATTCTGTCAGTTGAAAAAATTGTATGTAACACATTTATTGAAAACTGAATTAAGAACCAAGTTATCTTTTTCCAAGACAAATCAAGATGTCTCTGAGCTGCTACAAAGATTAACTAAAGTTGAGATTGAAACTGCCAATCTACTAATGAAACAAGATAATCATAAGTATACTCAGTATATAAATATTCCTTTCATTGGAAAAAGTGAATCTCATTCCTTCCCTATACCACCAAAACTAAAATCATCTGGTGGTAGTGTCAAATCTGAAAATGTAAGTCACAAATCTGTACAAGAGGAAATACAAGACCATTTATCAAGAGTAAATGAGTTTTTGAATTTACCTATGATTAGTGAAAAAAAATCCAATCAGAAGAACTGGCCTAAGATAGATCAGTACCCAACTTATGATGGGGAAGCCATCTCTGATTGGCAAAATTTTATCCAAATAATTGAAAATTTGAAATTCTCATATAAGTTACCAGATGAAGAAATAACATCAAAATTGATCTCTTTATTTAAGGATTTTGCTTTATTATGGTTTGAAGCTGTTTTGAGTGAGGGTAAAGATTACTCTTGGGCTGAATAGAAACAACTAATTGAAAAACAATTTGGAGGCTCTAAATACAGGCTCACTCAGCAGAGACTTTTTGAGAAAACTAGGTATAATCCGTTGAATGGTGACAAACCTATGGTATTTTTAATGATTTTAAATACAATATTTAAAGCCATTGAGCCTAGCATGGATTTTAACTTATGGAAAGATAAGATAATATATAAATTACCTATATATGTCAGAGACATTGTTGTAGCTAGAAAAATTAATGTTACTGAATATTCTGACTTTATTAATATTTGAAATGAAATATTACTAAACCATAAGTATGAAGCAAATTATTTCACTTATAAACAAAATGTTGAACCTGTGAAAAATCAGAATTCAAAAACACTTCAGGAGAAGTAGAAAAAACCTACTGCAACTGTATTACCAAAAAATTATGAGACAAATACTTGTTATAAGTGTAACAAACCTTGGGTTAAAGGTCACAAATGTGAGAAAAATATAAATATTGTTGAAAATCAACGTGAATCTGAAACTGAAACTGAAAAAAGTAAAGAATCAAGTGATTATGACAGCAATATCTCATATAGTGATGAAAATGAAGTCTGTATGTTGTAAGATGATTTTTCCATCTTTGAAAATCCAATATTAAATATGGACTCAAATGAAATTTTAATGAATTTTGAGGATGCTGAAATCATTAAGGATATACAAGCTGATAACTTTAGAATGACAGTTATCACAGCTCCAGCTATCATTTCTGGTGAAAATGTTAATATAGTATTGGACACAGGAGCAGCTGGTTCTGTTGTTTCTACTAATACATTACAGAAAATTGATAGTATCTATAAGTCTAAGCTTGAACCCCTTCAAAGTAAAAATTGGAGAGGTTTTGGATCAGTACTTAATCCCATTGGTAGATAAAAAGCTGCTGTTTTCTTTAAAAATCAACATGGTTATGTAAGAGTAACTTGTGACTTTGTATTAATGGATAATACTAACTTTAGTAACTGTTCTATCATTGGAAATGATATTCTGACTAAGTTTGGTGTGAAATTAGACCCTGCTAATAAAAATTTTACAATTGGAATGAATGGTAAAAGGAAATTTAAAATAAACTCTTTTAACACAGTCTTACACATTGAGTCAGTAACAAATATTCTGTGCAAAGGAAGAGAATCCAATGAGATGGAACTTCTGGAAACAGAAATTTCAAAAGCATCATTTGGCACTCAGATAAGTAACTCTGAGAAAAATAATATTTTGGAATTAATTAAAGCATTTCCAATGGCTTTTGTATATGGTACAAATGAACTTGGCCTTGTTAAAGATCATGAAATAAAGATTAGTTTAACCTGTCATATGGATAATATTCCTGCTAGTCTTGAAAAGAAACCATCCCCTGCTTCACCAATGAAGAGGAAAGGCATAGAGGATAATATTAAGATGTTATTAAAAATGAACATTCTTGAGAAGGGTGAAACTACACAAAAATATTGTGTAATATCACCAGTGCTAATCTCTTATGAAAATGATAAAGCAAGACTGTGCGGTGATTATAGTGCATTAAATACATTTACAGTAGATGATATTTATCCTTGCCAAGGATTGCCTCTATACATGCTACCCTTAAAGGTGCTAAGTATATAAGTTGCTTAGATGGAAATAAAGGGTACCACCAAATTCCTGTTGAAAAGAATTCACAGAACTTTTTGTTGATAACAAAATACATGGGAATTTAAAAATATGTCAGGATGCCATTTGGACCAAAAAATGCTCCATCAGTATTTCAGAAGTTAATGGATATAAAATTCCATAATGAAATAATTGAGGGCTGGTTAATGGTATACATTGATGACATCATAGTGTTCTCTAAGACATATGATGAACACTTAATCCATTTAAAGAAGGTATTTCAAAAAATGGATGAAATAAAAATGACCCTTGCATTGAAAAAATGAAAATTTGGGTTTTAATCTTTAAAAGTGCTTGGTCATATTGTATCTGGCTTACAAATATGTGTAGACCAAAATAAGGTGGCTGCAATAAAGAATATTGGCATTCCTCAGAATGTAAAGGATGTACAATCTTTTCTTGGTATGTGTGGTTATTATAGACAATATATAAATAACTACCAATTAATTGCTGCACCATTGACCACACTGATAAAGAAATCAGAAGCTTTCATTTGGAATAATGAAAGAAAAAAAGATTTTTATAAGTTGAAAGAATGTTTAATGACAGCTCCTATCTTGGGATTACCAGATTTCCAATCACCTTTTGTGTTATATACAGATGCAAGTTTTATTGGTTTGGGTGCTTCTTTGCATCAAAAACAACTTATTGAAGGAAAAATTTTAGAAGTATTAATTTGCTATATTTCATGTACTCTAAGAAGTAGTGAATTGAAAAATGGTGCTACTAAACTTGAATGTTTGGCAGTAGTATGGGCTCTTGAGAAGCTACATTATTACCTTGAAGACCAAAAATTTGAGTTAATAACTGACTGTAGTTCAGTTAAGTCACTCTTAAACATGAAAACTCCTAATAGAAAAATGTTTAGATGGCAATTATCTGTACAAGAATACAGAGGACAGATAAATATTACACTTAGAGCAGGAACCTTAAACTCTAATGTAGATTTTTTATCTAGAGTAACTCTGCCTAATAATGATGATAATCCTGCTTATGTTCCTGAATCAGAGATTATTTACATTTATGGCATTTATATTGTAGATATTGAGGATGAATTTATGCAATCAATTCTTGATATGTATGCTTCAGATTCTGACTTGAGTAAACTCACTACAATATTAAATGATCCATCTAATGCTTCAATGAATTTTTTAATAAAAACATTACAAAATAAGTATAAAGAGGCATTAGAAAAAGGAAAATTTTCCATTCAGGATGGTTTTATATATTACAGGAAAAAAATAAGTAATGTAATTGTAATTCCCCCTTCAATGAAGGAGTTAATGTCAAGTATATGTCATGATGATGTATTAGCATGTCATTTTGACTTCCATAAAACATTAACCAGAGTAAAAAACACAGATTTGTGGATTAACATGTCTGAGGAGGTTCAAAAATATGTTGAGACATGTGACTCTTGTCAAAAATCTAAAAGATTAACAGGCAAAAGAGCTGGTTTATTACAGCAAAATGAGCAACCAAAAGCTTCATGGGAAATAATTAACATGGAATTTGTAACAGGTTTGAAAATAGCAGGGTATAAGAGTTATAACTCCTGCTGGGTAATTGTAGATAGATTTAAAAAGATGGGTAAATTTATTCCTACCTACAAAGAGGTTTCTGCAAAGGACTTAGCTTTTTTTATGGTGGACACAAATGTTAAATACAGAAGGTTTCCCTAAAGCAATAGATTTGGACAGAGATCCTAAATTTACTTCTGAGTTCTGGAAATCACTTATGGATGTTTCAGGGTTTCAATTAAAACTTTCTACAGCATACCATCCACAAACTGATGGGCTAGCAGAAAGAATGATACAAACTTTAGAAGATATGATAAGAAGATATTTTGCTTTTGGTCTTAACTTTAAAGACAATGACAAATTCACAAATGATTGGGTAACCCTTATCCCAGGTTTGGAATTTGCATACAATAGTACAGTACATTCTGTCACTGGAAAAAAGCCATTTGAGTTATGGTTGGGTTATGTACCTTATACCCCTGCTAAAACTCTTAATAAATTGCTTAGATTGGATATCCATCCAGGTACTAAATATTTTCTTCATTTGCAACATTTATGCAGAAACCATGCTCAAGAATGTAATAATAAGGTGTTTGATTATGATAAGAAAAGATGGGATAAAGCCCATAAAGAAAAAATGCTCAAAGAGGGCAATGAAGTCCTTATTTCTACACTAAATTTCAATTTGAATGGTAATGTTAAATTTAAAGATCCATTTATTGGACCATTTGTAGTTAAAAAGATGGTTGAAAACAATGCTGTTGAGGTTATTCTTTATGCACCATATGATTGAAAACATCCAGTATTTTCTATTTCTCTTATAAAACCATACTATTCTAATGATACTGCTCTATTTCAAGGAAGGCATAAAACAGCAACCTGAAGGAATAGTTGAAAAGGCAGAAATTGAAAAGATACTTAAAAAGAGACACCTTACTAAAGAAAAGGGAGTTGAGTATCTATTAAGATTTAAAAATAAATCGAGTGAATATGACCTGTGGATTCCAGAAAATCAAATATCTGATCTTAAAAACCACTTGAAAAAATTTAAATCAAAATAATACTGTTTATTCAGTATATGTATTATAGAAAATTTAAAAGCTTTTCTATTCACTCCTTACTATTAATTAAAATGTCTTATCATTTTTTTTATTGTTTTTTTTGGGTAAGGGAGTGTCAGCCTAGATATCCCCAGGACTGAGTATTTCTTATGTTTAAAATAAGATAACCTTAAATACATTAAGCTTATATCTTAAAAATAAGGTTAAAACACTTATATATATGTTATAATACATATATATATAATTATTACACTATTATATAACTTATAGTAGTTTAAATAGCTTATCCATAGCCTAAAAATACTTATTAGGGTGTTAATGGAGTCATTATATATTTATCTTAAGCGATATTAAGTAATTATTGACATACATAAGCTCAGATGAATACATAAATCTCATATTCAGTGAAATATGCAGTATATTATGTATATTTAGGTCTATAAGTGGGTTTTAGCCTCTTAATAGCCTATAAACTTTGTTTTTCTGCTTATTTTAGTTCATATGGACGTATTCAGTGAATTCACAACGCCTGAAGAAGCATATACATCTATTTCAGGAGCATACACTCAGTTTGGACAACTTAATCTGCTTCCTTGGATGGATTTTCAAGGATTTATGGGTTGGGAGGTCATTGCTGGGTTAATATGGATGCTTGGTGATGTTATTGGGGGCTTTGATATTTCATTTTTTTCCTTCATATGCTTTTGGTTTTATTTTATCCCTTTTGGATTAGTTATTTTACCTTTTTCTTTATGGTATCCGCTTTTATCTGGATTTTCTATTTATGGTATGGGTCTGTGTTATCATTAATTGTGATGGAGGGTTCTTACTGGAGGTCTGGGTGTTGAATATGCTTGAAGTGGATGTCATGGGGAGGTGATGGGCTTTCACAGTACTGTAATTTCACGGGATAGCAGTGACATCATCTGAATTGAAGGTCTGTGCACTCCAGTGGATTTTGGTATAAGTAAGGGAGGATTTTGATGGTTATTAGACATCACTTACTTACTAAAATTCAAATAAACATCATAAAAAAATTATTATCATTTAGAAATATATTATAAAGCCTTTATAAATTGATATTATCATTATATAAGCTATAACTATATTCTATTTATCTATTTTCCACCAGTAGCACGCATTTAAATCCAAGTATTGTTAGTTTTATTTGAGTATATTTATTTTATTAGTCTTCCCCTGAGGTATAATCACTAAATAATTTATAAATAAGTAGTAGGACCATTAATAAATACTATTAAATCATACTTACATACTAGATACACTGACATCTTCAATCACATTTACCAATCTCACTTACCCACAAACACCCTCAACCTTGTACATAGGCCATCTGGTTCAATTTTGTTTCTTTGGTTTTCAGTGGTCTGCTATTGGCTACTTTCTTGACTTGTCAAGCAGTCAAAAAGTTTTTTGAAGGGATATTTTAAAATTCTCTAATTTTCTGTAGCAAATAATCCCACCTGGTATTTATTAAAGGGAAAGAGGGATTTCTGTCAATTCTCTCTCCAAATCCCATAGTAAAGTCTTATAGCTAGTACTACAGGATTGTCTAAATTTCTGGCTCCCAAAGTGGGGCAAGGATTTGATTCCTTTTAGAATCTCTGCTACTGTAAACTCTCTTCTGTGGTTGGATTTCTGTGATTGGAAGTTGGTTTTCTGGATTCCTTTGGATCTATGGCTTCATGAACCTGTTTCTCTTTTGGTGGTGGAGAATCTGAGGATAGTTCTCCTCCTGTTTCTGTTAGGCCCTCATTGAGTATCAAGTACTGGAAAAGTCATATGTTCATGGGGGAAGATGTGAAGCTCTTTCTAAAGCTATTTGAGGTTTCTGTGAATTTGGATGGGGCTTCTAACTTGTACATGGTGAATCAAGTCATTTTCTATATTGGTAATAGGGCTCTGATGAAGGAGGTTTCTGTTATTGAGGGTTATAGAAGGAATTATTGGAAGAAGTTGTGTTTTCAGATAATGATTAAGTGGGGATACAAGTATTCTATCATGGATCTTAATATTATTGCAAGTGAAGGGAAATCTTAGTAAAGGGTGGATGACTCACACTCCTATACAAAGTTTTTGGCTCAGTTAGAGCCAGTGGTAGATTATATGATGGATATTCAAGAGATGGAGAGTACAAAATCTGCAAGGGATATCCTCTGGTTTGACCTCGATAGGGAGGTTAGGATTGATGTGTTGAAGGATTTGTAAAGGAACAATAAAATTAATTTGCTTCCTAATGGTAACCAGAAGCTACCTGCTCTTTCTGTGGTCAAGGAATTTGTGGAGAACCAACTTAAATTATTGGAATGTGAAAATTTCTAGGAGGCTAACATTAAGTATTTTAGAAAATTTGGTGAAGCCTTTTCTGAGGATTTAGAGGATTCTAGGAAGATAATGGAGTATGGATGTAAAGGGAAGGCCCCTGATAAGGCTAAAGAGATGGATCCTGTTTATGAAAAGATAACTTATCTGATAAAACAGCCTTGTATTTTTTTTCAGGAGGGTCAGAAAGCCAGGAATCCAGCTTCTTAACTTAAGGGTTTTGAAAGTAGGTCTGGTGGTAACATTGACTCATGGGCTTTGTCTTACTTTAGTAGGAAGGGTAACAAATACTATGTTTTTTGTACCTTAAAATGGGATGTTTCTGAAGGAAAAGTGGAGATTTATGGGAGAATTTTTAAGTTTCCTGATGGTTCATTTGTTAAACCTATTGATGGTCAGTGTCAGTGTATGGTACATCAAGCAATATTTGGGGGGGACTTGCTAGAAAGTCCTCAACTTGAATATAGATGGAACACAGATGGAACTCAGACTGAACCTATAATGAACTGATACTTAACTTTATTTTGAACACATCTTGAGCTCTTAACCAAGGATGAATAATACTGTGCTGAAAAAATATTTAGAGTTTGATGAAAAATTAATAGAAATACAAAGTTGGGGAGGTTAAGAATCTGATAAATCAACAGTATTTTTTAATAAAACACAATTTAATTCTATTTTTGAATCTCACTTTATCAATAAAAAGACTGAAAATCATAGTACTTATTAAAAAGTTATTACTTCTAAGCTTTCTAATGAGTTAATTAACTTTTTGAGAAAAAATATAAAATTATATATGTGACTCTTATTGTTGAAAACTCGTTTTAACCCAGAATTTGATGATTTGGTTTTAATTTTAATCCATATGTCCTGATTCTTTATTTCATGTATTTTTATATTTTTTTGTTCATTCAATATAACTATTTTCAATTCAGTTGAGTTATCAAAAAATATTGAACCATCAAATCTTTTATATTTTTACTTCTAGAATACCATTAAACCACATATAACTAAACAAAAAGAATTATCAATGTGTTTTCTCAATCTCTGACTAAATAAAGTACTCTAATAAATTCCTTCTACTCAACACTAATATTTGAGAAATTGTTTGATTATAGTTCTAAAAAAAAGTATATCTCTTATAATAGTAGATTTTAATCCCACTTTTGAAATAAACAAATGCAATTCAATGATTAAAATCAAAAGGAAATTAATTTTTGAACTTTTATTTGTTCTGTTTATTCTTCAAATATTAAGTAGTTTTGCAATCAGCATTTAGTTAACAAAATAAATATATGAGAATCAAGAACTTTTCATGATTTAGTTCATTAAAATTCTATGAAAATATTGTCAGTTGGTGAGTGATTTCATGAGTTAAAATAATTAATCACTACTCAATGAGTTTTCCATATGAAAAACTGAAATTCAAACTAGGAGTAAGTTTATAAAGATAAAATACAACAAAAAAGCATAAAATTCTTTAAATTTAATATTAATGCTTAATTGTTCTTCCATGCTATATGGTGGGATAATTGCTATGTCCAACTAGGAATAAGCACCATAGATTTTCAAAAGTGGTCTCATGTCAAAAAATGTGGTTCAGGTCAAATTTCAGAGTAAATTATTGTGCAAGAACTGAACTTAATAGGTAGAAGTGGTAATTTCACATCATTATATTAGTTGCTCATCGAATAACTACCATATTATAACTATTATGTAAAAAAGACACAATAAGTATTTTGAGTTATACTCATATAATAAAGCTAGCTTTAAAAAGATTATATTTTAATTAAAATAAAAAATGATGCATATTTTAAATGAATAGAAAGAATATTTCAATTCTATGTTGTTGATGAACAAATTAAGTAAAAAGTTTCAGGCTTCTTTTTTAGTCTTTGGAAAAAAGTTTTTGACAGGATTAATTCACAACTGAACATTTACACATACTTATTAAATAGAATATATGAGTTAACAATTTATCAATCATTTATGTGAAAAATGATATTCACACTGATAGGTAAAAATTATATTATTCTGCTATTAAATTTTAAATTCTTTAAAGTAAAATACCTTTGAAATTATATGTAAACAAAAGATTTTATAAATCTTCTTGTAATTTGCCTTATAAACAAGAAATACTAGAATTAATATATTTAAAAAAATGAATTTGGATAGAGAATATTTCAACTCATCAGTACACATTTAAAACAGAAAATTAAGGTTAAACTTTGAGTTTTTACAACAATATATATTTATTTGAAATATATTAATTTAAATTTTTAAAAAGATAAACTTTTTTACCCTATGAGATTTTCCTTTATCTTATAAATCAAAATCAAGAAAAAGATGCGAGCCTTTGAAGGATTTATATAATTTTTACTTAAAATGAACAAATTGTTTTTTTGAGTTAGTATGAATCTAAAAAGAAGATCTGATACCTTTTTTATATGTTATAGTTATATTAAAATAATTTTTAGTTATCTTCTTAATCTTTAATGAAGAAAAAAGAATAATTCCATAATATTAGAAAATCAACATCCAAATATTTTAAATAAAAAATTTCTCCGAAATGATTCATCATTTGTATTTGTTTCCAGATATTTAAAGTATTTAATATAAATCATTTTGAGATAAGAATATACTTATGTTTACATTTAAATATATTTGATAAAAATTTTAAAAAATATAAATTTTCTCTCAGTTTTACTTAGCTTGAACTGCAGTCCAAAAAAGGATCTCATTGTGAGTTCAATCTAAGTTCCACCAAAATTAAGATATATTATTTTTGGAAAATGTAGATAGTCATTGAAATGAAAAAACTTTTGTAAAAAAAGGAACCAAAAAAAGTTATTTCTTTTATTTAATAGATTATAGAAAACATATTGAGGAAGCTAAAATTCTCATTTTATTAAATTTTTGGTTATCATGACTAATTATTATTTCATGTACAGTAATTATAGAACATAAAGTAAAGCAAAAGTTTTACTATGTATATCAATGTGTTTCATTTTAAATAATTATTTAAATTTTATTTTTGAATTTAAAAATATTATAAATCTCACTAAAATTTTTCTGAACTAAATTAAAAACTATATACATTCATCTAATAAAAGAAAAAAATTGCATTAGCTCAAAATTTAAATATAGGCTTTTCTACTTTTTCCAACTTGTTTCAAAACTTTACCCATTTTATTGGTTTTCTATTGTATTTTAATTCTTAATGAAAATTCTGTAAAAGACTTTGTAAAAAATTGAAATAGTATTTAATGGCTAGTTTTTACACTCCTATAGATCTTCAGTCTCAGTTTTTGGTACTTATTACAAACATTGAATAAACCAATAGCTTGTATGTGTTGAGGGGTATGAATAGTAATTAACCACTTTTACATCTTGTTTTTTATTGTGGAAAATGAGTGCTGAAATCAGATAGGGTGAAATCTGTTCTTTGGCCGAAAGATAAAGTCCACATTCAGTTTTCTTTCATCTTGTTTCACATCCTTTTGAGCTCTACACATTCCTTTCTCTGCCTTTGTATTCCTTCTGAATTCCTTCTCATATCTCTTCTTTTGATAAAAATCCCAAGGCATTTACTGTAGTATTAAACATTCATGAGTAAGTTTCAATACTCCTCACCACTTTCCTCCCCGCCTCTTTTACTTTTCACCCCACAACACTACTCTCACTTCCCCCCTCATCTATTCTCACCCCTTTCCCACTCATCCCTACCCCACCCCACCTCTTTCACCTCCCACCTCGACCTTTCCTTACCACTCTTTAACCCAACAAGCCCTTTTTAAGATATCCTAAACATCTTGCTTCCAAATCTAACCTTCTTCTTCCCCATCCCAACCATTTAACCTCAAAATCATCTTGATCCTTTTGCTTCTCACCCAACCTCTTTGGCTTGTCAATTCACCCCTTTTTTCCATATAGAGGAAGAGGGGTAAGAAGGAGATCAGTCATTGTTATTCATAAAGATATGAGATATATAAGGGTGAAAAAGGAATCAAAAGGGGTGATACGTGTAACAAATTGATTTAGGTGAGGTGAGGTGGTAGGGAAAGTGGTGGAGAAGGGGGATACAAGGGGTGATGAGGGGAGAGGACTGGGGAGAGTAGTACTAAATTTAAGAGAGTGATAGAATGTTTGAGGCCAACCATATGTGAAGCACAAAAGAGGGGAGGAAAGTATTAGGAAGGATAATTTTTAAAGAGAATAAATAATATACATATATAATAAATTATAGAGATTTGAAAATGAAATGGCACAAAACAAAGAAAAACTTATAACAATTGTGCAAAGCTTTTTAGCCATATATTTTATTCATGTTGAAACTTGAAACATATTTATTTTCTATAATGAAGGTAATGGTAAATTATTTTTTTGAAAAAATAGTGACAATAAAATATTTTTAAATCTAAAGTTATGGTATAAATATTAATTTTTTGAATTGTACAATTAACTAAATTATTTTTACCATCAATTTTGAACTTTATGTAGCTTCTACTGATACTATAAAGCTTTAGAAATACTTAAGAATATATACTTGTTCAAGGAGAGCAAATATATACTTCAGGAAATTTTTACTAATAAAATTTTGATGAAAAGTATCATTTTAATAATTTTTTTTGAATAACTTTTTATAGTATTGGGAGATTCCTTTATAAATTTATTAGTAAAAAATCTTGTAAAAGCATGCAAAGGGGATTTAGTCCAATTTATACAACAATTTTTATATTTTTAAACAAAAAATAAAGAACATGATTTTTCACAACCTTATTGATGTGCCCACTTTTTTTTGGTAGTGGGGTTCACTTACTTCAATATTTCTCCAAAAATTCTAGTAATTCAAGAATCAAGATTTGTTTTTCTAATGATCAACTGTGCTTCACTAAATGTTTGAATTAATTTTAAGTTGTGTTCAAATTAAAATCAATATTTCCACATGCTTGTTTCAAAACCACCTCAATGTGTTCTGAATTAGATATGAATTTGGGTTCAAGGTTGCGGACTTGCTAGCAAGTCTGCCTTCCATATTGTGTCGTGGTAGTATTTAATTATGATTTAAAAGTAAATATTAATGGTCCTACTACTTAATACTAAATTCTTTATAAATTAAACCTCCAGGTAAGACAAATAAAAAATTTATTCTCAATGTCAACTCACAATATTTGTGTTGGTGAGGAGTAGTGTTGGAAAAAAGACTAATAAAATATAGTTATAACTAATAGAAAGATAATATCAATTTTAAAGGGATTTTAAATATATTTTTATATGATAATAATTGTTTCATAATTTTATTTTTATTTTTAGTAAGTAATTTATGCTCAATAACCCATCAAATCCTTCCTTATACCAAAATCCACTGGAGTGCACAGACATTCAATCCAGATTATGTCACTGATATCCCCAACAATAAAAGCACTGTGAGGGCTCATCAATTCCCCATCGTTTTCACTGCAAGTAGTTTCAACACCCAGACCTACAGTAGGGACCCTTCATCACAGTTAATGATATCATACACCCATACCATAAATAGAGAAAACAGATAAAAGCAGATAAAAGCAGATACCATTATGAGATATTACTGTCACAATCACTTTAATCTTATAATTTTTCTGTTTATTTTCATATTATTGCTTATTTTTAACAATATTTATAATTTTCTCATGTTTGTGACTTTAATCCAAGGCTTATTTCACTTATAACAAGTATCTGTCTCATAATTTTTAGGTAATATGGTTGCAGTAAGTTTTTTCTGCTTTTTCTGAAGTGATTTTGCATTCTGAATTTTTGCAGGTTCCATATTTTGTATTATAAGTGGTGTAGCTTACTTCACACTCATAGTTTAATAATATTTCATTAAAAACTATAATAAACACAGAGTACTTATGTACCATTATTTTTCTAGCTACAACAATGTCTCTGACTGTTAAAGGTAATTTATATATTATTTTATCTTTCCAAAAAAGGTTAAATAACTCAAGCAAAGAGAATAAAATGAAACCCTAATCAGATTTCTAAGCCCCAGTAACATCCCCAAGCAACCATATTAACCCAGTAATCATATCCAAACCCATAAGTCTGTGAAAATCCATCAAAGGAAGCAGATTAAGTTGTCCTAACTGGATATACATGCGTGAAAAAGGTTTATATGCTTGCTTCAGCGTGGTTAGTCCATTGAAAACCTCCATATGAGCTAAAATAAGAAGAAAAACTCTTAAAAGCTATTTAGAGGGTCAAAACCGCATATAGGCCTATATATACATACTATAACTGCATAATTAACTGAATATGAGTTTTATGCATACATATAAGCTTATTTATGTCTATAATTACTTAATATCACTTAAGATGAGTATATTATGACTACATTAGCACCTTAATAAGTATTATTAGGCTATGGATAAGCTATTTAAACTTATATAAGTCCTTTAAAAGTTTAATAAAAATATGTATAAGCATAATAGCCCTATATATAAGTATTATAAGCATAATATTAACTTCCAAGCTTATTTTATTAAGGTTATATTATTTTAAACATAAGAAGTACTCAGTCCTGGCAATACCTTGGCTGAAACTCCCTCACCCAAAAAAATAATAATAAAAATTCCAAGACATTTTAATTAATAAGTAAGGGATGAATAGAAAAATATTTTCAACATTTCTATATTAAATATATTGTATTTTTCACTATTTTTTTGGTTTAAATTTTTTCATGTGTTTTGTAAGATCAGTCACCACAGAATATTTGGGAGGGACTTGCTAGCAAGTCCTCAACTTGAAGTCAGATGGAAATCAGATGGAACTCAGACTGAAGTAATACTTAAACTTTCAATTGAAGTATCACACAAATAATAATAGATCTATATTGAAAACATAGTGAAAGTGTGAAGATAACTAAATGAAAGCCGGAAAAAGTCATTCCATGAGTCTACTCAATGAACAGTATTTTTTGAAGCAACTTATTTAAATAATACTTTATTAAATTAAGTTGATCAATAAAAATCAATTGACAATATCACAATTTTTAAATACAATAATTTAATTAAAAAATTTCAGATTACATATATAAAAAATACAGTGACTTTTTATATTACCTACAACTGTTTTTACAGAATTGAAAACTATGTTTCAGCTAATATTTTATGGAAGTGAACTCTGCTCTTTTCCTGATAAAAAGAGTTCATCCTCCTATTTTCACACTCTGTTTGCACCAATCCCCATCCCTTTCAATTCTATCAACACATGCTTGTATTCCCTCCCCATCCCCTTCACTATCCCCCCAGCCCCATTGTATTTCATCCTCTTTTGATCCCCATTTCACCCCTCTTAACCTCTCCCTGACCCTTTTCTTCATTCAAAATGCATTGGAACCCTTAATATTCCCTTCCAACTCTTTCCCAACCTTTTTGCTACCCCATATACCCTTCCTCACCCCTCTCTCCAGCCTCCCCAACCCTTGTAGCCCCATTCCTCCCCCTTACTTTGCCTCCACAATCCTTGAACCCCAATTTCCTCCCTTTCAACTCAGTCTGTATTTCTGTATATAAAAATAAAGTGTTAGAGAGAAATGAAGAGGTAAGCAAACTGGAAGGAGAGGAGTGGAGAGGGAGAGGCAAATGTGGATAGGGGTTGAAAATAATGATCAAGGGAGTGAAAAGGTTGGGGAGAAAGATGAGGTGAAGATAAAGAAATATTTCAAAGGGAAAAGAGTCAAGTATTCTTGAGAGGGAGTAAAAAAACAATAAAAGAAGAGAGTAATACAAAATAAATATACAAAAAATTATAAAATATATAAAATATGTTACAAAGAGTAGGCACAGAAACTCCTTGAATCCTAAAAATCCACAACTCCTATACTGTTATTCTCCTCATTTACTTAAATCAGATAAAAATCTACATTTTAATATTTTGAAAATTATGAAGAAGAGGGGAAATAAATTTTAATAAATATTAGTATGAATTTTTTTTATTTAATAGTGAAATATAGTAAGTCAATTAAACTTGAAAGTTATGTGTCTAAGTAAAGTGTTTGTAACATCATTTTTAAGATTTTTGCACCTTCTTTAGATATTTTAATGATTTATAATACTCAATATTATCTAGTCATAAAATAAGTATATAATTTTTTCATTTCTTGAATATAATTTAATAAATAATATAAATGCACAAAATAACCATTCATGAACAAATTGAAATATTTCAAATTGTAGTTTCTCCATGTATTTCTGGCCAAAGAAACTTATATAATAATTTCAGATGCTATCTTGCTGGATCTATACATTGGTGTTCTTTGTTTTTAATTGCAAAGAAACTGCTTAAATAGTTTAAAATATGTATTTTTAAGATTAATTTGAGTGTGGTTTGAAATGTATTAAAATTTCTATAAAAAAATCTCATTCTTCATATCTCAAGATTTGTTCAAAGTATTATTACCTATGATTTATTAAATGTTCAAGTTATATTCATATTGAGTTCACCAGAATGTCAATATTTTTTCTTGGTGGTTTCATCACTAATTCAGTGTGGGCTCAAAAAGAAATGAATTAGGGTTAAAGGTTGCGGACTTGCTAGCAAGTCCGCCCCCCATATTGTGTGGTGAGTTATTTCATTTTCAGTAATACACTGGTCATATTCACTTGATTTATTTTTAAACCTTGATAGATACTCAACCCCCCTTTTTTTAGTAAGATGTTGCTTTTTAGGTATCTTTTTAATCTCTGATTTTTCATCTATTTCTTCAGGTTGTTTTTTATGCCTTCCTGATCTTTTTGGAAATAAAGCAGTATCATTATAATGGTATGGTTTTATAACAAAAATAGTAAATAATGGATGTTTTCTATCATATGGTACATATAATATAATATAAACAGAATTGTTACCAACCATCACTTTTACTACAAATGCTTCAATGAATAGATCTTTCAATTAAAAATTACAATTTAAATTTAAATTTAGTGTAGAAATAAGGACATTATAACTTCCTTTGAACATTTGCTCTTTATGGGCTTTATCCCATCTTTTTTTCTCATACTCAAATTCATTATTTAAGTCCAAAATATTGTCTTCTCAGCTTTTCCTATCTAAATGCCAAATGATGCTTATAAAATCTTGATTTCCTGAAGTTCCAGCTCACTATTTTCTCTTCCTTTAAAAGGAATATCTATTACTGACTCAATGTGTAAGACTGTGTTAAAATAATTTTCTTTAAAATTCCTTTTACCATTCATGCCAATTGTAAAACTATAATTAGCAGGGCCCAAATTTACATCAAAATTTTTCAGAATGTCATGACCAATAATAAAACAGCTACTACAATGTTTATTATCCATAATTTCAAAGTCACAAGTTAATCTAAAATAACCAAGTTGATGTTTAAAGAAAACAGCAGCTTTGTATTTACCAATGGGGTGTAGTACTGATCCAAACCCTCTCCACTTTTAACTTTGAAGGGGATTCAAGATTTGACTTATAATCACTATCAATTTTTATAATGTACATGCAGAGACAACAGAACTAGAAGCTCCTTTATCCAATACTATATTTACAGTTTCTCCAGAAATTATTTCTTGAACTGTGATAGGTGTCATTCTTAAGTTATCCACTTGTATATCTTTAATGATCTCAGCATCTTTAAAGTTCATTGATGATACATTTAAGTCTATATTTAATATTGGAGTTTAAAAGATGGACAAATCATCTTCCAACATACAGACTTCATTTTCATCACTATATGAGATATTACTGTCGAAATCACTTGAATCTTTACTTTTTTCTGTGTCATTTTCAGATTCATGCTGATTTTCAACAATATTTATAGTTTTCTCAAATTTGTGACTTTAAACCAAGGCTTATTGAACTTATAACAAGTATTCGTTTCATAATTTTTAGGTACTACAGGTGCAGTAGTTTTTTTCTACTTCTCCTGAAGTGTTTTTGAATTCTGATCTTTAACAGGTTCAATATTTTGTTTATAAGTGGAATACCTTGCTTCATACTTATGGTTTAATAGTATTTCATTACAAATATAAATAAATTCAGAGTATTCAATAACCATCATTGTTCTAGCTACAACAATGTCTCTGACAGATATAAGTAATTTACATATTATTTTATCTTTCAATAAGTTAAAATCCATATTTGGCTCAATGGCTTTTGATATTTCATTTAAAATCATTAAAATTACCATAGGTTTGTCACCATTCAATGGATTATACCTTGTTCTTTCATATTATCTTTTCTGAGTTATTCTAAATTTAGAACCTCCAAATTTTCTTTTAATTAGTTACTTCTTTTAAGCACAAGAGTAATATTTACCCTCACTTACTACAACTTCAAACCATAATAAAGAAAAATCATAAAATAATTAAATTACTTTTGATGTTATTTCTTCATCTAGTAACTTATATGAAATTTTAAATTGTCAATTAGTTCAATAATTTATTGCCAATCAGAGCTAGATTCCCCATAATAATTTGGGTACTGATTTATTCTTGGCCAATTCTTCTGATTGAATTTAATCTCACTAATCCTGAGAAAAATTAAATAACTCATTTAATTTAGATAAATGGTCTTTTATTTCCACTTTTACTGATTTGTGACTCACATTTGTTCTTTAAGACTTGATACTTCCACCAGATGTTTTAATTTTTGGTGGAAATGGGAATGATTGAGATTAATTTTTTCAAATTAAAGGATTATTATTAAAATATGTGTACTTTTGATTATCCTGATTCATTAGATGATTGGAAGTTTCAATATCAACCTAATTTAATCTTTGTAAAAAATCAGAGACATTTTAATTTTTTTGTGCAAATATAACTTTTTTCATGATTCATATTTTAAAAAATGTGCTTCATAAAATTTTTCCAACTCACTTAATTCTATTGATAGTTCAATATTTTTATTATTTAAAGGATTATATTTAAAAGTCAGAGCCAAGTGTTCTTTCTCTAATTCTTTGTTTCTTGTTGAGAAATATAAAATGTTAAGGACAAAAATGTTCAACTTTTGAGCTTAATTTCTTGTTCCTCACACTCAGTCATTTTACTCTATAATTCTGAAAAAATTCTATGGAAAGTTGGATTTTTATTAAAATATTCAACATCTTCCTTTTCTCATTCTTCAATTTTTAGTGATTCTTTCAAATCACTTATATGTGATGGAAACTGAGGGTTAACTGTATTATTATCATAAATAGTACTATTGTTAATTACAAAAGATAAATAAGATGAATTTACACCAAAGCCCAATTGTCTCAAGTCCTCCTCAATCTTCTGAACAGATTTCACATCAGTCAAATTACCTGAAATGTAGTAATCAGTATTATGTGCAATTTTTGAAGGAAATTTATTTACCATAGGATAGGTAAAATCCCTGGCTTTTGACCCTTTTTTTGGTCTTTATGGGTGATTGGAAGTGGTCTGATGAGTGGCTGTATCCCTGTTGAAATTGTGGCTGGCCCACTGTTGGTTAAACCAATCTCATTTCCATTTCCCCCCCCAAGATCTTGTCCTGAGACTGACCCAATCGTTGTAAGGTAGGGGGTTGATAGTTTTCCTGTACAACTTTCAGCTCTTCCAGTGTTTGATTTGATTGTTCTAATCCTCTCTATCAATTGTTCTCCACTTTCTTCTCCCCTTAATGAACAAAGACTTCAACTCCTCCAGCTTCAGAACTTGTCTGTCCAAGTGGGACAGTTGATCCTGAAGAGGAGGTAATGTCTTCTTTATAGTTACCTTTTTTAAGAGGGTGTCCTTTTCCTCTATGCTGAGTTTTTCCAGTTGATGATAAGACCGTCATTCTATAGTTATGTCCTGTTACATTGTGTTTAGCTTTGGAACAGGCATTAAAAGCAGGTTTATCACTTATGTTGTCCTGTGAAACACCCATAATGTCTATAATAACTATTCAATACACCTTATAAAGGGAAAACTTGTATGTTAATCAGTAGACTAAAAATATTAGGAATATAAATACTAATAAAAGAACTGGAGCTTAACCTGAATTTATATTTTTATTTAATTAAATAAAATATAGTAAAAATTTAAAAAATTTTGAAATAAAAAAATTAAATAATAAATCTAACTAGACCTTTATTATGGTCAATAATTAGATTACCAAGCTTTAACCAAATACCAATTTAATTGGATTTTATACACTACGCAATATAGGGAATGGACTTCCTAGTAAGTTCTCAACCTGAACTCAGATGAAAATCAGATGGAACTCAGACTGAACTCATACTCAACCCATACCAAACTCAACTTGAACACCCACCTAAAACTGTTCTTTTGAGTGGTGTTCATCCCTGATTTTATGGTTCCTTTGTCAATAGCTCAATGTGTGTTCAATCTGTGGTGAGTTTGGGTCTAAGGTTGCAGACTTGCTAGTAAGTCCGCCCCCCATATTATGTGGTGATATTGGTGATAAAATACAAAGTGAAATTGGGTTTATATTGGGTACAATTACCACTTTACATACCCAATTTTTATTTAAAAAATGAGTAAAAATTTGATAAGGCTTCATTTCCGCAATAACTGAGCTATTATGATCCACTAATGTGCTTAAGACCCAAATATTTGGTTTATATGAGCTATACTAGAGTAAAAATCAAGTCCTAAGGCTTATAATAAAATAATAAGTAAGAAATTAGAAAAAACACCCAATTGCCAGTGTATGCTAGTATATAAGTATGATTTACTAGTAATTATTAATGTTCCTACTACTTAATATTAAATTATTTATAAATTAAACATCTAGGAAAGACCAATAAAACAGTTATTTTCAATGTTAACTCACAATATTTGAATTGTTGTGAACTAGTGGTGGAAAATAGACTAATAAAATATAGATATAGCTAATATAAATATAATATCAATTTATAAGGGATTTTAAATATATTCTTATATGATAATAATTGTTTTATTATGTTTACTTTATGTGCAGTAAGTAAGTGATGTCCAATAACCTGTCAAATCCTCCCTTGCTTATACCAAAATCCACTGTAGTGCACAGACCTTTAATCCAGACCTCCCCATGGCATCTACTTCAATAATTATCAATATTTAGACCTCCATTAAAGACCATTCATCACAATCAATGATATCATACACCCATACCATAAATAGAGACAACAGATAAAAGCAGATACCATAAAGAAACAGGTAAATTAACTCATGAAAAGAGAATAAAATGAAAACCTAATCAACTGGAAAAGCCCCCAGTAACATCCTAAAGCATCCATATTAACCCAGTAATCATATCCCAATCCATAAATCTATGAAAATCTACTAAAGGAAGCAGACTAAGTTGTCCAAACTGGATATATGCACCTGAAAAAGTGGTATATGCTTTTTTAGGTGTGGTGAGTCCATTTAATATGTCCATATGGCCTAAAAGAAGGAAAATAAAAAGCTTATAGGCTATTTAGAGGGTTAAACTCATATATAGGCCTATATATATATAATATAACTACATATTCAACTGAATATGAGGTTTATGCATAAGTATAAGCTTATGTATATCTATAATTACTTAATATCACTTAAGATAAGTACATTATGGATATGTTAGGACCTGAGTAAGTATTATGGATCTATGGATAAGCTATCTAAACTTATATAAGTCATTTAATGGTGTAATAAATATATATATAAGCCTAATAACCATATATATAAGTATAATAGGTATAATCTTAACTTAAAATATTATTTCAATTAAGATTATCATATTTTAAACATAAGAAGTACTCAGTCATGGGGATACCTATTCTGATAGTCAGGCTCCTGTTGATTTGGTCAAGAGTAGGCACAATGGCTTAAGGAGGACAAGGCTTGAGGAGCTTCCAAATGAGGCATCTTCTTCTGGTAAAAGGGGAGAAGATGGAAAAGGTAAGGTAAAGTTGGCCAAAATGGTATAATTTTCATCATCTTTGGTGGTTTGGAGTTTTATTCTTGTGGTGGCCAGTCAAGTGGAGAGTGTTTAGCTGGTGTTTGTGATGATGAATCTGGAAATGTGGGAAGGTCTAAGAGAAGCTCTCAGGCACAAGAAAATCCTAAGACTTCCCAGGTGGATCCTAAGCTGAGTGAATATGGGAGTAAGTACAGAAAAGAGGATCTGTATAAGATGCAGAAGGGTATGTCAGATATGGCCCCCCCCCAGTTTTGGTGCATTTGATTTAAATGCTTGTCTAATGCCAATAGATGTGGATTCTGAATCTGAGGAGAATGTCTCTTTGGCTTCATTTCCAAAGCCTGCTTTATTTACAGGTTCTGGAGAGGGATATGGTTTGCTTTTTGTTAATGGAAAATCTCTTGGGGGCTCTGGTCCTCATGAATCATCTAGGACCATGGTGGTTAAACCCATGGCTCATTTCGAGAGGCCAGTTGTTTCTGGTCAGTATAATGTTATTGACTCTGCTTTGGAGAGAATGAATCAGGTTCAGGTCTCCCTCACTTATGGGGAATTGTATGCTATCAGTCCTGCATTGGAAGATAGACAGAAAAGGTTGTTGAAAAGAAGAAGGGTTTCTCCTGGGGAAGTGTAACACATATGTGATTCTGCTGAAAACTTTGGGGAGGGATTAGAAACTCATTTTTCTGCTCCATTGGGATTTGTTTATTTCACCCTGAATATCAGGGAGGCTAGGTAGTTGATGGATTCAGGTTCTCAACTCAAGCTTATTTCTTTGTATGAGGCCACTCACTTACGTATCCCTATCAAGACAGGTATTTGTGGGAACTTAAGAGGGACAGGAGGTCATCTCACAGAATTTGTGTGTACTGCTGAGTTTGCTAAGCTGGATGCTGGTGGAGCCACTGTGAAGGTTCACTTTTATATTTCCAAGAAGGAAGTAACAGCTGTTTTTAGGAGGATCATTCTTGATTGATTTTCAGGCAAGAATTGGTTATTAGTTTTATTTTAAAATCAGTCTTTATTTGACTGGTAAGGATAAGTGGAGAATCAATATGAGGTTTTCAACCCCTGGTTAAGAGGTATGGGAAAAAAGACTTTGCCTGTCATATATGTGTAAGTGTATGGATATTTACAGAAGAAGGAAGGAATTTAATTCTGCCTCTGGCTTTTTGTAGTGTGGCTCTGGTTCTGGTAGGAGTCTGTGTTTTTCAGAGTGATTAGGGCTAATCATCCTAGTCCTTTAACTTCTCCTCAAGATAAAGAAGTCCTAGGTTATAGTAGTTCAGCTCCCTTGAAGATATACCAGGTGGATTTTCAACTTTCTCTTCTTAAATTTTCTCTTCTCTAAAAGTATTCATCAAGTTTTTTACCAAGTCTCTGCTCTCTCTAAAGATTCTTAATTATTTTTTACTCAAGTTCTGAAAAGAAGGTTGGTTACATATCTTTACTGAAAGATATGAGGAAAAGCTGTGGATAGGTGAGATTGGGGTCTAAAAGTAAGTCCTACCAATAAAGCACTGCTACGATATCTTCTACAACTTTCAAAAAACTTACCTTGGCCATACCTGTGAGAATTTGGGAAACCCCTGGTTATTTTTGTAGGTCAGAAGAAAACTCAAGAAAAGAAGAAAAAAATCTCAACATAATTCAAGAAGATAATGAAAAAAAATGTGAAGATATTGAAGAAAGAAGAAAATTTTTTTTTTGTGAAGATCAGCAAGATCAATTTCCGGACCTGCAGAATGAGGTTAAACTGCACAATTTAAGAAGATGTGGCTCTGAAGATGGATCAAGATTTGAAGTTTTAGAAGCTGGAAGTGAAGATGAATATCTTAATTTAAGAAAAATCTTTGGAGTGGTGAGATTTGGGAATAAAAGTAAGTTCTCCCAATTTGGCACTGCTAGGGTTTCTTCTATACCTTTCAAAAAACATTACCTTGGCCAAAAATGTGAGCAATGGAAAAACCCTTGGTTTTTGTTGAAGGTATGGTGATGAAGAATTCCTGAAGATCTCTCAAGTTGAAGATAGAGAAGCTAAATACAAGAAGGTAACTCAGAAGATTAGTCCTTTAAAAGAGCCTTTTCCAGTTGGCTTGAATGCTTTGTTGAATAGACCTCATTTATCAAGAAATAAGTAGTGTACTCCTCTGGTAAAGAATCCTCCTGAATTTGTGGAAACTGCTAGAGTAACTGTGAAAAGGTTGAAAGTTGTTAATTTTGGTCCTGATGGGTGGTTTTCTGATGAGGTAAAGAAGTCTTTTCTGCACATTATTGTGCTGAGGGAGAAAGCGGTGACATTTGTTGAAGAGGAAAGGGGTATGTTGAAATACTCTTATGGGGAACCTTACTTTATTCCTGTGGTTTTCTATAAGCCTTGAAAAATCAAACCAATTCTAATTCCAGCTGCTATCAAAGATAATTTTGTGGTTACTGTTAGGGAAAGAGTCATGACTGGGTTATGTAAATAGTCAACATCTAGTTATTATAGTCCTGTTTTCTATGTGAAGAAGCAAAATAGAGATTTGAGTGTGTTTAATGATCTTAGAGCCTTGAATAGGGTCACAATAAAGGATGCTGAAATGCCACCTAGTGCAGAGTATTTTGTTGAAGATTTTCCTGAAAGGGTGTGTTATGGTTTGGAAGATATTATGGGATGTTATGATGAGAGGTGGCTTCATGTGGATTTAAGACCTCTCACAAATTTTGAGACTCATTTGGGAAGATTTCAACTCACTAGATTACCTCAAGGAGCAACTTATTCATTGGAAATTTATCAAGCACAAATGACATGGATTTCACAGGATGAGGTTCTTACTCATGCTGGTATTTTTATTGATGATAATTTAATTAAAGGTCCAACTACTGATTATATTAATGAGGTGTTGAAGTAAAACCATGGTATAAGGAGTTTTTTTTGGAAAAATACAATAGATCTAGAGAGAGTGTTTTTCAGAATCTAGAAGCAAGTTTCACTATTTCTGGCTAAAAATTGTATTTTTGTGTTCCTGCATAGGGAATTCTGGGTAATGTTGTGTGCAAGGAGGGAAGGATTATTGCAAAGATAAAAATTGATAAAATTCAGTCATGGTTAAGAACTAAAAATACTACTGAAGTAAGGGGGTTTGAGGGTGTGTGTGTGTGTATGTCATGAGTTTTATTAAGGATTTCTCTTTGTTGGCTTCACCTTTGAAGAAAATAACCAGAAAAGATGCATATTGGAAATGGACTGGAACGTGTGATGAAGCTTTCCAGAAGTTGAAAAAAGTTGTTGGTGAAGATATTGTGCATCAAAAATTGTATTATGGTGTTGGTTCTGAAAAAGTATATCTAGCAGTGGAATCAAGTTTTATTATTTCTGGTGATTTCTTGTCTCAATAGGATAAAAATATAAGGGTAAGGTCAGTAAGGTATGAGTTAGTTTTCTTTAATGAGGTGAAAGCTAGGTGTTCTCGGCCTAAATTGGAGTTATGTGGTGTAGTAAATATTTTGAAGAAGCTACAGACTTTTTTTTGGGGTCAGCATTTTAAGCTTCTGGGGGATGTGAGATCCTTGCTTAAGATGACTAATACACCTAGTCTTCCAAATTCTTCAATTACTAATTGGGTGGAAATTATTCAACATTTTTCTTTTAACTTGATACACAAGCCAGGAAAAACGTTTACTATTCCTGATGTATTATCAAGGAGGCCACCAACAGATGAAGATTCTTATTCTGAAGAGTTTGATGAAGACTTTCCAGTGGTTAAAAACTTCACAAAAGATGCTGAAGATTTTTCTGCCCTCCTCCAAGAGGCTAAACTGGCTGGATCTGATCTATATTCTGGTGATCAGATTGTTTTTGTTGATGAAGATGGGGCTGTTTTTTGGGATGGATCAAATTTGGAAAATGGTGTTTGTTTGGGTGAACTAGATTCTCTGAGGCTTCAAAAAAAGAGAAGTATGTGCCAAAATTCAAATATTGGTGATCTGAGTGGGCTGGTCAAGTGGCTCATGTGCATACTGGTGATTTTGATGCAAGGTTGTACCCTTCAATGCTGTTTTGTTAGATTTTGAAGATGAGAACTGGGGTCAATCTGAGCTTTATTTCATTATGTTTGAATATATGTTGACCTTAGAGAGGCTAGATAGTTTTGATGATGAAACTTGGCTGGCAATCAGAAGAAAAAGTCCTGGTCTCTATGTTTCTGGTAGAATATTGATGTGGAGGAAGCATCCAATTCCTCAAGTGTTATTGACTCAGAAGAAGGTTCAAGAAGCTGTGTTGAAATCTTTTTATGAATACCTTTGTCATAGAGGCTTTGTGGAGACTTATAGAAGATTAGAAGACAGACTTTAGTGACCTGGTATGAAGTTGGATGTACAGTGTGGGTTCAATATTGTGAAGCATTCCAAAGGAGAAGTCACTTGAAACCAAAAGAAATTGGTCATACTACTTGTGAATAAGCTTTGTTTGGAAGATTCAGCCTTGATAATTTACATATCAAAGAGGGTAGGCATAAATATCTGCTTATTTCCAGGGATGATTTATGTGGTTGGGTTCAGGAAATGCCTCTGGTTAATTTGACTGCTAAAAATGTGGATAAATTTTTCAAGAAGGAATGGGTATATAGATATGGATTGATGAAAATGGTGACTATTTATAGTGGGCCAAATTTTGGTGCTTAATTCAATTATGCTGTTTTTAGAATTGTTTCAAAGGTCAGAGTGGCCACAACTTATTATCTTGAAGCTGAAGGCATGGTTGAAAGAGGACATCAAGTTATCAAGAATTCTTTGGTGAATATGTGTGGAGATAGTTCTGAAAAGTGAAGGCATTACTTGCCCTTGGTAATACTTTTGGATAGAGTCACTGTGAAGAGGAAAACTGGAAACTGTCCATATGAGCCAATATTTAGACAGAAATCAGTTTTACCAGTGGACTTGGAAGCATTTTCTTATCTTGGAATTGATTGGGATGAAGTACACTGAAGAGAAGGTTTTCTCTGTGCCAGGATAAAGCAGTTGGAATTTAAAGAGAGATGAAAAGAGAAGGCATACTCTAGAATTTTGAAAATTAGAAATAAATCAGTCTGATACTGCAAAAAGAATATGGCTCATAGACTCAGGAACACCTTAAAGCCTAATTTTTTTGTGTTGGTGTGGATATAAGAAGCTTGGAGAGTCTTTAGGGAAACATTTTTTCTAAAAAGTTAAATGGACCTTACAGAGTTAGATCTCAGGATTCTGGAGGTTCTTATATTTAGAAGGGTTGGATGGTGCTGTTTTAAAGAAAAGAGTGGCTGAAGATCAATTGAAGAGGTTTTATCCTAGCGGCACTAGAAGTGTTTAAGAGTGACTGTGAAAGGAGGATAAAATATGGACCTTTCATTAAATTACTTTGAGTTTTTTTTGTTTCAGAACAAAAGTTGTTATGGTAACCTTTTTTAGAGGGTGCTTGTGTGTGGGGCTTCTAGATTTGAACTTGAAAAGTGTAGCTGTAACTGATGGGATTACTTCTCCATGAACAGTTACCCAATAATTTCTACTTCCAAACCTTTCTCTTTATTTGTTTGAACCTTAGAATTGGTTTCTTTTAACAGTTTTTAAGTCCTCTATGAGTTTAAATTAATTTTCTTTGGTCTTCAAAGGCTGTTTGTCTCACTGTGTGGATGTTTGTGTTAGATGTTGTGTTTTTGATAGAGGGTACCAAGGGGGGGCCTTAGACTTTATATTGGAAAGTGTGGGGGTAACTGATGAGCTGGCTGCTTTTTAGAACAGTTACTCCAGAATTTCTGTCTCAGACCTTTGGTTTTGTCCTAGTTTAATTCTAGTTCTCTTTTTTATTCAGGTTTTTAGTCTTCTATGAATTTTAACTGGCTTGGACTGGCTCCTTATGTTTTTGTTTCTTTGGATTGGTGTTGTATCACTGGTGGAATCCCATAATTTTTACTTATTGGAGGGATAACACTCAGCAATCTTTTTTTTGGACTGGACCTGTCAGACAGGCTATACCAGGAGCCCAGTAGATGTTATGTCAATTTAATGGAACCAAAAAAGGGCATAAAAATATGCTTATTATGTATATAAATTAATATTATATTTCATAATTAAATTATACAAGTGTTTTATTAAATATAAGTAAAATAAGTATTATATTAATTTTATTATTATATAAATTATATATACATTTAAATTAAGCATAATAAATGTTATATTCTATAAATTATAGTGCTTTTTTATGTATTTAATAAATATAAATTAATAATTAATTAATTATAAACATATATTATAATTATAAGTATAGAATTAACTTATAATGTAGTTAAATTAATTAATTAAATTTATTTATTAAATACAACCTTACATATGTTATTAAAAATTATATTGGGCGCTTTTTTGATTCCTAATTGTGTCATCAAAGTATTAAACAAGTTAAAGCACTTTATTAAATAAATTATTAATGTTCTATTCTGAAATTTAGTAATTTTGTTATAATAAGTATTTGTTTTAATTTAAAATAATTATTACACTAATAAAAGTAATTTAAATAATTGATTACTCATGTCTTATGCTAAATTAATTAATTACATTATTTTTATGTTTTAAAATAAGTCTATTTTTCATGTTTCATTTAAATTGGTTATTACTTAAAAGATTATAAGACATGTTTTAAAATAAATTAATAATTTTTATGTGTCTCAAACTTATTTAGTTACTCACTAATTTTATGGTAACTTTTTTGGGTTTAAATTGGTGGATATTTGGGCTCTAACTCATGTGTCTTAGTTAATTGTGTCATATTTCCACTTGCATTTACTCAACAATAGTTATTTGTTATTATATTTTTATTATGCTTTGTATATACTTTATTATGGCGCTTCAGAGGGCCTATTGCCTATATAAAAGCCTTGGGTAACCCCCTGTAGCCCCTATCACTTGTTATACACTCAACTTGAACATATATTTTATAATACATTTATTTCTATTTTTATTAGTATTACAATCTAATATAAATAGTATATAAATTATTAAAGATTGCTCTAAGTCTATTAATAATAATAATTGTGAACTGCACACTGAGATAAAATGTATTAAAAATAAATATTATTATGTATAAATTGAACCTCCCGTTGTGTCTCTACTCAGAAAATTGTTGTTGCATTTATTTATCTCTCCCTCTTATTTTCCTTAGAATTTTAAATCTCATTTATTATTAAATACTATCTTATCACCTTATCCTAGTTCCCTTTTATTTCCTTCTTCTTCTTCTAGACAACCCTCCAACAATTGAGGGCCTTTCAAAATGACAACTACAATACGCCAACTTGAGACAAACGACATTGCGCACAGACCAACTAAAAAAAAAGCAAATTTTTGCCGCAGCTGTGGTTAAAACTTGGTTTTGAACTTTTGGGTTTATAATATATTAAATAATATATAATTTTGAAGTAATTTCTTGATCACTATAGTAAGTTAACCTTTGCACCTCTCACTTATATTATTAAATTTTTATTGCAATAAAAGTGATTGTGGCTTAATTGCTGAATCACTGAGTGTAAGTGTTCAAATTTTTTATTAATTATTTATTCCTATTTGACCATAATAGAGCTATACTCTTAGTCCTAGAAGATCATTAAATTTTTAATAAATTATTAAATTAATTTTTATTAAATTTTTTTTTGATTTATTGGTTGACCATAATAGTACTTAGTGCTTAGTCCCATTATTGCCAATATATTTTTTGGTATCAATTATTTTTGGTTAACTTATTAAACCCTTATTGGTTGGTCCCATAATAATTATTGGTATTTCTTAATAAAAAATTGTAATTACATATTTTTTGTATTACATTTTTTGTTAATTAATTGATTTTTGAATAAAAATTTAAATTTTTTGTTTTTGTTAAAAAATCATTTGATTATATTTTATTTTGAAAATACTAATTTGAATCATTAAAATCATTCTTATTCTTTGTTCACAGTTTTTATGTCCAGTAGTTTGGCTAACAGCATGGATAACTTACCTGTGGATTAAATTGAAGTGGATGTTCACACTGAATCTGTAGGTTCTTCTAAATTAGCTTAAAAAATTATTCAGCTGAAAAAAGAGCTTCAGGACGTGGAAATGGCAGGTGAAGTGGAGAACCCCCCTCAACAAACACCTCTGAAAGAAGCAAAACCTCAGATAAATCACAAAAATCCACTAAAGGGTATAAGAATAAAAAAAAACCTCTGACTCAACAAATAAACAACCTTTCCAGTCACATAAAAGAACTGAAGGTAAAAAGTATGAAATACAAGGCAAGAGTAGACACACTCTGGCAACAGATGCAGGAGTTATTAAATACCAAACAGGTTCAACCTCCTCCTTTCCCAGCCTCTCAGTCTCAGTCTCAGCCTCAGCCTCAACCTCATCCTCATCAAGTACCCAGATTCTTCACTCAAAATCAAAGCACTCTGCAGGTGGAGAAGTGGAAATGGGATTACTTGATGAAACATTACCAACAGAATGTTCAGCAACCAACAGCTCAACACCCTGGCCCATCCACGACACCAAAATACCATCCATCTCCTCAGCCCCATCCTTATCAGGGAGGCAGAAGAGAGAAGGCACAGGGGAAATTTCCTCCCTTTCCATGGGAAGTAATTTGTTTGATAAACATGTTGGTATGTATAATAACAAATCTTCCTCCACAGGTAATATTCTGGATCATGGTGAAAAAACAGTTAAAACCATAAAAAAACAACTTCCTTTAATGAGTAGCCCCAATGATGTAATAAGCAAATTATCATTTGATGAAAATTTACATTGGACTTCTACTTCTTTAATTAATCCTTCTCTTGCAATTAAGAATGATTCTGTTTCCCATGAAGTCTATACCTTACTTGAGTAAACTTCTGAGGAGATATTGAAAGATACACTTGATTTTAAAGTTGTGAAAGACAAACATTTGAGAGATGTATTAGTACGTGAGAGTGATAGATTTAATAATTTTCACTTGCATTGTAAAGTGAGTTCTCCTGTACAAGATACAGCTTATTTTAAAATCAAAGAAACATTGAATATTGTTCTTAGCCAACAGAAACAAATAAGAAGTGACCATAGAGCTATCTCAGATAAGAATATCAATCTGCATATAACCTTGAGTGAATTAAAACCCCTTATTGAGGAAAATTATTCATTGAAAAATGAAATTAAGTCTCTACACAATGAGTTGAAAGAGCTAAAAAATGATTTCCATGCACTGAGTACCAAAAACACAGTTTCTGAGGACAGAAATGTTTCATCCCTTTCAAAAATGAATGACCATATGTCTAAAATTCCAAGGATAAAAAACTATGTGTCTGACCTACATGAAACATTTTCAGCCTTAACCATCAATCATTATGGTGTAGATGAAAGTGCTGCCAATAAGCTGCATAAGAATAAAGGAAAGGATCCTTGTCAGCCTGTATATCCCCAGGACTGAGTAAAAAGTACTTATAAGTTATGTTAAACACATGAACTATACATGGGAATAATAATTAATAGTACACAAACAGTATACATAAGTAAAATTATGATAATATACAAAATATGCCATTATAACACCTTATATACACGCATATATCCACCTTTTATAAGTATTATATACTTAATATTAAGTTGGAATATATTAGGGTAATCTTAAGAACCTTAAGTATAAGGATACATAATTTTTAAGTACACTTAAAGCTGTTATTTTTACTTTTTTATGCAAAAAACAAGAAATGCGCTTTATTTCACTTAAAAGTTGACTATATGTGCCATAAATTTGAGAATATCAAAAATGCGCTTTGACAGATCTATTTGTCTCATTTAGGACCATTGATTTAACTATTTAAATGCATAAAAATAACACTTTTCAAATTTGATGTTTTTTATGCCAGAAATGGCTTCTGTGTACTGGCCACATACTGCCTGCTTTTTTTCCATGTGAATAACTTCATTTTTAGCAAAGTTAGCTTTTTCACACTATAATTACCCCACATTCTATGCCCACTGTGGGGAAACACGCTAAAATAGGCAAGAGGCGCTTTTTTAGTGTCCTAGCTTAATTAATAATGCATTGACCCTGTTTATATGCACTAATTTCATTAATAACCTCAATCTTGGTGTCTTATTTCATCACCACACTTAAATTTTCCTAAATTTAGTCAAGGATTTACCCGTGCAAGCGCCTGCCAAGGACTGCATGTAGTTACCCCACATCTCACGCTCTTTTTTGAGTGTTTGGGTGGTTTCCCAGTCAATATTGAGTATTTTTGAATGGGAATTTCACATAGTATAATGTCAGGATTAGCCCCATTTCTTCTACAGTGAATCTCCCTTATTATTAAGCTTTTATTAACCTTAAAAATTTCCTCTTTTGTCTTTTATATTATTGTTTAATACGCATATACTCTCTTTTTGTCTTATTATTTATTTTTGATGGATTTTCCTTATTAATACAGGATTTTGATGGTTGTTACTCTTCTAATCATGTCATGGGTTACTGGGAATGTT
The DNA here is from genome assembly GCA_030280995.1 of Hemileia vastatrix. Lineage (NCBI taxonomy): Eukaryota > Fungi > Basidiomycota > Pucciniomycetes > Pucciniales > Zaghouaniaceae > Hemileia > Hemileia vastatrix. The sequence continues at coordinate 16,216,518 of JASXTE010000008.1, read as the reverse complement.
GATGGACATGTCTATTAGTGGTTTGGAGGCGTTATTAACTGTGTATTGGGTGGTACATCAAGGGAATCATTGGGGAACTCAGTGTGTATAAAAGGAGGAGGTGTTTGGGTCTTGTTTCTACATTCTTTATCATTATAATCCAATCAATATAACCAAATAAATTACAATACATCTCAATTAGTACTTTTATAAGACTTTTTAATAGTATCTGAATTATTAAAATCTATTTTTCTACCAACTACAAAGATTGTAAGCCACATATAAACATAGTGAGAATTTTATTACTGAGACTGTTATTTTTGATTATATTTTACTATTTGTTGGATTTATATTACAGTATTCATATAGGACCATTAAAATCTTCTAGAAAACTGACCATTCAAGCTAGTTCATGTCTTTGTACTTGAACTCAGCCTGAAAATCCTGAACAGAGAAACTCTTTTCTTCCCCATATTTCAGCCATTAAAAAAACTGACAATGAGTCTGTAAAATCTTTTTCTACTAGCAAAAACTCTTTTAATGGCCATGAACCAACTTTTTCTGTAAATAATGAAATTTTTGAACACCTGGCTAAACTTCAAGAATTATTAATGTTAAATAATTCCAACCAAATGATGAACCATCCCAGTAGCCAGAAAAATTGGTACAAACTGGATCAATATCCCACTTTGATGGTGACTCTTCATCTGACTGGCAACACTTTGTTCAGAGAATTGATAATCTGAAAAACTCTTATAAATTTCCAGATGAAGAAATTGTCTCTAAATTAATTTCTTTATTTTCCAATGTAGCTTTAATGTGGTATGAATCTTTTTCACTGGACAACCAACATTATACTTGGAAAGTGTTATGGTAAGGTAAACTCTTACAGTTGCCTTGCTGTAAGCAGAATCCGGAGGAGATATGTGGATTTAGCTGAAAACCCCGTCCTTCCAATAAAAATAACAAAATGGGAATTCTAAATCACTAAGCTAACCAATCTACTTAGATCTGATTGATAAAAAAAATAATGAAACTCTAAAATATTTAACGCTTATTGAGATTTAAAGAGAGTGGCTGTTGATAAAAGAAATACTGATGACAACAATTAAGGTGTACCAGTGAAAGATCTGAAAAGATTGACTTTTATGTTTTTATAATATTTTTAATTTTTATGAGACAGCAATAATCAAGTCCCAGTGATGAAGACCTTTCTAAAGATACCCTGTATGAAGTGTGATTTTAATTGTTGAGTAGTATTTCTAAAATTTTATGTAAAAAAATAATAATGTTATAAGGGTATTAAAAGTTATTTTAATTTGTTGAGTAATAAAAAATGAGTCTGTGGTGGTTAATGATTAAGCTGTATGATATGTCCCCCCTCTCAATTTCGAGTTTGAGAAGCGCTTAAGTATTCCTAGTCACGTGCCTAAGTTTTCCCCTCCAGAGCTCTTCCAGAGTCAATCCGGAGCCCGTACGGAGTCAAAGCGGAGTCCGTACGGAGTCCGTACGGAGTGGAAACGGAGTCCGTCCGGACTTCCGGACTCAATTTAGAACCTTAAAACCATAATAAAAAATCTAGAAAAATTACACATAATAGAGCTACTTCCCCTTTACATACCAAACTAATTTTGGTAGTCTGCGCAGCTCTAATTACCCCGTGAAAATTCATCAAAGTTAAGTAATTTTTGAAAACGTAAATATTTCTATAAAACCTTAAAATTCATTTAAAAATTTAAGAAAAATAGTAAAAATTCTGGGAAAATTTCCCAAGGTTCTTGAGTGACTCGACTTAATACTTATAAATTTTTTAGACCGTAAAAATAAGTTTTCTCCGTAAAATAAATTGTTTCGTGTAGGCATTCACTCGTGACCAATTTCTTCATATTTTAAACTCCAATAAATTAAATAAAACCCTTTTATAAAAAATAATAACGCCAATCTTGCATGCCGTGATAACTCCATTTACATACTTGGGTGCCGTACTAAACTTTAGGCTACCACATCCTCCCTCCAATCGAGAATGTCCCCATTCTTATAACTTTGAATAAGTGGTTGAGCAATTCCAAAAGAATTATCTTTTCTAATAAAATAATTTGATAAATTTGTTTTAGCTGGTCTTCTTTAACTTTCAACATAAATGTTTTTTTCTTTCTTCTCTGGCTTGATATAACATAAAATAAAATAATATAAATCTTGTGATAATTCCACTACGAGAGCAAGGTTTGAATCCCTTCAGACTCCCATTAACCAGTCTTCCTTCTTGTCACAGCATTGAGAGAGTGGATCTTCCTATGAGCCGAATACTCCTGATTCCAACCTCATAGGGCCCCCCACTGAGCCGAATTCTATGATTCCAATCTCGCCATAAGGTCCTCCAAGCTTCACACCAAAAAAATGGCCTAACTATGAGGCACTAAAAAAAAATCATTCCCTAAAATCCAACTACCATCCTAACTTCTGATTCCTTCATCACAATTTTCAAACTTTTCTATACAGCAAACCCATAAAATACTTTTGCCAGGCTTCCAATAATAATTTTAACTTTAGACCATGTTAAAGCGCCACAAATTTCACCTAATTAACCATTATGCTTTCTTTAGCATCATCACCACCTAAAGTTTTAACCTCCTAAAGCTATCAGCACCCAATTCCAGAAATAATTGAATAACCAGTTTAGAGTCTTAGGGGACAGTGATAAATTAAAAGATTGAATTGAGTTATCCAAACAAGATTGACATTCCAATTTAAAGTCTTGGTAGACCAAACATATAATCGATTGCCAGTTTATGGTCTTGGTGGACCAAAGATCGTTTAAGTGCATAAATATCTTGATATATTCCTAAGTAAGGCCTAGGCTTGACCAAAGATTGAATAAATTTGATAATCCAGTTTAATGTCATAGTGGACCAAACATTTGATCGACAAGTAATCCAGTATAAGGCCATAGTGGTCCAATGAATGTTGAATTATCCTGCAGATATTAATTTTCCAGTTTAAAGTCATAGTGGACTAAACAATGAATGAACTACCAGTTTAAAGTCATGGTGGACCAAACATTTAATCGATAAGAAATCCAGTTTAAGGTCATGGTGGACCCAACACTTGATAATAGTCCAGTTTAAGGTCTTGGTGGACCTAACATTTGATAACACTCCAGTTTAAGGTCTTGGTGGACCTAACATTTTATTGATAAAAAAAAAAAAAAAAAAATCCGTCTCCAAAAATATCCATAAAATCTTGATCATCCTTGAAATTCAGTTTAAAGTCTTGAAGGACTAACAGCTCCAAGATAAAATCTAAAATGACAGTCTTGAAAATTAGCCAGTTTAAAGTCTTGGAGGACTAACAGCTCCAATATAAAATCTTTAATGAAAGTCTTGAAAATTAGCCAGTTTAAATTCCTGGAGGACTAACAGATCGAAAATATGTGTAAAAAACCGTAAAGAATGTCTTGAACAGTAGCCAGTTTAAAGTCTTGGAGGACTAACAGATCCAAAATTCGTAAATAAAAAAAACTTTAAAGAACGTCTTGAACAGTAGCCAGTTTAAAGTCTTGGAGGACTAAACAGATCCAAAATACGTGTAAAAAAAAACCTTAAAGAACGTTTTGAACAGTAGCCAGTTTAAAGTCTTGGAGGACTAACAGATGTCTTGAAGTAAAATCCCATAGGTATTGAGTTCCCCTAGACCCTGTTTCCTGTCTAAACTAAATGAATAAAACTAAAAAAATATAACTGAGAAATATAATAATTTTGATTTAACTAATTAATTTTTTTTTTATTTTAATATTTTATTTTATTTTTATTTTATTTTATTTTATTTTTATTTTTATTTTTATTTTTATTTTTATTTTTATTTTTATTTTTATTTTTATTTTTATTTTTATTTTTATTTTTATTTTTATTTTTATTTTTATTTTTATTTTTATTTTTATTTTTATTTTTATTTTTATTTTTATTTTTATTTTTATTTTTATTTTTATTTTTATTTTTATTTTTATTTTTATTTTTATTTTTATTTTTATTTTTATTTTTTATTTTTATTTTTATTTTTATTTTTATTTTTTAATTTTATTTTTAATTTAAAATAAATGATTTTAGAAAAGATATTTTTTGAAATAAAAGTTAAAATTTAATTTTTAAAGAAAGATAAACGAATGTGAAAAGAAAGATAAAAAAAAGTAATAATAATAAAAAAAAATTTAAAAAGTAAAATTTTAAAAGATGCCCCCCGGCCATTTGATGAGCCGTACCCTCGACATCATACCCACATCCAAGTGCAACTTGATGTGGCTACACAATTTTGAGAAATTGAAAATAAAATAAAATAAATGAAAGTTTTTAGAAGATAATTTTTATAATGATGATCACTGGGTGGGCTCCCTCCAATTTATAAAAATGATTAGAGACCACCAGTGAGCATCACCTTTACAATAATTCATAATATATATTAAAGAAAAGAAATCACAATCTAACATAAAAAAAAATCAAAAACAAAATAAGAAAATCTTGAATCCGGCGTTGAGAGCAGTGTCTCTTGATTCGTTCCAGTTTATAGTCTTAGTGGACTTCCTATAATTAAAAGACAAAGCCAGGATTCAACTAGAAAAAGGGAAAATTTTGGAAACGAACATTATGGGGTAATTGTGTATAGAGCAGCCAGCCCATCAATTACCCCCACACTTGCCAATATTAAATTAAGAAGGTTCCCCTGTGAACACTTCTTCCAATAAATTTTAAAAAGTTTTCCAACACTATCTTCACCCATATTTTAAGAATTTTAAGTTTTTTAAAATTTCTAAGAAGGTCTTCTTGAATTTCGTTAAGTTTCATCATAGTTTTGTCGCCCATATGCAGTGTAATGATAGTAAATTATTTTGATAAAAAGAAGATAGTTTATCCTCATTGCGGAGGAATCCATAAAATTTCGTAGATACCATAGTTTATCCTCATTGCGGAGGTAGCCATAAAATTTCATCAATATCATTAAAATTGTAGTTTATCCTCATTTCGGAGTTGATAAAATTTAAGAAATTTCATAGTTTATCCTCATTGCGGAGGAATCCATAAAATTTGATAAATGTCATAGTTTATCCTCATTGCGGAGGAAGACTTCGGCACTCCTGGTGCCTCTAGGATAGAACCGTTTCACTTGATCGGCAGCTACCCTCTTCTTCAAGACTACTCCATCCAACTCTTCTAGCACATATGAACCGCCGGAAACTTGCTCCTTGATTTTATACGGTCCATTCCACCTATCTGCAAACATTTTTCCCCACTGACTTTCCAAACTCCTATTATACACCAGGACCATATCTCCTGGGTTCAAAGGTTTCCTTAATCGATGTGCCAACCGCTCATCCCAATATCTGACTGATTGATTTCGGATCTTCATCATCCGCGAATATGCCTTTTCTAAATATTCTTCTTTCTTTTCTAGCTGCATCATTCTTGCACACAATAATTCTTCAGTAGTTTTGACCGTGTCCCAGTCAACTCCAAGATATGATTCAGCTTCTAAATCAACCGTTAAAACTGCTTTCTGTCCAAAAACAAGTTCATAAGGTGAAAATCCGGTCGTCCTTTTGGCAGTGATTCGATCAGCAAATAAAACTAAAGGTAAATAGTGCCTCCATTTTTCGGCACTTGTCCCACACATTTTAACTAAAGCATCCTTAATAACTTGATGCCCTCTTTCAACCATGCCTTCAGCTTCAGGATAATATGGGGTTGCTACCCTAACCTTTGATCCAACTTTCAATACGGCCTCTTTAAACTCTGTCCCAAATTCAGGACCTCCATCTACCGTTACCAACTTCATCACCCCATACCTATATACCCAATTATTCAAAAAAAATTCTGCCACATTTTTGGCAGTTAAATTAATAAGAGGCGCTGCCTCTACCCAACCAGATAAATCATCTCTGGCCACAATTAAATATTTATACCGTCCCTCTTTTATATGAACGGCATCTAAACTAACTCTTCCAAAGAGCGTATATTCACCGGTCGCGCGTCCAGGTTCTTTTGGCCTTAAATAACTTCGTCTTTGACATTCTTCGCATGACTGAACCCACTGTTTAACAGCCATCTTCATGCCAGGCCACCAAAATCGATCAGAAATTCTTCTAAATGTTTCTCCAACGCCTCTATGCCCGAGATCTTCATGCAGTGATTTCAAAACTAATTCTTGCCCCTTCTGTTGAGTTATAACTACTTGAGGATTTGGATACCTCCTCCTCATTAAACGTCGACCAGATAGGTAAAACGTAGATGACTTCCTCTTGATAGCCACCCATTCATCGTCTTCACAATCTTCTGGCCTCTCTAAAGTCAACAAATATTTGACTAACAAAAAATAAAAACCAGTCTGACCCCAGACTTCATCTTGAAAATCGATTAATATAACATCAATAGGGACTTCTCTATCACCAATATCACCTGCACATGAATGAGCCAATAATCGTTGACCCCTAAATAAATCTTTAATCAAGCTATGTCGACATTTTTCTTCTGAACCTTTGGATCCTTCGAAAACCGTATTTGAAAATACCTCTTTCTCTTTATCCACCTTTTTATTTAAGCTCTCTAATTCTCCAACATATACACCATTCCTTAATTTACTACTATCCCACACTACCAATCCATTTTCCTCTACATACACCACATCTTCTTCTACCTCCTCTCTGCCGAATTTATCTACACCTTTATTAACATAAAAACTATTTTCCAGTTTATCCTCTTGGTGGAGGTCATCATCACCATAATCTAAACACAATAGTCCTGCCAGTTTAACCTCATGGGGGAGGTATGGAAAGTCTTCAGCTCCTTTAGTGCTGGCTTTGATAATAGGTATATCTTCATCGAACTCTTCTGAGTCTGAATCTTCTTCAGTGGGTGGTCTCCTTGATAAACCATCTGGCATAGTAAAAGTTTTGCCAGGCTTATGAACTAAATCAAATGAAAAATGTTGAATAAAAGCTACCCATCTCGTCATGGGTGCATTCGGTAAACTTGGGGAATTAATCATCTGGATTAACGATTTCGCATCCACTTGCAACTCAAAATGTTGCCCCCACAAAATATGCTGAAGTTTCTTCAGTATTTTCGCCACACCACATAATTCCAATTTTGGTTGAGAATATCTTGATTCGACCTCAGTAAATACTACAGATTCATACCTAACTGGCCTGATGTAACCAGCTTTATCCGTCTGAGACAAAACCGCCCCAGCTGCAACCTGACTTGAATCAACTGCTAAATAAATTCTACCAGCATCTTTTCCATAATCTAACTTGTGCAGGACTAAATCCTTCCCCACAACCTCCTTCAACTTCACAAACGCCTTCTCACACTCTTCATCCCACTCCCAGTCTGCATCCTTTCTCGTTAACCGTCTCAATGGAGCTGCCAATGAAGAAAAGTCCTTGATAAACATTCTAACATATACGCAAACGCCTAAAAACCCTCTAACTTTGGTCGTATTCTTGGGTCTTGGCCAGGACTGAATTTTGTTAACTTTCTTCTTGGACATAATCCTACCCTCTCTACATACCACATGGCCTAATATTTCTAAGGCTGGCACACAACAGGAAAATTTTGAACCTGAAATAGTTAAACCAGCCTCTTCAATTCGAAACAAGATTCTTTCTAAAGTAATTGCAAACTCCCAAATGAATTTGCGTATCCCGGGATTCTCTTCCAACACCTGGTTATCATAGTCGGTTGTTGGTCCCTTAATTCCTCCATCATCTATAAAGATTCCAGCATATTGTGGAATTTCATCTTGAAGGATCCAAGCCATCTGAGCTTGATAAACTGCAACCGAATTTTTTGCTCCTTGAGGTAATCTTGTTAACTGTAAACGTCCAAGTGGTGTATCAAATGTAGTGAGAGGTCTTGAGTCCGGATGTAACTCTCTCTCATCATATCCACCCATAATATCTCCCAAACCATAACACACTCTCCCTGCAAACGCTTCAACAAACTCCTCAGCACTAGGTGGTATCCCAGCATCCTTTATTGTAACCCTATTTAATTCCCTAAGATCATGAACAACTCTAAGCTTGCCATTCGGTTTCTTGATACAAAATACAGGACTAGAATAACTTGACGTTGATTGCTCATACAGTCCAGTGCGTATCCGTTCTCTGACAACTTCAATATAGGCTTCTTTTAATGCAGCCGGAATAGGAATCGGTTTCTGCTGCCACGGTTCATGACATACCACAGGAATCTTGTAAGGCTCCCCATAGGAATGCTTCAACACACCCCTCTCCTCTTCTACAAAAGCAATGGCCTTCTCTCGCTTGACCATCACATCCAACAACAACTTCTTCTCTTCTCCAGACAACCAACCATCAGGTCCAAAATTAACAACACCCAGTCTCTCAAAAGTGATTCTTGACGTCTCAGAAAATTCAGGCGGATTCTTTACCAAGGGACTTTCATAAGGATCTCTTGATAACCTTGGTCTTCTCAAAGGTGGATTTAATTCAGCAGGTAGCGGTTCATTAATAGGTCGAACTTTATTTGCTACTTTCTTATATTTGGCTGCGTCCACATCTAAATTAACTTGAGGTAAAACATCGCCATTAAAACTTTCATCAAATGAATCTTCTTCATCGTCAGAATCGGAATAAGAAAAATTAGAAAAATATTTTATTTTGTTTTTAAATTTTACCCTTTTCTCCTTTCCCTCGTCTAATTTATAAACAGATTTTCCAACACCTTTGCTTCCCTTATCCAACAGTAAATCACCCGTAAAGAAAGTCGGCAGTTTAACCTCTTGCTGGAGGACCGGAATTGAATTTTCACAAAAATTATTTTGTTGTGTTTTAATTATACTGAGATTTTTTATTGGATTTTGATGTAATTTTTGCAGTTTACCCTCTTGCTGGAGGTCCAAAATAGAAGGTGATAATTGCAGTTTAACCTCTTGCTGGAGGTCCTCAAACATACCCTTCCAATTTTTATCCAACCTAATTTGGCCCATTTTGCCTTTTTCACCGTTTTTAAAATTAATAGAAAAACCGGGTAAATCCAATAAACATATAGAAAAGTCCAAAACGTATTTGCACTCCAAAGTAATATTAACAGAAAATAATTGAGAATCCACTTGAATTATCTCCAAGTGAGCTGACCTATTGCAATCCGGGATCTCATCCTGAGGAGAGATTACAACATTAGAGCGATCAGCCCCTGCTACCCCAAAAAATGAGGGCAACCATAATAATTTGAATCCTGAATAAATTGAAGACATAACAATAAAAAAAAATTTCAGCCGAGTTTAGGTAGTTTATCCTCATTTCGGAGGAATTAAATTCTTGATATCCCCTGGAGATAATCCATAATTTTGCCCCAAGGGCTTATCCACCGATTCCATAAAACCCAAAAATAAATTCCCAGAATTTGTCCTATAAAAGGACATAAAAAATAAACAACAATTTTCCAAAATATGAGTGCATCCACTTTATGCACCCTATTGTCCAATGGCACTACACTCTCTATTAGTGCAGGAAAAACCATATCCTCCATAAAAATCTCTTCCTGAGATTGAAACAAATCCACCATACATATACCAGATTCATAAACCATATCCACATCTGAATTGCAGACAGTCTCCGCTTTTGAAGACAAAACCTGAGGTAAATATTCCTCTAAATCAAATTCCAAATTATCCAAAACAAAATTATCCCCAACATCCAAATTTTCTTCATCAGTGACAATAATATCTTCATCTTCAGAAACCTCTTCTTTCCAAACAGAAGAGTCAACAAAAATAATATCTTCAGGCTGGACAAAATCTTCAGGAATGGCTGAATCCAGAAATTCAACAGAAGCTAATTCTTCTAAACCGCCCTCTTCTATCTCTTGAGCAAGAAAACCCTCTTTTCCAGAGTCCAAATCAACAGAATTATGAGTATCCAGATGTTCTAAAATAGCCTTCTTTAGCACCTCCATACCAGGAATCCTAGTTTCTCCATCTGGGCAATCCTTCATTAAATTCGCATTAATAAGCACCATCAAAACATCTTTCTTAACCTTTTCCCCCATAGCATCCCAAAAAATATACTTTGATGCATTATCATGAAATAAAATTTCATACTCCAACAAATAATCCAGAACCACCTGAAATTCAACCATAAACTGATGATACTGATGCAGAGATGTTACACCACCTTTTGATTCCCATTTCCTAGCTATATCCTTTAGATCCTCCAATGAATAAACTTTTGGCCACCTTTTTTCCATTTCCATCTTGAGCTTTCTCCAATCTTGATCTTTATAACCATCCATAGAAATAACCTCCTTTTCCACCTCTCTGTCCAAAATAAAGAACCTAATCTGCTTCACCATATCCAAAGGTAAAGCACCATCAATCGCAGCTGCAGTTTCATACCTATTTAAAAATCCTTCTAAATCATCTCCAGAAAACTTGGGCCCAACCCAAGATACAATCCTTACTGATGCCCTAACAGGTACACCAGCAGCCAACACAGCAGTTCCACTAGTAGAAGACATCCCAAAACATAAGAAAAGCATTAACAACCATTAAAATAACAAGCCTCTTGCAGGCCAATAACAAAAATCCAATTAGAGTTCCAGAGAATAAGCCTCTTGCAGGCTAATAACGTTCTTGATCCAAGTAAGTCTTTTAAAGAAAGCTAGAGAAATCGAACCCCACGTTGGGCGCCAACTATGGTAAGGTAAACTCTTACAGTTGCCTTGCTGTAAGCAGAATCCGGAGGAGATATGTGGATTTAGCTGAAAACCCCGTCCTTCCAATAAAAATAACAAAATGGGAATTCTAAATCACTAAGCTAACCAATCTACTTAGATCTGATTGATAAAAAAAATAATGAAACTCTAAAATATTTAACGCTTATTGAGATTTAAAGAGAGTGGCTGTTGATAAAAGAAATACTGATGACAACAATTAAGGTGTACCAGTGAAAGATCTGAAAAGATTGACTTTTATGTTTTTATAATATTTTTAATTTTTATGAGACAGCAATAATCAAGTCCCAGTGATGAAGACCTTTCTAAAGATACCCTGTATGAAGTGTGATTTTAATTGTTGAGTAGTATTTCTAAAATTTTATGTAAAAAAAATAATAATGTTATAAGGGTATTAAAAGTTATTTTAATTTGTTGAGTAATAAAAAATGAGTCTGTGGTGGTTAATGATTAAGCTGTATGATATGTCCCCCCTCTCAATTTCGAGTTTGAGAAGCGCTTAAGTATTCCTAGTCACGTGCCTAAGTTTTCCCCGCCAGAGCTCTTCCAGAGTCAATCCGGAGCCCGTACGGAGTCCGTACGGAGTCCGTACGGAGTCAAAGCGGAGTCCGTACGGAGTCAAAGCGGAGTCCGTACGGAGTCCGTACGGAGTGGAAACGGAGTCCGTCCGGACTTCCGGACTCAATTTAGAACCTTAAAACCATAATAAAAAATCTAGAAAAATTACACATTATAGAGCTACTTCCCCTTTACATACCAAACTAATTTTAGTAGTCTGCGCAGCTCTAATTACCCCGTGAAAATTCATCAAAGTTAAGTAATTTTTGAAAACGTAAATATTTCTATAAAACCTTAAAATTCATTTAAAAATTTAAGAAAAATAGTAAAAATTCTGGGAAAATTTCCCAAGGTTCTTGAGTGACTCGACTTAATACTTATAAATTTTTTAGACCGTAAAAATAAGTTTTCTCCGTAAAATAAATTGTTTTGTGTAGGCATTCACTCGTGACCAATTTCTTCATATTTTAAACTCCAATAAATTAAATAAAACCCTTTTATAAAAAATAATAACGCCAATCTTGCATGCCGTGATAACTCCATTTACATACTTGGGTGCCGTACTAAACTTTAGGCTACCACAGTGTCAGGCTAAGGTCAAGTAAAAGGACGTGAACTAGCTTGAATAGTCAGTTGTCTAGAAGATTTTAATGGTCCTATATGAATACTGTAGTTCTAATCCACTAAGTTGTAAAATATAATCAGATATAAAGGTCTCAGTAATAAAATTCTCACTATTCTTATATATGGCTTACAATCTTTATAGTTGGTAGAAAAATAGATTATATAAATTCAGATACTATTCAAAAGTCTTGTAAAAGTAATAATTGATATGTATTGTAATTGGTTTGGTTATATTGGTTAATTGTAATGATAAAGAATGCAGAAATACAACCCAAAAACCTCCTCCTTTTATACACACTGAGTTCCCCAATGATTCCCTTGATGTACCACCCAATACACAGTAAATCACGCCTCTAAACAACTAATAGACATTCCCATCAACGTTCCCAGTGACCCATGACATAATTAGAAGAGTAATAACCGCCAAAATCCTGAAATAATAAGGGAAATCCATCAAAATTAAAGAAGAAGACAAAAAGAGAGTATATGCATATAAAACAATAATATTAGGGACTAAAGGAGACTTTTTAAGGTTAATAATAGCTTAATAATAAGGGGGATTGACTGTAGAAATAATGGGGCTAATCCTGACATTATACTACGTGAAATTCCCATTCAAAAATAACCAAAATTGACTGAGAAACCACCCAAAAACTTAAAAAAGAGCGTGAGATGTGGGGTAACTACATGCAGTTCTTGGCAGGCGCTTGCACGGGTAAATCCTTGACTAAAATTAGGCGAATTTAAGCGTGGTGATGAAATAAAGTGCCAAGAGTGAGGTTATTAATGAAATTAGTGCATATAAACAGGGTCAATGCATTATTAATTAAGCTAGGACACTAAATAAGCGCCTGTCGCCTATTTTAGTGTGTTTCCCCACAGTGGGCGTAGAATGTGGGGTAATTATAGTGTGAAAAAGCTAACTTTGCTAAAAATGAAGCTATTCACACGGGAAAAAAGCAGGCAGTATGTGGCCAGTACACAGAAGCCATTTCTGGCATAAAAAACACCAAATTTGAAAAGTGTTATTTTTATGCATTTAAATAGCCAAATCAATAGTTCTAAATGAGCCCAATTGATCTGTCAAAGCGCAATTTCGATATTCTCAATTTTATAGCGCATATAGTCAACTTTTAAGTGAAATAAAGCGCATTTCTTGTTTTTTGAATAAAACAATGAATATAACAGCTTTAAGTGTACTTAAAAATTATGTAGCCTTATACTTAAGGTTCTTAAGATTACCCTAACATACTCCAACTTAATATTAAGTACATAAGACCTATAAAAGGTGGATATATGCGTGTATATAAGGTGTTATAATGGCATTTTTTGTGTATTATCATAATTTTACTTATGTATACTATTTGTGTACTCTCATTTATTATTCCCATGTATAGTTCATGTGTTTAACATAACTTATAGTTACTTTTTACTCAGTCCTGGAGATATACAGGCTGACACTTGCCCACCCAAAAAAACAATAAAAAAATGATAAGTTATACATTTTATTTTATTTAATTTGTAATTTTCAGGTATTCAGAATAAATCTGTAGCATTAAAGATTCAACTTTAAAGAAATAAAACATAATAAAATATTATGAGTACTGGTTTTTTAACCCCTCAGCTGGTTGAACAGAAATATATTTCTGTTTAAATTTTTTAAGAAGGGTGGATAAATTAGAAATTTCTTTTTCAGGTATCCATTTATCAAATTCATTTGATTTCCCTTTAAATCTCAGTAAATACTCAGTTCCTTTTTCTTTAGTAAGGATTCTTTTCTTGAGTATTTTTTCAATCTCTGCTTTTTCCACAATTTCTTCAGGTTGCTTTTTAGGCCTTCCCCTTCTTTTTGGAAATAAGTCAGGATCATTTGCATGGTAAGGTTTCAATAATGAGATAGGGAAAACTGGATGTTTCCTATCATATGGAGCATATAATATGACTTCCACTGCATTATTCCCAACCATTTTATTTACTACAAAAGGTCCTACAAAGGGATCCTTTAATTTAACATTACCTTGTAAGTTAAAATGTAGTGTTGATATGAGGACTTCATCTCCCTTTTAAATTCAAATTCTTTATGAGATTTGTCCCACCTTTTCTTTTCATATTCAAATGCTTTTTGGATGCATTCTTCTGCATGCTTTCTACACATTTGTTGCATATGAATAAAGGATTTAGTGCCAGGGTGTATATCCAAACTTGTTAGTTTATTTAAAAGATTTACTGGGGTATTTGGTACATATCCCAGCCAGAGTTCAAATGGTTTCTTCTCTGTTACAGAATGAGTTGTGCTGTTATAAGCAAATTCAAGGCCAGGAATTAATGTTACCCAGTCATGTGTGAATTTCTCATTGTCTTTGTATTCTAATCCAAAGGCACAATATCTTCTGATCATGTCTTCTAGAGTTTGTATCATCCTCTCAGCCAGCCCATCAGTTTGTGGATGGTGTGCTGTAGACAATTTTAATTGACAACCTGATACTTCCATCAAAGATGTCCAGAACTCTGAAGTAAATTTAGGATCTCTGTCAGAGATTATAGCTTTGGGGAACCCAGCAGTATTCATCATCTGAGTCCACCATAGTAATGCCAAGTCTTTAGCAGATACCTCTTTATGGGTAGGGATAAACTTACACATTTTTGTTAATCTATCCACTATTACCCAGCAAGAATTGAAACTTTCTTTTCCTGCTAATGGCAAGCCAGTTACAAAATCCATGTTTATAATTTCCCATGGAGCTTTTGGCTGCTCTATTTGTTGTAACAACCCAGCTCTCTTCCCAGTTAATCTTTTAGATTTCTGACAAGAGTCACATGTTTCAATGTATTTTTGTACATCCTCTTTCATGTTTATCCACCAGGCTGTATTTTGAACTCTGGTTAATGTTTTGTTAAAGTCAAAATGACCAGCTAAGATGTCATCATGACAAGTACTCAACATTAACTCTTTCATAGAAGGTGGTATTACTATTACATTGCTTAACTTTTTCCTGTAATATATATATCCATCTTTAATTGATAGTTTACCTTTTTCCAACGCATTTTTATACTTTGGAGGCAAGGTTTTAATTAATGCACTCATGGAGGCATTTGTTGGATCATTAAGAATGGTAGATAGTTTAGACAAATCTTTATCAGATGAATAATTTTCCAATATAGTTTGCATAAACTCTTCTTCTAAATCCACTATATAAATCCCAAATATATGTATAACCTCATTTTCAGGTACATAAGCTGGGTTGTCAGCATCATTTGGAAAAGGACTTCTGGATAATAAATCCACATTTGAATGCAATGTTCCTGCTCTGTGAGTGATTGTCATTCTTCCTCTGTACTCTTGTACAGCTAGTTGCCATCTAAACATGTGCCTATTAGGTGTTTTCATGTTTAGTAATGATTTTACTGCGCTGCAATCTGTTATAAGTTCAAACTTCTGGTCTTCCAGATAGTAATGAAGTTTCTCCAAAGCCCACACCACGGCTAAACATTCTAGCTGTGTGGCACCATACCTTAATTCTGTTTTTCTTAAGGTTCTGGATATATAACAGATAACTACTTCAGATAATTTTCCATTTATTATCTGTTTCTGCTGTAAAGCAGCACCCAAACCTATGAAACTTGCATCAGTGTACAAGATAAAAGGTAGGGTGAAATCTGGCAGTCCTAATATTGGAGCTGACATTAAACATTCCTTTAATTTATTAAAGGCGTGTTGTCTTTCATTATTCCAAATGAAAGCTTCATTCTTCCTGATTAATGTTGTTAAAGGGGCTGCAATGGATTGGTAATTTTTAATATATTGTCTATAATATCCACACATACCCAAAAAACTTTGAACCTCTTTTAAATTTTTAGGTATCCCAATGTTTTTAATTGCTGCCACTTTATTCTGGTCAACACAAATTTGTAATCCAGATACAACATTTCCAAGTACTTTCAAGGATTGAAATCCAAATTTACATTTCTTTAATGCAATAGTCATATTAATTTCATCCATTTTTTGAAAGACTCTTTTCAGGTGATTTAAATGTTCATCATATGTTTTTGAAAACACTATGATGTCATCAATATAGACCAATAACCATCCTTCAACCATTTCCTGATGAAAAACACTATCCATCAATTTTTGGAAGACTGAAGGGGCATTCTTTGGGCCAAATGGCATTCTCACATACTTATATATACCCATATGTGTGGTTATTAATAAGTAATTTTGAGAATTTCTTTCCACAGGAATCTGGTGGTAACCCTTGTTCCCATCCAGACAGGAAATATATTTTGCTCCTTGTAAGGTAGCATGGATAGAAGCTATCCTTGGTAGAGGGTAAATATCATCTACTGTATATGTATTCAGAGCTCTATAATCACCGCATAATCTTGCCTTATCTTTTTCATAAGAGATTAATACTGGTGAAATGACACAATACTTAGGTGTTGTGTCCACTTTTTCAACAATACCCATTTCCAGTAACAATTTTATATTGTCTTCAATATCTTTCCTTTTTGCAGGAGATGCTGGGTAAGGTTTCTTTTTTAAGCTGCCAGGAATATTATCCAAATCACAGCTTAAAGAGATTTTCATCTCATGGTCTTTGACCAATCCTAGTTCATTTGAGCCATGAGCAAATGCCATAGGATATGATTTAATCAATCTCAAAATATCTTCTTGTTCAATATTTGAGAGTTGAGGACTGAAAGAGGCTTTTTGGATTTCATTTTCCAATTCTCCCACTTCATTGGTGGTTCTTCCACCTTGCAGTTGTTCTCCTCTAGGAGAAATGGCATATACTGAATTTTCAGAACATATTTTGAATTTCCTTTTACCATTCACCCCTATGGTGAAACAACTGTTTGCAGGATCTAGTTTAATGCCAAACTTTGTCAATAAATCATTGCCAATAATAAACCAATCACTACAATTATTATTATCCATTACTACAAATTCACAAACTGCTCTAACATATCCATTATTATATTTAAAGAATACAGCAGTTTTGTATTTGCCAATTGGATTTAATACTGAACCAAAACCCCTCCAGTTCTTTGTCTGAACAGGTTCTAGTTTTTCCTGGTACTTACTATCAAGTTTCATTAATGCATTAAGTGAAACTACACTACCTGCAGCCCCAGTGTCAAGAATGGCATTCATTTCTTTTCCACATATGATAACAGGTGCTCTGATAGGTGTTATTTTGTAAGTATCATGAGATACATCTTTAATTATTTCAGCTTCCTCTATGGAAGTTAAAGATGTGTCTGTATGAGGTATAGAATCATTCAGGAACATTAAATCCTGTTCTAATACAAATATCTCATTTTCATCATCACTGTAAGATATGTTACTCTTGCAATCCTCACTGGATTCCACATTCTCATCTTCATGATTACTAGGTTCAGAATTCTGTGAGGTTTCAATAACATTTATTCTTTTCTTACACGTGTGACCTTTAACCCAAGGTTCATTACATTTGTAACAAGTGTTATTTTCTTGTCTCTTAGGGACAAGGGGAGCTGAAGGTTTTTTCTTTTCCACTGGTAACTTACTTGTAGTAGGTTTTACCACGTCAACACTTTGTCTGTAATTACTATACTTGGTTTCATATTTGTGGTTTAATAATATCTCATTGCATATATTAATGAATCCAGAGGTGTCTCTGACAGTTTCAGTTCTAGCAACAATAATGTCTCTAACTGATATAGGCAATTTGTATATTATTTTTTCTTTCCACTCTTCATGATCCATTTTTGGATCCATAGCTTTCATGATTTTTATTAAATTCATTAAGAAGACCATGGGTTTATCTCCAGCATTTGGATTATATCTGGCCCTTTCATACAGTCTTTGTTGAGTGATTCTAAATTTTGGGCCACCAAATTGCCTTTCAATTAGTGCCTTCCATTCATTCCAGGAGTAATTAATTCCCTCACTCAATACAGATTCAAACCATAATAAGGCCACATCTGTAAATAAAGATATTAACTTTGAAGTAATTTCTTCATCAGGTAATTTGTATGAAAATTTTAAGTTATCAATTCTTTGTATGAATTGTTGCCAATCAGATTTTGAATCCCCGTCAAAAGAAGGGTACTGATCTAACTTAGGCCAGTTCTTTTGGCTAGTTTTTGCTTCCCTAACCTGAGGAATATTGAGTAATTCACTTACTTTAGAAAGATGATCATTTATTTCATCTTTTACTGATTTTATATTCTCAGAGCCCATAACACTATGTTCAGGTTCAATCATTGGTTTATCATCAGAGTGTTTCATAAAAACTGGTACTCTTTCTACATAAGAGGTATTATCTTTTATTGTTTCAGTATTTTTCAAAATGTTAGCTACTTCAATTTCTACTCTTTGTAACCTAGCTTTTATTACAGGTACTTGAGTCAAAGTATCATTTACATTTGAAAAAGACAATTTTACACGTCCCTCTATGGTAGCCATAATATTCTGAGAGTGTTCTAATTTACTTTCTAAATTTCTAATCTCAGATTTTAATCTTTTATTCTCATTGATTAATTCATTATTTGAATTTTCAATAATTTTTAATTTATTGGCTGTGGTACTCAATGATTGTGTTAGTTGTAATAATACATTTTCTGTATTAATGTTTGACTCTTTTGAGAACTCTTCCAATTTTTCGATTCTCAATAATAATTTACTTATTATTTTTGATTCCATTGGATTCTCTTTTAAAAAATATTATATTTTTTCCGTGTCCAATTCAGAAGACTCATTTTCAGGGTCAAGATTTAATTCATTTGATTCCATTTTTATATTAATAGTATTTTCCTGGTGATCAATAAAACTATTTACATTGTCCTCATGTAAAGACAAGTTTAACATATTCTGTTCAAATGAATAATCCTTTAAATCCTTATCAATAATATCCAATATTTTCTTATCAATCTCATTACCTATAAGTAATTTATTTTCAGGTTGATATAATTGATCATAAGAAGTTGGATGACTTACCAAGGTCTTATCCCACTTCCCCTGCCTCTCCTTGGCTTTCCCCTGTAAGGGTGACTGCTGGAGCCCTGCTGTTGAGGATTGTTGTAGTTTTGGGCGTACCAATCCCATTTCCATTTGCTTACAGTAATTTTTTGGTCCTCCTCTTGGGCTGGAGGTGTTGCTATGGAATTGTTGGGTGGCACTGTTGGTGGTTGAGTCTTTATGTCCACTAGAGCTTGGTTGACTTCTATGAAACCTTGAGCTGCTCTCTTTTCCAGATTGTTGATCTGGTCCACTATATTGTTGACTCTTATTGTCAAGGTGTTCAGTAGGGTGGATAGGGAGTGAACTTGTTCTTGTAAAGTATTTTTTGTTTTCTTTATTGAAACCTGCTTTAAAAGCTTTTCCCTTTCCTCCAGAGACATTGACGGAGTGTTGTTGATTATGGGAGAGTCCTGGCCCTCCATTTGAATGTCCTGTAACAGGTCTTTCAGCTCTAGGTCTTAAGTTATAAGGTTTTACCTTATTACTTACAATGTCATTGTTGTCACACATTTTTACGTGGAATTTAAAGAATTGAAAGTTTAGATATGAAAACTTCAAAAAGGAGTTTTATCAGTATTTATCAATACCACTGAAGACAATTTTATTGCTTACTTATTGGTATGAAGTGAATATTTAAGTGCCAAAAGTCAAATATGCTTTTATGTGGTCACTTGATTTAACTGGTCTACAATATGTAGCCGTGTTTTTATATTCAAAAGAAAACAACTGTCAGTATGATTCTTTCTAAATATTTAATGAATTTTACAAACCAATAAAAGAAAAGATTAAGAGTCCTGTTAAAAGAAAACAATTAATCAGTTTAATTGGTTTATTATCTGCAAAGATCACAAATTTAATTGGTCTATTGACAGACTCCCACTAAGAACAATTATATGTTAAATTAGTGGTAAAAATTTTATCTGCAAAGATCTCAAATTTAATTGGTCTATTGAACGACCCACTAATAACAATTATAAGTTAAATTAGTGGTAAAATAGTTGATTCAATATCACAATTTTATAATATAACAGGGCTTCTTTTTCTGAAATCACTATATAAGTGACCCCAACCTGTTGTAATTATCCAAATATTTCTATAGGGATATTATTTACGTGCACCTTCTTTTGAAAATTTCACTTACAGGATTATAACAGAATTCTTGAGGAAAGGTCCCCAATTGTCAGGCTAAGGTCAAGTACAAGGACGTGAACTAGCTTGAATAGTCAGTTGTCTAGAAGATTTTAATGGTCCTATATGAATACTGTAGTTCTAATCCACTAAGTTGTAAAATATAATCAGATATAAAGGTCTCAGTAATAAAATTCTCACTATTCTTATATATGGCTTACAATCTTTATAGTTGGTAGAAAAATAGATTATATAAATTCAGATACTATTCAAAAGTCTTATAAAAGTACTAATTGATATGTATTGTAATTGGTTTGGTTATATTGGTTAATTGTAATGATAAAGAATGCAGAAATACAACCCAAAAACCTCCTCCTTTTATACACACTGAGTTCCCCAATGATTCCCTTGATGTACCACCCAACACACAGTAAATCACGCCTCTAAACAACTAATAGACATTCCCATCAACATTCCCAGTGAACCATGACATAATTAGAAGAGTAATAACCGCCAAAATCCTGAAATAATAAGGGAAATCCATCAAAATTAAAGAAGAAGACAAAAAGAGAGTATATGCATATAAAACAATAATATTAGGGACTAAAGGAGACTTTTTAAGGTTAATAATAGCTTAATAATAAGGGGGATTGACTGTAGAAATAATGGGGCTAATCCTGACATTATACTACGTGAAATTCCCATTCAAAAATAACCAAAATTGACTGAGAAACCACCCAAAAACTTAAAAAAGAGCGTGAGATGTGGGGTAACTACATGCAGTTCTTGGAAGGCGCTTGCACGGGTAAATCCTTGACTAAAATTAGGCGAATTTAAGCATGGTGATGAAATAAAGTGCCAAGAGTGAGGTTATTAATGAAATTAGTGCATATAAACAGGGTCAATGCATTATTAATTAAGCTAGGACACTAAATAAGCGCCTGTCGCCTATTTTAGTGTGTTTCCCCACAGTGGGCGTAGAATGTGGGGTAATTATAGTGTGAAAAAGCTAACTTTGCTAAAAATGAAGCTATTCACACGGGAAAAAAGCAGGCAGTATGTGGCCAGTACACAGAAGCCATTTCTGGCATAAAAAACACCAAATTTGAAAAGTGTTATTTTTATGCATTTAAATAGCCAAATCAATAGTTCTAAATGAGCCCAATTGATCTGTCAAAGCGCAATTTTGATATTCTCAATTTTATAGCGCATATAGTCAACTTTTAAGTGAAATAAAGCGCATTTCTTGTTTTTTGCATAAAACAATGAATATAACAGCTTTAAGTGTACTTAAAAATTATGTAGCCTTATACTTAAGGTTCTTAATATTACCCTAACATACTCCAACTTAATATTAAGTACATAAGACCTATAAAAGGTGGATATATGCGTGTATATAAGGTGTTATAATGGCATTTTTTGTGTATTATCATAATTTTACTTATGTATACTATTTGTGTACTCTCATTTATTATTCCCATGTATAGTTCATGTGTTTAACATAACTTATAGTTACTTTTTACTCAGTCCTGGAGATATACAGGCTGACAGAAAGAGTGGAAAACCTGGATTGAAAATCAATTTGGTGGTTCCAAATTCAGGCTTTCCCAGAAGAGATTATATGAGAATGTTAAATATGTGTCCTCCTCTCCTGAAAAAACTATTGATTTCCTTATGAAAATTACAAAAATTCTTAGAGCCATTTATCCTAAAATGGATTATGATATTTGGAGAGATAAAATTCTCTATAAATTACAAAATTCTCTGAGATATTTGATTTTGGCAAGGACTGAGAATGTGAGAGAGAATTCTTCCTTTATTAATATCTGTAATCAATTCCTACTAAATAATAGATATGAGCCAAGGAATTATCCTGTTAAATCTTATCATGACCAACAAAAGACTTCAACAAAACTTCCAGAAAAAACTGGTAGATCCTCTGCCCCAGTTGCTCCAAAGAAATATGCAACTAATACTTGTTTTAAATTTAAAAAAGCATGGAAAAAAGGACGTATCTGTGACAAGAAAATTCATCTTGTTGAGCAAAATGAGGAATCTGAAAATACTCCAGCTAATCTTGATGATTCCTCCAGTGAGTGTAATAGCAATATCTCTTATGACCATGAGTCTTCTCAGGAAGTTCTGGTTTTAGAATAGGATATCCAATATTTGAATAATTGGTCTGATAATTGTGATATTGACTTATCTTCTGTAGAAAATGCTGAAGTAATTAGAGATATTACTGACAGTTCCATTTTAATATCACCTTTGAGAGTACCAGTTATCATTAATGGTAAAAATGTTAAGATTATTCTTGACTCTGGAGCTGGAGGAAGTGTAGTGTCTGAAAAAGTACTTGCTTCTGTAAATAAGCATTATAAATCAAAAATTATTACCTATAAAATCTGAAAAATGGAGAGGTTATGGTTCTGTTTTATGTCCCATTGGCAAATACAAAACCACTGTATTCTTTAAATATAATGGTGGTTTTGTCAGAGCTATTTGCAAGTTTGTTGTGATTAAAAATGACAATTTAAGCAATTGGTTTATCATGAGAAATGATATTTTAACCATTTTTGGCATTAAATTGGATCCTGAAAACAATTGTTTTACTTTGGGAATGAATGGGAAAAGAAAATTTAAAACTTCTTCTTCTAAAAAGCATTTTTCACCCTTATTGAGATCTTTTCATTCTTTGATCCAATTTAAAGGTAGATAACAGAGGAAATGAATGTATTATTGTCTGATATTGAAACAGCCTCATTTGGTGATCAATTAATCGATGGCCAAAATGATTCAATAGTAGCCTTAATTACATCTTTCCCAAAGACTTTTGCTCATGGCTCCCATGTTTTAGGATTGGTTAAAGATCAAATGAAAATTTTTCTATCCTGAAATTTGGATGAAATACCTCCTAGACTAAAGAAAAAACCTTACCCTTCTTCTCCCACAAAGAGAAAAGTTATAGAAGATAATGTCTCAAATTTATTGAGTATAAATATTATTAAAAAAGTAGATGTTACGCCAAAATATTGAGTCATCTCTCTAGCTTTAATCTCTTATAAAAAAGATAAAGCTAGACTTTGTGGAGATTATAGAGCATTAAATACTTATACTGTAGATGATATTTACCCATTACCCAGAATTAGCTCTATACATGCTATGCTACAAGGTGCTAAATTCATAAGCTATCTAGATGGTAATAAAAGCTATCATCAAATACCTGTTGAACAGTCTTCCCAAAATATTTTGCTGATCGCAACCCATATGGGAATATAAAAATATTTTAGGATGCCTTTTGGCCCTAAAAATGCCCCTTCAGTATTCCAAAAAGTAATGGATAACAAATTTCATCAGGAAATAATTGAAGGTTGATTAGTAATTTATATTAATGACATCATAGTTTTCTCTAAATCTTTTGATGAACATATAAAACACTTGAATAGAGTCTTCCAGAACATGAATGAAATCAACATGACTTTATGTTTAAAAAAGTGTAAATTTGGGTTTCAATCCTTGAAAGTCCTGGGTCATGTTGTATCTGGCTTACAGATCTGTGTAGACCAAAGAAAAGCTGCTGCTATCTAAAATGTGTCAGAACCAACTTCTGTAAAAGAAATACAGAGTTTTTCGGGAATATGTGGGTACTATAGACAATACATAAAAAATTATCAATTCATAGAATTACAACTTACCAAAAAAACAAGAAAAGATGTGGCTTATATATGGAATGAGGACAGTCAAAGACCATTTGATACATTAAAAATATGTTTAATGTCAGCTCCAATCCTTTCCCATAAAGATTTTAATAAGCCTTTTGTTCTTTATACAGATGCAAGTTTTATTGGACTTGGAGCTGCTCTTCATCAAAAACATATTATTAATGAAAAAGTTTTATAAGTAGTAATCTGTTATATTTCAAGAACCTTAAGAAAAAGTGAATTGAAATATGGTGCCACTCAATTAGAGTGCTTAGCAGTTGTATGGTCTTTTGAAAAGCTTCATTATTATTTATATGATCAAAAGTTTTAGTTGGTTACTGATCGCAGTGTTGTGAAATCCCTCTTAAACTTGAAAACATCAAATAAACATATGTTTAGATGGCAACTAGCTGTTCAAGAATACAGAGGTAGAATGACCAATATTCACAGGGCGGGAAATGTTTATTCAAATGTTGATATGTTGTCCAGATTACCTCTTCCAAATGATATATCCAATCCAGCCTATATACCTGAAGATGATAAAGTACATATACATGGTATATACATTGTTGATATGGAGAGGAACTGCTTCAATTAATTCTGGATTCATATGATCAAGATTCTGATTTAAATAAATTGGTTACAATCTTGAATGATTCAAAGAATGCTTCTATTCAAGCATTGAAAAAAACTCTTCCTCCAAAGTGCCAGAGTGCTTTGAGTAAAGGAAAGTTTTCCATTGAAGATGGTTTTATCTACTACAGGAGAAAACTGACCAATGTCATTTTTATTCCTCCTTCCATGAAAGAATGTCATTGTTATTTGTACTTCCATGAAAGAAACCATCTTAAAACTATGTCATGATGACATATTAGCAGGATATTTTTATCTTGAGAAAACTATTATCAGAATTAAAAATACTGCTTGGTGGGCTAATATGTCTGAAGACACTAAATTATATGTTGAATCTTGTGATTCTTGTCAAAAATCTAAAAGATTTACAGGTAAAATAGCAGGATTTTTACAACATATTGAAGCACCTGATGCTCCTTGGCAAATGATTAACATGGATTTTGTCACTGGTCTTCCTGTAGCAGGTAAAGACAGTTATAACTCCTGTTGGGTAATAGTGGATAGATTCAGCAAAATGTGCAAATTTATTCCCACCCACAAAGATGTATCCACAAAAGAATTAGCTTTCTTATGGTGGTCTTACATGTTTAATATTTTTGGATTTCCAAAAGCCATCATCTCTGATAGAGATCCAAAATTTACATCTGAGTTTTGGACTTCTTTGATGGATATTTGTGGCTGTGAGTTAAAATTGTCTACAGCTCACCATCCTCAGACTGATAGTCTAGCTGAAAAAATGATTCAAGCTGTGGAAGATATGATTAGAAGGTATTGTGCCTTTGGATTAGAATATAAAGACAAAGACAGATTTACTCATGACTGGGTCACTCTATTGCCTGGTCTTAAATTTTCATAAAATAGAACTATTCTTTCTGTCACTGAGAAAAAGCCTTTTGAGCTTTGGTTAGGATATGTCCCAAGCACTCCTGCTCAAATTTTCAATAATAAATTACCAAAGCTGGAACTACATCCTGGTGAAAAATCTTTTATGCAAAGCAACAGCTATGCAGAAAACACGCTCAAAGCTGTATTGATAAAGCATTTGAATATGAAAAGAAGATATAGGATAAATCCCATAAAGAATACACACTTAACAAGTGTGATGAAGTTTGATATCTACTGTCCATTTCAATCTACATGAAAGCAAAAAATTTAAAGATCCTTTTGTGGGACCATTTGGTGTTAAAGGAATGGTGGGAGATAATTCAGTAGAAGTTATATTGTATTCTCTATATGATAAGAAACATCCTGTCTTTCTCATTTCTTTTCCTAAACCTTATACTTCCAACTGTGACTTATTTCCCAAAAGAAGGGGAAGACCTAAGAAAAACCATCAGGAAGTCACAGAAACTGCAGAAATTGATAAAATTCTCAATGATAGAATTATCAATTCTGAAAGAGGCACTGAATATTTATTGAGATATAAGAACAAATCATCTGAACATTATGCATTGATACCTACAAAAAAATTTCAAATCTTCCTACCCTGTTAAAAAGTATAAAAAGAAAAAATTTTAGCATTTTTTTTATTTTTTTAGAGTGAGGGAGTGTCAGCAAGGCTATACCAGGAGCCCAGTAAATTTTATGTCAATTTAATGGAACTAAAAAAGGGCATAAAAATATTCTTATTAGGTATATAAATTAATATTATATTTCATAATAAAATTATATAAGTGTTTTATTAAATATAAGTAAAATAAGTATTATATTAATATTAATATTATATAAATTATAGATACACTTAAATTAAGAATAATAAATGTTATATTCTATAAATTATGGCGCTTTTTTATGTATTTAATAAATATGAATTAATAATTAATTAATTATAAACATATATTATAAGTATAAGTATAGAATTAACTTATAATGTAATTAAATTAATTAATTAGATTTATTTATTAAATAGAACCTTACATATGTTATTAAAAATAATATTGGGCGCTTTTTTGATTCCTAATTGTGTCATCAAAGTATTAAACAAGTTAAAGCACTTTATTAAATAAATTATTAATGTTCTATTCTGAAATTTAGTAATTTTGTTATAATAAGTATTTACTTTAATTGAAAATAATTATCAAACTAATAAAAGTAATTAAAATAATTGATTACTCATGTTTTATACTAAATTAATTAATTACATTATTTTTACATGTTAAAATGAGTCTATTTTTCATGTTTCATTTAAATTGGTTATTACTTAAAAGATTATAGGACATGTTTTAAAATAAATTAATAATTTTTATGTGTCTCAAACTTATTTAGTTACTCACTAATTTTATGGTAACTTTTTTGGGTTTAAATTGGTGGATATTTGGGCTCTAACTCATGTGTCTTAGTTAATTTTGTCATATTTCCCCTTACAATTACTCAACATTAGTTACTTGTTATTTTATTTTTATTATTCATTGTATTTAATTTACTATGGCGCTTCAGAGGGCCCTTTGCCTATATAAAAGCCTTGGGTAACCCCCTGTAGCCCCCATCACTTATTATACACTCAACTTGAACATATATTTTATAATACATTTATTTCTATTTTTATTAGTATTACAATCTAATCTAAATATTATATAAATAATTAAAGGTTGCTCTAAGTCTATTAATAATAATAGTTGTGAACTGCGCACTGAGATATAACGTATTAAAAATAAATATTATTATATATAAATTGAACCTCCCTTTGTGTGTCTACTCAGAAAATTGTTGTTGCATTTATTTATCTCTCCCTCTTATTTTCCTTAGAATTTTAAATCTCATTTATTTTTGAATACTATCTTCTCACCTTATCCTACTTCACTTTTATCTTCTTCATCTTCTTCTTCTTCTAGACGTCTGGCTAACAGGATCTGTCTATTTCTTTGGTTTTGTTGTTGGATTTGGTTATGTGATAGTTGTTTTAGATTTTTTTCTTTTTTTATTTTATTTTTAATGGGGGTTATTTGGCTGAAAAGGTGGAAAAATTATAAAAAATAAAATTATTTTTATGCCTTCACTGCATCAGGGTCACCAGAATGTGGGAAATAATTGATGAGCAATGGCTCATCATTTGTACAGGTAATTCTATTTTTCTTTTTATTTAATTTTTTTATTTTATCTATCATCATTTTATTTATCCTTATTTTATCATCATCTCTTTGTTTTTTTACATTATTCAATTATCTTATGTTATTTAAAAATAAAAATAGTTGTATTCACATCAAGGTACACTTGTATCTGTGTAAGGTATCAGGGGATGAGCTCATTTATTGGTTGGGAGATACCATTTATTAGTGTAATGTTATTTTTTTATCAGTGTCTCAAATTTGGGTGTTATAGTTTAATATTTTCTCATTTCAATAATTTTTATAGTTGGTATATATGGCCTTTCAATATATAAAAAAAGAATTTTTTTTGTGATTATTAATTTAAATATTTTTATGTAGAAGTAGCTATAAAATTTTTTATTTTTTTGTGGTAACCTTTTAGTATAACAAAATTTTTAGATTTTTTTAGTAGCAGCAGGAAAAGAACTGAAGATATGGAAGAAAAAGAAAAAATATTAAAAAGAATCTTGTTTCTAGAGGAAGAAGGCTCAGGTTGATCTTCAGGTGCAGGGTTCCTTTTCTCTCTTTTATTTGGATTGGAAGAGGTATATTGTTAAGGGGTCCTAATGGTCTAGAAGATTTTAATGGAGGTCCAACCAAGCTATTTAGAGATTTAAACCTGTTTATAGACCTAGATATACATAATTCAACTACATATCTCACTGAATATGAGGTTTATGTATACATATAAGCTTATGTATGTCTCTAATTACTTAATCTCCCTTAATCTAATATATTATGACTCCATTACAGCCTTAATAAGTATTATAGGTATATTGATAAGCTATTTAAACTTATATAAGTCATTTAATAGTATAATAAATATATATATAAGCATAATAACCATATATATAAATATTATAACCATAATTTTTACTTATTTGCTTAATGTAATTAATTTTATATTATTTTAAGCATAAGAAATACTCAGTCCTGCAGATACCTAGGCTTACAAGATATGAGATGTGTAAATGAACTAGATTATTTTTATCAAAGGTTCAGCAGCAGGAAAAAGCTCATCCGCATTGACAATAAACTATTATTATTATTATCACTACCAAAGGGCATCATTGAAAAGTAAAAACTATCATCAGAATCTTTAGGAAGCATCTGGAAAGAAGTCAAGCTATGAAAATTTAAGGAAAGAAATTATGAGGAGATTAATGCAAAGGAGTTTGATGTTGAAGCCAATGTGGTAACATGAGGAAAGTCAGGAAAAGCAATTCAGGAATAAGACTAAGAGGATAATGGATTGACATCAAGTAACAAAGAATATAGACTGTCAGAGGATGGGGATTCAGTTGAGGAGCAAATTGATCAAACAGTTTGGCTGGAAATGTATCTGAAAGTAAATAGCAAACCAGAAAAATGTGATAAGAATACATGGTGCATGATAGGGAAGGGGGAGAAAGAGTTTTTTATTAAAGATGGACAGGTATGGAGTGAATGTTCATCTACACTGTAATTAGTAGTAATAGATAGAGGTAGGAAAGAGAAGATTCTTAAAGAATTAAATAAGAATTTGGGACATTGGGGACATGATGAAACTTATAGAAGAGTCAAGGAACAACCCAGTGGCCTAATATGAGAGCCGAGTTCAAGGGTTGGGTTCAATTATGTCTGGAATGCCAGGGAAGAAGTTAGAGAAAGCCTAAAGAAAAAGGAAAGGTAACAGGTGAGGATACTATTTTTGGCAGGATTAGCTTGGATGCAGTTCATATTAAGATGGAAGCTTTTAGTACTTAGTTGTGGCCAGGGATAATCTGCCAGGATGGGTTGAAGAAGCCCCTTAAATAAACCTTAATGAGAGTTATGTAGGTGAATTTTTAAAGAAGGAATGGATGTATAGATATGGGGTAATGAGAATGGTAACTGTAAATGGGGGCACTGAATTTTCTGGTGAGTTCCAAGAAGTTGTAAAAGGGATTGGCACCAAGATTTAAGTCGTGACACCATATTATCCAGAGGCAGAAGTTATGATTGAGAGAGGGAATCAAGTGATAAAAGATGTATTAGTTAAGCTATGTGGAACTAATGGGGCAAAATGGAAGAATTATTTGCCTATAGTATTATTTTCAGATATGATTTCAGTGAAAATAATGACATGATTTTCACCTTATGAACCTATGTTTGGTCAAAGGGTGGTATTAACTATTGATCAGAAAGCTGGATTGTTTCTAGGATGTGATTGGGATCAAGTGCACTTGGATGAAGATTTAATTTTAGCAAGATTAGCACAGCTTGAAAGAAAGATGAATTAGTGGAAAAGGTATACAAAATCATGATGCAAATTAGGGATAAATCAGTTAAATATTGGGATGAGAACTTAGTGCATAGATTAACAGAACCTTTGAAACCAGGGGACTTGTTATTAGTATACAAAAGAAGTTTGGAAATTCAATGCGTTAAAAAATTTGTCAAAAGATGGAACAATACTTATAGGAGCAGAAAAAAATTACTGGAGGAGTTTAATGGTACTTAATAGAAGGAAAGTGTAGCAGCCAATCATATCAAAATATCCTACTTAAGAGGGGTACCAGTGACACAAGAATAACCTCCAGAATAAGGAAAGATTATCAAAATAACCTCTGGGCAAGAATAATCTAACAACATTATTTATGTTTGCTCCAGAAAGAGTATAAAATATTATAAGTATGTTAAGCTCTTAGAACTCATAGTGTGTTATGCACAGCTGTGTTGGATAGGGAGCTAGCAATGGTGGAGAGACTATACCTGAACAGGAAGTTGGTTTTAGCAACTAGAGAAGATTTTTATGGAGTGAATAGTTAATGTTGTACAAGGGGATATGAGGAAGTGGATAAGTTAGATAGAGGAACAGCTGTCTGGGAAAATCAGAAGGCTACTGTGAACTTAGCAGAAGGTGGTAACTTTAGCTGAGGAATTTTGGAAGAAAGAGCGCCCAAATTTAGGCATCAGGGTTCTTGTAAAATCTCTGATTATGAAGTTTAATTAATGGGGTTGAAGTTGTTTTAAGATAGTAGAGTAAGCACAGTCAAGTGCTCTCTGACTCTCTAAGAAGGTGTTCATGGTAAAGTCAGTGGTGTTTTAGGTGCTAAGTGCTTTACTAATCATCACATGAAATTTGGGGCTGAACTACTAGCTATTCTCCCCCTTTGAAATAGTTAGGAAATGGTAGAGAAACGGTTGGGAGTAGGTTGGTAAACTTTTGGAAAATCTGATTAAAAAAATTGAAAAAAATGGTAAATGATTAAAACCAGATCTACCCTTACTTGAATTCATCTTGATAAAAGCAATGAAGTAACATTGATAATAATTTTAACACAGGTTTATCAAAGGTTAAGCACTGAGTTTAATATTCCATATTATTCAAGCTGCTAATTTACATATATAGTTAAATTGTGTGTAGTATTCATTATAGAAATTCCTTCATTAGTAACAAACACATTCAATGATGATAAATCATGTCATATTTAGGGGCCCCCAATGAAAGGCTGACTTATATTTAGTGATAAGTTGAATATGAAGAGCTCATGAGATCTATCTAATAATGGCAAAAAGTTTACTGCAAAAAAAATTTTCATTGGTAAGGAGGATAATTTTAGAATAAATGTTGGTCTGGATGTATATCTGTGCAACATAGCTTGTATCAATTATAAAATTTCCCTTCAAGTAAAAACTTTATGTACTGTGTATGACATGATCTCTTTTACTAGCCATGGTACTTCAATATTTTCTAACCATGAAATTAATGGTATCACATACTTTGTCAGCCAGGCTATACCAGGAGACCAGTAAATGATATGTTAATTTATTAGACCTGAAAGAGGGCATAAATTATGTATATAAATTAATATTTTATTGCATAACTAAATTATATAAGTATCTTATTAAATATAAATAAAATAAGGAGGTTATTAATTTTATTGTTATATAATTTATTTTTACATTTAAATTAAGCATTATATATTTTATATTCTATAAATTATGGCAAATTTTTATGTATTTAATAATTATAAATTAAAAATTAATTAATTATGAACATATATTATAATTATAAGTGCAAAATTGACTTATAATGTAATTAATTTAATTAATTAAATTTATATATTCAATAAAACTTTTCATATATTATTAAACAATAATATTGGGCACTTTTTTAACCCTTAATTGTGTCAGTAAAATTATTAAATAAATTATAACACTTATTTAATAACATGGTATTATACTTCTAACTTTAAATTAGAAATATCACTAAATTAATTATATGTTTCATTTAAACTAATTATTGAATTAATTACATAGTTAAAACAATTAATTAAAATTGCTTTATACTGGATTGAATTGATTACATGGATTTTGGCGTGAAAGTAGTTCTAATTGTTTTAATTAAACCCTTTACATCTCCCTGTAATATCTGTTTTGGGTTATTTTACTCACTGTTCTCATGTTTCAGACTTACTTGGTTACTAATTATTTTAATTAATTGTTTTGCAAAGTTATGGTGAGAAGATTGGTTACTTACTCACGGGATTAGTTTTTGTCTCATGTTTTTCTCTCAAACTCTATGTTTAGTTCTATTCTTTTATATTCTTGTTTCATTTTATTAATCTTTTGTAAGTACTCATTTGTGATGCTTCAGAGGGTCCTTTGCCTATAAAAGGCTTTGGATAATCCCCTGTTGCTGCATCATTTATAATACACTCAAACATGAATATACTTTAAATATAAACAGGTTGTAGACAATCCTATAGTACTAGCTATAGGCCTTGACCAAGGGAGTTGAAGAAAAACCAGAGAGAAAATCCCCTGTCCCTTTAGAAAAATAGAGTGAGATTTACTTGCTAAAGTAAGTTGGTTCCTGTTTTGCTAAAGCCCCTTTTTCAACATACTTGACTGCTTGATGAGCCAAGAAAGTAGTCCCTAGACAGACTACCAAACCAAAGAAATGAAATGTAGACCAATTTCCACACCAGAGAAAGCAATGATACTTGATATAGGTTGTAAATCCACACCAGAGACAGCAATAATACTTGCTATAGCTTGAAAGACTATACCAGAGAACCTGTTGCTAAAGTTGAGTTAAATGAAGAACTAACCTTGCAACAAACACAGCCAATTGTGGCCAAAAACAGTGAAAACTGAGTGAGGAACAAGGATATCACCTCCGGATGATTGTATGATAATTAAAGTTGCCCCAAACTGTCTTATTCACTATGTACACACAGACCACTATCTAAGAGCCCATGCACACCAACGAATTTGGCGCCTGTACCAGCCAAATTGAATAAAAACCCTCCAGAAGTGCTCCCCAACCTTCTAAAACAGAGGCAGGTGGGCCGCCCGACGTCGGAGGTGCCGCCTGAAGCAGCCTGGCCTCCCTGAAGCCAGAAAACCAATAAAAACACCTAATCTACTTAGAAAAATTAGCTACAACTACTAAAACATTTAAAACACGGAATTTCACTATAACAACATTGAGACATGAAATATAGAGCTAAATTAGCCCTATCCAATGGTACTAAGTACTTAACCCTAAGACTTAAGGTTAGCCCGTAAAACATGAAAAACAAAATCAAATAGCTATCTTTGGTAACTGAAGAATGAGGAATTGACCCCTTAAAACTTAGAATATGAAAAATATTATCAAGACATGAAATATATAGAAAAACTGGGGCTATCCAATAATAGTACCCACATACCCACAGACCCAATATCCATGGAATAAAACCAGGAAAATACCCAATTCTTCAACAGATGTCAATTAAGACATGCACAAACAGCGCCAAAACACACAACAAAGGCCCCTGCCAATGTTAGAAGACCACAACGTTTATTTTCATTTTTATTAGTATTATAAATCTAATTTAAATTTTATAAAAATAACTGCAGGTAGAAATAGGTATAATAATAATAATAGTGTTTGCTGCACATTGAGAATAAATACTTATTAAATAATTATATTAAAACTTATTAAACATCACTGTCATATAAAGTCCCTAGAATCTACTCGTTGCCTCCCTTTTAAAATAATTACACCTCTTTACTATTTTATTTCAATTTACTTTATATTACCTTTTTTTTACTCCTCTCTGTTTCCCCTTCTTTCTCCTCTTCTTCTAGACGACTGGCTGATAGACTTGGTCAAAATTGTCCTTCTGAAGGACACTTTTTTAGTTCATAGAAGATAGATAGGTATACATAAAATACCTATAAGATATGCATTATAAAAACTTCCTTCTCAGAAATGGACCATCCTTCAGAAAGACACATTTGGAAAAGTCTGTAGCACCTTCACCTTTAGGGTTAGTCAATTTTTGAGTAACAAGACAAGTAAAAGTGCTCAGGTTATACATGGTACCTAAAATTTCCACTTGAAATATGGTCCAACACTGAGAAGGACACTTTTATAATGCACAAAAGTAGCACTGATTATTTATAATACCTATTAAAAAGGTAATAAAAAATTGTCCTTCTCAGCAACAGACTATCCTTTAAGTGAGCAATTTTGGACTATTCTAATGCAACCTCACTTTTATATTTAAACAATAAACAAATACTATGGCCTTTAGAAAACTTCATTCCATCTATTTAAACATTGCCTAAAGTTTCCTCCTGAAAAATGGTCCATTACTGAAAAGGACACTTTTATATTGCATAAAAGATACACATGTATACACATAATACCTAGTTGATATTGGTTAGAAAAGTGTCCTTCTCAGAAATGGAAAATTATTCAGGGAGATACTCTATGAAATGTGTAAGTAGATGGTATGAGGTTTTCAAAATGCCATGGTATTTGATTATTGTTTAAACATAAAATTAAAGTTGAACCTTACTTGTTTGAAATTATACACTTGAAGTATGGTCTGCTGCTGAGATTAACAATTTTCTTATGCATATCATCTATGTATTATATATAAGCATTATATCTATCAAAAATTATAAAAGTGTCTTTCTCAGTGATGGACTGTTGATCAGGTGAAACCTTTAGGTACTGTAAATGATATGAGCTCTTTTAATAGTGTTGATACTTGAACATTGGTTCAACATTAAATTGAAGGTGTTACAGACTTGGACAAATGTGTCCTTCTGAAGGACAGTCTGAAATTCCAATGGAAAGTTTTATAATGCATAAAAGATTTATATTTATACATATAATACCTAGATGATATACATTATAAAAGTGTCCTTCTGAGTGTTGGACTGTCCTTCAGAAGGACACTTTTGAACAAGTCTGTAAATATTTCACTTTTATATATAGAAAAAAATCAAATATCTTTAAAATTAACAAATAACTTGCCATCTCCTTGCACAGAGCCTACAATGTCCACCTTAGCAATGGAGTGTTGCTGAGAAGGACACTCTGCAATTCTAAAAACATATGTTTCATAGACTTATAAACTTATTAATATGCTTTATAAAAGTGTCTTCCTTAGCATCAGCCAATGCTCAGAAATACACTTTGTGCCATTTAATTCCAAATAACACAGTTTCTTTTTAATTTTTTTAAAAATATTGATCCTATATTTTAAAAATGCATTTTATTAAATTATTATTATTTAATGTAAATAAATCTGTCCAATTTATTTGGAACAAAAAGTAATACTACCTCAAAAATTAATAATTTAATGTACAGAATATTGCACACAGACAATTATTATTGAAAGCATAGCATTAAGACATAAGAATGTATGAAAATCTAGAATAACACACCGCGCAATACGGGGGGCGGATTTGTTAGCAAGTCCGCAAACTTGGACTCAAATTCACCACAGATTGAACACACATTGAGCTATTGACAAAGGAACCATACAATCAGGGATGAACACCACTCAGCATAACAGTTTTTGTGGGTCTTCAAGTAGAGTTCAGTCTGAGTTCAGTATGAGTTCAGTCTGAGTTCCATCTGAGTTCAGTCTGAGTTCAGGTTGGGGACTTGCTAGCAAGTCCACCCCCTATATTGCGTAGTGACAATTTCTTAAAATATAATGAATATCTTGAACCTCCAAACATCCTTTTATTATTATAATAAAAGTATAGAATTCTTCCAGATGCATTTGGCTCACAAGATTCAACAATACCCCAATCATAGAAAATAAACAGGTAAGAACAAGCTTATTATATTATTGTTATGAAATGAAAAAAATTTTCCCACACATATGTGGAAACTGTGATATCTGAATTTTCTTCACTTAGGCCATTAACATGAATATGATTCAGGAAAATCTATGGAGTTGTAAATTCATAATGCTCAAAATTTCTTCACATTTATAATTTAAATAACATTTCCCAAGTAACAGATTGATTTATTAATCAATAAATACTCAAGCACAAATATAGGTGGTAGAATAAAACTAATACCCTTGCTTTTCAAAGATTAAAAAACTTATTAATGTATGAATTGGACCTGTCACAGCCTTTTTTATGCTTTATGTCACCCAGTTTCACAAACATGTTTCTGACTATCATTCAAGTACTTTCTGAAGGCCAATAATCTAGGATTAAAGTGTTAAAAAAGTATCTTGTTAACCAGTACACACAATATTTTATGTGGTGAGAAATGATTGTTAATAATGTATGAAAGATGATAAGGTATACATATAATACCAAGATGATATGCTTTTTTAAAGTGTCCTTCTCAGCAACAGACTTTTTTTCAGGAGGACACTATAGGAAGTGTGTAAGTATATGGCATAAACTTTTTTAAAGTCACTGGTATTTGATTATTGTTTAAACAAAATTTTGAAGGTGCACAATACTTGTTCAAAATTATACACTTGAAGGATGGTCTGCATCTGAGAATGACACCTTTGTGATGGATATCATCTAGGTATTATATATAACTATTTTATCTTTAAAATTATAAAATATTAACGTAAATATAATTTAGGAAATTAAATAAATCTATAAAATAATAATGCTCCTAATTTCATATCATTTCTATTTAAAATAATTCTTCCCAAGAAACAGATTGGTTGATTAATCAATACATACTCAAGCACAAATATAAGTGGGGAAAAAATATTATTGCCCTTTCTTTTCAAAGTTCAAAAACCTATCAATGTACAAACTGGAACTTTCACAGCCTTGTTTATGCTTCATGTCACACACTGGCACAAATAATTTTCTGGCCATAAGTAAAGTACTTTCTGCAAGCCTATAATCTAAAATTGAAGGGGTTAAACAAGCATCTTATTAACTAGTCCAAACAATATTTATGTGGTGAAAAATAATTTTTATAACACATAAAAGATACACATATATACATTTAATACCAAGATGATATGCCTTTTAAAATTGTCTTTATAGAGACGGACCGTTTCACAGGTGTAAAATTTAGTTTATTTGCAATAGGATGGTAAGAATTTTTTTAATTACCACGGTATTTGATTTTTGGCTTATCATTAAAGTGAAGGTGTTTCAGACTTGGTCAAAATTGTCCTTCTGAAGGACGGTCTGAAATGCAGAAGGACACTTTCATATTGCATATCATATAGGTATTATATATAACCATATTATTATTAAAGTTTAAAAATTTTTCTTTCTTATTGATGGAAAAATGTCCAGGTGAAAACATTAAGTACTGTAAATGAAATGAGCACTTTTTGTAGCATTGGTACAAGAAAATTAATTAAACATTAATTTTAAGGTGTTACAGACTTGGTCAAAAGTGTCCTTCTGAAGTACTGTACAATGCTCAGAAGAAGACTTTTATAATACATAAAAGACAGATATGTATACATATAACACCTAGATAATATGCATTATAAAATTTAGCTTATGAGTGTCAGACCACCGTTCAGAAGGACACTTTTGACTCAGTCTTTAACAGCTTCACTTTTATGTTTAGCCAACAATCAAAAACCATGGACATTAGTAAAATACATTCCATCCTATTGCACAGAACCTTTAGGTTCCACCTGAGCAATGGTCCATTTCTGAAAATAACACTTTGATATTTTGAGTTACCTATTCTCTACAGACTTATACTCTTACTGATATTATTTATAAAAGTGTCTTCCTCAGAATCAGCCAATTCTCAGAAGGGTACTTTTTGCCATGTAAAGCCATATACCACTATTTTTTTAATTTTATTTAAAATATTAATCTCATATTTGAAAAATGCATTTTATTGATTTATTATTGTTCATGGTAAAAAAATCAGTCCGATTTCTTTGGTACACAAAATAATACTACCTTAAAAAATAATAAAATAATGGAAAGCATTTTGAAACCCACATTTATTATGAAAAAAAAACATTAAATAATTTAATATATGAAAATCAAAGAGTAATATTTTCTTAACATATAATAAATATATTGAACATCCAAATATCCTTTTATTATTATGATCAAAGTAGAATATTCTGCCTGATGCATTTGGCACAAAATATTCAACAATACCCCAATCATAGATAATAAACTGGTAAGAAAAATTTCATAATATTATTAAAAAGTAAAAGTAAATATTATCTTATACATATGTGAAAACTGTGATATTTGAATTTTCTTCAATAAGGCAATTAAAATGTATAAAATTTACAAAAATCTTAGGAGTTGTGAAATAATAATTCTTCAAAATTCTTCACATTTGTATTTTAAATATTTTTTTCTTAAGTAACACATTGATTAATTACTCAATAACTACTCTAACACAAATATAGGTGGTACAAAAGAATTAATACCATTGCTTTTCAAAGGTTTAAAAACCAATTAATGTATTAATTGAAGCTGCTACAGCTTTTTTAATGCTTAATGTCACCCATTGGCACAAACATGTTTCTGAACATCAGTCAAGTACTTTCTGGTAGCAAAAAATCAAGAATTAAAGGTGTAACAAGTTTCTTCTTAACCAGTCCTACAATATTTGATTGTGTGCCCAATAATTTTTTATAATGCATAAGAGATACACTAGCATATATGTAATACCCAGATGATCTGCAATTTAAAATTGTCCTTCTCATCTATGGACCATTATTCAGGAGGACACTTTAAGTGATGTGTAAGTAGAAGACAAGGGTTTTCTAATGTCAATAATATCTGATTGTTGGATAAACATTAAAGTGAAAGTGTTACAAACTTGGTCAAAAGTGTCCTTCTGAATGTTGGTCTGACACTCAGAAGGACACTTTTATAATGCATATCATATAGGTATTATATATAACCATTTTATCTTTAAAGTTTATAAAACTGTCTTTCTCTGTGATGAACTATTGTTTATGTGAACACTTTAAGTACTGTAAATGACATGAGCTCTTTTAATAGTCTTGGTACTGAAACATTGGTTAGACATTAAAATGACAGTGTTACAGACTTGGTCAAAAGTATCCTTCTGGACAATGGTCCAACACTCAGAAGGACACTTTTATAATTCATAAAAGATAGATATGTATACATATAATACCTAGATGATATGCATTATAAAAGTGTCCTTCTGAGTGTTAGACCATCCTTCAGAAGGACACTTTTGACCAAGTCTGTAACACCTTCACTTTTATGGTTAGCCAACAATAAAATACTCTGGAAATCAGCAAAGCCCTTGCCATCCTATTGCACAGAACCTAAAGTGTCTACCTGAGTAATGGTCCATTTTTGAGAAAGACACTTTAGTAATTACAACCACCCAACTTTCACAGACTTATACCCTTACTGATATGCTTTATAAAAGTATCTTTTTCAGCATCATCCAATGCTCAGAAGGACACTTGGTGCCATGTAAAGCCAGATACCACTGTTTTTTTAATTGTAATTAAGATATTAATCCTATATTTAAAAAATGCATTTTATTAAATTATCATTATTCAAGGTAAAAAACTCTGGCTAGTTTCTTTGGAACACAAAATAATACTGGCTCTAAAAATAATATAATGGAAAGCATATTTAAACACACAGTTATTTATAAACACATAGCATTAAGTATTGAATTTTTGAAAAGCAAACAATAATATTTTCTTAACATATAACAATTATATCTAACTGCCAAATATCCTTTTATCATTTTGATCAAAGTATATTATTCTTCCAGTTGCATTTGTCACATGAGATTCAACAATACTCCAATCATAGATAATAAACTGGTAAGGACAAGTTCATTATAATCTTAATATGAGAAGATAAATATTATTCCATACATATGTGGAAACTGTGATATCTGAATTTTCTTCACTTGGGCCATTTAATGAAATGATTTAGGAAAATCATAGGAGTTGTAAAATAATAATGCTTCAACATTCTTCACATTTGCATTTTAAATAATTTTTTATAAGTAACAGATTGATTTATTAATCAATACATAATTTGGCACAAATATAGGTGGGACAAAAAATTTAATAACCATGCTTTTCAAAGGTTCAAAAACCTATCACCACACAATATAGGGGGCAGACTTGGTAGCAAGTCCACAACCTTGGACCCAAACTCACCACAGATTGACCACACATTGAGCTATTGATAAAGGAACTATACAGTAAGGGAT
This sequence comes from Hemileia vastatrix, assembly GCA_030280995.1. Taxonomy (NCBI): domain Eukaryota; kingdom Fungi; phylum Basidiomycota; class Pucciniomycetes; order Pucciniales; family Zaghouaniaceae; genus Hemileia; species Hemileia vastatrix. The sequence goes on along the minus strand of JASXTE010000008.1, from coordinate 16,176,607 downwards.
GAACACCACTCAGCAGAAAATTTTAGGTTGGTGTTCAAGTAGAGTTCAGTATGAGTTCAGTCTAAGTTCCATCTGAGTTCCATCTGAGTTCAGGTTGAGGACTTGCTAGCAAGTCCACCCCCTATATTGTGTAGTGTATTAATGTATAAATTTGACTTGTTACAGCCTTTTTTATGCTTTATGTCACCCACTTGCACAAACGTGTGTCTGAACATCAGTCAAGTACTTCCTGGAAGCCAATATTCTAGAATTAAAGCATTAATCAAGTATCTTGTTAACCAGTCCACACAATAATTGATGTGGTGAGAAATGATTTGACTCATAATATTCCTAGCAATAACTAGTTTGATAAAGATAAATGCCTAGGGGTAAAAGTTTGCACTACATGTTTAGGCCTATTTTATATACGTTGTTGGGTTCCATCAAAAATGGTTGTCAGAGTTAACCTGAAATCTTCATTATTTGTACCTTTTGCTGATGGATCACATATAAATATATCAATCATAGGGCATTACATTGAATGCACAGACTTTGTAAATATAATTTATTGCAAAAATCACCCAAAAATGCTATCTCTGACCCACAAGACTTGATAATACCAGTATTTTCATCTCCAAAACATTGGTTCATCATTTCTTTACTATCAACTTGTGAAAGAAAAATAATTGGGACCATCTATAGTTTTTGACATATTTTACTAGATGCCATGAGCTACTGAGTTGATCAAATATCGATCCATCAAATGTAAATATGATGTTAATTCACAACACATATTTTTACTGGTGATCACACCATTGGTTAACTTATCATTAAATGATTAAAAAATATGTAAAGTATTTTCAGTGATAACAAGATCCCACAAGCCAACATTCACTTTAGAGCACTATCCATGCCTATTATCAACTCTTAATATTATTCAAAGAGAGTTGGCAATCTCATTTTGCATTCAACCCAAAATACACAAATCAAACACAACAAATGATTATTCAACACAATTCGGCACATTGAATTTGGGGCACATAGACATGATAAAATATACATATCTCTTATATATTTTCTTCCTCAAAAGCTTTATGCAGAGAATAAAAATGAGATGGACAATAAATAAGTAAACCACTGAGGATATTAATTTTTTATATAGAGTCTTCCATATTTGAAGCTATATAGATAATGCTAACAGTTAAAATTTGGTTTTTAAACTTGATGAAGAATTTCTCACCAAGGATATGGGTTTTTTCAATATAGTTTTTTAATGCATATTTTCTAACAATATAATGAAAACTAAGGCTATTGTAAAAAAAGCTTCAATCATCATTCCTCTTTTCCCTTTTCAAAATTATAGGTCACATGACTTATTTTTCACTTTTCTTGGTAGAAGGTTAATTTTCACATTCTGTATGCATGAATATTTCATGTTGCATATGCATTATGCATCCACATGCAATATGCAATATTCCATATGCACTATGCAATATACAATATGAATTATGCAATATGCAACATGAATTATGCAATATCCAATATCCAATATGCAATATCCAATATGAATTATGCATTATGAATGATGAATTATGCATTATGCATTATTCAATATGCAATATGTATTAAACAATATGCAGTATGAATTATGCATTATGAATTATGAATTATGCATATTGAAATATGCAATATGAAATATTCAATATTCAATATTCAATATGCATTATGCATTACACATTATGATTTATGCAATATGCAACATGAATTATTCAATATTTAATATTCAATATGCATTATGCATTATGAATAATGAAAATTGCATATTGAGTATGCATGCATAATTGGTAATGAATATGTATGAATTTTCAATATGCATCAATAATGTATTTTGAGTACACATCCATAATGTGTATGTTAGATCAATGTGTGCTCAATTGTTGCTAAACTAAGGATCAAATTACAGTTTTGTTGGATCAACTTGTGCTGAATGTAGGGCACACTGGGCCTTAATCAAGGACAAATCTCAGACTAAATGTGACTCCAATTTATTCTCAATGTGACATTTATGGAAGGTCTGATACATGGCATAAATTAGGGTCACCATGGAGTTCAAAGAGTGAGAACTGCTAGCAATTCACCCCCAAATTTTCTGTGGTGCATGTTTTATAAAAAAAATTGAAAATTATTTTTTAAGGAGGTGTAGCATAATTAATAAGGGGAACTATGTACAATGCGCTTGAGTTACAATGCTAATAAGAAGGAAATGGAGGGAAACAATGATTAATTGGAATCACCATTGAAACTGACTGGGAATCCTTTCCATTCTTTGGGCATAATGAAGTTATTGGGATTTGTGGGAAAAACAGGGATTGATGAGGAGCTGATTCCATTCATCAATTGACCAATCATTTCAATATGAAGGTAACAAGAATTTAACTCATTTTTGGAGAACACAGGAGTGTGACTTTAGGAAGATGAAATGTTGTCATATATAAGGCAAAGGCATGAAACGATTCACATCAAATGCCCAAATGGGAGAAGTCAGGGACACCCATCCTAAGCAAATAGATTCATTAAAACATTTAAAGAGATTAAAATTAGAAAATGTTGTGTAAAAGTTAGGGTTATTGACTAACTAGATAACAGATTTTTAGGATGTGCAGACAGGGATAGCACTCTCAAAGAGTTGCGAGCCTGTAAAGAGGATGGTTGTGATGCCAGGTTTTGTTAAGAAGATAAAGGGATGGAGATTTCATGATGATGGTATGTAGGGAGAGATGCCCTGTCAAAATGCAAGGCTTCAGAGGAAGGATGAGTAGCACTACTGGGACTAGCTATTATAGTAGGAGCACTAAAATTATCTCCAGAAGGGAACTGGATATAGCCATTAGGAGAGTTAAGACATTCATAAGAAAAGGTGCAAGTCTTAAAAAATTTGAAGCATTTATTACAAGCAGGTCTAAAAGCAGCATAACCACAAGGCTTGGAGAAAGTACAGTTAAAGTTGTGATGGCAGAAAAAAGTGCAAGACTGATCTCTAGGTAAAGTATGGTATATGGTCATGGCTAATTAGAACTTGTGAATTGTAATGGATTGGTTAAGATAGAAGAGTGGATTACAGGCCTATTTATAATATTGAGGAACTGTGAAGATGCAAGAAAAAGGCAATCTCTGAATAGTATCCAGGTGGGGACACTAATCAGCAGAAGAATAGAGTGTATTGAGTTTAACCAGAAAAGAACCCTAATGCTAAGGGGCGCAGGATCTTGGGAGGATCTGAACTTACTTTGAGAATATGATGTATGAAGTAGAAAAGGTGCCAACAAATTACGTTATGTAGGGAGATTGTTTTTATTGTCTCAGGGTTATTCCAGAAGAAATCTAGGAAGAGTTTTCAGGAGAAATTTTTTTATTTTCACTAAGAGCTAATGGGATTCTCTCACTCTCAAAGAATAATAATGGGCAATATTTTTCAATGGAAGCTTTTTTTAGAAATAAAAATTGGAAATTTAGAATAGAAGAATTAAAATATGAAGCACTGAAAAAGAGGAAGTAGAAAAGAGTTAGTATTGAGGGAAGAAGACAAAGAAAAGGAAGGAACTTACTTTAACACCTATCAAGGAAGGCATACTCTCAGTCCTTGTAAACATTATTATAAATAAAATTTAAGGTTTCAACTAGAAAAACTTGGTTTTGTATATCTTGTTTTTCAAGAGCTGGAGTGCTTTCAAGATAGTTGAAAACAGCGTTGAGAGTAGTGTTGAAGTAAGTGATGGTGCAGTAGAAGGAAGCTGCAACCACTCAATTGAGGGCTTGCCTGTCTTCAGGGCAAGGGAAGTGAATGAGAGGAGCTTCTCCTCAAAATTTTTGGACGTTGGAAGAGCTGAGAACCAATTTTCATATGTAGTTGGTGGAGTAGTGGACTCTTGTTCTGGCTAGGTAAAAGCATCCTTGGTAACTGCTTAAAAGATGGTGCCAGGAATGGCAGCCCAGAAAGAGTCTTTTTCAAGGCATGGGATGATAATTTTGACATGTGGAGCTGGAAGCATTTTGGCGTATGGAGTATGTGTGACCTCCTAAAACTACGCAATATAGGGGGTGCACTTGCTAGCAAGTCCCCAACCTGAACTCAGATGGAACTCAGATGGACCTCAGACTGAACTCATATTAAACCCATACTCAGATCTACTTGAACAATCACCTAAAACTGTTTTGCTGAGTGGTGTTTATCCCTGATTGTATAGCTCCTTTGTCAATGGCTCAATGTGTGTTCAATTTGTGGTGAGTTTGGGTCCCAGGTTGCAGACTCACTACCAAGTCTGCCCCACATATTGTGTGGTGTAAGTGGAAGAAAGAAGAGTTTCAGTAAAGGAAAAGAAGTTTTTTTAGGACAACTTACAGTATAAATCAACTCTTCAGAAAAGAGAAAATGATGAGTAGAATTTGAAGAAGTGCTTGGTGTTGGCAAGTAGTATTTTTGCTTGGTTCTTTTAGGAGAAGGGCTATTATTGCCAAATGACTGATAAGGTTTGATGTAAAAAAATTGGGATTGACAGCAGTAGTGGTGGTAGCAGGAGCAGCAATGGCGGGTGGACCATTGAGACTGAAATTTATTTTTCAGACTCTTTCAAAAGACACATGACTACAAGGTAAAGAACAAAAAATATGTGTCAAGTATTTAAGAGGGAAAGAGAAGAAAAAGGAACTTACTGTGAGGAAGTTGTTACCAAGGCAAGCCTTTGAAAAATGACAAGGGTTGATGCAGTTTTCAGTACAGCTTTGAAAATGCTTGGCTCCAGTTAAGTTAGGTTTGTGGTGGGAGCAGTGGAAACAAAGGCTTTTTGAGTGTTGAAAAATTGGCAGATAGTGTTAAAGATTTTGTTGTTGGTGCTCATAATAAGATAGAAGTAAGATGAAGATATGAAGAGAAACTAAAGTATGATAGAAGAGAAGAAGGAGGAATGAGGAAAAAGTGTGAGATATGCACCTGGTTTTATAGTGCCTGGGGACAGTTGCGAGTAGAGGGAGGCTGAGGTACACATCTTACAAAGATGCAGCAGAAAACTAAGGAGAACAGCAAAAGGCTCAATTCTCTAAAGCGCAACAATGGGGTTTCCAAAAAGGATGGTTATTGAAGTGCAACTAAGGAATCTTAAAAAGCACAGGAAAAGATAGACTCTCCACGTACACTTTTTTAGGGGAAGTATTGATATATGAGAAGTGAAAATTGGAGAGAAGGAGGAAGTGTATAATAAACTATAAGGCAGGACTATAGTATGAATTTAAGGAAGCTATGACCAGTGCTAAAAGCATAGTATAGATTAAGGAGTATGCAGCAATAAGAGAGGTTATGAGTTTCACACTTAGAGATATGTGACAATCTTTTAATGTAGACTAAATGCACAATGGAAGTAGAAGCCTTGATAGGGAAAGATAGCGCTAGAAGAATGAGTAGGCCAGAGATCAGCCCCCAATTAATAGATGATAGAGCATAAGACTTGAAGAAGGGGTACTTACTTAGTGCAAAGAGTTTCAAGATTAGTGGATACTTACATAATAAGCAAGGGTTATTATAATAGGTATGAGAGGTGGTTCAGTACTTATTATATAGTTAGAAATCTCAAGGAGTATAGGGTATGTATGGAAATGTAAAGCATTGAACGCTAATAGTAGAGTTACAATAACATTTCAAGTGCTATTAGAACCAGGACTTATGCCAAACACTTCAAATAGATTATTGAGATATTTAGATACCATTTGTTAATCTTAAATTAGCACTGAACTTGTGTAGGAAATCCGTAGGGAAAGGAAACATAGGAAAAAGGGGCTGAATATGCAATATTTATAAAAAGACACTCATTTTTAGAAAAGGGAGGAAAATAGAAATAGATATTGAAAATATATAGAAAAAGTGGTGAAGTTTAGTATAATTAATAGAGAGTATATTAGAACTATTATTTGTAAAAAAGAAATTTAGATATATGTTTTTTTACATCCAGTGTGTATACCATAAGTAGCGCTGTAGAGTTATTTTATTACCACAGTAATGATAGTATTAGATAGAGTGCTTAAAGAGGGAGTGACTGAGAATAGATCTAGCCAACAGATTGATTACTTATATTAAAATTTATTATTTCGTTCTTCAAAAAAGTTCTCTATTTAACCAAGCTACTATATCTCCCCAGAATAAATAACCATGCTTATAATATGTGCTTTTACTGTCTAAAAATATTAGAGTGGCAGGTGCTTCTTTTTTTAAAATAAGAAGGAGAACCAACCCATCTCAGATTGTGTCTATAGCTTAGTATTATAGAACTGTCTTTCAACAAAGTGAATTTTGTTGAAGTCAACAAAATTGTTGATAAGTGAATTTTATTTTTAATATTAAATTAATTTAAAACTGAAATTAAAAGATAAATAGAAATGTTAATTTAAGTTTTAATGAAAAATTTATAATTTAATACAATTAAAATATTTTATGTTTAAGTTTAATAAACAACACAGTTTAGCTATCCCTTAAAGTTCCAAGAAAACACCAAAGCCTCTTTCCTTGCTCTCCTTGGCCCCCTTTAGCCAACTTCAAGAAAGGTATGAGTCCCAGTAATTACATGGAATTAGATATACAACTTTGCTGTATTTTTATTTAACTTATTTGTATGTTTTTATTGATGTTTTTTTTTTTTTATAAAAATTAAATTAAATTTAAATAAATTAAAATAAAATTTTGCCATAAATTAAAAACAAATTTAAGTACTAAAACATTTAGTGTAATATATTTAATAGGGGGTATCAAAGCTAGAAATCTTCCATTTCAAAATACCTCTTTTTTCTACCAAATAATCCATGATTATTTTTGAAAATATTCCATATTGTGCCCCAAAAACACTTTTTTACTGAGAATTAAAGTCAACTTTTTGGCTTTCTTTTTGTGTTGTGAAATACCATTTAAAAAAATACTAGTTTCTAACTTTGATACCCCTAATAATATTTACACACAATATAATACTTAAAAAATAATTATTATTAATATTATAATATTTTTATAATTAAGTATTTTAATATATGAGTAATTATTTTAATCAGGCCAGTTTAGCTATGTGCAATAAGTTACTAACTGAAAGTAAGTAAGACCCTCCAGTTATTTGTTTTCTGACCCTATAAGTTCAATTACATCTGTCTGAAAAAAAAATTTCCCATTAACTTTCAAGACTTCTGTTATATACTAACACCAAATTTCCTGGTTTCAGTGGCTCCCTTAATCTATGCCCTAAGTGCTCATAACAATACTTGACAGGTTTTTTCAAAATTTGCATCATTCTTTCACATGCCTTCTTCACAAACTCATCTTTCCTTTCAAGCTGCGCTACTCTTGTTAAAATAAAATCTTCAGTAAAATGCACTTGATCCCAATCACATCCTAGAAATGATACAGCTTCTAAATCAATAGCAAATACCCCACTTTTACAAAAAATAAGCTCATAAGGTGATAAACCTGTTGTCCATTTTACTGAAATCCTATCTGCAAAAAATAATAATGTAAAATAATTTTTCCATTTTTCCCAATTAGTTCCACATAGCTTAACTAGCACATCTTTTATCACTTGATGCCTTCTTTCAACCATTCCTTCTGCCTCAGGATAATACAGTGTTGCAACTAAAATCTTAGTGCCTATACTTTTAACTACTTCCTGGAGTAATCCTGAAAATTCAGCACCACCATTCTCAGTTACCATCTTCATTACGCCATACCTATATACCCATTACTTCTATAAAAATCTATCTACACTACTTACCTTAAGGTTTACTAAAGGTGTTGCTTTGATGCATCATGACAGATCTCCCCTTGCTACTACCAAGTACTTAAATTGTCCTTCTTTAACATGAACTGCATCTTAGCTAATCCTGCCAAAAATATTGTCTTCACCCATTGCTTTTAATTTTTCTTTAGGCTTTCTGTAACTCCTTCCTGGGAAATATTGGACCCAATATTTGAGCTCTATTCTCATATTCGGCCACCAGAATTGCTCCTTGACTCTCCTATAAGCCTCATCTTGACCCCTATGTCCCAAATTTTTATGTAACTCACTAAGAATCTTTTCTTTTCTTCCTCAATCTACTATAACTAGTTGTGGCATAGAAGAGCATTCTCTCCATAATTTTCCATCTTAAATAAAATAGTCTTTAGAATGCTTTCCTATCTTGCGCCATGTTTCATCATCACATTTTTCAGGCCTACTATTACCTTATGAATACTCTTTCAAACAATATGCTTGTTCAGATTGCTCATCAATTAGATCCCCATCCTTGGACTGCATATCACTTTTGGAATACTTATTGAGTCATTTATGTCTGACTTCTGAACCACATTATCTGGAGATCCTCTTGTTACTATATTAGCTTCTACATAAAACTCTTTTACTTTTGTCTCCTCATGATCATTTTGATCAAAAATGTCTTCCTTAAGGTTTTCTTAATTAAAATTTTTCACAGATTCAACCTAATAGTTTAATGTCTTCCCAAACATCTTTTCCTAGTTTAATGTCTATTCAGACAATCTTATTCCTCAAACTTTGAGAACAGTAGTCAAATACATTTATCCACTTTTTATCTTCTTCAAATTACTTTGCCTCAGAATCTTCTTCACAAAATGGCCTCCTTGATAAAGAATAAGGCATCATGAAATATTTTCGTGGACTATGAACTAAATAAAAATGAAAAAAGTTCATCTGAACCACTCATCTAGTAATTGGCGCATCTGGTAGAATTGAAGTACTGATCATCTGTACTAGAGATAGCGCATCAACCTGCAACTCAAAATTTTACCCCCAAAGCATCCATTTTAAATTCTTCAGAATCTTTGTAGCCCCATACAACTCCCGTCGGGACTGTGAGTACCTAGACTACACCCTTGTAAAAGTCCTTGATTCATAAAGGACAGGCCTATAATTACCTTCCTCATCCTCTTGCATTGAAACTGCACCTACTTCAGACACACTTTAATTTATTGCTAGAGTAATATTTCTAGCACCTGGTCTATATTCCAATTTCTACAAGATAATATCTTTCAATAAAATTTTTTTACAGCTCAAATGACTCTTCACATTCCTCTGTCCAATCCCATACAACATTCATTCTTGCCAAATGCCTTAAAAGAGAATATAACAAGGGAAAATTGTGAATAAAATTTCTTAAATATGTAAAAATACCTAGAAACCCTTTAACTTTGGTATTGTTTCTTGGTCTTGGCCCTGTAAGTACTTTGTTTTTCTGTTTTTTTGAAATAATTCTTCCCTTCCTATATACAACATGTCAAAATATATCTAGCACGGGAATGCAACAAGAACATTTTGACACTGAAACTGTAAAACCAGCCTCTTCTATCCTAAAAAGTACTCTTTCAAGAGTAATAGCATATTCCCAAATAAAACTTCTAATATTTGGGTTCTCCTCAAGAACCTCACCATCTTAATCAGTTACTGGCCCTTTTATACCACCGTCATAAATAAAAATTCCCACATATTCTAGAATTTCATCTTGAAGTATCCACATCATCTGGGCCTGATACACTGTCACTGAGTTTGTAGTGCCCTGTGGTAACCTTGTTAACCTAATGCTTCCCAATGAAGTTTCAAACATAGTTATGGTTCTTGAGGTTATATCTAAGTCAAACTCATTGTATCCTCCGATAATATCTTCTAGTCCATAACACACTCATCCTGCAAAAGATTCCAAGACATCCTCTGGCATTGGTGGCAATCCTGCATCTTTCACTGTAAATTTTTTTATCTCCCTTAAATCATGAACAATGCTTAACATTCCATTGTGTTTGACAAGAAAAACACTGTAATTGAATAACTAGACATTGATTGCTCATGAAATCCAGAACTTAGTCTTTCCCTAACTAATTCCATATATTCTTCTCTTATATCCACTGGTATAGGAAATGATTTCTTTTTCTATGTTGCATGAGGTACTACAGAAACAATATAAGTTTTATCATAAGTTTCCTTTAACAACCTCTTTACTCTTCTGAAAGCACCATATCCTTTTCCCTAAGAGCCATAACATGCAACAAAAACTCTTTTCCTTGTGTGACAACCAATCTTCTGGCCCAAAATTAACCATCTGAACTCTTTCCAAAGATATCCTATTAGTAGGCTCAAATTCAGTCATAAAATTTTTTAAATGCATGTCATAAGGACTTCTTTATAGGGCCAGCCTCTGAAATGGAGGGTTAAAATCAGGAATTGGTAAATTTCCTGGTTTAACCTTAACTGCTACTGGTTTTACTTTTATGCTATACAGTGCTAACTGCTACCTTCATTACTTAATATTACACTCCTGAAACTTGTGTCTTAACATATTCAGCTATCCCTGTAACTGGTAATCTACCACCACCAATACTTGCAACAGTCCTATTGTAATCTTTAACTTAAAAAACTTGATCCACTTTATCCTATGCTGAAGATATATTAATATGAGATCCAGTATCTACTGGTGCTCTGATGTGTTTTCTGCTAATAGTAACCATTAAATACCCAAATGGTCCTGCATAGTGTGATACCCTCAGTAATCCCACAACTGGTTGAAGAGAATGTACCACCATATCAGATTCAATGCAATTGGAAAATCTTTTATTCCTTAGTTTATCAACTATTCCATTTTCTATATCTTGTGCTACTGCTGTTAGCACCTCAAATGGAATTAAAACTGTTCTTTTTAAACATTGCACAACCAAATTTTCAGCTTCCTTTGGAAAATCAGTATGTACAGGGTGCTGTGTCACCCACTTTGGTTGAGTTTCCTTTGCATCAGCTTTTACCCTACCAGGTGGATTCTTTGGAGTATTATTCCTAGCTCCTAAAATTCTTTCCCCTGTTATTTATCCCTTCTGAGCTACTTTGTGCTGCTCTAATGGTTGGTCTTCAACCCACTGATCCATATCATATTCCATTTTATTCCCAGTTTTATCCTCCATCTCCACATCCTCAAGTGGTACTGGCCTATTTTTGTTTGTAATATACCCTACCTCCACAATTTCTTCAGCATTAGAATACCTAGATCCAGCCCTCCTTTGCCTTATAACAGTTGGAGGGGCCCTCTTCTTACGCTTTGCGGAAAACATTTTTAGCCATTTTGTTGTAAATGGCACTGAAACCAATCCTTTCTGACTTTAAAATTTAACACCACACAATTTTATGCAAAATTAACTGAATTTGAGTTTTTATATTTTTCTTTAGTCTCCTTGCCCTTACTATATTTGACTTCCATAGATTTCTTATTTATATGATCGATGACCTAAGCTTGCATCCCTTGATCCTTATCCATGACAAGCTTTGTTCTGTCCACCATCATCAGCACTTTATTATCCTTAAAAACTACCCTATCTTCTTTATCCTTTTGAAGCACATAACACCTCATCCTCATATGACCTTCTTAATTGCAATAATATCATAGCCTAGATGAAAAGTGTGATGGTTGCAGAGTAAATCTTGGCTTAGTTTTAGCCTCTTTGCCTAATTTCTTTTTTAACTCCTCAATTCTGGCCATTTCTGAGTTTGAATCCTGTGCTTTCACTTTTACTTTTGGAGTAGGTGTTGAAGAAGGTGACCCAGTACTAGACAAAACTTTTATCACCTCTACATCCTATAAAGAAACCCTAGATGCTTGGAACTCTATCCAAAGCAACTTCATTTCAGCTTCCACTGCTGGTTCCACTGCCTCAAATCCTGGGTACTTATAATCTCCCTTCTTCTTCCTAACCAAATTTTATTTGTTATAAAGGCGCCTCTTTGTCCACTCTTTGACCTCAGGAACTGGTGCCTCACAAAACCAATGTAGTGACACACTTATATCACTAAAGTTATCATTATTGACCAAATAATCTACTACCTGATCAAGTTCCTGTAAAAAGATTTTAAGGTCTTTAGGGCCTCTGATACCCCCTTTAGCTTTAACCTTGTTCTCCAAGACATATAAGTCCTTAATTGTATACCTTGTCTCCTTGGTAACCTTAGGCCATCTTTTCAACATCTGTGCCTTTAGTGCCATCCAATTGCATGTTTCATAACCATACAGTTCTTCTAGATTGTATTACATTAATTTAAACTAAAATTATACTTGATGCACCATATCATAATCTGAGGCTCCATAAACCTCTTCCACTTGTTGAAACCTCCTCAAAAACTTTTAAGTATTGATTCTAGTAAATCACATGTTTTTGTTCTTGCACCTAATAATTGTACAAAACCTTGGTGGTAACTACACTGTGACTTTAGGTAATTTCACCTTCTTCTGAGTAAATTTAGAAGTAGTAACTGTAGGTTCCATTCTACATTTTAATACTAAATAAATTCTAAAAACAAAAAAGCGCTGAAAAGCTTATACCAACTATTCTCTCCAATAAAGCCCTACACAATCTTCTGATAACAGCTTTATCTACTCTTTTTAGACCCTACAACTCTTCGTCAAAGAGCCAGCTTGATTACACCCTCTTTACAAAACCCTGAAAAATAACTGTACTTACAATCTGGATGCCACTGTTAAGACACTAATTGTAGAAAGAAAGATCTATAATACTAAGCTATAGACACAATCTAAGATGGGTTGGATTTCCTTTCCAAAACTATTTTAAAAAAAGAATTTTCTGCCTTTCTAGTTTTAAAATACAGGGAAATCAAGTGTTGTAAGTGTGGTTATATATATATATTTAACGAATAGAAAAATAGAACAAATTTTAGTGATATTTAGAGGAAAAGGGTAATATATTTTTATATAAGAAATCTATCTGTTGTCTATTTCTATTCTCAGTAACTTCCACTTGAAGTTCTCTATCTAATACTATCCTTACTGTAACAATAAAATAACTCTACAGTGCTACTTCTGGTATGCACACCCATTATGTACAAAAAATTAAATTTATATATGTTTCTTTACCTCTAAATTTCCACTGCTTAACTATCTAATATCTGATGTAAAAATAATCTAATTACACATGTATTAATTATTAATTTTTTCTACTTAACTCACTTTTCACTTTTTAAAAGTGAGTTTTCTTTTATACCATGTATGTTCAGTGCCCCTCCCATATGCTTCCTTTCCCTACTGTTTTTCCTTCACAAGTTTAGGGTTAATAGAGGAATGTCAAATGGTAACTTAGAATCTCAATAATCTATGTACAATTAATATTGTAAGTCTTGGTCCTAATAGCACTTGAAAAATTCATGCAAGAGTAACTATTAGTGCTGTTGCACACATCTTAAAGTAACACAGAAAATGTCTCAGTTTTCAGCAAGCACAACAATGGGGTTGCTAAGAAGGATGCTTACAGAAGTGAAATTAATGAGGATCTTCAAAAGGGAAGGAAAAGTAAAATCTTGACACACAGTTTTTTTTAGGGGCAGTATGGATATAAAAGCTTTTGAAAACAGAGAGAAAGGGAAGTTTATAATTGACTATAAGGCAAAAGTATGGTATTTACTTGAGAAAGACATGGCTAGAGCTAGAAGAATAGTATGGATTAGGGAGCAGTGTCAATCCAGGGCAGATTTTTCACACTTAGATAGATGAAAAGTCCCTAAAATGTTGGCTATGAACACCCATTGCTGATAGAAACAGTAGGAAAAGGAAGCACTAGAAGAACAGGTGATTATTGAGCAGTGAGGAGGGGTTCACAATTGCTGGATACTCACACAGCAAGTATGGACTGTTATATTAGGGGGTATCAAAGTTTTAAATTTTAAATTATTTATAAGGGACTTCAAAACACAAAAAGAAACCCACAAACTTGATATTAATTCTTATTAAAAGGTGTTTTTGGGGCACAATATGGCATACTTTAAAAAATAAGCATGGTTCATCACAGGAAATCAGGGGGTGAAATGCTAGAAGTTCCCTCTCTTTGAAACTTTCAGTAAGAGGTTAAGAAAAAAATTGGGGAAATGATGTTAAAGTGTTAGGAAAATTTTTTTAAATTAGATGAAAAAAGTTTTAAAAAAAAGTCGGCCCTAAATTGAGCTTCAATCTATCCCCTCTTGAGCAGTGATTTGTATTCAACTTGAGCATTAGTTGGACCAAATTTAAGCAATGGTTGAGCCACAACACTTAAAATAAAATAATATTCAATTGTATATCTAGATCCATTTAATGTTGGGAGATCAGGTTTGATATTAGTAGAAATATCTTGAATGACACATAGTATACTAGGTCTGGAATATTATTTCAATTTTCATTTTTATTTCCACAAATATCTAAAAAAGCATACTATTTTAGTCCTTTTAAAAATTTTCATTAATAAAAATATAACTCTGTAAAAATATTTTCACATAATTTTAAATTTTCTAGACAAAAGTTGATATTGAGCCCTAATTAATAGAAATTTCTTATTTTTTCTTGGAATAAAAAATATAAGACAATGTTCAAAAAATTTAATGTAGGAGAAAATATATATATATATATTTTGTAAGGGGAAAAAATAGTAAATAATTTTTTTTTTACATTTACACTATTGAAGAAACTAATTTTAATATATTGGCAAAAAACATAGGCTCTAAAATAATGCACTTTCTTCATTTATCTATCTGTATTTAGTTATAATTAAAATGTGAGTCAACATCAATTATTAACATACATCAAAAATTCAATTCTGAATATTCATCTAATATTATATATATTCTCTACATTATTCTATTTCAAAACTTTTCTCTCACCTCTCATTCTTTAAACTACCACCATCACCATAAAATTCATTTGATTGAAATGTCGAATTTAAGGTGCATTGGACAATTCTCTTTAAATTTTAATCCTATTTTTCAAGGGAAAAGATCAGTATTTGATGAGGTCTCCACTCCAGTTATTATGAAACAAGTAAGATCTTTAATTTATGTTTTTGGACTATTCAAAGAAGAAGAAGCAAAACCTATTGATAATCTTTCTAACAAACAAAGCTGCCAAATTTGAAAACTACTAGGAGAAATTGGATCTGGATCTCAAATTTTAACTTAGGAAAGGGCTTTAAATCCCCAAATACCTTATTATTTTTGCTCTTACTTGGTTCTAATTTTAAACTGGAAGTATTGAATTTGTGGCCTCCTTTTTTGTTTGACTGATTTTATTGGTCAGGCTAAAGAAGTATTTCTAAACGCTGAAATTGATTTGACACTGATTCCACACTTCAATCCAACTGTATTCTTCAATATTCCTCATTCTTGTATTAACACAACTTCTGCAATTTCTTGAAAAAGGGATAATCAAATGGCAAATCTATCTATACGTGGTATCAAAAAAACTCTGAAAATGCATCAGATTCAAGCTATCAATTTTATGATAGGAAATGAAAAAAACTTATCAGAAAAGTTAGAAAACCTGTTGAGGCATGCAGAAAACAGCTGTCTGAGACTAGGCTCTAATAATTATTAGGAAAAAGTTCCTGAAGAATAGTTGTCCTCTGCAGGAATTGGTTCAATTCTAGCTAATGATATGGGCTTGGGAATTTCCCTCTCAACTCTTGGCCTAATCTTCGCAGCTCAAAGTGAACCCAGACAATTCTAACTCTTAAGTGGTGGAGAATAGAAAGTTAGGACATCAGATACTCTCATCATTTTCCCACCTGAAACACTATCAAACTGATTCAATGAAATAAGAACTCACTTTGAAGATAATGCACTACCTTTCAAGGCTCTTTATGGGAAGGATTCAAATAAAATTGATTTTGAGGATATTCAGAACCAACTAGTTGTTTTGACTACCTATGAAACAGCAATCCCATCATCTTCAAAGAAAACTCCTCAACCTATTCTCCCAGTAACTCATAAACTCATTTGGTACAGAATAGTTTTGATGAGGCTCAGTAAGCATTCATTTGAATTACAAAAGTTTTTTGAACATAATATTATAAAATCTGATCAAATATTTAATATAGTTTTAAAGTTTAATCAAGAATCCCCATTCTCAGAAAAATCAGAATATATCAGACCTGGAGGCTGAGTATTGACTATTCTTGACAGGGACACCACTTCAGAACCAGACAACTGATATTCAAAGACTTATATAATGCTTCAGAATTGAAAGATTGCAAGGAAACTGGTTGTGGATTAATTTTATTATGAATGGATTAAAAAGAGGAAGCTATAGCTCAATTAAATTGATATATACTCTCATGAATTTCATATGCCTGTGGAGGACTAAAGAAGCAATCTTATCACTTCCTTGAAAAATTGAGCAAGGAATATCTGTAGAATTATCAGATCCTTGGCACTCAAAACTTACCAAGCTTCATGAAAATTTTTCTGAGTATTATGGGCTTTCTTGAAACACCAACCTCCCTTGGGACTCAGCTGAGTTTCTCCAAGAGCTGTCAATTTTATGGAAATTTTGTAACCCCCCTGTCTACAAAAACCGAGATCAACCTCCAACATGTCCTTTCACGTGGAAACATTGAGCAAATATAATATATCTAATCAGTCATTTAGAAAATATCTTAAAGGGAGAAAGGGGGATAATTTGTCCCAAGGCTGTTGAATTTTTAGAATATGCACACTTTTTGGAAATGTAAGTAATTCTATTAATTATCTCAATAAGTTATTTTTAGCTTAATAAAAATTTCAATATTCTATCCATTGAAACAGTATAAAAAAGGCTTTAGATGACCATGGAATTAGCTACACAGAGATTGTAGGAAATTTGAGTATGAAAAAAAGGGGTGAAAATCTGGACAAATTCAAAAATTATGAAAGATGTCAAGTTTTGCTTGGTACAATCAAGGCTGCAGTAGTTGAAATAGACTTGAGATGTGCACAAAATGTATATATAATGGTCTTTATTGATATAAAAAATGTTGAGAAGAGAATTTGTTTAATATATTGAAACAGGAGCCTAATTTGAATCCAGCAGTTGAACAGAAAGCAGTTGATCTTTGTATAGAATGGGCCACAAAATGAATCTCATGTACTCAAGTATTTTATAAGCAGAAGTATTGAATTCAGCATTTATAAGATACAAAGAAAAAATATTGAGCTATAAATTTAGGTGAAATTTTCTTTAAATAAAGTTGCAACATAGCTAAAAAAATTTACTTGTTCAAATTTTTTAAGGCTAAGTTTCCCAAAAATTGAAAATGAGGAACATGAGTCTGCTAGATTATTGATTAGGGAATTCACCAATAACTCACATTAGAATTTGAAATTTTTTCAAGTATGTAGGAATGTTTTATTTGGGCTTGACAATTAAGAGGTCTTAATTGTTGAGGATTAAGAGAAGCAAAATATAATGAAGAATAGCAGTAACTTCGAAAACCCCTGAGGACTGGAAAAGAATTAAAGTGAGTCTCAATTGTGGATACCAGATTTAATCTATCATATAATTCCAAGTTCTTAATTATATTTTTTCTGAATAAGGGGAATTTTCTCGGATTTTAATGTGTTTATGGTCAAGATTTTGTGTAAGTCTTGAGAATTCTTCAGATCTCCATGGCAATAAAATCCACTTAAAAGAACCTTCATCATCAATTTTGGTGTCTGAGCAACATTTGATGTTTTTGAAAAGATTCTCAAATGTTTAACCACTTGGAAGTTGTTTAAGAAGGTGAGTTTGGTTAAAAGAATTCTGAAAAATATTGTAAAAAATGTATAATCCTGTGGAAAAAATAAGAGAAAAATATTAGTTCTTACTTTCTTTTTTATTCTATATTTATACTTTTTTATTTTAACTATTTCTCAGAAACTATCAGAATCTTTTCCAAGTTGTAATTTATCAGCATAATCTATAATCTTTTGGTGAAGAACACCCATTTAATTTCGGTAGGAAATATGAGTAGATTCCATTGAATAAGAAATCAAATAATTTATTTCCAAAGCTTTATCCCAGTGCTTAATGATAATTTTTTCCCAATATTCATTCCACTTTTGAAACCAATCAAGATTCCAAGAAAATATTTTCTCGGAAAGTTGCATTGATGAAGAAAGTGGATAAAAGCATTGTTGAATATAGTAGGTATTTTTTCAGAAATGTGGTAATTTTGTTCAGGATATGGCAAATTAATATCAATGTTGAGAGAGCTTATATTAAATAATGAAAACCTGTGTTGTTTCTCTTGGGTAGGATTCAGCTTCCATTCATTATACTGAGGTGAAATATCCAAAAGAACACAACAGAAGTTGTAAATAGACCTGCAAAAATGAGAAGTTGATCGAGGGAGTATCTCATTGAAAGTACACGGTTATTATTAGGTATTTTCCCCTGAAAAAAATAAGAACAATTAGAACTCATCTTATACATTATGAAAAGCAAAATGAATCAAAATATAAAATTTTTGAAAGGATATGGGAACAAAAATACTACTATAAAAATTTTTTTATTTTGAAAAGAATTAATAATGAAGAGTTGAGTGGATGGACAGATGAGCTTTCTCATGAATATCTTTCTCTATAAAATATGGATATCTATGTAGGTTCATAATTTATTCAAAAGGAAATAACTCAGCTTCAATAGAAAATTATTCATGATAAATGAGTAAAAATATAATGCAGAATCATTTTGATTTTCCAAGTTATTTTGATAATATTTTAATTTCAATAAAGACCTTATTTGAGCTTGTTGATTTTATTGACAAACTTATTTTAAAAATTTATAATAACACATTATTAGTAGGTGTGTAGTTTATTGACCAAGATTACTTGGAAACCATACCAATTTTTCAGAGTTTGGAATAAGCAACTGAATGTAAAAATTCTCTTTTTTTGGCTTTAATTTGATGACCTCTTACATTTAAAATTTTTAAAATAATATATTGTGTTGAAAAAGTATATATTTTTCAGACTGTAATTCTATATTGTGAAAAATAAATATTATAAAATTTTTTATATTTATTAGTGATTATTAGTGAAAACCTTTCTGTTACTTGGCAGAATCTTATTAATGCAGGTGATTTTAGAAAAAAAAAAATTCAACACTTAAATAACTTTATTATTATTAATTAAATGGTATTATTTTAAATCAAGTTATATCATTGTTTCTCCTATATTTAAAAATGTGATCAATTTGTATTCTCTTATATTATTATTCTTTGTGCAAAATAAGCTGTTTGATAAACATCTATGCAACATTGTAAAATTTAGCGAGTCTGAAACATTTTTATGATGCAGAGTTTGAATACCTACTTAATGCATGGTTGATATGAATGAAACAAAAATTAAAATAAATCCATTTTAACCAACTTGTTGATAAACTTCTTGAGACGTTAAATTTAGCTTTTTTTAGTAAGGGCTTCACAATAAATAAATAGTTTGTTCAATCGCTACCATCCAGTAACATATTTCTTATATCCAGAAGTCTTAAAATGCCACCATTTTTTTTGTTTGTAAATGTGAAGAGCTTGGATGTTCATCAAGAAAATATCAGAACTCATTGGGAAGCTTTGAAGTTGGTGTAGATTTCAAAACATCTCAGTCATACTCCAAACATGAAGAGGAAAGAAATTGCAAAGCACAGATGGTTGGTACATCTAGTGCCTCACCTAACTTAGTATCCAACATCCAAGATCTTGTAAGACATAATTACTTTGTAAATAAAGAGAAATTATGTTTCAATTAATCTCTATTTTTTTCTTTTTTTAGGGGCAGCCTGTTTTGGATACAATTGTATCTCTACCGCATTCAAATGAATTGAATTTGGAAGAGCTTTATAGACAAAAGATAATGTGGCAAGAAGAAAAACTTTCTCTTATACATCATTTAAGCAAAGAAGGTTGTGCTCAACTTTTGCGTGACAAAATTAACAAACTCAAACTTTTTAAAGATGTAGGTAAAATAGATACTAGTAGAATCATCAGCCTCATTCCCCTTTTTATTGAGACTGTTTTTAATTGATTGAAACTTAATCCATTATTTGTTTCCAAGACATGCTGTGCTATGTGCTTTGCTCTTTATGAGTATAACTCAAAACACCAACCATCAATCTTATCTTGTACTCAACCTTTTTATTAATACTCAAAGCGCTATTTGAAAGATTTAGAATGGAGAGAATCAAATGTCAATCGTGATGAAAGTTTGTATTTGGCTAAGTACAATTAAGAAGAAGCAAACTACCTTCCTTGTAAAAAATTTCATCACAACAGTTTCGTTGACTGGCTTTCAGGAAATCTTCAACTAATTAAATTTGAGATGCTGATTGAGAAAAAAAATAATTTCCTAGAAAATATGGAAAGGGATGGGATGAAAGATGAATATGATGGTTCTTTATGGAAAAATTTTCAAGAGATTTCTATGACTCAAAATAGTGGTGTTAATGGATATACAAAAAAACAAGGTAATTTAATGTTTAATTAATATGTTGAGTGGTTTAGGCCAGGTGGCAATCCTATTGGAGGTCATCAGAGATATGTGGGTAATATCTTGTTGGTGTGTATGAACTTGCCTCCAGAAGATTGACACAAAACCAAAAATATATTTTTGTATGCTATTATTTGTGGTCCAACTGAGCCAACAAGTGAGAAAATTAATCATCTTCTGAAGCCTCTTTTCAATGAACTAAAGAATCTATGGGACAGCATATTTATTGAAAAAACACCTCACTATTCACAAGGCCAAAAAATAAGGGCTGAATTATTCTCTTTGATAGGAGAAATTCCTGCAATACAAAAGATTTCTGGTTTTGCAACTCACTCAGTCAATAATTTCTGCTCTTTCTGTCATATTTCAAATGACATAATTGGTGAGAATCAAGTTGAATAATTCTCCTTACGTACTCATGAGGATCATATGCACTGGGAAGAGAAGTGGAAAAAGTTTTGGTCACATTGGGAGCAGGTATCTATTGTTAGGAGTCATGGGGTTTGATGGTGCAAGCTTAATAACCTTGTATATTGGCTTCATACAGAATATTTCTCAATAGACTTGATGCATTCACGCATGCTTGGAAATATTAAAGATCACAGTGTAAATTTTTATCTAATACAAAATGCTGCAATGGACCTAGAAAAAAAGCTGGCAAAGGAAAAAAATTGGCATGTAAGAAGAGACAATGATGATGCACATTCTGATATATTTCTAAATAAGCAATATCAAAAACATAGAAGCAGCTTAATAAGCAGTGATACTGATAATATTGAACCAGTGGGACAGCATAAAAGACTATGATATACAACTACAATTAGACCATCACAAACATATCTTAGAACGGATAGTGGAGGAGCTGAATCAGAAGGATCAAACAGCAGGAAAAAATAATCAAGTTCTGAACATCACTTTTGAACCTTAGAGTTTGGCTCAGAACATGCTTCTGGAAGTGGAAGTGGAAATTTGACCTATAACTTAAGGAAAACAAGTATTAGCATATCTGAAATTGAAAGATATAATTCATCCCTTGAGACTATTAGAAGTATGAAAGATAAAAAGAAGGACAAAGAGAAAGAAAGAAAAAGAGCTGAAAATCCACAATTGTCAGCCACCAAGCTAGAGGCAGTGTGGAATGTGATTGTGAAAATAAAAAAACCCTCCTGGATTTCACAAGTTCCAAAATAAGTAGGATCTAAAAAGTCAGGTTCCCTAAAAGTGGCAGAGTGGCATGTACTTTATACTGTTTACTTTCCTTTGTCACATATCCCCCTTTGGGTAGAAAAATTAAATCAAGCTGAGACATCAGCAATATCAGAACACAAATCTAGAGAATATTATCTTCTCAAATCACTCACCACTTTAAGTTCAATTACCAAATTTTTGACTTTAAAAAAGTATCCACCAATGAATTTGATGAATTAAAACAACTTCTATTGGAGTATCATAACTTCTTGGAAGACGGTTGGAAAAATATCAGCTTTAAGCCGAATCTGCATTTCACTCAACATTCTCCAGAAATGATTATAAATTTTGGTCTACCTGTAGGTATGGCTACTTGGGCTTCTTAAAGAGTTAATTTTATATTATTGAAAATTCCAAAAAATCATCATCCAGGTATTTATTTTGGTAATTGGGTGCTTAAAAATGCAAATGAGCTCATTTATTTTTATTGAACATAGAAGAAATACCACAGACAATGCTCAAGCACTGGAATAAGAATTCTAGGGTATTGGAGATAGGTGAAGCTGAAAATGATGCTCAGTATGGATCTTATATTAAAAAAACTGAACAGAATACAAAAAAAACATATACATTTAACTGAGGCATAATTTACAAAATGGGTAAGGGCACACTTGAGAAAAGAAACATATAAACAGGCTTTGTTACCATTAGAGAAGGTAGGAGACTGGGTAGTTGAAAATGTAGCAAGCATATTGGTCAATGGAAAGCATTATACAACTCATGACCAGAATCCTAGGAATTCTACCATTGAATTTTATTTTGGAAAAGATAGTCAGTTTGGACATATTGATCAGATTTTTAGTTCAAAGGACAATAATGAAAAATTCTATCTAATTGTAAGTCCATTTAAAGAGCTTATACCAGAAGATGAAAAAAGGATCCATATGAGGGGTTTCCACAAGTGCATTGCCGTTTAGTAAGAGTAAAAAAAGTGACACAAATTGAGATAAATCAATATTAAATTATTGGACATGGGGCCACTTTACAGCACCAAAGGGAAATGTTTGGAATAAAGTACAACATTATCACTGCTTTTGGACTTCAGACACTAGTAAGCAAAAAATTAAACAACATGGAAATTATATTTTTGTAAATATATTTGAAATTATATAGGGTTGGTAAGAATTTGGAGGATTTGGAATGTTTGTAATAGTTATTTGGAACATCTAGATACAAGATTAATAAATAAAAGTTATTAAGATTTTGCCTAAATGTTTAAGCAAACAATAACAAGGGCATTCTTTACAGTTTAGAACCCCTGCTATTAATGAGTGACATTTTATTGTAAATTTATTTTCAACTAAAAGCAATTCAATGTACTATACAAAGTCTACCTATACTTGAAAAATATTATAAATAGTTCAGGACCAGGGCTGAAAAATCTAAAGACCATATTTTACAAGCCAATAAAACCAACTTTTCCGCTAATTTTTTTGCTTGAATATTTTATTTATTAAACTCGCAGTTAAAATTTATAGCTAATCTCTCATTAATATTATCTTGTCTATATTCTGAAAGTTAATAATTTTTGTTTTATTTTCTATTAAGCACAGAATGTTTAATACTTGTCATGCCATGCAGGTGGATACTCCATCAACAAGTTACTTTAGAGGGAAAAATAATCCTTCTCCTCAAAATCCTAGAATCGGTGATTCAGGTCCTGTTCCCCCCAAAAATCCTAGAGAAAATCCAGGGAAAAACTAACGTTCTCCATAATCTTCATCAGATCCCCTAATTTGATCAACTTATTTCTCTTCTAATATCACAAATAAAGATGGTCAATCTGCAACTTGTAATTTTCAGCAGCAAGCAGAAAATTTAGGGAATGATTGGGCTAGTATGTTGTTGAATCAGTCTCTTGGAAATGGTGGGGAGCCCACTTCTACTAACCCAGCAGCCAGTACCAGTGGACATGGTGAGTAGACTTTTCCAACATGCTTTTATGTTTTAAAATAAGCTTACCAATTTTTATTTTAAAAAATTTTCAGTTAATCCCTCTCTTATAATACAAGCTACTGATCAGCGCAGAATACTTGATGCTTAGTCACTTCAAAATTACTGAAACTTGTGAATGGTTAGAAGCATAGTTATGAGGTGTGATGCACCAAGGATCTCAGATTCTATTAACCAAAATATCTATCACTTTTTGAAGTTCCGTCTTGCTGGACCCATTAATGTATCTGAGTTTCCTATTGGCCCAACAAAAAAAGAAGTTACAGACTGGAAGAGTTAGCACTATTACAAAAAATTGACAATTGAAAAAGCATTAAAAAAGGTTCAAAAGGCACCACAGGCAACTTCAGCTGCTGATTGTCAATTAATTTTAACAAATACTGCTGTTTTCTTATGTTCCCAAATTCATCTACCAACTTTTAATTCGATACCTGAGCCCCAAGGACTAAAGGGAGGGGTGCTGCACTGATCTCTGTAAAACATATTTTGGAATGAGAGCTTCAAGAGAAAGGATTTTTTTGACTTGATTTTGATTGGAACTCTCCGAATTTCTCTGAGTCACAATGGAATCAAGTAATGAGGAATGTAGTATCAGACCATTGTACTAAGTGGCTCTCAACATTGAAAAATATTGATTCAGAAAACTAAGGTTTAAACCAATAATTGTCAAGCAATGTGTGTTCAACAAGGGAAAAGAGATTTGAAAGGTTTCCGGTCAAAACAGTGAGTTGATTGAGGCAAGTAGAAAGGAAAAGAGAGCAAGAGCACAGATAAAGCGTTATCAAAAAAAGGTATTTGTTCAAAGTAAAATAACTAAAGAAAGTCTTTTACTAATTTGATTATCTTTTACATTTCAAAAAACAGCTACAACATGGCAAGAAAAAAGTGCATTGATCATCCAGGCTTTGTAGCACTTTTTCATGATACAAGTCTCATGTCTGATTTAAAAGAAGACCCACCCCATCTAGAAGATAAATTTCATATAAGAGTAGTTCCTGGATGGAGAAATCCAAAACTTGATGAAATTTTAGATAAAATGGACAACTTGACTAAAAGGACAGCCAATTCAAATCTTGAAAAGGCTTCAATGAAGAAACTTTATGATCACTCATCCAAAAAGACAGATTCAACAGATGGTATCTTGAATGTGCCAAAACTTTTGCCTAAAAACTTCTATCCACCTGGATATTTTGAAAATTTATCTCATCTTGAGAGGGAATTACTTGAGGTTCAAGAAGATATAGATTTTGACAAAGTTAATAAAGCACTAGATGAAGCAGAAGCACCTTAAATTTTTTACCCCACTGGTAACTATGTATATAGAGTGATAGTAATCTTTTTTTTAAATAATTTTTTTTTTAAATGCCAATTGATGTATAAGATAAGAGAGAGCAAAAAAATTTATGATTATAAAAATATTAAGGATAGAAAATAGATATATATTTTTGTAAAACTTTAAGACATGAAAAACATTTTGATTAAATAAATGTGAAATTTTTTTTATGAAAAATATATATGAACTTGAAATAAATTAAAATAAATCTCTTCTCAGATACTTATGAAAAGATGAAATTAAAACCTAAAAACAAGAATATAATTAGACTCTGAATTTCAATTTAACGTACCTGTTTTTCAATAATAATGATAGCTTTTTTATTGGATAAACATCAGGAATGATTATTATATAAATGCACATGTGAAAAAATTTATGAAAGTGAACACCATCCCTAACAAAAAAAGAAATATCATTAAAGGCACTCAATAATCCATTACCATAGTCAATAAACAAAATATATACAAAAAATTAAAGCTTCCAACCCATGGAAATTTAGGTTCATAAGGATCTTAAGAAAAAATTAATTTTTAAAACTTCACATAATACAACAATAATTGAAAATTTTTAGTCATTGAAAACAAAACAATCATCAGTTTATATTTGTTTTTAATGCCTTAATTAAATAAAAGAGGCTTCAATAACATGTAATTGATAAACATACTTCAGTAGATTTTAATTATTGTTCTGGACCCTCTGGCGATGATCAGTCTTTTATTATTTCAAAGAAAGCCAAAAAAAGCCCACATACTGAAGAGAATTGATTCTATCTAAATTTTTGGGTAAAAGTGTCCAGCATAAGTTTTTCCATACTTTTAATGGAAAATTTTTCAATATGAAGTTGGTAAGGTGCATGTTTATTTAAGAGAAGTGAGGTGTTCCTCATAAAAGTGTCCAGCACAAGTATGGCCAAACTTGTGCCCGAAAATTTTTCCAAAAAAAGTTCTTATGGCATCAAATATCTTCATGTTATAGCCTATTTTTTTAAATTTCCTTGAAAAAATAATTTACTGTCCATGTCCAAAGTGTCCAGAGCAAGTTTAGCCATACTTGTGCTGGACACATTTCAAATATGAAGTTGGCAAGGTGCATGTTTATTTAAGAGAAGTGAGGTGTTACTCATAAAAGTGTCCAGCACAAGTACAGCAGAACTTGTGCTGGACACTTTTATCTAAAACAAATTTTATGCCATCAATTATCTTCATTATATGGGCTATATTTTTTAGTTTTCTTTGTAATTTTTAGTCACTGGTATTATTCAAAGTGTCCAGAATAAGTTTGGCCAAACTTCTTCTGGACAAATTTCCAATATGAGCTGGGTATGGTGCATGTTTATTTAAGAGAAATTAGGTGTTCCTCATAAAAGTGTCGAGATGAAGTATGGCCAAACATGGGCTGGACACTTTTTCCTAAAAACAATTTGATGCCATCAATTATTTTTATTATATGGGCTATTTTTTTGGTTTTCTTTGCAATTTTTATTCACTGTTCTTGGTCAAAGTGTCAAGAACAAGTTTGGCTGTACTTTTTCTGGACACATTTTCAATATGAAGTTGGTAAGGTGCATGTTTATTTAAGAGAAGTGAGGTGTTCCTAATAAAAGTGTCCAGTACATGTTTGTGTGGGGATAGAGTGTTGGATTGTGTGCTTGATTATTCTAGAAATCTTGCAGTGCTCATCAAGGAGCTGTTTCCTCAGATTCTTTTCAAATTCATTCAATGGACCATGAAGATCAAAGGCCTTAAGCATGTTTGAACAAATCATGCTTAGGTGTTGTTTCATGTCAGAGTAATCCAGTGTTAAGGTAGTTTCTAGAGGTTGGCCAATCCCAATTTCAGTTTCAGGAGGCGGGGTTCCAACTTAACAGAAGAATTTTATCATTAATTCTTCTCTGTTGAAGAAATTGGATGATTAATTTGGTACTTACAGATTGAGCACTCATCAAATTTGTAAGCGGCCTGAATCTGGACTGTGGAAGAATGTTGCATGGATGTTATAGGAGGATCAACCAGATGGAGGTATTGATTCTCATGATCATCCTATAAATGATGTTTAGAAGATGAAATAGAAGGAGGACGTTCCTGTGGCCTGGTTGGAGCAGCAGGGCTTCTGTTGTTATTGTTGATATTTTTGCTTGGCCCAGTTGGGTTGGACACTGGTGCTGGAGTACCAGGGTTGTTGTAGGATGGACCATGAGAAGGTGACC
Source organism: Hemileia vastatrix (assembly GCA_030280995.1). NCBI lineage: Eukaryota > Fungi > Basidiomycota > Pucciniomycetes > Pucciniales > Zaghouaniaceae > Hemileia > Hemileia vastatrix. The sequence continues at coordinate 16,149,564 of JASXTE010000008.1, read as the reverse complement.
TAGAAGCTGATTGGGATCTTCTGATGAAGATATGGAAGAAATGGAACTGTCAGAGGAGTAATTGGCTGGCAGTGTAGAAGTGTAGTTAACTATTCTTGTTTGAGAAGGACATTTTTGTTTGGGAGAAGTGTTGGGTACTCTGGTGTCTTCTTGAGGTCCTCTGGAATGTCTTCTAGAGTTTTTGGAATTTTTGGCATTTTTTTTATGAAGAAGTTATTGTGCGCATGGCTCTGGGAGTACTAGGAGGTTTTTTTGTGGAGTTTATGGTTTTTGCTGGTGGATATTGAATGTTTTCTGGCAGAATTTGGAGATTTTGAGCCTGATTTCCCTTCCTGGAGAGGCAGGCGGGCCTTCAAACATTGAGTGGCCCACCTAGACGTGGTCTAGCACTCTGGGAGCTTATTTTGAAGCTTTTTTAGCTGAATTCACTGATGTAAATGCTTTTTCTTGAGATGATAAGGTAGGTCTTTTGGACAGTGTTCTGGGGACAGAATGGTGTGATCTTCTGGATGGAGCTGAAGATAGAGAAGAGAAAGCAGGACCTAGTTCTGGGGATCTTTTAGGAGATCTAGAGATGTATTTGTGTGAAGGTGAAGGTGGTGGTGTAGGATAATTAAGGTCTCTGTCACAAGTTTTCTCTTTGGAGTTGCAAGAATCACAGGCCCTGTTGTAGAGTTTGGCTTCAGGAGTTGGAAGAGTGAAAGTTCAGGGTCTGCACATGTGGATACACTGTTTGCAAGCATAGTCCTTGGGAGCAGTGAAACAAGGAAGGTCTGATGGGTCAAAATCTGGGGATCCAGCCATTATCTGTAATGGGAAAACAATGGAGAGAAAAGAGATAAAAGAAAATTTTTTATCAGTGATGTGTAGATGACAAAGAGAAAGTGAAATTTCAGTAGGGCAGTTGCGGAGTATTGTGGATGTATTTGGCTCTGTCTTTTTATGCAAAGTGTGGAAAGTCTTTCAAGACTTTAAACTGAAGAAAGGCATAGTTCCGCAAAACTATAACTGATGATGGTTTGATGGTTGAGTCCTTCAGGACTTTAGACTAATAATGTGATGTTGGTGAGATTCTGGCAGAGGGCATCTAAAGGGGGGTCTCTGAATATAGTTAAGGCAAGTGTTGGGGTAACTTATGAGCTGGCTTCTCTGTAGAACAGTTACCCCAGAATGTTAGCTTATTTTCTTTGGTCTTTAATGGTTTGATCTCTGGTTCTGTCTTTATGATTTAGGTTTTAAGTCCCACAAGACTATAAGCTGAGGGTTTTTGAGTCCCCCAAGACTATAGAATGAGGGCTATTAGTCCCCCAAGACTTCAAACTGAGGATGTGTCCCCCAAGACTTAAAACTGAGGTATTTTTTTATGTTGGCTACATTCAGGAATTCTGGACTGTGGTCAAATTTTTTATTTCTAAGTCAAGTATTTCAGTCAAGAATCATATTACATAAGAGAATCAAGAGATGAAGCAAAGTGTTGAGCATTAGTCTTGAACTGGTGGATGAGATGTCTTCTTTTCTCAATTTCCTGTGGATCTTTGGCAGGAGTGGATTGGAAGTAGTTTAGAATGAGATGTTTTTGTTGAGAAGAGTGTTTTTAGAATTTGTCCTTGATGGTGGGAAATTGATTGGGTGGTGGTGTTTCAATGGTACCCACATTGTCATCATCACTGTCTGGATGGGAATGAACTGGAAATTCATTAGCTTAATTTTCAGTATGGAGAAGAATTTGTTTTACCATCAGAAGGACCAGGTATTGTAGAGCTAGTGGTTTTAGTGGTGTTGGGACTTTTTTTGGATGGGTGTTACTTGTTGATTAATCTAGGTATCAAGATGGAAGGCCTAGATCTTTTGGTTTTGCTGAAAGATGGATCAGGTTGAGGGGGAGGTGAATCTGTTGCAAATGATAAGGGACAAGGTCTTGAGCAGGATTTCTTTCTGGAATAGAAGGCATCACAAGCAGTTCTGTATGGATGAGTTGGTGGTGATATGGTGCAGATGAGTTTATGGTCAATACAGTATTTACAGGGACTTATTTCAGAGATTGTTTTTGAAAAATGTGTGAACATGGTGGTTTTTGTGAAGGAGAATGTGGAAATTCTCGATTGGAGGGAGGATCTGGTCTTCCAACAATGGAAAACGCCTTTTTTGGTCTGTTTGGCACTGTTTTGGTATGTCTTAAATGACATTGGTTGAATAATTGGGTTTTTTTCTAGTTTTATTCAGTAAATATAGGGACTATGGGTATGTGCGTACTACCATTGGTTATCCCCGGTTCTGCTCTATATTTTATTTCCTGGTGAAATTTTTTATATTTTAAGTTTTAAGGGGTCATTTGCTCATTTTTCATTTTTAAAAGATAGCTGTTTAATTTTGTTTTTCATGTTTTACAGGCTAACCTAAAGTCTTAAGGTTAATTTCTTAGTACCATTAAGAAGAGCTAATTTGGATATATATAATATGTCACAATGTTGTCATAGCTTAATTTTGTGCTTTAAGGGTTTTGGTAGTCATGGTGGATTTTTCTAAGTATTTTGGGCTTTATTGGGGGTTTTTGGTGGTTTTCCGGCTTTAGGGAGGTCTGGCCACTTCTAGGGGGGCCGCCTGCCTTGTTTATAGAAGGCTGGGGAGGGCTTCTAGAGGTTTTCGATTCAATTTGGGTGCCAAAAGGGCCAAATTTGTTGCTTTTCATGGATTTTTTAGATGGTGGTTTGTGTGTACATACTGAGTAAGACAGTTTGGGGAAACTTTAATTATCATACAACCATCCAGAGGTGATATCATTGTTTCTTACTCATTTTTCACTGTTTTTTGGCCACAATTGGCTGTGTTTGTTGCAAGGTTAGTTCTTCATTTAAATCATCTTTGGCAACTGGTTTCTCTGGTGTAGCTTTGCAACCTGCATTGATTATTATTGCTGTTTTCTGTGCAACAAGTGCAAAGTGTTTTGTTTTTCTGGTGTGGATCTTTCTGCATTTCAGGTTTCTTTTTCTTTGGTTCTCAGTGCTCTGCTGTTGGCTATTGTCTTGACTTGGTAAGCAGTCAAGAAGTGTGTTGGAATTGTTATAGTAATAGTCTCTAATTTTCTGTAGCAAATAATCTTCACCTGGTATTTCTCAAAGGGACAGGGGTTTTTCTCTCCAGTTTTACTCCAACTCCCTTGGTTAAGGCCTATAGCTAGTACTATAGGATTGTCTACATTGTTTGTCATTTTTAAAGCCCCCAATTTTTATGTCTAGTTACTTCCCTTTCACTATAAACCCCATTATTATCATCAGACTATTTTCCCATATGCTTGCTAGCTGGATCCCATTGTAAAAGAACCCCTATCAAAAACCTGCTTGTGGTAATATATAAACCCTCTTTTTTTGTGCCACATTTCTCAATTCATTTATTTCTCTAAATTTTACTACTATTATCTTTTGTTTATCACATTTATCTGTGTTAGTAAAGCTAGAAATTCCCAATTGTAATATATACATTTTATCTCTGTATTACCTTGGTATAAGAATTTTTTATTTTATTCAGGTAATAAGTCATTAAATTGCCTTGTGATAAACAGCCACCTCTTTATGTATGATCTATTACTTTATCTCTTGTATCTTCTTACACTAACTTCTCATTTACATTAATATATTTGATATATTGGTACCAAGTATTTATTTGAAAAAATCTCATCAGCATCTCAATTCAAATCCTTCAAACTCATGAAACAATCACCTCTAGGCATGTCTCCTAACCTTCCTTCTCTTGCCAAAAAAAGGACCAAAATTACTGGATCTCAATATTACAAGATACTTGAATTTTCTTAAGGAAAAACTGAAGAGCTTCTGTCAAATCATAGCCAGAATCCTTTGCCATCTTATATTTTAAATACATATGACAATGTGCATGAATAAATTGATGACCTAGAAAAATGTAAGCAACTTTTTTATATTAACTTTTTTAAATTCAGTAGGATAGATTATTGACCCTTTTTCTTTAAAAATTATTCCAATTCAGCTTATGAAAAAGGTATAATTTCTTCCAATGATGTAATGATCATCAAAGATGATGATGATAATGAAAGAGCTGACCCTGAAGGCCACGCATCAACATCTCAAAAGGGATATAAGGCTATTCCTCAACGTTCAGAAAGAATAAGACTTTCTAGTGGCTCTAGTTTTTTCAGTGCTACTAAAACTCCTCCTGCCAATGATTCTTCTTATGCAACATCTCAAAAATCTAAAAAAACTAGCCAAAATGTGTCAAAAAGGTATGTAATTTCTTTCATGAGTAATATAGAAAACCATTTTATATTAGTCATTAAAGCTATCTCAAAATTGTTTACTTTTTTATTTAATATTTCTTATCTTTTTCTTATCTATTAATCCAGCTTCAAAAACCATGATCAATTTGAAGGTTCAAATTATAGCAAATCTCTCTCTAATAAAGAAGAAGTTGAAGAAGAAGATGATGATGATGAATTTTCAAAATATGAAGCTTCTTTAACTCAGAAAGATGATGAAGCTACTTCTGCTTATGAGGCTGAGAAAACACCAAATGAAGAAATTGATCCACCTAGCCAGCCACACAAAAATACTTTAAGTTCAAAGAGACAGCTTCTAGTTGCCATATCATCATAATCTAAAATTTAAATTCCACAAATCCTATGTCTCTATCATCATAAATAAAAACTGTTAATCACTTCCTTCCTTATACTCTGACAATGATTGGCAACTCATAATTACAGAAGCAAATAGCTGATATTCCTAGATTTTTTGAAGGTAGAATCAATAGTCAAAAGTTACTTAGGGCATGGCCAGAAATTGATCACCTATTCAAAATCTGTTTGTCTATTTCTCTCAAAAAGCCACAAAGAATTTTTCACCAATTCAATTTTCTATGGAAGAAATCTGCTCATGACAAAATTCTTATAAAAATTAATGAACTCTTTATGTATCACTTACTTGAAGTTTTTTTATTCATTTTATGATAGTTAATTGTTTTGTTGATTTTTTAGATTCAGATTTTCTCAATTTTGACACTTTGCAGATCTGGGTGGTAAATAATTTGAGCTTTGAAAATTTGGAAAAAAATTTTAATAGTGAAAAACCAAACTCAAATAATCTTTTACAATTTAAAAAGACTGATCACCCTGAATCATTGATGATATGCATGATATCAATACTAGTTAGCCCAAGTTCTCATCAGCACTCTTTGTGGGCATCCCATGTTGCATCATCTCATTATCTCGCTTCTCAAAAGTTTACCCTTCCTGCTGAAGAATCCAACTTCAATTTAGATTGTCCTATTGATTTGGCCATACATATTCTAGCCCACCTTACACATCTGAAGAGAAAAGTTCCTAATATGTTTGACAGCTCAACATCACAGTTAATTGCTGCAAATTTTACAATTACTCATCTGTTCCAATTTAGAAATATAAAAATCAATGTCATGATTTCAATAATTATTTTCAAATCTAGAGAGGCTGCTGAAAATATATCTCATGCTCAAAGAAAGAAAAAACAATGTCCAAAGAATAAAAATAAATTGACAGATATGATATAAACTCAGGGTAAGCTCCAGAGCTTTTATTAGTAATTGTATTGCTAATAAATCTTGTCTACTAATTACCATATAGGTTTTATCTTTTGTAGACGTAAAATATTGTTATTCATATCATGATGAGTGCTCCCCAGGACAATGTAAGTGAAAAGCCTTCCTATAATACCAGGTCTAAAGCTGATAAAAACATTGCTCCAGGACATAACCATGGAGGGTCAATCATACCCCCAGCCAGAGCAAATGAGTATAGAGGAAAAAGACACCCTCTTAAAAAAGATTACAATAAAAAAGAATTCTCCTCCTCTGAAGGATCAACTTTCCAATCTTGAAAAACAGGTTCTGAAGTTGGAGGAATTAAAGTCTCTCATGCTGAAGGAGGTAGAGCAATTGCAGAAAAATTCAACAGATGAACCAAACCTTGGCAGAGCTAAAGGGAGGCCAGCCAAGTCAGCAACCCCATACCCCAGGAGGGTCAAATCATTCCTAGGGGAATATCCTGGTAGAAAAATGGAAGTGGGATTGGTTCCATCAACAATGGTCCAGTCACAGCTGCAACAGGGATCCTCCTCCTCATCAGACTTCCTCAGCTCACCCCTACAAAGGAAAGCAAAAGCACCAAAAATCAGGGCTTGCACAAATCCTGTGGTAAGTAGATTACCCTCTCAGATTGAACACAATACTGGTAATTACAATATAGGTAATATTATTGATGGCAAATCTGTACAGAGAATTGAGGAGGACTTATGAAAATTAGGTTTCGATGTAGATACACCTGACTTGTCTTTTGTCAATAACAACAGTACTATTCATAAGAATAATACAGTTAATCCTCATTTGCCACCACTTACTAGTGAGATGAGAAGTTCACAAGATAGTGAGAGAATTGAGAAAGAAGAAATGGAGTATTTAAACAATAATCCAACTTTCCATAGAATTATTTCAGCATTGTGGAATAGAATGACTGATTGTGAGGAACAGACAGTTAAGCTCAAAAGTGATACAATATCATCCTTAACATTGAAAATTTCTCAACTGCCAACACAAAATAATGAATTAGAGAATGAAAATCTGTCTCTAACTCTTAAGTATGATTAATTGAGTAATAAATATAGTGAACTTTCAAACAAATTCTGTGAGTTAAAAATTTGTATGAAGCACAAATATTGAAAATTGAATCAAGAACTAATTTATCTTTTGCCCAGACAAATCAAAGTGTTTCTGAGCTGCTACAAAGATTGACTAAAATTGAGATTGAAACTGCCAATATAAAAATGAACCAGGATAATCATAAGTATACTCAGTTTAATAATAATCCTTTCATTGGCAAGAGTGAATCTCATTCTTTCCCTATACCGCCACAACTAAAGCCATCTGGTGGTATTGTCAAATCTGAAAATGTTGGTCACAAATCTGTACAGGAGGAAATACAAGACCATTTATCAAGAGTAAATGAGTTGTTGAATTTACCTAAGATTAGTGAAATATAATCCAATAAGAAGAACTTGCCTAAGATAGATCAGTACCCAACTTATTATGGGGAAGCCAGATCTGATTGGCAAAATTTTATTCAAAGAATTGACAACTTGAAATTCTCATATAAGTTACCATATGAAGAAATAAAATCAAAATTGTCTCTTTATTTTAAGATTTTGATTTATTATGGTTTGAAGCTGTTTTGAATGAGGGTAAATACTACTCTTGGGCTTAATGGAAACAACTAATTGAAAAACAATTTGGGGCTCTAAATTCAGACTCACTCAGAAAAGATTATATGAGAAAACTAGGTTTAATCCGGTGAATGGTGACAAACCTATGGTATTTTTTGTCAGTTTATCTAGTATATAAGTATGATTTAATAGTATTTATTAATGGTCCTACAACTTATTAATAAATGATTTAGTGATTAAACCTCAGGGGAAGACTAATAAAATAGTTATTCTCAAATAAAACTCACAATACTTGGATTTAAATGCGTGCTAGTGGTGGAAAATAGATGAAAATAATATAGTTATAGCTTATATAAAGATAATGTCAATTTATAATGGCTTTATAATATATCTTTGAATAATAATAATTGTTTTATAGTGTTCATTTGAGTTGTAGTAAGTAAGTGATGTCTAATAACCGCCAAAATCCTCCCTTACTTATACCAAAATCCACTGGAGTGCACAGACCTTCAATCCAGATGATGTCACTGCTATCCCCGGAAATTACAGCACTGTGAGGGCCCATCACCTCCCCATGGCGTCCACTTCAAGCAGATTCAACACCCAGACCTCCATTAAGGACCCTCTATCACAATTAATGATAACACAGACCCATACCATAAATAGAAAATCCAGATAAAAGCGGATACCATAAAGAAACAGGTAAAATAACTCATTCAAAGAGAATATAATGAAACCCAAAGCATATAAAGAAACAAATGAAATTTCCAAGCCCCCAATAACATCCCCAAGCATCCATATTAACCCATAAATCTGTGAATATTCATCCAAGGAAGCAGATTAAGTTTTCCAGACTGAGTGTATGCACCTGAAATAGATGTTTATGCTTCTGTAGGCGTTGTGAGCCAACTGGATACGTTCATATGACCTAAAATAAGCAGAAAAACAAAAGTTATAGGCTATTAAGAGGCTAAAACCCACTTATATACCTAAATATACATAATATAATGCATATTTCACTGAATATGAGATTTATGTATACATATAAGCTTATGTATGTCAATAATTACTTAATATAACTTCAGATAAGTATATTATGACTCCATTAAAGCCTTAATAGTTATTATTAGGCTATGGATAAGCTATTTAAACTACTATAATTTATATAATAGAGGATCAATTATATATATATGTAATATAATCATATATATTATTGTTTTAACCTTATTTTTAAGATATAAGCTTAATGTATTTAAGTTTATCTTATTTTAGGTATAAAAAATACTCAGTCCAAGGTGTTTCTAGGCTAACACTCCCTCACCCAAAATAAATACAATAAAAAAATTGTTAAGACATTTTAATTAAAAGTAAGGAGTGAATAGAAATTTTTTTAAATTTTCTATAATACATATACTGAATAAACAGTATTATTTTGGTTTAAATTTTTTCAAGAGATTTTTAAGATCTGATATTTCATTTTCTGGAATCCACTGGTCATATTCACTTTATTTATTTTTGAATCTTAATAGATACTCAACTCCCTTTCCTTTAGTAAGGTGTCTCTTTTTAAGTATCTTTTCAATTTCTGCCTTTTCAACTCTTTCATCAGGTTGCTGTATATGCTTTCTGACCTTCTTGGAAATAGAGAAGTATCATTAGAATGGTATGGTTTTATAAGAGAAATAGGAAATACTGGATGTTTTCTATCATATGGTGCACATAGAATAAACCCAACAGCATTATTACCAACCATCTTTTTAACTACAAATGGTCAATTGAATGGACCCTTCAATTTATCATTACTATTTAAATTAAAATATAGTGTTGAAATAAGGACTTCATCATCCTCTTTGAACATTTGCGCTTTATGGGCTTTATCCTATCGTTTCTTCTCATACTCAAACACCTTATTTAAACATTCTTGAGCATGTTTTCTGCATAATTCTTGCATCTGAAGAAAAGATTCAGTACCTGGATGGATATCCAATCTAGGTAATTAACTAAGAGTTTTAGCAGGGGTATTAGGTACATAACCCAACCATAACTCAAATGGCTTTTTGCCAGTGACAGAATGTACTGTACTATTGTATGCAAATTCTAAACCTGGGATAAGGGTTACCCAATCATGCGTGAAATCTTCCTTGTCTTTAAAGTTAAGACCAAAAGCGCAATATCTTCTTATTATATCTTCTAAAGTTTGTATCATTCATTCTGCTAGCCCATCAGTTTGTGGATGGTGTGCTGTAGAAAGTTGAAATCGACACCCTGAAACATCCATAAGTGATGTCCAGAACTCAGAAGTAAATTTTGGATCTCTGTCAGAAACTATTTCTTTGGGGAAACCTGCTAAATTTAACATTTGTGTCCACCATAAGAAAGCTAATACCTTTGCAGAAACCTCTTTGTGGGTAGGAATAAATTTACACATCTTTGTAAATCTATCTAAAATTACCCAGCAGGAGTTATGACTCTTATCCCCTGCTATTGGCAAACCTGTTACAAAGTGCATGCTTTTTAAATCCCATGGAGCTTTTGGTTGCTCAATTTGTAGTAATAAACCAGCTCTTTTGCCCGTTAATCTTTTAGATTTTTGACAAGAATCACATGTCTCAACATATTTTTGAACATCCTCAGACATGTTAACTCACCAAGCTGTATTTTTTACTTTTTTTAATGTTTTATGGTAGTCAAAATGACATGCTAATATACCATCATGACATATACTTAACATTAACTCCTTCATTGAAGGGGAAATTACAATTACATTACTTAATTTTTTCCTGTAATGTATAAAACCATCCTCAATGGAAAATTTTCCTTTTTCTAATGCCTCTTTATACTGATTTGGTATTGTTTTTATTAAAACATTCATTGAAGCATTTGACAGATCATTTAATATTGTAGTGAGTTTACTCAAGTCAGGATCTGAAGCATACATATCAATAATTGATTGCATGAATTCATCCTCAAGATCTACAATATAAATGCCATAAATGTTAATAATCTCTGTTTCAGGAACATAAGCAGGATTATCATCATTATTAGGCAGAGGTACTATAGATAACAAATCTACATTAGAGTGTAAGGTTCCGGCTCTATGTGTAAAAGTCATCCGTCCTATGTATTCTTGTACAGCTAATTGCCAACTAAAAATATGTCTATTAGGAGTTTTCATGTTTAAGAGTGACTTAACTGCACTACAGTCACTTATTAACTCAAATTTTTGGTCTTCAAGGTAATAGATAACTTCTCAAGAGCCCATACTACTGCAAAAAATTCAAACTGAGTAGCACCATATTTAAATTCTCTAATTCTTAGAGTACGTGAAATATAGCAAATTTCTACTTCTGAAATTTTTCCTTCAATAAGTTATTTTTGATGCAAAGCAGCACCCAGACCAATAAAGCTTGCATCTGTATAAAATACAAAAGGCAATTGGAAATTTGGTAATACCAAGATAGGAGCTGTCATCAAACATTCTTTCAACTTATCAAAAGCCTGTTGTCTTTCATTATTCCAAATGAAAGCTTCTGATTTCTTTATCAGTGTGGTCAATGGATCAGAAATTTATTGGTAGTTTTTTATATATTGTCTATAATAACCACACATACTAAGAGAAGATTGTACATCCTTTACATTTTGAGGAATGCCAATATTCTTGATTGAAGCCACGTTATTTTGTTCTACACATATTTGTAAGCCAAATACAATATGACCAAGCACTTTTAAAGATTCAAACCCAAATTTACATTTTTTCAATGCAAGGGTCATTTTTATTTCATTCATTTTTTGAAATACCTTCTTTAAATGGATTAAGTGTTCATAATAAGTCTTAGAGAACACTATGATGTCATCAATGTATACCATTAACCATCCCTCAATCATTTCATAATGGAAAGTTATATCGATTAACTTCTGAAATACTGATGTAGCATTTTTTGGTCCAATTGGCATCCTGATATATTTATAAATTCCCATGTGTGTTGTTATCAACAAAAATTTATGTGAATTCTTTTCATCATGAATTTGATGTTACCCTTTATTTCCATCTAAGCAACTTAAATACTTAGCACCTTTAAGGGTTGCATGTTTAGAAGAAATCCTTGGAAAGGGATAAATATCATCTACTGTAAATGTATTTAATGCTCTACAATCACCTCACAGTCTTGCTTTATCTTGTTCATAAGAAACTCGCACTGGTGATATTACACAATATTTTTGTGTAGTTTCAACCTTCTCAAGAATGTTCATTTTTAATAACATTTTAATATTATTCTCTATGTCTTTCCTCTTCATTGGTGAAGTAGGGTATGGTTTCTTTTTAAGACTACCAGGAATATTATCCACATCACAGGTTAAACTAATCTTCATTTCATGATCTTTTACAAGGCCAAGTTCATTTTTAATATGTGCAAAAGCCATTGAAAATGCTTTAATTAAGTCCAAATTATTATTTTTCACACCTTTACTTATCTGAGTGCCAAATGATGCTTTTGAAATTTCTGTTTCCAGAAGTTCCATCTCATTGGATTCTCTTCCTTTGCACGGAATATTTGTTACTGACTCATTGTGTAAGACTGTGTTAAAAGAATTTATTTTAATTTTCCTTTTAAAATTCATGCTAATTGTAAAATTTTTATTAGCAGGGTCAAATTTCACACCAAACTTAGTCAGAATATCATTTCCAATGATAAAACAGTCACTAAAGTTAGTATTATCCATTACTACAAAGTCACAAGTTACTCTTACATAACCATGTTGATGTTTAAAGAAAGCAGCAGCTTTGTATCTACCAATGGGATGTAGTACTGATCCAAAACCTCTCCATTTTTTACTTTGAAGGGGTTCAAGCTTAGACCTATATTCACTATCAATTTTCTGCAATGTATTAGTAGAAACAACAGAACCAGAAGCTCCTGTGTCCAATACTATATTAACATTTTCACCAGAAATGATAGCTGGAACCAAGATAGGTGTCATTCTAAAGTTATCAGCTTGTATATCTTTAATGATTTCAGCATCCTCAAAATTCATTAAAGATTCATTTGATTCCATATTTAATATTGGATTTTCAAAGATGGACAAATAATCTTCCAACATACAGACTTCATTTTCATCACTATATGAGATATTACTGTCATAATCACTTGAATCTTTACTTTTCTCTGTTTCAATTTCAGATTCATGTTGATTTTCAACAATATTTATATTCTTCTCACATTTTTGACCTTATCCCAAGTTTTGTTACTCTTATAACAAGTATTTGTCTCATACTTTTTTGGTACTACAGGTGCAGTAGGTTTTTTCTGCTTCTCCTGAAGTGTTTTTGAATTCTGATTTTTCACAGCTTAAATATTTTGTTTATAAGTGGAATACCTTGCTTCTTACTTATGGTTTAGTAATATTTCATTGCAAAAATGAATAAAGTCAGAATATTCAGTAACATTAATTGTTCTAGCTACAACAATGTCTCTGACAGATATAGGTAGTTTATATATTATCTTATCTTTCCATAAGTTAAAATTTATGTAAGGCTCAATGGCTTTTAATATTTTATTTAAATTCATTCAAATACCATAGGTTTGTCACCATTCAATGGATTATACCTAGTTTTCTCATAAAGTCTCTGCTGTGTGAGTCTGAATTTATAACCCCCAAATTATTTTTCAATTAGTTGTTTCCATTCAGCCCAAGAGTAATCGTTACCTTCATTCAAAACAGCTTCAAACCATAATAAAGCAACATCCTTAAATAAAGAGATCAATTTTGATGTTATTTCTTCATCTGGTAACTTATATGAGAATTTCAAATTTTCAATTCTTTGGATAAAATGTTGCCAATCAGAGCTGGCTTCCCCATCATAATTTGGGTACTGATCTATTCTAGGCCAGTTCTTTTGATTGGATTTTATTTAACTAGTCTTAGGTAAATTCAAAAACTCATTTACTCTTGATAAATTGTCTTGTATTTCCTCTTGTACGGATTTGTGACTTACATTTTCAGATTTGACACTACCACCAGATGGATTTAGTTGTGGTGGTATAGGGAAGGAATGAGATTCACTTTTGCCAATGAAAGGATTATTATTATACTGAGTATACTTATGATTATCCTGGTTCATTAATAGATTGTCAGTTTCAATCTAAACTTTAGTCAATCTTTGTAGCAGCTCAGAGACACTTTGGTTTGTCTGGGCAAAAGATAACTTGGTTCTTGATTCAGTTTTCAATAAATGTGTTTCATACAATTTTTCATACTCACAGAATTTGTTTGAAAATCATTATATTTATTACTCAATGAATCATATTTAAGAGTTAGAGACAAATGTTCATTCTCTAATTCTTTATTACATGTTGCCAGTTGAGAAATATTTAATGTTAAGGATGAAATTGTATCACTTGTGAGCTTAACTGTCTGTTACTCACAATCAGTCATTCTATTCCACAATTCTGAAACAATTCTATGGACAGTTGGATTATTATCAAAATACTACAAGTCTTCCTTATCAATTCTCTCACTCTCTTGTGAACTTTTCATCTCATTAGTAAGTGGTCAAAACTGAGGATTAACTGTATTATAAATACTACTGTTGTTATTGACAAAAGACAAGTCAGGTGTATCTACATTAAAATCTAATTTTCTTAAGTTTTCCTCTATTTTCTGCACAGATTTGACATCAATAATTTTACCTACATTGTAATTATCAGTATTGTGTTCAATCTGAGAGGGGAATGTACTTACCACAGGATTAGTGTGAGCCCTGATTTTTGGTGCCTTTGTTTTCCCTTGCAGGGGTGAACTGAGGAAGTCTGATGAGGAGGAGGATCCTTGTTACAGTTGTGACTGGACCATTGTTGATAGAACCAATCCCACTTCAATTTTTCTACCAGTATTCTCTCCTGGGAGTGATGTGACCCTCCTGGGGTAGGTATTTTCTGACTTGGCTGGCCTCCCTTTAGCTCTGCCAATGATTGGTTCATCTGCTGAAATCCTACCTTGAAATTGTTCTATAATCGCTCTACCTCCTTGAGCATGAGGGACTTTGTTTCCTCCAACTTCAATACCTATTTTTCCAGATGGGATAGTTGATCCTGCAGAGGAGAATATGTCTTTTTTATGGTAATTATTTTTAAGAGGGTGTCTTTTTCCTCTATGCTCATTTGTTCTGCCTGGGGGTATGACTGACCCTCCATGGTTATGTCCTGGAGCAATGTTTTTGTTAGCTTTAGACCTGGTATTATAAGCAGGCTTTTCACTTACATTGTCCTGGGGAGCACTCATATTGATAAAAATAAAAATATATCATTTCTACAGAAAGGAAAATCTATTGGAAGTAGTAGATTAAAAGTATTAGCAATGTTATTACTAATAAAAAGCACTGGAGCTTACCCTGAATTTAAATCTTTATTTATTTAAATAAAATGTAATAAAAATTCAAAAAAATCTGTTAAAATTAAAATAATAAGTTTAACTAGACCTTTATAAGGTTGAATAAATAGCTTACCAAGCTTTAACCAAATACCAATTTAATTGGGTGTTATATTGGTGACCAAATATCAAGTGAAATTGGGTTTATATTGGGTACAGTTACTACTGTAAATACCTAATTTTTATTATAAAAAATAAGTAAAATTATTATAAGGGTTCTTTTCCACAATATTTGAGTTATGATGACCCACTACTACTCAGAAGACCCAAATATTTGGTTTTTTTTCAGCTATACTAAAGTAAAAATCACGTCCCAAGGTATATACTAAATAATAATTAAAAATTAAGGAAAGACCCCCAATTGTCAGTGTATCTAGTATATAAGTATGATTTAATAGTTTTTTTTAATGTTCCTACCACCTATTTATAAATTATTTAGTTATTAAACGTCAGCGGAAGACTAATAAAATATTTATTCTCAAATAAAACTCACAATACTTGGATTTAAATGCGTGCTAGTGGTGGAAATAGATGAATATAATATAGTTATAGCTAATATAAAGATAATATCAATTTATAATGGCTTTATAATATATCTTTGGATAATAATTGTTGTTTTATAGTGTTTATTTTAATTTTAGTAAGTAAGTGATGTCTAATAACTGCCAAATTCCTCCCTTACTTATACCAAAATCCACTGGAGTGCACAGACCTTCAATCCAGATGATGTCACTTCTATCCCCGGAAATTACAGCACTGTGAGGGCCGATAACGTCTCCATGGCTTCCACTTCAAGCAGATTCAACACCCAGACCTCCAGTAAGGACCCTCAATCACAATTAATGATAACAAAGACCCATACCATAAACAGAAAATTCAGATAAAAGCGGATACCATAAAGACACAGGTAAAATAACTCATCCAAAGAGAATATATTGAAACCCAAAGCATATAAAGGAAACAAATGAAATTTCCAAGCCCCCAATAACATCCCCAAGAATCCATATTAATCCATAAATGACCTCCCAACCCATAAATCTGTGAATATTCATCCAAGGAAGCAGATTAAGTTGTCCAGACTGAGTGTATGCGCCTAAAATAGATGTTTATGCTTCTGTAGGCGTTGTGAGCCAACTGGATACGTCCACATGACCCAAAATGAGCAGAAAAATAAAGGTTATATGATATTAAGAGGCTAAAACCCACTTATATACCTAAATATACATAATATACTGTATATTTCACTGAATATGATATTTATGTATACATATAAGCTTATGTATGTCAATAATGACTTAATATAACTTAAGATAAGTATATTATGACTCCATTAACACCTTAATAAGTATTATTAGGTTATGGATAAGCTGTTTAAACTACTATAATTTATATAATTGGGGAACAATTATATATATATGTAATATAATCATATATATTATTGTTTTAACCTTATTTTTAAGATATAAGCTTAATGTACTTAAGGTTATCTTACTTTAAGTAAAAGAAATACTCAGTCCTATGGATATATAGGCTGACATTTTTAATGAATTTAAATTAATTATTAAAAGCCATTGAGCCAAACATGGATTTTAACTTATGGAAAGATAAGATAATATATATATTACCTATATCTGTCAGAGACATTCTTGTAGCTAGAACAATTAATGTTACTAAATATTCTGACTTTCTTAATATTTGTTATGAAATATTGTTAAACAATAAGTATGAAGCAATTTATTCCACTTATAAACAAAATATTGAACCTGTTAAAAATCAGAATTCAAAAACACTTCAGGAGAAGCAGAAAAAGCCTACTGCACCTATAGTACCAAAAAAGAATGAAACTAATACTTTTTATAAGTGTAAAAAACCTTGGGTTAAAGGTCACAAATGTGAGAAAAACATATATATTGTTGAAAATCAATGTCAATCTGAAACTAAAAATGAAAAAGCAAAGACTCAAGTGATTGTGACTTTCAAGGGGTCTTTCAAGTCTAGAAGGTTTTATAGGGAGGTCCAATGGCGGTAACAACGATTTTTAAGGGATTGGAACTCAGGTACGTATTTTCCTATCTTAAGGATTATTTACTCAATAATAAGAGGTAAAGAATTGGATTATTATTATAATTAATGGATTAGAATTACGTTTAATGTAAATACTAAGGCAATAATAAATAGTAATAAAAGGATTGTAAATAGTTGTAATAAAATAAGTAAGTAATTGAATGAATAAAAACAACCAAGAGAGAGGCCTTATATAGGCAAAGGAGTGAAAAACCTCAAAAATGTAATTCAAAAAACAGTAATAAGAGAGAGAGAAAAATAATATTCCAGAAGGAGTATTTTCAAATAATAAAGTTGTTCTAAAAAGAAGGCGTCAAAAAGATGTATTTTGAAGATGTATTTACAGATTATGTCAGAAATACATAAACTTATTTAATATTTACTGTAGAGCTCAATTCTAAATAAGAAATTTGAATTTTTCGTATATATATTTTTTTTTTTTGAATATTAAAATTTTATTTTAATTTAAAAATCTATTTTTTAATATAAAATTTTATTTCTTCTAACCTGTCAATGAGCACAGTGTTAGAGAATAAAAATATAAGGGAAATTTTATATTTAATTTTATTTATTCATTTAATTTTACCATTCTGTAATTAGTTAATTTATTACAGGTAACTTTAATGTTACAAATTTAATTAAATATTTGAAATAATAAGGCATGGCTTCATCCATTAAATAATTAATTATTTTACTGGGTAAGTCTAGTAGCCTGTCTGACAGTGACAGCAATATCTCATAGAGTGATGAAAATGAACTCTATCTGTTCAAAGATGATTTTTCCATCTTTGAAAATCCAATATTAAATATGGACTCAAATGAATCTTTAATGAATTTTGAGGATGCTGAATTCATTAAAGATATACAAGCTGATAACTTAAGAATGACACCTATCACATTTCTATCTTACATTTCTGGTGAAAATGTTAATATAGTATTAGACACAGGAGCTTCTGGTTCTGTTGTTTCTACTATTACATTACAAACAATTGATAGTGAATATAAGTCAAAGCTTGAACCCCTTCAAAGTAAAAATTGGAAAGATTTTGTAACAGTACTACACCCCCTTGGTAGATACAAAGCTGCTGCTTTCTTTAAACATCAGCATGGTTATGTAAGAGTAACTTGTGACTTTGTAGTAATGGATAATACTAACTGTAGTGACTGTTTTATTATTGGAAATGATATTCTGACTAAGTTTGGTGTGAAATTAGACCCTGCTAATAACAATTTTACAATTGGCATGAATGGTAAAAGGAAAATTAAAATAAATTCTTTAAAAACAGTCTTACACATTGATTCAGTAACAAATATTCCTTGCAAAGGAAGAGAATCCAATGAGATGGAACTTCTGGAAACAAAAATTTCTAAAGCATCATTTGACACTCAGATAAGTGAAGCTGAGAAAAATAATATTTTGGAATTAATTAAAGCATTTCCAATGGCTTTTGCACATGGTACAAATGAACTTGGCCTTGTAAAAGATCATGAGATGAAGATTAGTTTAACCTGTTATATGGATAATATTCCTGCTAGTCTTAAAAAGAAACCATACCCTGCTTCACCAATGATGAGGAAAGACATAGAGGATAATATTAAAATGTTATTAAAAATGAACATTCTTGAGAAGTTTGAAACTACACAAAAATATTGTGTAATATCACCAGTGCTAATTTCTTATGAACAAGATAAAGCAATACTGTGTGGTGATTATAGAGCATTAAATACATTTAAAGTAGATGATATTTATCCCTTTCTAAGAATTGCCTCTATACATGCTACCCCAAAAGTGCTAAGTATATAAGTTGCTTAGATGGAAATAAAGGGTACCATCAAATTCCTGTTGAAAAGAATTCACACAACTTTTTGTTGATAACAACACACATGGGAATTTATAAATATATCAGGATGCCATTCGGACCAAAAAATGCTCCATCAGTATTTCAGAAGTTAATCGATATAACTTTCCATTATGAAATGATTGAGGGATGGTTAATGGTATACATTTATGACATCATAGTGTTCTCTAAGACATATGATGAACACCTAATCTATTTAAAGAAGGTATTTCAGAAAATGGATGAAATAAAAATGACCCTTGCATTGAAAAAATGTAAATATGGGTTTGAGTCTTTAAAACTACTTGGTCACATTGTATCTGGCTTAAAAATATGTGTAGACCAAAATAAGGTGGCTGCAATCAAGAATATTGGCATTCCTCAAAATGTAAAGGATGTACAATCTTCTCTTAGTATGTGTGGTTATTATAGACAATATATAAAAAACTACCAATTAATTTCTGATCCATTGACCACACTGATAAAGAAATCAGAAGCTTTAATTTGGAGTAATGAAATACAACAAGCTTTTGATAAGTTGAAAGAATGTTTGATGAAAGCTCCTATTTTGGGATTACCAGATTTCCAATTACCTTTTGTATTTTATACAGATGCAAGTTTAATTGGTCTGGGTGCTGCTTTGCATCAAAAATAACTTATTGAAGGAAAAATGTCAGAAGTAGTAATTTGCTATATTTCACGTACTCTAAGAATTAGTGAATTGAAATATGGTGCTACTCAGCTTGAATTTTTCGCAGTAGTATGGGCTCTTGAGAAGCTACACTATTACCTTGAAGACCAAAAATTTAAGTTAATAACTGACTGTAGTGCAGTTAAGTCTCTCTTAAACATGAAAATTCCTAATAGACACATGTTTAGATGTCAATTAGCTGTACAAGAATACAGAGGTGGGATGACTATTACACATAGAGAAGGAACCTTACATTCTAATGTAGATTTGTTATCTAGAGTACCTCTGCCTAATAATGATGATGATCCTGCTTATGTTCCTGAGTCAGAGATTATTATTATTTATGGCATTTATATTGTAGATCTTGAGAATGAATTTATGCAATAAATTCTTGACATGTATGCTTCAGATCCTGACTTGAGTAAACTCACTACAATATTAAATGATCCATCTAATGCTTCAATGAATGTTTTAATAAAAATAATACCAAATAAGTATAAAGAGGCATTAGAAAAAGAAAAATTTTCCATTGAGGATTGTTTTATATATTACAGGAAACAATTAAATTATGTAATTGTAATTTCCCCTTCAATGAAGAAGTTAATGTTAAGTATAATTCATGATTATATCTTAGCAGGTCATTTTGACTACCATAAAACATTAACCAGAGTAAAAAACTCAGCTTGGTGGATAAACATGTCTGAGGATGTTCAAAAATATTTTGAGATGTGTGATTCTTGTCAAAAATCTAAAATATTAACAGGCAAAAGAGCTGGTTTATTACAACAAATTGAGCAACCAAAATCTCCATGGGAAATAATTAACATGGACTTTTTAACAGGTTTTCCGATAGCAGGGGATAAGAGTTATAACTCCTGCTGGGTAATTGTAGATAGATTTACAAAAATTTGTAAATCTATTCCTACCCACAAAGAGGTCTCTGCAAAGGACTTAGCTTTCTTATGGTGGACACAAATTTTAAATATAGCAGGTTTTCCCAAAGCAATAGTCTCAGACTGATATCCTAAATTTACTTCTGAGTTCTGGAAATCACTTATGGATGTTTCAGGGTGTCAATTTCAGCTTTCTACAGCACACCATCCACAAACTGATGGGCTAGCAGAAAGAATGATACAAACTTTAGAAGATATGATAAGAAGATATTGTGATTTTGGTCTTAACTTTAAAGACAATGACAAATTCTTGCATGATTGGGTAACTCTTATCCCAGGTTTAGAATTTGCATACAATAGTACAGTACATTCTCTCACTGGTAAAAATCCATTTGAGTTATGGTTGGGTTATGTACCTAATACCCCTGCTAAAACTCTTAATAAATTACCTACATTGGATATCAATTTAGGTACTAAGTCTTTTCTTCAGATGCAAGAATTATGCAGAAAAAATGCTCAAGAATGTATAAATAAGGTGTTTGAGTATGAGAAGAAACGATGGGATAAAGCCCATAAAGAACAATTGTTCAAAGAGGGTGATGAAGTCCTTATTTCAACACTACATTTTAATTTAAATGGTAATGTTAAATTGAAGGATCCATTCATTGGACAATTTTTAGTTAAAAAGATGGTTGGTAACAATGCTGTTGAGGTTATTCTAGATGCGCCATATGATAGAAAACATCCAGTATTTCCTATTTCTCTTATAAAACCATACCATTCTAATGATATTTATCTATTTTCAAGAAAATCAGTAAGGCAAAAACAGCAACCTGAAGAAATAGTTGAAAAGGCAGAAATTGAAAAGATACTTAAAAAGAGACACCTTACTAAAGAAAAGGGAGTTGAGTATCTATTAAGATTTGAAAATAAATCAAGTGAATATGACAGTCAATTCCAGAAAATGAAATTTCTGATCTTAAAAATTTCTTGAAAAACTTAAATCAAAATAATACTTTTTATTCAGTATATGTATTATAGAAAATTTAATAACTTTTCTATTCACTCGTTACTTTTACTTAAAATGTCTTAACATGTTTTTTATTTTTTTTGGATGAGTGCGTGTCAACCTAGGTATCTCAAGGACTGAGTAATTCTTATTTTTAAAATAAGATAATATTAAATACATTAATCTTATATCTTAAAAATAAGGTTAAAACAATGATATATATGATTATATTACATATATATATAATTATTACTCTATTATATAAATTATAGTAGTTTAAATAGCTTATCCATAGCCTAATAATACTTATTAAGGTGTTAATGGAGTCATAATATACTTATCTTAAGTTATATTAAGTAATTATTGACATACATAAGCTTATATGTATACATAAATCTCATATTCAGGGAAATATGCAGTATATTATTTATATTTAGGTCTAAAAGTGGGTTTTAGCCTCTTAATAGCCTATAAACTTTGTTTTTCTGCTTATTTTAGGTCATATGGACATATTCAGTGGATTCACAACGCCTACAGAAGCATATACATCTTTTTCAGGCGCATGTACTCAGTTTGGACAACTTAATTTGTTTCCTTGGGTTAATATTCACGGATTTATGGGTTGGGAGGTCATTTCTGTTTTAATATGGATGCTTGCAGATGTTATTGGGGGCTTGGACATTTAATTATTTTCCTTTATATGCTTTGTGTTTCATTCTATTCCTTTGGATTATTTATTTTACTTGTTTCTTTATGGTATCAGCTTTTATCTGGATTTTCTATTTATGGTATGGGTCTGTGGTATCATTTATTGTGATGGAGGGTCCTTACTGGAGGTCTGGGCGTTAAATATGCTTGAAGTGAATGCCATGGGGATGTGGTGGGCCCTCACAGTGCTGTAATTACCGGGGATAGCAGTGACATCATCTGGATTGAACGTCTGTGCACTCCAGTGGATTTTGGTATAAGTAAGGAGGGATTTGACAGGTTATTGATCATCACTTACTTACTAAAATTCAATTAAACATTTAAACACAATAATTATCATTTAGAGATATATTATAAAGCCTTTATAATTAGATATTATCATTATATAAACTATAACTATATTTTATTTATCTATTTTACACCACTAGCACACATTTAAATCCAAGTATTAGGGGGTTTCAGTTCTGGAAAATCTGCACTTACAAATCCGCACTTAAATAAGTGCGGATTTCCAAAACACACTAGCCCCAATACTGGTGGATTTCAAAATGAAATAAGTCACTTATTTCACTCAAATCTGCACTTTCTCAACCAAAAGTGCTGATTTCACCATCAAGTCCCATTTCACTGATTTGTCAGCATCATCCCATTCATATGCAGCACTCCGCAGCATAACACTTCATAACTCAAAACATCGTACATCACTTACATCTTCATATCATATCATATAAGAGTTATGCCTTCCTCACTTTCAAATCGTGATAAATTACATAAAGAAATGACTTTCATGGCTCTTGAACTTCTCTTGGACTCTGATTCCGATTCTGATTCTGATCTAGAAGAAGATTTTGTCTTTTTATCAAAAATGGCCACGAAATGTTACCTTCTTCCCAGAAAGCCTCAAGTACTTCATACCCCCAAGTACACCATCCAAACACTTCTTAACCTATCTACACCCAGTTTTAGACAGCTATTCAGGACTTCTCAGGAATTTTTCCTTAAATTTCTTGAGCTTATTCAGGATCATCCCATATTTCACAATAATTCTCAAAAAGAAAAACGACATCCTTCAATTCAATTGGCCATCACACTATGTCGTTTGGGTTCAAATGGTAATGGAGCCACCTTGAAACATTTAGAAAATGTCTTTGATTTAGGGTATGGTTCAGTTAACACTTATACCAAACAATGTATCACTGCAATCAACTCCTTTGAATCTCAACTTCTCAGCTGGCCAACAAAAGAAGAGCGACTTGAATCATCTCAGGTTATGCAAGTAGAGGGCTTCCCAAGATGTATTGGTTTTGTTGATGGTACTACTATTCCTTTGAGCCAGAAACCTGCTCAAGGTGGAAACAATTACTTTCACATTCTCGTCAAAAATTTTCACCAAAATATTTACAAGTCTAAAAAATTCTATATCTTTTTTAAAAAATTGGCAATACTCTCCCCTGAATTTTATTGAAGCAAGGGGTGGATATCCCGAAAAGTTTTCTAAGTCATCAATTTCACATGTCAGATTTGAAAATTTGGCAATACCCCCCCCCCTGCATTTTATTGAAGTAAGTGATGGAAGTCATCTAAATTTAATATAATTACATAAATTATTAAATAAATATCTAATAGATATCAATTTCCCTAGTTTAAAGTAATGACAATCCCTCAAGCCAAAATGCAGATCAAATCTAGAAACAAACACCACACAATATGGGGGGCGGACTTGCTAGCAAGTCCGCAACCTTGGACCCAAACTCACCATAGATTGAACACACATTGATCTATTGATAAAGGAACCATACAATCAGGGATGAACACCACTCAGCAGAACAGTTTTAGGTGGGTGTTCAAGTAGAGTTCAGTATGGGTTCAGTATGAGTTCAGTCTGAGTTCCATCTGAGTTCCATCTGAGTTCAGGTTGAGGACTTGCTAGCAAGTCCACCCCCTATATTGCGTAGTGAAAAGGTTGTGACTTTCCACAGGTATAGGCTAGAGGAACCCGTGAAACAAATAAATGTTATCATGATTACCTTTTATACAACACAAGGTCGTGGGCCCATTACTTTAGTTGAGGAAATTGATACATAAAAAATATTTATTAAAATTTATGAAAAAATATATAATTTTTGAAGACAACTCTAATCCCCATACTTTTTGGATCTAGATAAAGTTTTTTTAAATAGATTAGCTTTACCTTCTTTCATTACCTTATTGATTCTTTGAATCAACTTATGACTGATTTGAAATGAGCAACCAAAATGTGTTAAATCTTGACAGGATTCCAAACCAGGAGGAGCTTTGGTCGTTTGATGATTATCCTTAGAAGAATTCCAAATAGTTTTGATGATACCATTTCCCAAACCAAAATCAATGATGCACCGGTGGTCTGGAAAATATAAACCATGTCCTTTGATTTTAGCTGGAGATGGTATTGGTTGGCCAGTTATCGGATTGATATATGAGAATATACCAAAAGTAAGAAAATTGGCATCATTCTTATCGATATGAATCCTATTGTGGAATCCAGAATGAGTGGTAATAACATTAGAAAATAAAAGATATTTGTGGCTGATATCTTCCTTTTCGGAGTCACACTAATTTGGTATTCCAACTTTGGTTGCAAGTTCATGATTTTTTTCAAATGCTTTATTACAGTGCTTTTTGAGTCGAAGAGCAAGAAAAGAGTTAAAGGAAGGTAGAGGGTCCCATAAGCAAAAATCTTCATCTTTTTGAGCTTCAGTGATATTGGTGAGCAACTAATATATGCCTAGATAATAATCATATAAGAGTTTCAGAATGCTTATCCTCTAAATATGCAATATAAAAATGTGAAATAAGACAAGTGAAATTTGGAAAAAAGGCTCATTTTCAAAGGTCAAAATCTCAGCAACCACTGAACCTAATTCAAACCTGTTTGTGGTAAATGAAAGATATGCTTTAGTAGAATCTTCAGTTAAAGGACATGTGATTTAAATAAACCTAACCCTAATTTGTTACATAAAAAATGAAATAAAAATTTAAATTGTGAAAAAAAAGGCTCAACTTTAACGGTCAATATCTCAGCAACCATGAATCAAATTCAAATCTGTTTGTAGGAAATGAAAGGTAGCCTTCTGGAGAATCTTCAGTAAAAAGAACATTAGATTTGAATAAACCTAACCCTAATTCTGAGTCTGATTTTCAAAATTTTACAAAAACTTGAAAAGTGGTAATGAAGATGAGATCAAAAGGAGTTTTATAAGTTCACTGTTATCTAGATAAGAGTTATACATATATTTAAGTATGAACTTTTCATAAAAGTAATGAGATATCATATAGGCATGAAAAAAAGGAGATGAAACTTACCTTGATTGAAAAGTAGGAAAAATAGAGTGAGAAAGATTGATTTTGGAATTGTGGGGAAATTGAATATGGAGTAAGTGAAATGCATAAAGAATGTGCAATGTATGTGTTTCAATGAAATGGAGCCAAAAAAAAGTGAAATAAGGGAAAGGGGGGATAATTACCATGCCAAGGAGGGATGAAGAGTAGGGTGATGGAGCTAAAAAAGAAAGTAAAGAGGGAGAGAAAAAATAGGTTAATTATACCATTGAAATCCAAAATAACCACTTACAAAAAAAATTTAGATAAAAAAAATAAAATAAACAGAAAAAAACAAAAAAAAATTATAATTAGTAATCAAAAAATCAAAAAAAGAATAAAATGACTTGCCTGGAGAGATGAGATGAAAAAATGAATGAAGCCAAATAGTTTGAGGGATGTTGGAGGAGAATAGGAAAAGGATATGAGGGATGAATGAAAAAAAAAAATCACTGACAAAATATGCAATTTCAGAAAATATGCGATTTCATGTTGAGCTGGTGAAAGAAAACCAATGAGCCATCCAAAAAAAAGATTTTCACCGTAAATTCCAAAAAAAAATGAATATGCAACAAACCAAAATACCAACCCGAGTGAATGAAGTACACAAAGAGGACATTTGGAGAGTACAAAACGGTATGGGAAAGAAAGGGATGATGTGGCCAACATGTGGTTTTGAAAAAAAAATCACAAAAAAAGTGCTGATTTGAGGTCAGAACTGACACCCATTTTTGAAATAAGTGACTTATTTGCAAAATTTAAGTGCTGATTTGGTTTGAAATCCGCACTTAAGTTAAGTGCGGATTTGCCAGAACTGACACCCCCTATTGTGAGTTTTATTTGAGTATAACTATTTTATTAGTCTTCCCCTGAGGTTTAATCACCAAATTATTTATAAATAGTTAGTAGGACTTTTGATAAATACTATTAAATCATACTTATATACTAGATACACTGGCAAAGATTCTCCTGAAAGATATCTTACAATTCCCACAAAAGGATTTGAATTTGGTTCAGTGATTGCTGAGATATTGACCTTTAAAGTTGAGCCTTTGTTTCTAAATTTGAATTTTTTTTCTTCCAGTTTTTTATATAAAAAATTAGGGTTACGTCTATTTAAATCACATGTCCTTTAACTGAAAATTCTTATGAAGCCTATCATTCATTTCCCACAAATGGGTTTGAATTTGGTTCAGTGGTTTCTGAGACTTTGACCTTTAAAAATGAGCCTTTTTTCCAAACTTCACTGAATTTATTTCATGTTTATATATTGCAAAATTAGAGAATTAGGCTTTTGAGACTCTTACCTGAGGATTATCTAGGCTCTAATCTCCCTCTTATTTGACTTTACATTATCACTTTTCAACTTTTTGTGCTAATTTAAAAAGCAGACTCAGAATTATGGTTAGGTTAATTCAAATCCAATGTCTGTTTAGCTGAATATACTTCTGATACCTATCTTTCATTTCCCATAAAAAGATTTGAATTTGGTTAAGTGTTTTTTAAGATATTGAACTTTAAAGTTGAGCCTTTTTTTCAAAATTTCACTGAATTTATCTTATGTTTTTATATTGCATTATTAGAGAATAATGCTTCTGAAACTCATATATGATGATTATCTAGGTTTCAATCTCCCACTTGTTGGAATTTTCATCATCACTTTTCAAGTTTTTATGAAATTTTTAAAATCAGAGTTGGAATTATGGATAGATCTATTCAAATCTAATGTCCTTTTAGCTGAAGATTTTTCTGAAGCCTATCTTTAGTTTTCCACAAATGGGTTTAAATTTTGTTCAATGGTTGCTGAGATATTGACCTTTAAAGTTGAGCCTTTTTTTCTGAATTTCAGTTTTATTTATTTCATGATGCATTTCATAATGTGTACATAATGCATTCACACTTCCAGATTCCTCAAACTACCTTTCTCTTTACTTATTATTCTGCCCTTTCATCAAGATGTGTTTTTTTATTTTTCTTACCATTTTCATGTGTTTAACCCTTTACACACAATTTGGCTGCTCTTATCAGATAAGTCAAAAGTTAGTCCAACAAATAGAGATGGTCAAAAAAGAAGATAAAAGTAATAAATTTAATAAACCTATAGGTAGATGAAAAATTATGGGGATTTTTAATGTCATCAAATATTTATAACTCTTTCATAAATTTTTAACAAATAGGTCTGATACTTCAATTTACTAATCTAAAGTAATGGACCAAAAACTTGTGTTGTATAAATGTTAATTGTCACAAAATTTAATTGTTTCATGGGACTCCTCTAGCCTATACCTGTGGAAAGTCCCAAACTAAGTTTCTAGACTTTATCTGTATTTTGGCTTGAGGAATTTTCATTACTTTAAAACTACTAAATTTGAATTATCTTCACAGGGTGAAATAAAAGACAACTGGTAGGCAAGTTGTTTTTGAGCAATCATAGAGTAATCTATAAAGTGATCTGCAAGGAACTATATTTTTAGTATTTGAGCTTTTCTCATGTAAAATTTCCAAAAGTGATTTTGAATAATTTGGAAATCTGATTAACCAGTAACTCATTCAACAGAGATTTCAAATGGTAAGCACTTTGAAATACCCAAATTCCTCATTTAAACCAAAAACCTAGAAAAATTTTAAATAGTATTTTTGCCTAATTCCACAGGTGTAACCAATATCTTGTTTGAATGGCTAATCTGATTTGTAAGACTAATTTACATTTAATAATCCTCCTTACTCATATCATTTTCCATCATAAGCTACTCTGACTTTAATCTTTGAGTATTTATAGATACTTATTAGAAGAATAAATTTGAATAAACATATCAAAATTGTAAAGCATCATTCATGCATATTGTATTTTCAGTAGAAATTTTCTTAATTTTCTTAAAGAAGAAGAACAGATTTAATTAAAAGTCAGGTTGATTTTTGAAACCCTATGCAGCCAAAAATCAGTGTTGCAATTTGTGAGGAATATGAAATTTATCAAATAATTATAAGAATATATTTTATAATTTTAATAAACCCTTACAAAATCAAAATTTGGTCTAGGTTCTATAATTTTTATATTATTGAATCTAGTAGAAATGTGCATAGAGAAATGTGTTTTCACTAATCCATGAAAAAATTTATTTTTTGGGACTAATTGATTTTATATTCCATAAAAAATATGTCTATATGTTGTGCATCCATTGAAATTGAAAATGGCTCTGCAAATTTGAAATTTCAAAAGAAAGAAATCTCCCCATATTTATAACACTAATTAAATCTACATTACTGAAGAACAAAGTCAGGTAAATGTTTTGGAAGTATTTTTCACATACATGAATTTTTTTAATGAATAAAATAATTGGGATGAAATTTTCTGTATATATAACAATATTCATCTAAAATAAGTTATCTCACATGCTAGAAGGTGTCTCCCTCCAATTGAACTTCTATACTTCAGGAAATAATATGGACCTTCTAGCAGGTTCCAATTTTTTCTTCTCATAATAAAAACTAAGTGTAAATTATATATCTAAAGCAAATAATATTTAAAAATCTGAATACATTTTCAAATCTGAAATTTATATTTAAATGTATTTTTTCAGGATGAAAAAAAAAAATTTCATCCACAATTAACATGAAAAAATGTCCTTCCAGAGGTGAAATTGAAGATGCTTCTTTTTCAGCCTGAATAATTACAAACCCTTATTCAAAAATACTTTTAATAAAATTTTAGTTTTCTTTCAACACCATGGTATTAAGATTTTACATTATCTAATGAAATCCATTTATCTCATGTAAATTGGAAAGAATTTTATCCATGATGTGCCAGAAGTTGAAGACATGAACTTAATATGATTGAATGAAATAATTTTAATACAAATATATTTAAATGAAATTATAAATTTTTTTTAAATTTTTGCATTTATTTTTTCCATTCTTTTAAAATCTCAGAAATATTTTTTTATGAAATATATCATGCTACCCTATTACAAAGTCACCATGAATAATCAAACACATGTTTAGTTTATGAAAGTGTGATTTTAAACAATGTAGATTAAAATTTAAAAAAGCATTTCTTTTAAATAAAAATGAAATAAAATATAAATAAAAACAGAAAAAAAATGGAGAATTTTTTCAGGCTGTTGTCAAGTACAGAGATGTGAACTAGCTTGAATGGTCAGTTTTCTATAAGATTTTAATGTTCCTATATGAATACTGCAGTACAAATTCAATAAGTATTAAAATAAAACTCAATATAAGGGTCTCAGTAATTCTAATCTCACTAATTATATATGGCTTACAAACTTTATAGTTGGTAAAAAATAGATTTAATAAATTCAGATACTATTCAAAGACTTTATAAGTACTATTTATATGTATTGTAATTGTATTGGTTATATGTTTAATTGTAATGATAAAGAATGAAGAAAATAAGACCAAAAAACCTCCTCCTTTTATACACAATTACTTCCCTGATGCCCCCTATGATTTACCAGCTCAATACACAGTTAATGACACCTAATTCTAGCCAATAGACATGTTAAGAACCAAAAAGAGTGACTAGTAACATAATTATAATGACATCACCCGCCAAAATCCTGTAGTAATTGGGATAATCCATCAAAAATAAAGAATAAGAAAAAAAGAGAGTATATGCATATTATACATTAATATAAAATTCCAAAAAGGGAAAATTAAGACTAATTATTACTTAATAATAAGGGGGATAAACTGTAGAAATTTTGGGACTAATAATGACATTATAGTATGTGAAATCCTCATTCAAAAATAACCAAAATTGACTGAGAAACCACCAAAAATCCCAAAAAAGGGTATGAGATGTGGGGTAACTACATACAGTCCTTGGCAGGCGCTTGCACAGGTAAATCCTTGACTAATTTAGGCAAATTTAAGCGTGGAAGTGTAATAAAGCGCCAATAATGAGGTTATTAATGAAATTAGTGCATATAAAGAGGGTCAATGCATTTATAATTAAGCTAGGACACTAAATAAGCGCCTGTCGCCTATTTTAGTGTATTTCCCAACAGTGGGTGAAGAATGTGGGGTAATTATAGTGTGAAAAAGCTAACTTTGCTAAAAATGAATCTATTCACACTGGAAAAATGCAGGCAGTATGTGGCCAGTACACAGAAGCAATTTCGGGCATGAAAAACACCAAATTTGAAAAGTGTTGTTTTTATGCATTTGAGTAGCCAAATCAATAGTCCTAATTAAGACATATTGATCTGTCAAAGCGTATTTTTAATATTATTAAATTTATAGCACATATAATCAACTTTTAAGTGATTTAAAGCGCATTTCCTGTTTTTTACATAAAACAATGAATACAACAGCTTTAAGTGCACTTAAAAATCATGTAGCCTTATATTTAAGGTTCCTAAGATTACCCTAACATATTCCAACTTAGTATTAAGTAAATAAGACTTATAAAAGGTGGGTATATGTGTGTATATAAGGTGTTATAATGGCATATTTTGTATATTATCATACTTTTACTTATGTATACTATTTGTGTACTCTTATTTATTGATCCCATGTATAATCCATGTGTTTAAAATAACTTATAAGTTATTTTTACTCAGTCCTGGTAATATCCAGGCTGACACTCACCTACCCAAAAAAAGAAATTAAAAAAATGATAAGTTATACACTTTTTTTATTTTATACTATTTTTTAGGTGATCAGAAAATTCTGTAGCATTAAAGATTAATTCTTTAAAGAAATAAAACATAACAAAATATTATGAGTACTGGTTTTTTAACCCCTCAGCTGGCTTAACAGTAATTTATTTCTGTTTAAATTTTTTAAAAAGGGAGGATAGATTTGAAATTTCTTTTTCAGGTATCCATTTATCAAATTCATTTGATTTCCCCTTAAATCTTAATAAATATTAAGTTCCTTTTATCTTTAGTCAGAATTCTTTTCTTGAGTTTTTTTTCAATCTCTGCCTTTTCCACAATTTCTTCAGGTTGCTTTTTAGGCCTTCCTCTTATTTTTGGAAATAAGTCAGGATCATTTGCATGGTAAGGTTTCAATAATGAGATAGGTAAAACTGGATGTTTCCTATCATATGGAGCATATAATATGACTTTTACAGCATTATTACAAACCATTTTGTTTACTACAAAAGTTTCTACAAAGGTATCCTTCAATTTAACATCACCTTGTAAGTTAAAATGTAGTGTTGAAATTAGGACTTCATCTCCTTTTTTGAATTCAAATTCTTTATGAGATTTATCCCACATTTTCTTTTCATATTCAAATGCTTTTTGGATGCATTCCTCTTCATGCTTTCTACAAATTTTTTGCATATGAATAAAGGATTTAGTACCAGGGTGTATATCCAACCTTTGTAATTTATTTAAATGATTTACTGGGGATTTGGTACATATCCCAGCCAGAGTTCAAATGGTTTTTTCTCTGTTACAGAATGAGTTGTGCTATTATAAGCAAATTCAAGGCCAGGAATTAATGTTACCCAGTCATGTGTGAATTTCTCATTGTCTTTGTATTCTAATCCAAAGGCACAATATCTTCTGATCATATCTTCTAGAGTCTGTATCATTCTCTCAGCCAGTCCATCAGTTTGTGGATAGTGGGCTGTAGACAATTTCAATTTACAACCTGATACTTCCATCAAAGATGTCCAGAAATCTGAAGTAAATTTAGGGTCTCTGTCAGAGATTATGGCTTTAGGGAACCCAGAAGTATTCATCATTTGAGTCCACTATAGTAATTCCAAGTCTTTTGCAGATACCTCTTTATGGGTAGTGATAAATTTACACATTTTTGTTAATCTATCTACAATTACCCAGCAAGAATTGAAACTTTCTTTTCCTGCTAACGGCAAGCCAGTGACAAAATCCATGTTTATAATTTATCATGGAGCTTTTGGCTGCTCTATTTGTTGTAACAACTCACCTCTCTTCCCAGTTAATCTTTTATATTTCTGACAAGAATCACATGTTTCAATGTATTTTTGTACATCTTCTTTCATGTTTATCCACCAGGCTGTATTATTAACTCTGGTTAATGTTTTTTTAAAATAAAAATGACCAGCTAAGATGTCATCATGACAAGTACTCAAAATTAACTCTTTCATATAAAGTGGTATTACTATTACATTACTTAGCTTTTTCCTGTAATATAAATATCCATCTTCAATTTACAGTTTACTTTTTCCAATGCATTTTTATACTTTGGAGGCAAGGTTTTAATTAATGCACTCATGGAGGCATTAGTTGGATCATTTAAAATGGTAGATAATTTAGCCAAATATTTATCAGATGAATAATTTTCCAATATAATTTGCATAAACTCTTCCTCTAAATCCACTATATAAATCCCAAATATATGTATAATCTCATTTTCAGGTACATAAGCTGGGTTGTCAGCATCATTTGGCAAAGGACTTCTGGTTAATAAATCCACATTAGAATGCAATTTTCCTGCTCTATGAGTGATTTTTATTCTTACTCTGTACTCTTGTACAGCTAGTTGCCATCTAAACATGTGCCTATTAGGTTTTTTCCCGTTTAGTAATGATTTTACTGCACTGCAATCTATTATTAATTCAAACTTCTGGTCTTCCATATAGTAATGAAGTTTCTCCAAGGCCCACACAACGGCTAAAAATTCCAGTTGGGTGGCACCATACCTTAATTCTGTCTTTCTTAAGGTTCTGGATATATAACAGATAACTACTTCAGATAATTTTCCATTTATTATCTGTTTTTGCTGTAAGGCAGCACCTAACCCTATGAAGCTTTCATCAGTGTACAAGATAAAAGGTAGGTTAAAATCTGGCAGTCCCAACATTGGAGCTGACATTAAACACTCCTTCAATTTATCAAAGGCATGTTGTCTTTCATTATTCCAAATGAAGGCTTTATTTTTCCTGATTAATGTTGTTAAAGGGGCTGCAATTGATTGGTTGTTTTTTATATACTGCCTATAATATCCACACATACCTAAAGAACTTTGAGCATCTTTCACATTCTTAGGTATACTAATTTTTTTTTTTGCTGCCACTTTGTTCCAGTCAACAAAAATTTGTAATCCAGATACAAAATGTCCAAGTACTTTCAAGGATTTAAACCCAAACTTACATTTTTTCAATGCAATTGTCATATTAATTTCATACATCTTTTGAAATACTCTTTTCAGGTGATTTAATTGTTCATCATATGTTTTTGAGAACACTATGCAGTCATCAATATAAACTAAAAGCCATCCTTCAATCATTTCCTGATGAAAAATACTATCCATCAATTTTTGGAAGAGTGAAGGCACATTTTTTGGGCCAAAAGGCATTCTCACATACTCATATATCCCCATGCGTGTGGTTATGAGTAAGAAATTCTGAGAATTCTTTTTCACAGGAATCTGGTGGTAACCTCTGTTTCCATCCAGACAGGAAATATATTTTGCTCCTTGTAAGGTAGCATGGATAGAAGCTATCCTTGGTAGAGGGTAAATATCATCCACAGTGAATGTATTCAAAGCCCTGTAATCACCATATAATCTTGCCTTATCTTATTCATAAGAGATTAAAACTGGTGAAATAACACAATACTTAGGTGTTGTGTCTAGTTTTTCAACAATACTCATTTCTAACAACATTTTAATGTTCTCTTCAATGTCTTTCTTTTTTTCAGGAGAAGCTGGGTAAGGTTTCTTTTTCAAGCTTCCAGGAATATTATCCAGATCACAACCTAAAGAGATTTTCATCTCATGGTCTTTGACCAATCCTAATTCATTTGAATTATGAGTAAATTCCATAGGATAAGATTTTATCAATCTCAAAATATTGTTTTCTTCAATTTTTGAGAGTTGAGGACTAAAAATGGCTTTTTGGATTTCATTTTCCAACTCTACCACTTCAGAGGTGGCTCTTCCACCTTGAAGTTTTTCTTCTTTAGAAGCAATGGAATTAAATGAATTTTCAGAGCAAATCTTGAATTTTCTTTTCCCATTTACGCCTATAGTGAATCAAATATTTGGAGGATCTAGTTTGATGCCAAATTTGGTCAATAAGTCATTTCCAATAATAAACCAATCACTACAATTATTATTATACATTACCACAAATTCACACACTGCTCTTACATATCCATTATGATATTTAAATAATACAACTGTTTTGTATTTGCCAATTGAATTTAATACTGAACCAAAACCCCTCCAGTTCTTTCTCTGTACAGGTTCTAGTTTTTTCTTATACTTACTATCTAGTTTCATTAAAGTATTAATAGAAACTACACTACCTGCAGCCCCAGTGTCAAGAATGGCATTAATTTCTTTTCCACATATAATAACAGGCGCTCTAATAGGTGTTATTTTGTAAGTATCATGAGATACATCTTTGATAATTTCAGCTTCCTCAATGGAAGTTAAAGATGTATCTGTGTGAGGTATTGCATCATTCAGGAACATAATATCCTATTTTAATACATATATCTCATTTTCATCATCACTGTAAAAAATGTTACTTTTACAATCCTCACTAGATTCCTCCTTTTCATCTTTGTGATTACTTTGTTCAGAATCTTGTGAGTTTATAATAACATTTATTCTTTTCTTACAAGTATGACCTTTAGCCAAGTTTCATTACATTTGTAGCAAGTGTTATTTTCTTGTCTTTTAGTGACAAGGGTAGCTGAAGGTTTTTTCTTCTCCACTGGTAACCTATTTTTAGTAGGTTTTCCTACCTCAAAAATTTGCTTGTTATTATTATACCTGGTTTCATATTTGTGGTTCAATAATATTTCATTGCATATATTAATAAACCCAGAAGTATCTCTGATGGTTTCAGTTCTAGCTACAATAATGTCTCTGACTGATATAAGCAATTTATATATAATTTTTTCTTTCCACTCATCATAATCCATTTTTGGATCCAAGGCTTTCAAAATTTTTATTAAATTCATTAAAAATACCATGGTGTCACGCCCCTCTTGACACTCGAGGCAAAAGCAGCTCATTAAATCAATAATAAAGAGGTCTAAATCCATACTCAAAGCACAGAAAGCAATTCTACATAGCAACTGCGACTTTCCTTTGTGTACTCACTATTAAACCGCGCTAGTCTAAACTCTAAATCTAAATTAGTCAATCTCTAAATAGTGTGTCTTAGTCTTTTCCTCAATAAGCAATGCACAGCGCAATAGTCAATGTAATAGTACACTAAAAGGTTTATTAAGTGTCTGTGAATTATTAAAAGGGGTAGTGAGCATGGACGGAATGGTTAGTGGGGGATTAAAGGGTTGAGGGATATTAGTGAGGAGGGTCCAAGTGTAACAGGTGTATTTTTTAGTGGTCTGTGGTGTGCAGAATAGTGTATGGGTATGAGGTCAATGCGAGGAGGAGTAAAGGATATAAAAGGGGTTGGGTTTTGGTTCAAAATTCTTTAGAATTAAATTATAAAATGTATATATAGTTAATGGTGGTAAAGATTCAGGTTAAATCTTTATTATTGTATCTTTCCTTATTTTCTCAGTAATCATTTCTAAATCCTAAATCTTTGATTATTGAGTTTCCAACCCTTCGTGAGATCTTAAGAATATTAATGTTACCTTTAAATTGTATTAGAATTCTTCTCGAACATATCTCAAAGCAGTAGCTCTTCCTTTGAGTCATCTTCGAATTATTTCCTCAACCATTTCCTCTGTACTTCGAAGAAGTTTCTAAACTACTCTCCTCATCTCACTTCCAGGAACACCCTCGACCTTGTGCGTAGGTCGTCTGGTGACAGTATAATTTAATTCTCTGTAGTTCTCATTCTTTGCACTACTACGTCCCTTTTCAGGTGTTTTCTAAATTCATAAAATGGCACCTGTTCAATGCACTCCTCCTATGGGCGCTACTACTAGAGCTTGCAACAGAGGCAGGCCAACAGCCACACGGCCTGTTTCCCACACTCACTCCTTGAAACCTCTTGAACTTAGAGAACGGGGGCATTCCGTCCAATCTGTAGAAGACATCCCTCAGGATTTTGATAATTCTAGTGAGGAAGATGAAGGAGAGGATATGATGCATGAGGCACCATCCGCCCCTGCTACTCACCCTTCTGGTCAACCTTCAGAACCTGGACCATCTAATTTGCTGGAGGACTTCATGAGACTTTTCATGAAAACCCTCTCCGATTCAACGTCTTCAGAGGGATCTAAATTCAAAACTTCTTCCATGAGATCTCCTGATAAATTTGATGGAGAAAATCCAGACAGATTGCAGCCCTTCTTGCAAACCTGCAAGCTCCTGTTTCATAATGACCCTCAAACCTTCAATAACGACCAATTGAAGGTTGTTTACGCTACTTCATTCCTAGCTGGAAAAGCAGCAAGATGGTTCAAACCTTATCTTCTCATGCTCTCTTCGACAGAAACTCACTTACTTATTAATAACTGGGAAAAGTTTGAGGACCAACTCTTCACGTTGTTCGGTGACCCTAATGAAACTGACAACGCAGAAATTGAACTTGATTTTCTACGCATGAGTGATAATGGTAAAGCCTCTGAATATATTTTAAATTTCAGAGCACTTCAAACTTGAGTATGTTGGAATGATGCTGCCCTCAAGTATCATTTCAAAAAAGGACTTCCTTCAAGGATTCTGGATCAATTAAATCTTCACGTTCAGAAGATGACTACTTTAACAGATTTAATGGATCAAACCCTCAAACTTGACGGCGTTTACCAAGGACGACTACAACATAGTCAATATGCCAACAAATCTCAAGGCCTAAATTTTAAATTGGGACCTTCTTCACACCCATGGACAACTCAATCCAAACCCAATAAGGGAAAGGACAAACCTCGACCAAAAGGCTTGACCCCAGTCGATATCAGTAAGGTACTGGATCCAAAAGGGGAACTTAAAGAAGCTGAGAGGAAGAGGCGAGCAGATAATGGGTAATGTATGTATTTTGGGGGTAAGCACAAGCTAGAAGATTGTGTGAAGTTGAAGGAAAGAGAAGGTACTAGTTCAAGGTCAAAAAACTAGTAGATAGTTTACTTGTGTTCAAAGCAAACTATCTTATCTCGCCCAGTGCACAGAACCTCCATGTCTTAAGGACTGGAGTTGCCTTAAAATGCTTGAGATTCATTCTTTTTAAGGAGGATATCCCCTTCAGTTGTCTTATAGACTCTGGAGCTTCAATTTCTTTTGTCAGTTTATCTTTTGCCGAGAAGTTAAAGCTGAAATTTACAGATATTGATTGAACTCCAATTTACTTGGTCAAATCAGAGGAACCCAAATATTGGGTAAGTAAGAATGTTTTATGGGTTTTTAACTTTCCAAACTTTCCCCCCTTCAAGTGGGAATTATCAGTCTTGGATGCCCCAAGGATGGAAATTACCATTCTTGGCCATGACTTTTTAACGCATTAGAATCCTGAAATTGATTGGAAACGGGGATTGATCACCCCACGCACTAAGTATATTTCTGATTCTTCAATTCAAGTCAATAGGGAGTTAAACAACCCGCCTGAAAATGTCCTGCTAGAGGACAAATCTCAGCCAGATGACTTGCAAGCATCTGATCTTTCTCTAAATGAGCAATTGGCTAACCCTTCTAGCTTGATGAATTCACTCAAAGAGGATTTAAATTGCCTCAAAGTAATTGAATTATGCTCTCTCAATTATGTTCTTCCCTCAACAGATTCTCTCAAAGATGATGAGGACGACCAAATCAACATTGAAGCCATTAAATAAACTCTACTGGAAATCTATCATGATTTCCTCAATGTTTTCAGGTCATGAACCACTGACTGCAATGCGCACTAGATTTGGTAGTTTTGAATATTTAGTTATGCCTTTTGGATTGTGTAACGCACCATTGACTTTTCAAACTTTAGTCAATGACATCTTTCAAGATGTTGTTGAACAATTTGTTGTCATCTATTTAGATGATATTTTAATTTTCTTGAAGACACGAGATAAACATATTCATCATGTTCGACAGGTTTCAAATTGACTTCGAGATCACGGTCTCTACACCAAGCACCATAAATGCAAATTCCATCTTAAATCAATCAATTTTTTGGGTTTTACATTATCCACTGATGGTTTATTCATGGACAACAAAAAGGTCCAAAAAATCCTGGAATGGCCTGATCCCAAAACCGTTAAATCTCTCCAAGGATTTTTGGGTTTTGCAAATTTCTATAGAAGATTTATTAAAGATTACTCTAAAACTATTTCCAATCTTACTTCTCTTCTTAGAAAAGATATTCCTTTTGTTTTTACTTCTACAGCACGAAAGGAATTCAAAGCATTGAAGACTGCGTTCACCACAGCTCCAATTCTTCAACACTTTGATCCTTCTGCTTTGACAATAGTCAAGACAGATGCGAGCAATTATGCTATTGTAGGGGTCATTTCTCAATTAAATCCTGAAACAAAATTGTTTCATCCTGTTGCTTTTGAGTCACACAAACTCATTTCAGCAGAATTAAATTATGAAATTCATGAAAAAGAGCTTTTAGCTATTATTCATTGTCTTAAAAAATGGTGCTCTTTTCTTCTCAGCCTAGATAGTCCTTTTCAAATTCTAACAGACCATAATGCTTTGAAATACTTTATGTCTTCCAAAGTGTTAACCAGGCGTCAAGCCAGGTGGGCTGAATTTCTGTCTGAATTTCCTTTTTCTATTTCCTATTGCTCAGGTAAGAACTGTATTGTCCCAGATATCTTGTCACTTTGGGACAACGTTTATCCACAGCGGGGGGACGCATTTGCTGACAAGAACCCAGCAAATTTGAAATCAATTTTCAAAGAATCAATGTTAACGACTCATCAACTTAATTCGATGTTAATTCAATCTTTTCAAAATCCACTATCCAACATCCTTGAAGCTCAGTCAAAGGACAATTATTGTTTAGGGTTAAAAGACAAAATACTCTCAAAGCAAGGGGCCAAAAGATTTAGTATTGAATCAGGTCTATTAGTTTTCGAAGGTAGAGTAGTCATACCTGACAACAATGAAATAAAATTATGGATTTTCAATAGTCAAAATGATTCTCCATTAGCTGGTCATTTTGGAGTTGATAAAACCTACCAGTTAATAGCAAGGGATTTTTTCTGGCCAGGAATGACCAGAGAAATCAAGGCCTATATAAGAGCTTGTTACAAATGTAATAGGAATAAAGCTCCCCGTCACCGGAAGCATGGGTTGCTTCAACCGCTTCCTATTCCCTCTAAACCTTGGGAATCTTTATCGATGGATTTCATTTCTCAACTTCCTCTCTCTAATAATTATGATGCTATATTAGTAATATTAGATAGATTTTCAAAGATGTCTATTTTCATTAAAACCACTACTACTGCTACAGCAGAAGATTTTTCAAAATTGTTTCTAGAATATGTATTTTCCAAACATGGCTTACCTAGTGATATTATTTCAGATAG
This sequence comes from Hemileia vastatrix, assembly GCA_030280995.1. NCBI lineage: Eukaryota > Fungi > Basidiomycota > Pucciniomycetes > Pucciniales > Zaghouaniaceae > Hemileia > Hemileia vastatrix. Next base: position 16,109,957 of record JASXTE010000008.1, on the reverse strand, counting down.
AGCCTTGTTGTTTGTATCCACATTCTGGACTCAACTGTGTCAACAACTCAATATCACAAGGAATCTCTCCACGGCCTATCATCCTGAAACCGATGGGCAAACGGAAAGGGTCAATCAAATCCTCGAACAATACCTTTGAATGTATGTCAGTTACCAACAAGACGATTGGACCACCTGGTTACCATTGGCTGAATTTGCTTATAATAACTCGACTCATTCTTTGACACGACAATCTCCTTTAGAAACTGTTTATGGAAGACATCCTCAATTCAACTCAATCCATGTAGGAACTAGTCATCCTGCTGAACATTATCTTTGAACCATATCACGGCTCCAAGAGGAACTTAAATCAAATTTGGAATTAGTGATTCAAAGGTACAAGGAACAGGCCAACAAACATTGAAAATCTGCTCCTTCTTTTAAACCAGGCAACAAAGTATGGCTTGATGCATGAAACATTCGAAAGACTCAACCATCAAAGAAACTGGCTGAAAAACGCTTGGTACCATTCAAAATTGACTCTGAAATCTCTAAAACTGCATTTTGACTCACGCTACCTCCTAAATGGCAGGCTATTCACCCTGTTTTTCACGTATCTCTCCTGGAATTGGCTCGAGAAACATACCCGGGCAGGAACCAACCTCCTCCGGAACCGGTCAAAGTAGAAGACCATCTAGAGTGGGAAGTAAGTCGTATCCTTGATTCAAGAATGCGCAAGGGGAAACTTCAATACCTCGTGGAATGGGAAGGCTTCCTCGATGATTCAGACAAAACATCCTGGGAACCAGCCATCAATGTTTCTAATGCCCCCGAACTCCTAAAATCTTTTCATCTTAAATATCCTTTAAAACCAAAACCTTAAAACTCTTTTTTTTTCTTTTCTTTCTCTTTTCCTTCTTCTCTTTAAAATCTAAATCATCTTTACCTCTAAAATTTCTTATTCTTTGTTTTCTTTTCTTCTTTCTTCTTTTTTCTTTCAAAAGTTTTTCAACCTTCTTTAAAATAAATTAATTTAAATTTAAATTAATTTAATTTAATTTAAAATTAAATTTAAATTAATTTAATTTAATTTAAAATTAAATTAAATTAAAATAAAATAAAATAAAATAAAAAATCAAAACAAAACAAATAAAATTTATAAAAACCTTTTAAAGTTTCTTTAAATTTTCTTTTCTTTTCAGTTCTTTTCAATTTTCTATATACATTCTTTCCTTAAAAAATTTCTTTTCCTCAAACTATCAAAATTTTTCACCAACTCAATATGACAATGTTTCTCAAACTTCACTTCAACCTTTAAATCTCTTGTTTAAAAATTCTTTGAACAAATTACTTCTTTCTTTCAAATTTTTTTTAAAAAAAATTATTTCTTCTCTTCTTTTCTTTCTTTATTTTCAAATAACCAAAAACTTCAATATATAAAATTTCACGAATAAAATTTTTTTTTTCTTTCTCTCATTAAATTTTCATTTCAAAATTTGTTTCAATCTACTATATTTTTTTCTCTCTTCTTCTTCTTATTTAAAATTTATTTTTCTTTTCTTTTAAAACTTAAAACCAAATTTTTTTTCAATTAAATATTTTTCCTTTCAAAATTTCAAAACAAAATTTAAATATTCTTTCTTTCTTTTCCTTTTCTTTTTCTCTCAAAATCTTATAAAATAAATATTAAAATTTTAATTAAAACAACAAAATAAAATAAATAAATATACAAATTGTTTCTACTTTTCTTTTCCTTTTTCTTTTTTTCATTTTAAATTTTTTCCTGCATTTTTTCTCAAACCAATTTCTTCATCTTTTCCAAAACCACTCTAATTTCCTTCCTGCATTTCTCAAAAACTTCCCCCTCTCCTACCGGTTCCACTTCCCCAATCTCCAGCAATTCTTCAGCCACGTTGAAGGAGGCAGCATTGATAATCTTGTCAATATTGCCACTGAACTCTTCAATAAACCTAGCTCGTCAACCCTGGCGAGGTTTTTTTGACCATACCTGGTCAAGAGTTTCTTCATTATCCTCCCTCGAGGCAATCACTGGTAAATGTTCTTAAATAGGGATTGACAGCGCCACTTCCACAGAAGTGGTTTCCACAATAGGAGCTCTCACACTCGAGGTTTCCACCATAGGGGCTTCCGCGATGACATCTTAATTCTAAGACATACGGTCATCAGTAAAAAATTTTTCTTTGGAAAAACAAAGTTAAAATAAATTAAATTAAAAGCAAACTTACTTTGAACATCAGATCAGCCTCTAGAAATAACTTCAATGTGACTTCCACTGTCACTTCTTTTTCTTCTTTGTCATCTTCAATGACCATCCGCCACTTCTTTGGTGTCCCCCTTGAGATGGGGATTTCCTCCTCATCTTCCTCCACCAATTCATCCACCTCCTCTTCTACCCTTCGTTTTTACCCGTGGCTTGGTTACCCAGGTTGCCACAGTGTCCTCGACTTCCTCCTCAATTGCTTCTGACTGATCATCCCCGATTGACATGTCCCATATATCTTCGACCACCTCTTTGGTCTTCAGTATTACCCAATACTTGTTCTTGGTAAATCTTTGTTCGATGTCAGAGTTTTTAGCTAAATCATCGCACGTCACACGTCTCCATTGGCAAAACTTGCATTTCTGGCAAGGACCTCGAGTAGCTGTTCTTTCAACACAGAAGTATTCCATTGTTTCACAAGCCGTTCATGCTTGGGAGTACTGTTGGTAACAAGCCCACCTTCCGCTTTGGGGTGAGGAGGCATGGGAGTTGGAGTGGGGCAAGCTGACATAATAATAATAATCAAGAATTCAATAAAGGGAAAATAGTGTGGGAAGTATGTGTCTCACGCTCAACAGAGCTCGCGTTTTTACCCCGGGAATCTGTCACGCACCACATGACACTCAAGGCAAAAGCAGCTCATTAAATCAATAATACAGAGGTCTAAATCCATACTCGAGGTGCAGAAAGCAATTCTACATAGCAACTGCAACTTTCCTTTGTGTACTCACTATTCAACCGTGCTAGTCTAAACTATAAATCTAAATTAGTCAATCTCTCAATAGTGTGTCTTAGTCTTTTCCTCAATAAGCAACACACAGCACAATAGTCAATGTAATAGTACACTAAAAGGTTTATTAAGTGTCTGTGAATTATTAAAAGGGGTAGTGAGCATTGACGGAATGGTTAGTGGGGGATTAAAGGGTTGACGGATATTAGTGAGGAGGGTCCAGGTGTAACGGGTGTTTTTTTTAGTGGTCTGTGGTGTGCGGAATAGTGGATGGGTATGAGGTCAATGCGAGGAGGAGTAAAGGATATAAAAGGGGTTGGGTTTTGGTTTGACATTCTTTAGAATTAAATTATAAAACATATATATAGTTAATAGTGGTAAAGCTTCAGGTTAAATCATTATTATTGTATCTTTCCTTATTTTCTCAGTAATCATTTCTAAATCCTAAATCTTTGATTATTGAGTTTCCAACCCTTTGTGAGATCTTAAGAATATTAATATTACCTTTAAATTATATTAGAATTCTTCTCGAACATATCTCAAAGCAGTAGCTCTTCCTTTGAGTCATCTTCAAATCACTTCCTCAAACATTTCCTATGTACTTCGAAGAAGTTTATAAACTACTCTCCTCATCTCACTTCTAGGAACACCCTCGACCTTGTGCATAGTTTGTCTGGTGACACATGGATATATCTCCAGCATTTGGATTATATCTGGCTTTCTCATACAATCTTTGTTGAGTGATTATAAATTTTGGGCCACCGAATTTCCTTTTAATTAGTGCCTTCCATTCATTCCAGGAGTAGTTAATTCCCTCACTCAATACAGATTCAAACCATAATAAGGCCACATCTGTAAATAAAGATATCAATTTTGATGTAATTTCTTCATCAGGTAATTTGTATGAAAATTTTAAGTTATCAATTCTTTTAATGAATTGTTGCCAATAAGATTTTGAATCCCTGTCAAAAGAAAAGTACTGATCTAACTTAGGCCAGTTCTTTTGGCTAGTTTGTGCTTCCCTAAACTGAGAAATATTGAGTAATTCACTTACTTTAGAAAGATGATCATTTATTTCATCTTTTACTGATTTTGTATTCTCAGAGCCCATGACACTATGTTCATTTTCAATCATTGGTTTATCATCTGAGTGTTTCATAAAAACTGGTACTCTTCCCACATAAGAGTTATTATCTTTTACTTTATCAGTATTTTTCAAAATGTTGGCAATTTCAATTTCTACTCTTTGTAACCTATCTTTTATTACAGGTACATGAGTTAAGGTATCATTAACATTTGAAAAAGACAATTTTACACGTCCCTCTATAGTAGCCATAATATTCTGATAATGTTCCAATTTATTTTCTAAATTTTTAATCTCAGAGTTTAATCTTTTGTATTTATTGATTAATTCATTATTTGAATTCTCAATAATTTTTAACCTATTGGCTGTTGTACTCAATGATTGTGTGAGGTTTAATAATACACTTTCTTTATTATTGTTTGACTCTCTAGAGAATTCTTCCATTTTTCAATTCTTAATAATAATTTACTAATTATTTTTGACTCCATTGGATTTTATTTTAGAAAATATTTAATTTTTTCTGTGTTTGATTCAGAAGATTCATCATCAGGTTCAAGATTTAATTCATTTGGTTCCATTTTTATATTAATAGAATTATCCTGGTGGTCAATAAAACTATGTACATTGTCATCATTTAAAGACAAAATTAACATGTTATTTTCAACTGAATAATTTTTTAAATCCTTATCAATTATATCCATTAACTCTCTATCAATTTCATTACCTATAATTAATTCATTTTTAGGATTATATAATTGATACTGAGAAGATGGATGACTCACCAAGGTCTTATTCAATTTCCCCTTCCTCTCCTTGGCTTTCCCCTGTAAGGGTGACTGCTGGAGCCCTGCTGTTGAGGGTTGTTGTAGTTTTGGGCATAAAAATCTCACTTCCATTTGCTTAAAGTAATTTTTTGGTCTGTGTCTTGGGCTGGAGGTGTTGCTATGAAACTGTTGGGTTCCACTGTTGGTGGTTGAGCCTTTATTTCTACTAGAGCTTGATTGACTTCTACAAAACCCTGAGCTGCTCTTTTCTCCAGATTGTTTATCTGGTCCACTATATGGTTGACTCTTATTTACAAGGTGTTCAGTAGAGTAGAGAGGGAGTGAATTTGTTCTTGTAAGGTATTTCTTGTTTTCTTTATTGATACCTGTTTTAATAGTTTTTCCCTTTACTCCAGAGACATTTGTGGAGTGTTTCTGTTGGTGGGGGGATCATGGCTCTCCATTTGAATGTTCTGTAACAGGTATTTCAGCTCTAGGTCTTAAGCTATAAGGTTTGCCTTATTACTCACAATATCATTGTTGTCACACATTTTTATGTGGAATTTAATCAAAGAATTGAAATTTGAGATCTGAAAACTTCAAAAAGGAGTTTTATCAGTATTTATCAATACCACTTAAGACAATTTTATTGCTTACTTGTAGGTATGAGGTGAAGTTATAAGTGCCAAAAGTCAAATATGCTTTTATGTGGTCACTTGACTTAACTGGTCTACAATATGTAGCTGTGTTTTTATATTTAAAAAAGAAAATCTGTCAGTAAGATTCTTTCCAAATATTAAATGGATTTTACAAACCAATAAAAAGGGATTAAGAGTCCTGTTAAAAGTAAGAATTAATCAGTTTAATTGGTTTATCATCTGCAAAGATCACAAATTTAATTGGTCTATTGACAGACTACCACTAATAACAATTATATGTTAAATTAGTGCTACAATTGTTGATTCAATATCACAATTTTATTATATAACAGGGCTTCTTTTCCTGAAATCACTATATAAGTGACCCCAACCTGTTGTAATTATCAAAATATTTCTATAGGGATTTCATTTACTTGTAGCCTCTTTTTTGAATTTTTACTTACTGGAAGATAACCAACAGAATTCTTGAGGAAAGTTCCACAATTGTCAGGCTGTGGTCAAGTACAGAGACGTGAACTAGCTTAAATGTTCAGCTGTCTAGAAGATTTTAATTTTCCTATATGAATACTGTAGTACAAATCCAATAAGTATTAAAATAAAACTCAATATAAGGGTCTCAGTAATTCTAATCTCAATAATTATATATAGCTTACAATCTTTATAGTTGGTAGAAAAATAGATTTAATAAATTCAGATACTATTCAAAGCTTTTATAAGTACTATTGATATGTATTGTAATTTTATTGCTTATATGTTTAATTGTAATGATAAAGAATGAAGAAAATAAGACCAAAAAACCTCCTCCTTTTATACACAATTACTTCCCTGATGCCCCCTATAATTTACCAGCTCAATACACAGTTAATGACACCTAATTCTAGCCTATAGAAATGTTCAGAGCCAAAAATAGTGACTAGTAACATAATTAGAATGATATCACCTACCAAAATCTTGTAGTAATAGGGATAATCCATCAAAAATAAAGAATAAGCAAAAAAGAGAGTATATGCGTATAAAACAATAATATAAAAGACTAAAGGAGACTTTTTTAAGTTTAATAATAGCTTAAGAATAAGGGGGATTTACTGTAGAAATGGAGGGGCTAATCCTGACATTATACTACGTGAATTTCCCATTCAAAAATAACCAAAATTGACTGAGAAACCACCAAAAAACTTAAAACAGAGTGTGAGATGTGGGGTAACTACATGCAGTCCTTGGCAGGCGCTTGCACGGGTAAATCCTTGACTAATTTAGGCAAATTTAAGTGTGGTAGTCAAATAAAGCACCAAGAATGAGGTTATTAATGAAATTAGTGCATATAAAGAGGGTCAATGCATTTATAATTAAGCTAGGACACTAAATAAGCGCCTGTCGCCTATTTTAGTGTATTTCCCAACAGTGGGTGAAGAATGTTGTCGGCCGGTCGTCTAGAAGAAGGAGAAAATAGAAGGAGGAATGAGAGGAGGAGAAGGAGGAAAGGAGTATGGGTAATAAAAAAAATAAAATTTAATAAAAGTATTTAATTTATTGAGAGAAAAAACAACGATGAGTGAGCTGGGAGGTGACAACAACTTGGTTTTATTAATATTAATATTATTTAAGTAAGAGTTCTGCGCGGCAACCAAAATAATTACTATCAGACTTAAAGCAACCTTTAAATTGTTATATAAAATTTTAATTAGAATTTTATTACTAATAAAAAGAATATAAACGTAATATAAAAATTGTATTTAATTGTTGAGTGTATAATAAGTGATAAGGCTACAGGGGATTATCCAAGGCCCTTTTATAGGCAATGGGTCCTCTGAAGCGCTACTATATCAGTAAATACAATGATTAGAAAGGAATAAAACAAATATATCAAAAAGAGTAAATGAAACATAACAATATAGAGAAAAACATGAAACAATTAATTAAAAGCCCAATTAAGAATCCAATTTCACCGCCATTAATCCCCAAATCAGTAAGTGACAATAGTAAATAACTAAACAAGAGTGGAAACATAGGAACTATGAGAAATATAATTCCCAACAGATGGTACATCCTGATTAGAGGACATTTTAAGTGAAACAAAAAATAATTTGACGCAACAAAACAATCAATTAATCTCAATTTAGTTCAAATTAATTTATTTGTTTTTTCTAACACAATTAAGGGTCAAAAGAAGCGTCCTTAATAATTGTTTAGTGTCATATGAGAGGTATTAGTTAATATATAAATTTAAGTAATTAATTTAAATATATTATAAATCAAATTTACACTTGTAATTATAATATATGTTTTTTAATTAATTAAATATAAATTTATAATTATTAAATATATAAAAATGCGCCATTATTTGTAGAATATATTATATTATGCTCAATTTAATTGTATATAAAAATATATATAACCAATAAATTTAATGTAACATTTGTATATAATAAAATTCTTATATAATTTCATTATGTAATAAAATATTAAGTTATATTCATTAAATACAAGTTTTACCCACTCTTTAAGGTTTTATAATTTCTATATCATTTACTGGACTCCTGGAATAGCCTGGCTGACAAATGTGGGGTAATTATAGTGTGAAAAAGCTAACTTTGCTAAAAATGAAGCTATTCACACTGGAAAAATGCAGGCAGTATGTGGCCAGTACACAGAAGCCATTTCTGGCATAAAAAACGCCAAATTTGAAAAGTGTTATTTTTATGCATTTGAGTAGCCAAATCAATAGTCCTAATTAAGACAAATTGATCTGTCAAAGCGTGTTTTTAATATTATTAAATTTATAGTGCATATAATCAACTTTTAAGTGATTTAAAGCACATTTCCTGTATTTTACATAAAACAATGAAAACAACAGCTTTAAGTGCACTTAAAAATTATGTAGCCTTATATTTAAGGTTTATAATATTACCCTAACATATTCCAACTTTATATTCAGTGCATAAGACTTATAAAAGGTGGATATATGCGTGTATATAAGGTGTTATAATGGCATATTTTGTATATTATCATAATTTTACTTATGTATGCTATTTGTGTACTCTAATTTATTGATCCCATGTATATTCCATCTGTTTAACATAACTTATAAGTACTTTTTACTCAGTCCTGGGAATATCCAGGCTGACAATTTTTGTCTAGCTCCATAAATACTTACATTTTTACCCTTTTTTATCCTGTGTAAATTTTTATTGGCCCTTTTCTAACCCCCTGGGGCCTCTACTAGGCCCAACTGGAGGCTAAGAAAGGGTTGACAATGTGCCAACTTAGTCTCATTAAAAATGTCTAAGTTTTATGAAAAGAAACTGAAATCCTTCCTACAGTTTTGAATATCTTGATGTGTTCATTAAATAAAATATTTTGTCATATTTAGAACTCATTGTTGCTTTTTTCCTTCCCATAATACCCAATAATCAAATATTTTTTCATTTTTAATTTATGAAGCACATATGTGCACATTATTCAATAATAATAATTTAAATAATTTATTTTGGAGAAAAACTTACTATAACCTATAGTTTTCTTAAATTTTTTATCATTCTTCAAAATTTCATGTCTTAAAAAAAATGGATGCTGTGTGCCTTCTTTTGATGTAATTTTTTTTTAAATTATTATTAATGTTTAGACACTTTTTATAAATTTTATAATTTAGTGAATTTTTTGGAATTTTTTTTTAAAATTAGATTTTTGATTTCTTTTGAATGATTTTTTGATCTTGTGAATTTTTTTGAATTTTTTGTGAATATTTTCAATTTTTGGGGGTATTTTTTGGACCCAATGTTTTTTTTGGCATTATTTTGATTTTTTTGATTGTTTTAATGCTCTAATAGGAATCAAGTCATGTTCCAAATAGTGGCAGTGTCTTTTAAAGCACATGACTTGATTCCAATTCCTCTAGTGCAAGTTTCCAGATGGACCACAAATTTCACAGAATTATATTTCTTGTGGTCCATCTAAAAACTTGCACTGAAGAATTGGATTCCAGCCTTGAGCTTGATTAAACACAGCATCTTTTTTGGCACGCAACTTCAATCACAATTCAAGTCATGTGCTTGAAAAGATGCTGCATCTTTTTGGCGCATGACTTCAAGTTCAATTCAAGCATTAAAACAGTGGGGAAAAATTCAAAAAAATGCAAAAAACTAAAAACATCACAAGAAACATCAAAAAAAAAATGTAAAAAAATTCAAAAAAAATTCAAAAAATACAAAAAAAATCTAAAAAATTCAGAAAACTTCATAAAAATCCAAAAAATGCAAAGAGCTCAAAAAAATTCCTAAAATTCAAAAAAATTTAAAAAAACTTAAATGAACTGCTAATAAGTTCCTAAAAATTTATAAAAATTATTTAAAGGCCAAAAAAATCTAAAAAAAATCTAACAATGCTAAAAATTCTAAAACTTCTGAATTTCAATAGAAAATTAAGAAATAATTTTAATAATCAGCAGAAATTAAAAAAGAGCTTAATAAATTTTAAAAATTAGATAAAAAATTTGATACAGGTGAAAAAATTCAGGAAATTCTTTCAAAAATATATATAATAGAAAATAAGATAAATATTTCTTTTTTTAAAGAGATTTGGTATTCATATATTTTTTTACTCAAAAATTCTTGACTCATACCAACTACTGCTTTATTTTTTAAGAAAAATTGATGCATATATGATAAAAAGTTCTACCCTTAATTTATGAGGCAACCATTCTTCGAAAAAATAGCCCCACTGGAGTTAATACTGAGGTGACTCTTGGGGTAGTCTGAGAGACAAAAAAAGGACTTGTTTACAAGTTGTCTTATATTTTACCCTGTGCTTATTTATTTAGTTATTAATTTATGTAATTATTTAAATTATTGGTGATTCTAGCCCATTACTTCAAAAAAATGCAAGGAAGGATTTTGCAAAATTTTCAAATCTGAAATGCAAAATTGATGACTTGAAAAAATTTTGGTGATACCCACCCCTTTCCTCAATAAATTTCAGGGGAGGTTATTTCAAAATTTTCCAAAAAGATATAGAATTTTGTTGACTTAGCTCTATTTAGAAATGCGAATTGGTGGTGAGTTGATTAAAGTATGTTGGTGATCAGGAGTTTTGCAAAGGTGTCAGTATTTTTTTACCATCTTAAATTTCAAAAGTGCAATATTTTAGAGTCTAATAAGGAAAAAAAAATTTATCAGAATCTTGTGATATAACTATTTTTGATAAGATTAAAAGTAACTATTAAATTGGTAACCAAAAAAAATATCCAATCCCTCATTGAAAGGACACATGACACTGAACTTTTTGGATACAGTAGTTATTCCATTCTCCAAATCATCATCATCAATACCAAAGCTAGTGGAAGTTGAAGAAAAATTAGCCTTTTTATATTTTTATTGATAACTTTTTAGCCTCTCCTTCATTTTCTCACGATTGATGTTAATTCTCCCTTTTGTTTTCTTTTTTACTTCATCTGCCATCAACAAGAAGCCATTGAGCTCTGATGAAAGTGAAGGTTTGATTTGGGTAGAATTCTCACGTCCAAAAATTTATCATGATTTGGTTTAATTTTGAGAAATTTGATGATGAGCTAATCTTCCTTTTTTAGCTGTCCAGACTTTGATTTCTAAGGTGGGGGGGCTTGCATTAAGTGAAGACATTTGTGATGAAGCATTTTTTTGAGTTTCCTTTTTTGTGTTGGATTTTCTGGGAGGCATCATGAAACTGGTATTTTATAAGAAAAGAGATTAAGAGGTTGAAACATAAACAAAAAAGAAGAAAAACTATGCCTGTTTAAAACTCTGCGATAAAATGTTTCAAATCGCAGTGAGGGGTGTGTGCCAAGGATTGATTAGAGGATGGAGCTCTTGGTGCCACATGTTACAGGGACATGGTGGACAAGGAATGGATGATGTGGAAAAAACGTGGTTGTGAAAAAAAATTAGGAAAAAGGTGCTGATTTGAGGTCATAATTGAAACTTATTTTTGAAATAAGTGATTTTTTTACATAATTTATGTGCTGATTTGGTTTGAAATCCACAGTTAAGATAAGTGCAGATTTTCTAGAACTGACACCCCCTATTAAGTATGGACTCAAATATATCTTTAATGAATTTTGAAGATGCCAAGATCATTTAAAATATACAAGCTGATAACTTATGAATGAAACCAATCACTGTTCCAGAAATGTTTTCTGTAGAAACTGTAAATATATTTTAGAAACAGGAGTTTCTGGCCCTGTGTTTCAACATGTACATTACAGAATATTGATAGTGAATATAAGTCAAATCTTGAACCCAGTCAGAGTAAAAATTGGAGAGGGTTTGGATCAGTAATACACCCCATTTGTTAATACAAATCTTCTGTTTTCTTCAAACATTAACATGGTTATGTAAGAGTAACTTGTGACTTTGTGGTAATAGATAATACTAATTGTAGTACCTTTTTTAGCATTTGTAATGAAATTATGAAACATTTTGGTTTAAAATTATACCCTGCTTTTAATTTTTTCACAATTGGCATGAATGGTATGAGAAAATTGAATATTAACTCTATAACACAGTCTTGAACATTTTTTCAGAAGTAGAAATTCCTTGCAAAGGAAGAGAAACCAATGACACTGAACTTCTGGAAACAGAAATTTCCAAAGCATCATTTGGAAATAAGATAATTGAAACTGAGAAGAAAAATATTTTTGATTTTGTTAAAGCATTTCCAATGGCTTTTGCACATGGGAACAATGAGCTTGGCCTTGTGAATGATTGTGAAATTAAAATAAGTTTAACATGTGAACTGGATAATATTCCTGCTAGCCTTAAAAAGAAACCATACCCTGCTTCATCAATGAAGAGGAAGGACATAGAGTAAAATATTCAAATATTTTTGACCATGAACATTATTTAAAAGGTAGAAACTACACCACAATATTGTGTGGTATCACCTGTCTTATTTCTTAAGAAAAGATAAGGCAAGACTGTGTGGTGATTATAGAGCATTAAATACAATCACAGTGGATGACATTTATCCCTTGACAAGGATTGCCTCTATACATGCTACCCTAAAAGTTGCTAAGGACATAAGCTGCTTAGATGAAAATGAAGGGTACCATAAAATTCCTGTTGAAAAGTACTCACAAAACTTTTTGTTGATAGCAACATATATGGGAATTCATAAATTTTTCAGGATGTTATTTGGACCTAAAAATTCTCCTTCAGTATTTCAGAAATTAATAGATAAGAAATTCCATAATGAATTGATTGAAGGTTGGTTAACGTTAAACATTGATGACATCATAGTGTTCTAAAAAACATATGATGAAAACATAATCTATTTGAAGAATGTATTTCAGAAAATGGATGAAATAAAAATGACGCTTGCATTGAAAAAAAGTAAATTTGGCTTTGAGTCTTTATAGGTGCTTGGTCATATTGTATCTGGATTGATAATATGTGTTGACAAAAATTTGTTGGCTACAATCAAGAATATTAAAATTCCTCAAAATTTAAAGGATGTACAATCATTTCTTGGTATGTGTGGTTATTATAGAAAATATATTAAGAACTACCAATTAATTTCTGCACCCTTTACCACACTGATTAAGAAATCAGAAGCTTTCATTTGGAATAATGAAATTAAAAAGCTTTTGATAAGTTGAATGAATGCTTAACAACAGCTTCAATCTTAGGATTACCAGATTTCTCACTATCTTTTGGCTTGTATACTGATGAAATATTTATTGGTTTGGGTGCTGACTAGCATCAAAAATAACTAATTGAAAGTAAAAGGTTGGAAGTAGTAATCTGTTATATTTAAAGAACTCTAAGAAGTAGTGAATTGAAGTACAGTTCTACTCCAATTAAGTGTTTGGAAGTGGTATGGGCTCTTGAGAAGCTACATTACTACCTTGAAGACCAAAAATTTGAGTTAATAACTGACTGTAGTGCAGTTAAGTCACTCTTAAACATGAAAACTCCTAATAGACATATTTTTATATGGCAATTAGCTGTACAAGAATACAGAGGACGGATGACTATTACACATAGGGCAGGAGCTTTATATTCTAATGTAGATTTTTTATCTAGAATACCATTACATAATAATTTTTATAATCCAGCTTATGTTCCTGAAACAGAGATTATTAAAATTTATGGAATTCATGTTGTAGATCTCCATGATGAATTTATACAATCAATTCTTGATAATTATACTTCAGATCCTGAGTTGAGTAAACTTAATACAATATTAAATAATCCATCTAATGCTTTTATATGTGCTTTAATAAAGAAAATTCCACAAATATACAGGGAAGCTTTGTAGAAGGGAAAAATTTCCATTGAGGATGGTTATATAATACTGTAAAAAATGAAGTAATGTAATAGTAATTTCCCCTTCAATGAAGGATTTAATGTAAAGCATATGTCATAATGATATATTGGCAGGTAATTTTGACTTCCATAAAATATTAACCAGAGTAAAAAACACAGCTTAGTGTATTAAAATTTCTGATGTTGTTGAGAAATATGTTTAGACATTTGATTCTTGTCAAAAGTCTAAAAAACTGTGAAGAAAAAGAGCAGTTTTTTTACAACAAATTGAGCAACCAAAGGCTCTATGGGAAATTTTTAACATGGGCTTGGTAACTGTATTGCCAAAAGCAGGATATAAGAAGTATAACTCCTTGATGTGAATTTTATATAGGTTTACAAAAATGTGTAAATTTATTCCAACCCACAAAGAGGTCTTTTCAGCCTAGGTATCTCCAGGACTGAGTAACTCTTATGTTCAAAATAAGATAACCCTAATTAAATTAGGCTTATTACTTAAAAATAAGGTTAAAATACTTATATATATGGTTATAATACATATATATATAATTATTACACTATTATATGACTTATAGTTGTTTAAATAGCTTATCCATAGCCTAATAATACTTATTAAGGTGTTAATGGAGTCATAATATACTTATCTTAAGTGATATTGAGTAATTATAGACATACATAAGCTTATATGTATACATAAACCTCATAATCAGTGAAATATGTAGTTATATTATGTATATTTAGGTCTATAAGTGGGTTTTAACCTCTTATTAGCCTATAACCTTTATTTTTCTGCTTATTTTAGGTCATATGGACGTATTCAGTGGACTCACAGTTCCTACACAAGCATACACACCTATTTCAGGCACATATATCCAGTTTGGACAACTTAATCTGCTTCCTTGGATGGATTTTCATGGATTTATGGGTTGGGATATTATCACTGGGTTAATATGGCTACTTGGGGAAGTCATTGGGGGCTTGGACAGTTAATTTATTTATTTATATGCTTTGGCTCTCATTATATACTCTTTGGATGAGTTATTTTACCTGCTTCTTTATGGTATCCACTTTTATCTGTTTATTCTATTTATGGTATGGGTCTGTGTTATAATTTATTGTGATGGAGGGTCCTTACTTGAGGTCTGGGTGTTGAAACTTCTTGAAGTGGACGCCATGGGGAGGTTATGGGCCCTCACAGTGCTGTAATTTCCAGAGATAGCAGTGACATCATCTGGATTGAAGGTCTGTGTACTCCAGTAGATTTTGGTATAAGTAAGAGAGGATTTGACGGGTTATTGGACATCACTTACTTACTACACATAAAAGAAACACTGCAACACAAGTATTATCATATATAAATATATTATAAAAGCATTTATAAACTGATATTCTCTTTATATAAGCTATAACTATATTTTATTATTCTATTTTCCACCACTAGCACACATAAAAATCCAAGTATTGTGAGTTTAATTGAGAGTAACTATTTTATTAGTCTTCCCCTGAGGTTTAATCACTAAATAATTTATAAATAAGTAGTTGGACCATTAATATTTACTATTAAATCATACTTAGATACTAGCCTAAACTGGCAGGTCTCATCAAGGACTTAGCTTTCTTATTGTGGACACAAATGTTAAAAATAGCAGGTCTCCTAAAATTAAAGTATCAGACAGAGATCCAAAATTTATTTCTGAGTTCTGGAAATCAATTATGAATTTTTCAGGTTGTCAATTAAAACTTTCTACAGCACACCATCCACAAACTGATAGGATTTCAGAAAGAATGATAAAAACTTTAGAAGATATGATAAGAAGATATTTTGCTTTTGTTCTTGACTTTAAAGACAATTACAAATTCACACTTGATTGGGTGACTCTTATTCCTGGTTTAGAATTTTCATAAAATAGCACAGTGCAATTTTTAACTGGCTAAAATCCATTTGAGTTATGTTTGGGCTATGTACCAAATAGCCCTGCTAAAACTCTTAATAAATTACCAATATTGGACATCCATCCTGATACAAAATTTTTTCTTCAAATGCAAACATTATGCAGAAAGCATGCCCAAGAATGTATTAATAAGGAATTTTAGTATGAGAAGAAAAGATGGGATAAAGCCTATAAAGAGAAAAGTTTAAAAGAGGGTGATTAAGTCCTTATATCAACACTGCACTTCAATTTAAATGGCAATTTTAAATTTTTAGATCCATTCATTTGACCATATGTAGTGAAAAACATGGTTGGTAGCAATGCTTGTTAAGTTATATTATATTCACCAAATGATAGAAAACATCCAGTATTTCCTATCTCTCTTATAAAACTATACCATTCTAATGATACTTCTCTATTTCCAAGAATATCAGGAAAGCATAAATAGCAACCTGAATAAATAGTTTAATAAGTAGATATTGAAAAGATACTCAAAAAGAGACACCTTAATAAAGAAAAGCAATGTGATTATCTATTAAGTTTCAAAAATAATTCAATTGAATTTGACCAGTGGATTCCTGATAATGATATATCTTATCTTAAAAAACTCTTGTAAAAATTTAAAACCATATAATACTGTTAATAATAAAATATATGTGATATAGAAATGTACATAATTTTTTATCCACTTCTTCCTTAATAAATAAAAATAAAAATATCTTAGCATTTTTTTATAATTTTTTTTTGGAGTTAGGGAGTCTCAGCATAGGTATCCCCCCAAAGACTGAGTATTTCTTATGTTTAAAATAATATGACCTTAATTTCAATGTGCTTATAAGTTAAATATATGGTTATGATATTTATATATAAGCTCATTATACTTATATACATATTTATTATACTATTATATGACTTATATTAGTTTATATTTTATCCATTTACCCATAATACTTATTTAAGTTCTTATTTAGTCATAATGTACTTATAACAAGTGATATTAATTAATTAGAGACATGCATAAGCTTATATGTATTTATGAACTCCATATTCAGTGAAATATTCAGTTATTTTCATGCGCCACGTGACACTCGAGGCAAAAGCAGCTCATTAAATCAATAATAAGAGGCTTTAAATCCATACTCGAAGCGCAGAAAGCAATTCTCCATAGCAACTGCGACTTTCCTTTGTGTACTCGCTATTCAACCGCGCTAGTCTAAACTCTAAATCTAAATTAGTCAATCTCTCAATAGTGTGTCTTAGTCTTTTTCTCAATAAGCAACGCACAGCGCAATAGTCAATGTAATAGTACATTAAAAGGTTTACAAAATGTCTGTGGATTATTAAGGGGTAGTGAGCATGGACGGAATGGTTAGTGGAGGATTAAGGGGTTAACAGATTTTAGTGAGGAGGGTCCAGGTGTAATGGATGTATTTTAATGGTCTGTGGTGTGTGGAATAGTGGATGGGTATGAGGTCAATGTGAGGAGGAGTAAAGGATATAAAAGGGGTTGGGTTTTGGGTTCAATACTCTTTAGAATTAAATTATAAAACATATTTATAGTTAATAGTGGTAAAAGTTTTAAGTTAAATCATTATTATTGTGTTTTTCCTTATCTTCTCAGTAATCATTCCTAAATCCTAAAACCTTTGATTATTGAGTTTCCAACCCTTCGTGAGATTTTAAGAATTTTAACATTACCTTTAAATTATATTAGAATTCTTCTCGAACATAATTCAAAGCATTATTTCTTCCTTCAAGTCATCTTCGAATCACTTCCTCGAATCATTCCTCTGTGCTTTGAAGAAGTCTCTAAACTCCTGATCTCACTTATAGGAACATCCTCAACCTTGTGCGTAGGTCGTCCAGTGACAGTTATTGTCAGCCTAAATATCCTTAGGACTGAGTATTTCTTATGCTTAAAATAAGATAACCTTAACTAGATTAAGCTTATATCTTAAAAATAAGGTTAAAATAATAATATATATTATTTTATGATATATATATATAATTATTATTCTATTATATAATTTATAATAGTTTAAATAGCTTATCCATGGCCTAATAATATTTATTAAGGTGTTAATGGAGTCATAATATACTTATCTTAAGTGATATGAAGTAATTATTGACATACATAAGCTTATATGTATACATAAATCTCATATTCAGTGAAATATGCAGTATATTATGTATATTTAGGTATATAAGTGGGTTTTAGCCCCTTAATAGCCTATAACCTTTGTTTTTCTGCTTATTTTAGGTCATATGGACGAAATCAGTGGACTCACAACGCCTACAGAAGCATAGACACCTATATCAGGCGCATACACCCAGTTTGGACAACTAAAATTACTTCCTTGGATGGTTATTCACGGATTTATGGGTTGGAAATATGTTTTTGGGTTAATGTGGATGCTTGGGGATGTTATTGGGGGCTTGGACATTTTATTTGTTTCCTTTATATGCTTTTAGTTTCATTAAATCTCTTTTTGATCTTTTATTTTACCTGTTTCTTTATGGTATCCGTTTTTATCTGGGATTTCTATTTATGGTATGACTCTGTGTTATTATTAATAGTGATGGAGGGTCCTTACTGGAGGTCTGGGTGTTGAAACTGCTTGAAGTGGACGCCATGGGGAGGTGATGGGCCCTCACAGTGCTGTAATTGCCGGGGATAGCAGTGACATCATCTGGATTGAAGGTCTGTGCACTCCAGTGGATTTGGGTATAAGTAAGGAGGGATTTTGACGGTTTATTATAATCATTCAATTACTACACTTCAAATAAACATTACACTACAATTATTAACATTCAGAAATATATTATAAAGCCCTTATAAATTGATATTATCTTTATAAAAGCTATAACTATATTTTATTCTTCTATTTTCCACCACTAGCACGCATTTAAATCCAAGTATTGTGAGTTTAAATTGAGTATAACTATTCTATTAGTCTTCCCCTGAGGTTTAATCACTAAATCATTTATTAATAAGTAGTAGGACCATAAAATAACACTATTATATCATACTTATATACTAGACTGTACTGACAATTGGGGGTCTTTCCTTATATTTTACTTATTATTTAGTATAAGCCTTGGGACGTGATTTTTACCTTAGTACAACTCAAAATTAACCAAATATTTGGGTCTGCGGCATATTAGTGGGTCATCATAG
Organism: Hemileia vastatrix; assembly: GCA_030280995.1. NCBI lineage: Eukaryota > Fungi > Basidiomycota > Pucciniomycetes > Pucciniales > Zaghouaniaceae > Hemileia > Hemileia vastatrix. Next base: position 16,091,054 of record JASXTE010000008.1, on the reverse strand, counting down.
CTCATTGATTGCGGAAAAGAACCCTTATAATAATTGTACTAATTTTTTATCATAAAAATTAGATATTTACAGTAGTAACTGTACCCAATATAAACCCAATTTCACTTGGTATTTGGACACCAATATAACACCCAATAAAATTGGTATTTGGCTAAAGCTTGGTAAGCTAATTATTCACCCTTATAGAGGTCTAGTTAAACTTATTATTATATTTTTAACAGATTTTTTCGAATTTTTCTTATATTTTATTTAAATAAATAAAGATATAAATTCAGGGTAAGCTCCATTGCTTTTTTATTAGTAATATAATTACTAATATCTTTTGTCTACTAATTCCACAGAGTTTTTTCCTTTTGTAGACGTAAAATATTGTTATTCTGAACAATATGAGTGCTCCTCAGGATAGTGTAAGTGAACAGCCTGCTTATAATACCAGGTCTAAAGCTAATAAAAACTTTCCAGGACATCACCATGGAGGGACAACAGTACCCCCAACCAGAAAGCATGAGTGTAGAGGAAAAGGACGCCCTCTTAAAAAAGATAACTATCAAAAAGACGTCTCCTCCTCTTCAGGATCAACTGTCCCATCTGGCCAAACAGGTTCTGAAGCTAGAGGAATCAAAATCTCTCATGTTCAAAGAAGTAGAGCAGTTGCAAAACAATTGCAAGGTAGGATTTCAGCAGATGAATCAGGCAATGGCAGAATTAAAGGGAGGCCAGCCCAGTCAATCAAATCAGCAACCCCCTATCCAAGGAGGGTCCACTCACTCCCAGGAGAAAATCCTGGTAGACAAATGGAAATGGGACTGGTTTCACCAACAGTGGACAAGCCACAGTTGCAACAGGGATCCGCCCCCTCATCTGACTTCCTCAGCTCACCCTTACAAGGGAAAAAAGCGCCAAAAATCAGGCCTGGCAACCATCCCTTGGTAAGTAACTTACCCTCTCAGATTAGACATAATACTGATAATTACAATATAGGTAATTCTATTGATGTTAAATCTGTACAAAAAATAGAGGAGGATTTAAGAAATTTGGGTTTTAGAGTAGATACACCTGACTTGTCTTTTATCCATAATAACAGTACTATATACAATGATAATACAGTTAATCCTCAGTTGCAACCACCTACTAGTGAGATGAGTACTTCACAGGAGAGTGAGAGAATTGAAAAGGAGGACATGGAATATTTTAACAATAATCCAACTGTCCATAGAATTGTTTCAGCATTGTGGAATAGAATGACTGATTGTGAGGAACAGACAGTTAAGCTCACTAGTGATACAATTTCATCCTTAACATTGAACATTTCTCAATTAGCAACACGTAATAAAGAATTAGAGAAAGAACATTTGTCTCTAACTCTTAAATATGATTCATTGAGTAATAAATATAATGACCTTTCAAACAAATTTTGTGAGTTAGAAAAATTATATGAAACACACTTATTAAAGACTGAATCAAGAACAAAGTTATCTTTTGCACAGACAAATCAAAGTGTCTCTGAGTTGCTACAAAGATTGACTAAAGTTGAGATTGAAACTGCCAATCTACTAATGAACCAGGATAATCATAAGTATAATCAATGTAATAATAATCCTTTCATTGGCAAAAGTGAATCTCCTTCCTTCCCTATACCACCACAATTAAAACCATCTGGTGGTAGTGTCAAATCTGAAAATGTAAGTCACAAATCCGTGCAGGAAGAAATACAAGACCATTTATCAAAAGTAAATGAGTTGTTGAATTTACCTAAGATTAGTGAGATAAAATCCAATCAGAAGAACTGGCCTAAGATAGATCAGTACCCAACTTATGATGGGGAAGCCAGCTCTGATTGGCAACATTTTATTCAAAGAATTGACAACTTGAAATTCTCATATAAGTTACCAGATGAAGAGATAACATCAAAATTAATTTCTTTATTTAAGGATGTTGCTTTATTATGGTTTGAAGCTGTCTTAAGTGAGGGTAGAGACTACTCTTGGGCTGAATGGAAACAACTTATTGAAAAACAATTTGGAGGTTCTAAATTCAGGCTTACTCAGCAGAGACTGTATGAGAAGACTAGGTATAATCCGTTGAATGGTGACAAACCTATGGTATTTTTAATGAATTTAAACAAAATATTAAAAGCCATTGAGCCTCATATGGATTTTAACTTATGGAAAGATAAGATAATATACAAATTACCTATATCTGTCAGAGACATTGTTGTAGCTAGAACATTAAATGTTACTGAATATTCTGACTTTATTAATATTTGCAATGAAATATTATTGAACCATAAGTATGAATCAAGGTATTCCACTTATAAGCAAAATGTTGAACCTGTAAAAACTCAGAATTCAAAAACACTTCAGGAGAAGCAGAAAAAACCTACTGCACCTGTAGTACCTAAAAAGTATGAAACAAATACTTGTTATAAGTGTAACAAACCTTGGGTAAAAGGTCACAAATGTGAGAAAAACATAAATATTGTTGAAAATCAACGTGAATCTGAAACTGAAACTGAAAAAAGTAAAGAATCAAGTGATTATGACAGCAATATCTCATATAGTGATGAAAATGAAGTCTGTATGTTGGAAGATGATTTGTCCATCTTTGAAAATCCAATATTAAATATGGACTCAAATGAATCTTTAATGAATTTTGAGGATGCTGAAATCATTAAGGATATACAAGCTGATAACTTTAAAATGACACCTATCACGGTTCCAGCCATCATTTCTGGTGAAAATGTTAATATAGTATTAGACACAGGAGCTGCTGGTTCTGTTGTTTCCACTAATACATTACAGAAAATTGATAGTGAATACAAGTTTAAGCTTGAACCACTTCAGAATAAAAATTGGAGAGGTTTTGGATCAGTACTACACCCCATTGGTAAATACAAAGCTGCTGTTTTCTTCAAACACCAACATGGTTATGTAAGGGTAACTTGTGACTTTGTAGTAATGGATAATACAAATTGTAGTAACTGTTTTATCATTGGAAATGATATTCTGACTAAATTTGGTGTAAAATTAGACCCTGCTAATAATAATTTTACAATTGGCATGAATGGTAAAAGGAAATTTAAAATAAATTCTTTTAACACAGTCTTACACATTGAGTCAGTAACAAATTCCCCGTCTAAAGGAAGAGAATCCAATGAGATGGAACTTCTGGAAACAGAAATTTCAAAAGCATCATTTGGCACTCAGATAAGTGAAACTGAGAGAGATAATATTTTGGAATTAATTAAAGCTTTTCCAATGGCTTTTGCACATGGTACAAATGAACTTGGCCTTGTAAAAGATCATGAAATGAAAATTAGTTTAACCTGTGACATGGATAATATTCCTGCTAGTCTTAAAAAGAAACCATACCCTGCTTCACCAATGAAGAGGAAAGACATAGAGGATAATATTAAGATGTTATTAAAAATGAACATTCTTGAGAAGGTTGAAACTACACCAAAATATTGTGTAATATCACCAGTGCTGATTTCTTATGAACAAGATAAAGCAAGACTGTGCGGTGATTATAGAGCATTAAATACATTTACAGTAGATGATATTTATCCCTTGCCAAGGATTGCCTCTATACATGCTACCCTTAAAGGTGCTAAATATATAAGTTGCCTAGATGGAAATAAAGGGTACCATCAAATTCCTGTTGAAAAGAATTCACAGAACTTTTTGTTGATAACAACACACATGGGAATTTATAAGTATGTCAGAATGCCATTTGGACCAAAGAATGCTCCATCAGTATTTCAAAAGTTAATGGATATAACATTCCATAATGAAATGATTGAGGGATGGTTAATGGTATACATTGATGACATCATAGTGTTCTCTAAAACTTTTGATGAACACTTAATCCATTTAAGGAAAGTATTTCAGAAAATGGATGAAATAAAAATGACCCTTGCATTGAAAAAATGTAAATTTGGGTTTGAATCTTTAAAGGTGCTTGGTCATATTGTATCTGGCTTACAAATATGTGTAGACCAAAATAAAGTGGCTGCAATAAAGAATATTGGCATTCCTCAAAATGTAAAGGATGTACAATCTTTTCTTGGAATGTGTGGTTATTATAGACAATATATAAAAAACTACCAATCAATTGCTGCACCACTGACCACACTGATAAAGAAATCAGAAGCTTTCATTTGGAATAATGAAAGACAACAAGCTTTTAATAAGTTGAAAGAATGTTTAATGACAGCTCCTATCTTGGGATTACCAGATTTCCAATTACCTTTTGTATTATATACAGATGCAAGTTTTATTGGACTGGGTGCTGCTTTGCATCAAAAACAACTTATTGAAGGTAAAATGTCAGAAGTAGTAATCTGCTATATTTCACGTACTCTGAGAAGTGGTGAATTAAAATATGGTGCTACTCAACTTGAATGTTTGGCAGTAGTATGGGCTCTTGAAAAGCTACATTATTACCTTGAAGACCAAAAATTTGAGTTAATAACTGACTGTAGTGCAGTTAAGTCACTCTTAAACATGAAAACTCCTAATAGACACATGTTTAGATGGCAATTAGCTGTACAAGAATACAGAGGACGGATGACTATTACACATAGAGCAGGAACCTTGCACTCTAATGTAGATCTGTTATCTAGAGTACCTCTGCCTAATAATGATGATAATCCTGCTTATGTTCCTGAGTCAGAGATTATTAACATTTATGGCATTTATATTGTAGATCTTGAGGATGAATTTATGCAATCAATTCTTGATAATTATAATTCAGATCCTGACTTAAGTAAATTAACTACAATATTAAATGATCCATCTAATGCTTCAATGAATGTTTTAATAAAAACATTACCAGATAAGTATAAAGAGGCATTAGAGAAAGGAAAATTTTCCATTGAGGATGGTTTTATATATTACAGGAAAAAATTAAGTAATGTAATTGTAATTCCCCCTTCAATGAAGGAGTTAATGTTAAGTATATGTCATGATGATATATTAGCAGGTCATTTTGACTACCATAAAACATTAACCAGAGTAAAAAACACAGCTTGGTGGATTAACATGTCTGAGGATGTTCAGAAATATGTTGAAACATGTGATTCTTGTCAAAAATCTAAAAGATTAACAGGAAAAAGAGCTGGTTTATTACAACAAATTGAGCAACCAAAAGCTCCATGGGAAATCATTAACATGGACTTCGTAACAGGTTTGCCAATAGCAGGGCATAAGAGTTATAACTCCTGCTGGGTAATTGTAGATAGATTTACAAAGATGTGTAAATTTATTCCTACCCACAAAGAGGTTTCTGCAAAGGACTTAGCTTTTTTATGGTGGACACAAATGTTAAATACAGCAGGTTTCCCCAAAGCAATAGTTTCTGACAGAGATCCTAAATTTACTTCTGAGTTCTGGACGTCACTTATGGATGTTTCAGGGTGTCAATTAAAACTTTCTACAGCACACCATCCACAAACTGATGGGCTAGCAGAGAGAATGATACAAACCTTAGAAGATATGATAAGAAGATACTGTGCTTTTGGTCTTAATTTTAAAGACAATGACAAATTCACGCATGATTGGGTAACCCTTATCCCAGGTTTAGAATTTGCATATAATAGTACAGTACATTCTGTCACTGGCAAAAAGCCATTTGAGTTATGGTTGGGTTATGTACCTAATACCCCTGCTAAAACTCTTAATAAGTTACCTAGATTGGATATTCATCCAGGTACTAAATCTTTTCTTCAGATGCAAGAATTATGCAGAAAACATGCTCAAGAATGTATAAATAAGGCTTTTGAGTATGAAAAGAAAAGATGGGATAAAGCCCATAAAGAACAAATGTTCAAAGAGGGTGATGAAGTCCTTATTTCAACGCTACATTTCAATTTAAATGGTAATGTTAAATTGAAGGATCCATTCATTGGACCATTTGAAGTTAAAAAGATGGTTGGTAATAATGCTGTTGAGGTTATTCTATATGCACCTTATGATAGAAAACATCCAGTATTTCCTATTTCTCTTATAAAACCATACCATTCTAATGATACTGCTCTCTTTCCAAGAAGATCAGGAAGGCATAAAAAGCAACCTGAAGAAATAGTGGAAAAAGCAGAAATTGAAAAGATACTTAAAAAGAGACACCTTACTAAAGAAAAGGGAGTTGAGTATCTACTAAGATTTAAAAATAAATCAAGTGAATATGACCAGTGGATTCCAGAAAATGAAATCTCTGATCTTAAAAATCTCTTGAAAAAATTTAAATCTAAATAATACTGTTCATTCAGTATATGTATTATAGAAATTATTTTTTTTATTTTTTATTTCATTCCTTAAGATTAATTAAAATGTCTTAACATTTTTTTTTATTGTTTTTTTTGGGGTGAGGGAGTGTCAGCCTAAATATCCTTAGGACTGAGTATTTCTTATGCTTAAAATAAGATAACCTTAACTAGATTAAGCTTATATCTTAAAAATAAGGTTAAAATAATAATATATATTATTTTATGATATATATATATAATTATTATTCTATTATATAATTTATAATAGTTTAAATAGCTTATCCATGGCCTAATAATATTTATTAAGGTGTTAATGGAGTCATAATATACTTATCTTAAGTGATATGAAGTAATTATTGACATACATAAGCTTATATGTATACATAAATCTCATATTCAGTGAAATATGCAGTATATTATGTATATTTAGGTATATAAGTGGGTTTTAGCCCCTTAATAGCCTATAACCTTTGTTTTTCTGCTTATTTTAGGTCATATGGACGAAATCAGTGGACTCACAACGCCTACAGAAGCATAGACACCTATATCAGGCACATACACCCAGTTTGGACAACTAAAATTACTTCCTTGGATGGTTATTCACGGATTTATGGGTTGGAAATATGTTTTTGGGTTAATGTGGATGCTTGGGGATGTTATTGGGGGCTTGGACATTTTATTTGTTTCCTTTATATGCTTTTAGTTTCATTAAATCTCTTTTTGATCTTTTATTTTACCTGTTTCTTTATGGTATCCGTTTTTATCTGGGATTTCTATTTATGGTATGACTCTGTGTTATTATTAATAGTGATGGAGGGTCCTTACTGGAGGTCTGGGTGTTGAAACTGCTTGAAGTGGACGCCATGGGGAGGTGATGGGCCCTCACAGTGCTGTAATTGCCGGGGATAGCAGTGACATCATCTGGATTGAAGGTCTGTGCACTCCAGTGGATTTGGGTATAAGTAAGGAGGGATTTTGACGGTTTATTATAATCATTCAATTACTACACTTCAAATAAACATTACACTACAATTATTAACATTCAGAAATATATTATAAAGCCCTTATAAATTGATATTATCTTTATAAAAGCTATAACTATATTTTATTCTTCTATTTTCCACCACTAGCACGCATTTAAATCCAAGTATTGTGAGTTTAAATTGAGTATAACTATTCTATTAGTCTTCCCCTGAGGTTTAATCACTAAATCATTTATTAATAAGTAGTAGGACCATAAAATAACACTATTATATCATACTTATATACTAGACTGTACTGACAGTTATACTATGTATATATAGGTCTATATGCAGTTTTTTCCCTCTAGATATCCTATAAGCTTTATTTTTACACTTCTTTTGAGTCATATGGACATATTAAATGGACTCACAATGCCTACACAAGCATACACTCCTTTTACATATGCATATATCTAGTTTGGACAACATAATCTGCTTCCTTCAATGGATTTTCACATATTTATGGGCTGGGATATGATTACTGGGTCAATGTGGAGGCTTAGGAATATTATTTGGGGCTTTGAAGCTTTATTTGCTTCCTTTAGTTGCTTTGGGTTTTGTTTAATTCTTTTTGGATGAGTTCTTTTACCTGTTTCCTTATGGTATATTCTTTTAACTGCTTTCTCTATCGATGGTATGGGTGTATGATATCAATAATTGTGATGGATGTCTGGGTGTTTAAACTTCTTGAATTGGAAACCATTTGGGAGTGATGAGAACTCACAGTGCTCTAATTTCTGGGGATAGTAATGGAATTATTTGGACTGAGGGTCTGTGCACTCCAGTGGAATTTGGTATAAGTAACAGAGGATTTGGCCGGTTATTAGACATCACTTAGTTAATACACATCAATTAAAAAATAAAAAAAATTATTAGCTTATATAAATATATTTTAAAGCCCTCATATATTTATTTTATCTTTATACTAGCTATAACAATATTTTATTAGTCTATTTTCCACCACTAGCACACACCAATCCAAATATTTAAGTTAAAAATTGAGTATAATAGTTTTATTATTCTTTCCTTGAGGTCTAATCCATAAATCATTTATTTTTAAGTAGCTGGACCATTAATATTTACTATTAAATCATACCTATTTTCTAGCATACACTGAAAGAAGTGAAGAGGTATGAGAAATTTTCTTTCAATCATTTTTTATTTTATTCATCTATTTAAATCACCATCCACATTTAAGCAAACAAATTTTTTGTATATATGTCTAGTATAGAAACTCCCAATCCTTTTAAAATGTAGTAAACAAATGTAAGTAATATTTATTTACAATTTATTCATTATACTAATTTTTTATTTCAGGTCAAATAAATATTAAAATATAACCAAATTAAGAGCTATCACTGTTCAACCACTGCTTTTTTAAATCATACTTCATTTTATATAATAATTCTAGATCATCATCATCACAAAATTTATTATTATTTCTCAACATTAAATGTTGTTTAATATCACTGCTTTGCATCTTACAGTCTGAATTTTGTAATTTTATTCTCATTTTTTGCTGATTTATCTTCATATTTGTTTCTTTAAGGTTATATTTTATTTTATCAAGATGAAGCCTTTCTTTTTATATGATTTACTCTTTGGTAAGTTTTAGTTTCTTTTGAGCTATAGCAAGTTTTTTTTGTGATGAATTGATTTTTTTCATATATTTCATTGCTTTCAAGAATGGCTTCAATAGGGGGTATCATTGTTAAGGGATCCAAAATTAAATTAATTGAAGATAAAAATCATTATACCCCAAATATCTTCCACAATTAATTTATTATCAATTTGGTTGTTAGACATTTTATTTGTCAATTTTCACCTCTATCCAACATTTTTTACTCAATTTTTAATAACCACATCTTGGACAGCTTTCTATCATAACCACATCTTGCATAGAGTGAAGAGAGACATAATGATGGCATCTGAAATTATATGTCATGTGAATTTCTGAGAAATCAATTGTGGATGTGATTAGTTATGTATCATGAATTAAGAATGGAAATCGGGGTATAAGATGTAAGATAATGCATTATTGTGCAATCCTTATCCACTAGCCCCAGGGCTAGTGGATAAGAATCTTCAGGAATTAATAATTTCTGATCCTGGAAAGAAAACCCTGATCCCTAACCTTGGATCTGTTAGCATTGATACCCTCTAATGTGTTTTTTAGCTGTGTCTTTGTAACATGAAAAAACTTCAACTTTTTTTCCTTCAGAAAATTCATTGAGTCAACCTTTTTCTGGATTCTTTTTTACCCAGTGGGAAGTCTGAATTTTTTTAATATGGTGAGGTAGGAAAGCTTCTGGATTCAAATTAATTGCTGGGATCACTTTAAAATCTGTCCATAAGTTTAGCTCTTTGTGCACTTGAAAAACTATCTACTGGAGAGTTTCTTGAAGGTTGGGGTTGGGTATCTTCCAATTTCCATTTTGTAGAAAACTTGAGCTTCTCACGTGCAAACAGACTTTTAAAAGTTGTTTTACACAGATATTGATGGAGAAAAAGTACACTTCAAATCCATTCACTGGGACATGTTCTTCTTGGTGGACTCATCTCAATACCATGATATATAGCACTTAAATTTAGTGTTGAACTGTTCAAAGCTTTCCATCTAAAGTGGAAAAGGAGAATAATTTATCATTATAGAGCAGTATGATTAAATATTAAATTTAAAATATATGTATAATGGACCTTATTTTAATCTGTTCAAAAGCTTGGTAGAGCAGTTTACTATGAGCATTAAAGTATACTTTGACTTTCTTATAGAAGGTTTCCCCTGAATGTGATGGAGAGAATTCTGGTTTTTTGCTAATATATATCCAATAAATAGCAAGTTGTTCTTCATCCTATGCATTCCAGTTTCGAGAACATTGTTTCATTGGATTACTTGACATATTTTTTTAGTTTATCTTTGTTTTAAATTTCCAGTAGTGTAATGAGGTATATATAAGTGATATTTGGAGTTAATAGTGAATAAAGTGGCTTGGAATGAAAATTGCAAAAAATGGGGAGCCAGGAAGGAGGAAAGTAAGTGATTGGAAAGTGGGATGTAGAATAAAAAAAATTGGCAGACAGGCGGGGGACTTAATGATGCAAAGTAAATATCTTTAAGTATATATACTTACTTGTACCCAATATTTACAGAAAGGGATAGATAATGGGGGGTAATGATGCAACAGCAAATGAATATGCACTCAATTATTGGTAAAGGATAAATACCAACCCAACTTACAGACACTGTGGTAGATGCCCTAACTAACTGACTAACTATAACTATAAGGGCATCTACCTCTGTGTTAGTAAAAAATAAGTATATAATTTCATTTTACTTGGTCATTTCATAATGAACTTCAATATTCAACTTCCCTATGCAGTATCTTTTACTAATCACCACATTTAGTTAATATTCAACCTTGGGACTCTGGAAGTAATTAGGTAAACCTCAATTTTTAAATTTTTATGCATTTCATTCAATTTTCTCAATGAATAACTTGGTACAAAAAAAAGTAGATTATATTATTTCCTATGTGTGTTTAGAGAGCACATTTTCTAGTGGTTGCTTGACATATTTTATAAATTGAGGCTTGGAGTGTGCAGCCAATTGTATAAAATAGTGAAAATTGATAAAATTTGGTGATTAGTAGTGAGTATAGTGAATTTAAAAGATAATGTGTGAAATGGTGGTGGAATCAAGGGTGTGATTAACTATCTTGATGAGCAATTCAAAATGAAAAAATTGGAAGGGGGAGGTGTGAGTTAATGACACAAAGTAAGTATCTGTAAGTATATATACTTACTTTTACCCAAAATTTACCAAAATTAATAGCTAATGTGAGGTGTAAGTGACACAGTGCCAGAATATGCATCAAAGTAATAGTTAAGTATGCATGGAGTGGGGTGTTATAAACATGGTGGTAGATGCACTAACTATAACTATCCTTTGGTATGTATTTTTTTCTTTCATATAAGGAATCTGTCTCTGTGTTGGTAAAAAATAAGTATATAATTGCATTTTACTTGCTCATTTCATAATGAATTTCAATATTCAACTTCTCTATGCAGTATCTTTTACTGATCACCACATTTAGTTAACATTCAACCCTGGGACTTTGGCAGTCATTAGGTAAACCTTGACTGCTAATTTATATGCATGTCATTCAATTTTTTCAATCAATAACTTGGTACAGAAAATTGGAGTATATTATTCCCTATTTGTGTTTAGAGAGCATATTTTATAGTGGTTGATTAGCATATTTTAGTAATTGAGGCTTTGAGTGTGCAGCCAGTAGTGTGAAATAGTAAAAATCAATAAAATTTGTTGATGAGTAGTGAGTTTAGTAAATTTAAATGATAATTTGTGAAAAAGTGGTGGAATCAAGGGTGTGATTAATTATCTTGATGAGAGATAAAAAATGAAAAAATTGGCAGGGAGAGGTGTGATTTAATGATGCAAAGTAAGTATCTGTAAGTATATATACTTACTTGTACCTGACATTTACTGAAATGAATAGCTAATGTGAAGTGTAAGTGACACAGTTCTGGTATATGCATCAAAGTAATAGTTAAGTATGCATGGAGTGTTGTGTTACCAACACAGTGGTAGATGCCCTATTAATCTATATATACAAGCCTGCTACCTGTCTGCAATGCAGACAGTCAGAAGCCTTGCACACACATCCAGACCTTTGGACTGGATGTGTGTGCCTGCATGCTATGCGCATTGTATTGTAAAACTCCTTAAACATCTGGGCCAAAGTTCCAGATTTTAGTTATAATAATGTTGAGTAATAATTATTGACATGATTATACATCAAGAGATTTGGCCCAAATTTTTGTCTTAACTGTGTTGAATATGCATGATTGGCCTGGATGTTTGTTATAACTGTGTTGAATATACATGATTGGCATGATTACACATCTGGGCCAAAGGTCAGGATTCTTTTTATAACAGTGTAGAATATGCATGATTGACATGATTATACATCCAGATGTTTGTCCCTGATGTGAGTGATGTTAGCCTTGGATGGAATCAATGCTAAAGGTCAATATAAGTGTATTTTTTATTAACCTTCTTCCCTTTCACAGTAAATATCAAATACAATTATTTAGGACTTCTTTGTATACAACATTTACTTCCCTTCCTTTAGCTTATTCAGGTAATAGTAAATAGACATTTCCACTTTACTTTTCCCTTGAAAGTGCTATATATAGCTGACCATGTGCAAAAACTGGTGATTCCAGGTTAAGACCTACAATGTCTAAAGATTGACCTTGGGCCTTGTTGATTGTCATGCCATAAGCTAATATAATAGGTAGCTGAAATATGTGCAGTGTGAAAAGAAGACCCAAATCAGGTGGGCTCTCCTATTTGATCCTTGGGATAAACACCTGATTTCCTTCATATGGTCCAGAGAGCTTACATGCTTCTATCACAGTTCTTTCAATATGTGTAACCACCAGCCTGGTGCCATTTTATAAAACTGCAGCTGGGTCAAGGCTACAAAGTAACATGATTGGGAAACCCTTCTTTAGTCACAAAAAGTGTAAAGAAAAACCTTATGGATTGATGGTGCTTAAGTAATCTATTGAAAATAGGTTTCTTGGTGATCCATCATCGGCTATGGCTTGATCAGCACTATTAAAAGTTGAAATTTTTCCTGTTAGAATATTCAGAACCAATTTTTTAACTTTGTCTACATCCACATTTTTTGTGGCTAGGATGACCCTGCTTTTTAAGTACCTGAGCAGGGAGACATCATTACTGTTGTCTAAAGAATTAATTCCAGGGTATACCACAGTGACTATTTCTTTTTACCCATAAGGCCCACTGGAAACACAGTGTTAAGAAGAAATATCCACCAAATATTGATTTGGTGTTCTTCCTTCCCCAATTTGAAGGATCCACTCAGAAAAAATGGGCAGCATCTTTTACTTGCTCATCATTCATTCCTGTCTGAAAAAGACTCATGTTGATGGTCAGGTGGAGTTTCTTAACTTTGGGTCAGATAGTGCTTTGAATGAGACTTGAAGATAATATCTGTCCTATTGAGCCTTTTGGTATAACTGGAAGGAGTTTTCTAAAGTCCCTTGAAGAATGACATAAAATTATAAGAAAGGAACATTTTTTGGCATCATTAAAAATGTATGATAATTGAAATGGAAATATATATTTATCCATTTAATGAAAATGAAATTTTAATAGTTAGATGTTAGTTGAGAATGCATACCAGAAAAAATTATAACAATTACCCCAAAAGAAAGATTATTTTTCAGGATATCCTGTAAAAATCTATCCACAGCCTCAGCACAATGGCAATGTTGTGCTGAAGATTTATCCCATATAATTAGCTTTGTCATCCTCAAAAGTTTAGCTAGGTCACTCTGTGCGTTAATATGAAAATATGAATCTTGATTTATATCAAGTGGAATCTTAAGCCTGGAATGAGCTTTCCTTACCTCTTCTAAAAGTATAGATGCTATCTCGGAAGAAGCAACTGCAAGAGCAATGTGTCCTTGACTTCTGAACCATGCCAGGATTATGTTTTCAACAAATGTTTTACCAGCTCCCTCAATTCCATACAAGAAAAATATACCACCCTCTACAGATGCATGGGCTTTTGTAACTGCATCAAAAGTATTTTTCTGGTCTATATTGGAAAAATGATACTGAATTCTCCTTTTTTCAGTAAGCTCCTGCCTGTCATATGGCTTTTCTTCCACTATGAGTTGACCGGTAGATTGATGAAAGTGTTGCATTGGCTCAGGAAGTCCATTTATAGATAAAGAGTAACTATGTTTATTCAGAAGGAGGCTATTAAGATTCAAAGTATAATCTATGGTTTGTTGGTTGGAAGGCTGCAAAATGTGAAACTTTGTTTGCAGGATATGTTGGAAGTCATCCCCAAGTTCCAAAATGTGTGATTCAAGAAGACCCAATGGATCAGCAGGATGTTTCCAGATTAGAATAGAAGTGAACAGTTATCTGAGTTCATTCAAAGTCTTCATTAATTATGCTTCATCCAAGAATTTCTTGTATTCAGTATCATCTTTCAAAAGACCATATGACAAGCAAGCAGCCTTGAAGGTTTGGTGTTGGACATCATGCACATTTCTCAGAGCTTCATAGCTTATTGGTCCAGCCACATGGTATAGCATAAGGCGCAAGTGAAAACGTTCTTGAGCATTTGGTCAACAGAAGGTAACCTGCCTGATGGCTGTGTCTCTTTGACAAATTTTCCACTCTTTTCTACTTCTGCACACCAAAATTGAATTAGGAAGAAGTAAAATTATAGAAGAACATCTTAAGTACTCACACATTCCAAACAAAATAGATTGGAGCATCAGGATAGCTGACCCCCTGGGCCACCTCAGCAGCTGGGGCATTAAAGAATGCTTTAAACTACTCTTTTAGGGTAGTTTTCCTGCTTCCCAACACAGAACCTTCAGTTGAAATCTCCCCCCTAAGATTAAATATAACTGTCTGTTAGTCTGTAAAATGGAGCTGTAATCTTGTAACTACTGTTTCATGACAATGAAGTAGAAAAGAACTTCAATTTCTGAAACATACCTACCATCCAGATATTTCTTGACCCTATCTATAATTCTGTCTGTCTCCAGGACCTTTGAAGAACAATCATGACCCTTGTACACATATTTATAGAGATACTTGACTGAAGATATTGTAGTTTAAACTTCCACATTTATATGAAAAATAAATCTTCTAGAGAGATAATTATTATAAGGCACCACATTTTGATTTGTGTATTGAAAGCTTCTTTCAAATTTTTGAGATTTTTGGCCATCATTTCTCCTACAATATAAAGGATATCCATCTTCATCTATCTGTGTTGTGTCAATGTATTTTCTAGTGTATTGCTTAGCACATTTCCCATCTCTCATACATGAGGCAAGTAGGTTGAAAAAGCCACAGTGTTCATGGAGCACACAGGTTGTTATTGTTTGAAAAAGCACAGGATCCTTCTCAGGGTCAGGTGACTCATCTGAAACAATTAAGTCAATTTTGTCTGTTGTATCTTGATTTTCCTCTGAGTCAAAGCATAAGAGTATATGTGCATGTGGTGGGCCTCTATTCTAAAACTAAATGGCATACACATGTGCTAAAAAATCACCCAAAAGCTACCTTTTCCTTGGTTCCTGACTCCTACGCAGCTCCCATTTTAGTGATTCTTTCATAATAGGGGGTGTCAGTTCTGGCAAATCCGCACTTAAATTAAGTGCGGATTTCAAACCAAATCAGCACTTACAAATCAGCACTTAAATTTTGCAAAAAAGTCACTTATTTCAAAAAAGGGTGTCAGTTATGACCTCAAATCAGCACTTTTTTCCCGTTTTTTTTCACAACCACATTTTGGCCACAAAACATCCCTTCCTTTCTTACCCCATCCCTGTCACATGTGACACACTGACCTTCCTCGCTACCTACCCATCAATCCTCGGCACACACCCCTTCCTGACATTTTCAATATTTTGACCAGGCATGTTTACATTCTTTTTTACTTATTTCTTCTACTTTTTAATCTTTTTTCTTGTTATGTGCCAGTTTCATAATGCCTCCCAGACATTCCAAATCTCAAAAGGTAACTCAAAAATCTGCTTCGTCACAAAAGTCCCCTCGTAAAGCAAGCCCTACACCTGAAAAATCAAAGTCAGGTTCAGGTCAGCTTAAAAAGGATGATTATCTCATCATAATCAACTTCCTTAAAATAAAATAAAATTTTGAAGCATGTTTTGGATGTGAAAAGTCCACTCGTATTGGATGTCCACCTTCTTCAAAGGTTAATGGCTACTTATTGATGGCCAATGAAGTAAGGAAGAAAACAAGGGAGAGAATCGATATCAATCCTAAACAAATGAAGGAGAGATTTAAGAGTTACCAATCAAAATATAAAAAGGCTCATCATGCTGCAAATGAAACTGGATTTGGTATTGACGATGATGATTTGGAGATTGGAACTACTACTGTTTCCAAAAAGCTCAATGTCATGTGTCCTTTCTATGAGGAAATGGATAATCTTTTTGGCACCCGAGTTGATGTAAACCCTTGGTTTCTACACGATACTACTAAGCATATACCCTCTGGATCCAAACCTTCCTATAATCCTCCCAACACACCTTTACTTGAAGAAGATCAAGATATAAGTAAGTTTTGTTTACTATATATCTTAATCATTAACTCATTTATTTATTTATTTCAATTTAATTTTCTCAGCGAAATCAACTATTGCAAATAATGCCCTTGACTTTGAGAAGATGAAGTTTGATCATATGCTAAGGAAAGATCAGCAAGCCTTAGATTTGGAAGAAAAAAAATTTGAGGTAGAGCAGATGGAAAGAGTAAATGACCGTCAATTTCAAAGAGAAATGGCTACTTGTGAATTGGAAAAACAAGAGAGTTTTAAAAAAAAAGATTTCATTATGGAATGTGTTAAAAATGGCCAATCTTATGAGGACATTAAAAAATTACTTGACCTTTTCAATTGATAAATTGTTTTTCTAGTTAATTTAATTTTGGTAATATTTTCTTATATGCTGACTTATAAAAGGAAAAGAATATAGTACGTTATTTTTGACAAAAATTTGAATGTATAATAAAAATTTTCTATCTTTACTTGCTAGTCAATAAGTTTGCTTATCTAAATTTTTCTAAGTCATCAATTTCACATGTCAGATTTAAAAAATTGGCAATGCCCTCCCCTGCATTTTATTGAAACAAGGGGTGGGTACCACCAAATTTTTCTAAGTCATCAATTTCACATGTCAGATTTAAAACATTGGCAATACCCTCCCCTGCATTTTATTGAAACAAGGGGTGGGTACCACCAAATTTTTCTAAGTCATCAATTTCACATGTCAGATTTAAAAAATTGGCAATACCCTCCCCTGCATTTTATTGAAGTAAAGGGTGAAAGTCATCAAAATTTAATATAATTACATAAATTAATTAATATATAAATAAGATATGTCAAGTATACTACTTTTAAAGTAATGACAATTCCTTAAGCCAAAATGCAGATCAAGTCTAGAAACTAGGTTTGGGACTTTCCACAGGTATAGGCTAGAGGAACCCCATGAAACAAATTAATGTTATCATGATTACCATTTATACAACACAAGGTCGTGGGCCCATTACTTTAATTTCATAAATTGAAATATCATATTTATTTATTAAAAATTTATGGAAGAATATTAAATATTTGGTTATTTTTTTGTATATATTACTTGATTGAGTTACTAAGAGGGGCAATAATGCTCTAACAACATGCTCGCTGCATTAGAACTCAATCATGTAATAATACAAAAAATTTTAAAGAATTTTCTTTGATGGAAAAACAATAATTTTACATTTTCAGCTAATATTTTATGGAAGTGAACTCTGTTCTTCGCCCGAAGAACAGAGTTCATCCTCCTATTTTCACACTCTGTTTAAAAAGAATAAAATGACTTACCTGGAGAGATGAGTTGAGAAAAAAGAAATATAAGTGAATGGAAGTGAACTCTGCTCTTCGCCCGAAGAACAGAGTTCATCCTCCTATTTTCACACTCTGTTTAAAAAGAATAAAATGACTTACCTGGAGAGATGAGTTGAGAAAAAAGAAATATAAGTGAATGGAAGTGAACTCTGTTCTTCGCCCGAAGAACAGAGTTCATCCTCCTATTTTCACACTCTGTTTAAAAAGAATAAAATGACTTACCTGGAGAGATGAGTTGAGAAAAAAGAAATATAAGTGAAATTGATTGAGTGATGTAGGAAGAGAGGAGAAAACGGATATGAGTGAAGAAAAAAAAGAGAGTGACTGAAAAAATATGCGTTTGCTGAAAATATGCGATTTCATTTTTGTTGGCCAGGTGAGAAGTTGAGATTCCAAGGAGTTGATGGCAGTGATACATCGTTTGGTATAAGTGTTAACTGAACCATACCCTAAATCAAAGACATTTTCTAAACGTTTCAAAGCGGCTCCATTACCATTTGAACCCAAACGACATAGTGTGATGGCCAATTGAATTGAAGGATGTCGTTGTTCTTTTTGAGAATTATTGTGAAATATGGGATGATCCTGAATAAGCTCAAGCAATTTAAGGAAACATTCCTGAGAAGTCCTGAACAGCTGTCTAAAACTGGGTGTAGATAGGTTAAGAAGTGTTTGGATGGTGTACTTGGGGGTATGAAGTACTTGAGGCTTTCTGGGAAGAAGGTAACGTTTCGTGGCCATTTTTGATAAAAAGACAAAATCTTCTTCTAGATCAGAATCAGAATCGCAATCAGAGTCCAAGAGCAGTTCAAGAGCCATGAAAGTCATTGCTTTATGTAATTTATCACGATTTGAAAGTGAGGAAGGCATAACTCTTATATGATATGATATGAAGATGTAAGTGATGTACGATGTTTTGAGTTATGAAGTGTTATTCTGCGGAGTGCTGCGTATGAATGGGATGATGCTGACAAATCAGTGAAATGGGACTTGATGGTGAAATCAGCACTTTTGGTTGAGAAAGTGCGGATTTGAGTGAAATAAGTGACTTATTTCATTTTGAAATCCACCAGTATTGGGGCTAGTGTGTTTTGGAAATCCGCACTTATTTAAGTGCGGATTTGGTCAAATTTAAGTGCGGATTTGTAAGTGCGGATTTGCCAGAACTGACACCCCCTAATGGCATCAAGTTTTAGTCTGAAACCCCTGGCAAGCAATTCTGGCCTATCCTGAGCACTTTGACCTTCAAGAAGAATATCTTTTATATACTTCCAGTTTGGATTGTAAGTGATTGTTATAAAAAGATCTTGCTTTCCAAATTTCCTTACTATAGCCATAGAATCATAACATAGCTGATCCATGTTACATGGTCCCCTAAAAAAGACAAAGGCAGGATAATTAGCTTTCCAACTTGATTGAGATTAGTCCCATTATTGATAGAATCTTCCACACCAAAATAAAGGTCTTCACAGAGTTTATCCTGATTTTTAGAGAGGTAGTGCAGTTGGTTTTGTTCCATTTGAGCATAACAATCAACCAAGTACTCCTAAAATAATGAACCAGATAAGTGCAGCAGAGGAAACCCATTTGGAAATTAGTGTTCTCTATATACAAAATATTGCATTTGAGAAATATGTTTTGATCATCCTCTACCATGCACAGCTTCATATACAGGTACATGCAAATTGAGAAGTACAAAGAAATATAAAATTTATATAAATGAGCTTAAAAGGACTGAATTAAAGGCAAATACATTAAAAAACACACCTGGTTCCTCACCATTGTTCATATAACCATCCAACTGTTGCCTTTCTGTGAAGGAGATCCCTAATCACCAGCCAGCCTAACCATAAGGGAAAAGAAGTGGAAAACACAATGGGGAGTAGCTGGGATGTAATTCAGATATCCTTTGAAGGGGGCCATCTCTTTGCACCAGAATGATATCCCTAAAGCCTTGAAATTCCTCACCACTTCCATGCATGATCAAACCTACTTCATTTTAAGTGGGGTTTTTATAGTGCTGTAGGTCAAAATTCGGGGGAGCAGTACTTTTGAGGCAGAGTTTGATAGGGGAGTTGGA
This sequence comes from Hemileia vastatrix, assembly GCA_030280995.1. Lineage (NCBI taxonomy): Eukaryota > Fungi > Basidiomycota > Pucciniomycetes > Pucciniales > Zaghouaniaceae > Hemileia > Hemileia vastatrix. Next base: position 16,071,191 of record JASXTE010000008.1, on the reverse strand, counting down.
CTAAAAAATTCTTTCTTGAGCTATTTCTAAGAATGAAAAAAACAGATCACATCTGTCTAAAAGTTTTTGAAAAGAAATTACTACAGGGAGGAGAAAATTCCCATGCACATTTTCTACTTTTTTTAGGGCCTGCTGTAGATTATCATGCTGAGTAACATATATTTGTGCAAATTTTGAAGCACCATCTATTGGTGGTAGGAGAGAGCCAATATAGTGAAGAAGTTCACCAGATATTTGGAAAGTAAAGACACCCTTTGGTCCCCAGGTTGAATGATAAATTTTTGCACCAAGAGAAGTCAATTCAAGGCATTAATATAATTTTGAATATATTTCCTGAAGTTATTGTCATCTGCAGAAATCATTTGAATTTGAAATTTAGAAAACATATAGGTAAAATTGAAAAAATTAGGTATTGGATACACATGTGGAAAAGAAGTATTAGCCAACCATGGTTCAAATCCTTCAAATAGTGTTTTGAATCCATTGGTGGTTTAATTGTGATAGGTATGAAACCCTTTAACTCACTGCAGCAAGTAGAAAAACTTGGTTTCCTCATGGATGATGCGGCAAGTTTCTCCTCCAACCAATGAGCTTCCCCACAATAACCACAAATTACATCACATTTTTGCAAAGAGTGTGGCTGAGGATATGAGGGTGTCAGGGGCCTTCTTCCCAGAGGCAATGAGGCAATCTTTGAGGACAAAGCTGAGTTAATAGATTGCCTTGCTGGAAAAGGGGAATTGGATGCAAATGGCAGTTGACCATTGATATTGTGTTGATCTATTGCACTTATCTCTTGAATTATGGTTTAAAAGTCTGATTGTCCACAGGTTCTTCTACCCCTTTTAGTGCAAGATAGACCCATGATTGAAGCTACAAAGAAAGATACACAAATCAGAGAATTGGTCACATCATCATTTCCCAAATATATGGTGGATTTCCTCCAAGACAATAAATGCAAGATCATACAAAATGATACAATATTATATCTACACCTATTAATTTAAAAATAATATTATATACATAAAAAATTATCATTATTATATATCCTATATCATGACATGAATTATCATCATATATATATAGAGATAAGAAATATTATTGTCTATGAAATATCATATCTATACATAGAAAAATATTATAAACATTTGAATTATCATATATATTCTGATCATAAATATCAATTGTTTTTCATATCATTATATATCAATATATATTATAGCTTATATTATATATATATTATATATATATACTATTTTTACTTCAAATTATTTCAGCTTCACCTTTGGCCCAGATGTATGTAAAAATAGTTGTGAAATTAGAATATGGGATCTAGTTTCAAATCAGAATTACTTGTGGTTTCACACAGTTTATTAATTATAGATGTATATGTTATATCAGACATGGAGATAAATATTTAATTAATTATTGATAATGATAGATGATGAAGATGAAGATGATGGCAATGTGATTATATACATATTGATTCAACATTGAATCTATTTTACATAATTAAATAAATATATGTAGTGTAGATAAACCTTTGTTTTTAGAGGTAAAAATTTAAAATTGGATGCTAATGTGATGAGAAGCCTTTTATTTATTGATATATATATGATAATGATTATGATAGGAATGTTTTAATTTATTGATATATATGATGATGATGATGAGAATGTTTTAATTTATTGATATGATGATGGTAATGTTTTAATCTATAGATATTTAATGGTAATTTTTTAATGTATAGATATTATGTAGGTAATGTTTTAAATTATTGATATGATGATGATGATGGTAATTTTTTTAAATTAATGCTGTTTTACTTTATTGATATATGATGATGATGATGTGAATGTTTTAATTTATTGATATGATGATGGTAATGTTTTAATTTATAGATATGATGAAGGCAATGTTTTTATTAATTGATTGATATGGTGATGGTGGTAATGTTTTAAATCAATGATGTTTTAATTTATTGATATATATGATGATGATGGGAATGTTTTAATATATTGATATGATGATGGTAATATTTAAATTTATAAATATGATGATGGTGATGTTTTAAATCATTGATATGATGATGATGATAGTAAAGTTTGGGCCAATGTGGTAAGATTCAAGATGAATTATAATAGAAAAAAATAAAAGAATAAAAGAATAATAGAATAAAAAAATAAAAATAAAAACTTGCCAGGATGGGGGAAGGAGAAGGGTGTGGGTATGTGTCAGCCTAAATATCCTTAGGACTGAGTATTTCTTATGCTTAAAATAAGATAACCTTAACTAGATTAAGCTTATATCTTAAAAATAAGGTTAAAATAATAATATATATTATTTTATTATATATATATATAATTATTATTCTATTATATAATTTATAATAGTTTAAAATAGCTTATCCATGGCCTAATAATACTTATTAAGGTGTTAATGGAGTCATAATATACTTATCTTAAGTGATATGAAGTAATTATTGACATACATAAGCTTATATGTATACATAAATCTCATATTCAGTGAAATATGCAGTATATTATGTATATTTAGGTATATAAGTGGGTTTTAGCCCCTTAATAGCCTATAACCTTTGTTTTTCTGCTTATTTTAGGTCATATGGACGAAATCAGTGGACTCACAACGCCTACAGAAGCATAGACACCTATATCAGGCGCATACACCCAGTTTGGACAACTCAAATTACTTCCTTGGATGGTTATTCACGGATTTATGGGTTAGAAGGATGTTTCTGGGTTAATGTGGATGCTTGGGGATGTTATTGGGGGCTTGGAAATTTTATTTGTTTCCTTTATATGCTTTTAGTTTCATTAAATCTCTTTTTGATCATTTATTTTACCTGTTTCTTTATGGTATCCGCTTTTATCTGGGTTTTCTATTTATGGTATGACTCTGTGTTATTATTAATAGTGATGGAGGGTCCTTACTGGAGGTCTGGGTGTTGAAACTGCTTGAAGTGGACGCCGTGGGGAGGTGATGAGCCCTCACAGTGCTGTAATTGCCGGGGATAGTAGTGACATCATCTGGGTTGAAGGTCTGTGCACTCCAGTGGATTTGGGTATAAGTAAGGAGGGATTTTGACGGTTTATTATCATCATTCAATTACTACATTTCAAAAAAACACTAAAATACAATTATTAGCATTCAGAAATATATTATAAAGCCCTTATAAATTTATATTATCTTTATAAAAGCTATAACTATATTTTATTCTTCTATTTTCCACCACTAGCACGCATTTAAATCCAAGTATTGTGAGTTTTATTTGAGTATAACTATTCTATTAGTCTTACCCTGAGGTTTAATCACTAAATCATTTATTAATAAGTAGTAGGACCATAAAATAACACTATTATATCATACTTATATACTAGACTATACTGAAAATTGGGGGTCTTTCCTTATATTTTACTTATTATTTAGTATAAGCCTTGGGAAGTGATTTTTACCTTAGTACAGCTCAAAATTAACCAAATATTTGGGTCTGCTGCATATTAGTGGGTCATCATAACTCATTTATTGCGGAAAAGAACCCTTATAATAATTGTACTAATTTTTTATCATAAAAATTAGATATTTACAGTAGTAACTGTACCCAATATAAACCCAATTTCACTTGGTATTTGGACACCAATATAACACCCAATTAAATTGGTATTTGGCTAAAGCTTGGTAAGCTAATTATTCACCCTTATAGAGGTCTAGTTAAACTTATTATTATATTTTTAACAGATTTTTTCAAATTTTCTTACATTTTATTTAAATAAATAAAGATATAAATTCAGGGTAAGCTCCATTGCTTTTTTATTAGTAATATCATTGCTAATATCTTTTGTCTACTAATTCCATAGAGTTTTTTCCTTTTGTAGACGTAAAATATTGTCATTCTAAACAATATGAGTGCTCCCCAGGATAGTGTAAGTGAAAAGCCTGCTTATAATACCAGGTCTAAAGCTAACAAAAACTTTCCAGGACATCACCATGGAGGGACAACAGTACCCCCAGCCAGAAAGCATGAGTATAGAGGAAAAGGACGCCCTCTTAAAAAAGATAACTATCAAAAAGACGTCTCCTCCTCTTCAGGATCAACTGTACCACCTGGCCAAACAGGTTCTGAAGTTGGAGGAATCAAAATCTCTCATGTTCAAAGAAGTAGAGCAGTTGCAAAACAATTGCAAGGTAGGATTTCAGCAGATGAATCAGGCAATGGCAGAATTAAAGGGAGGCCAGCCCAGTCAATCAAATCAGCAACCCCCTACCCAAGGAGGGTCCACTCACTCCCAGGAGAAAATCCTGGTAGACAAATGGAAATGGGACTGGTTTCACCAACAGTGGACAAGCCACAGTTGCAACAGGGATCCACCCCCTCATCTGACTTCCTCAGCTCATCCTTACAAGGGAAAAAAGCGCCAAAAATCAGGACTGGCAACCATCCCTTGGTAAGTAACTTACCCTCTCAGATTAGACATAATACTGATAATTACAATATAGGTAATTCTATTGATGTTAAATCTGTACAAAAAATAGAGGAGGATTTAAGAAATTTAGGTTTTAGAGTAGATACACCTGACTTGTCTTTTGTCCATAATAACAGTACTATATACAATGATAATACAGTTAATCCTCAGTTGCAACCACCTACTAGTGAGATGAGAAGTTCACAGGAGAGTGAGAGAATTGAAAAGGAGGACATGGAATATTTTAACAATAATCCAACTGTCCATAGAATTGTTTCAGCATTGTGGAATAGAATGACTGATTGTGAGGAACAGACAGTTAAGCTCACTAGTGATACAATTTCATCCTTGACATTGAACATTTCTCAATTAGAAACACACAATAAAGAATTAGAGAAGGAACATTTGTCTCTAACTCTTAAATATGATTCATTGAGTAATAAATATAATGACCTTTCAAAAAAATTTTGTGAGTTAGAAAAATTATATGAAACACATTTATTAAAAACTGAATCAAGAACAAAGTTATCTTTTGGCCAGACAAATAAAAGTGTCTCTGAGTTGCTACAAAGATTAACTAAAGTTGAGATTGAAACTGCCAATCTACTAATGAACCAGGATAATCATAAGTATAATCAATATAATAATAATCCTTTCATTGGCAAAAGTGAATCTCATTCCTTCCCTGTACCACCACAATTAAAACCATCTGGTGGTAGTGTCAAATCTGAAAAGGTAAGTCACAAATCCGTGCAGGAAGAAATACAAGACCATTTATCAAAAGTGAATGAGTTGTTGAATTTACCTAAGATTAGTGAGATAAAATCCAATCAGAAGAGCTGGCCTAAGATAGATCAGTACCCAACTTATGATGGGGAAGCCAGCTCTGATTGGCAACATTTTATTCAAAGAATTGACAACTTGAAATTCTCATATAAGTTACCAGATGAAGAGATAACATCAAAATTAATTTCTTTATTTAAGGATGTTGCTTTATTATGGTTTGAAGCTGTCTTAAGTGAGGGTAGAGACTACTCTTGGGCTGAATGGAAACAACTTATTGAAAAACAATTTGGAGGTTCTAAATTCAGGCTTACTCAGAAAAGACTGTATGAGAAGACTAGGTATAATCCGTTGAAGGGTGACAAACCTATGGTATTTTTAATGAATCTAAACAAAATATTAAAAGCCATTGAGCCTCATATGGATTTTAACTTATGGAAAGATAAGATAATATACAAATTACCTATATCTGTCAGAGACATTGTTGTAGCTAGAACATTAAATGTTACTGAATATTCTGAATTTATTAATATTTGCAATGAAATATTATTAAACCATAAGTATGAATCAAGGTATTCCACTTATAAACAAAATGTTGAAACTGTAAAAACTCAGAATTCAAAAACACTTCAGGAGAAGCAGAAAAAACCTACTGCACCTGTAGTACCTAAAAATTATGAAACAAATACTTGTTATAAGTGTAACAAACCTTGGGTAAAAGGTCACAAATGTGAGAAAAACATAAATATTGTTGAAAATCAACGTGAATCTGAAACTGAAACTGAAAAAAGTAAAGAATCAAGTGATTATGACAGCAATATCTCATATAGTGATGAAAATGAAGTCTGTATGTTGGAAGATGATTTGTCCATCTTTGAAAATCCAATATTAAATATGGACTCAAATGAATCTTTAATGAATTTTGAAGATGCTGAAATCATTAAGGATATACAAGCTGATAACTTTAGAATGACACCTATCACGGTTCCAGCTATCATTTCTGGTGAAAATGTTAATATAGTATTGGACACAGGAGCTTCTGGTTCAGTTGTTTCCACTAATACATTACAGAAAATTGATAGTGAATATAATTTTAAGCTTGAACCACTTCAAAATAAAAATTGGAGAGGTTTTGGATCAGTACTACACCTTATTGGTAAATACAAAGCTGCTGTTTTCTTTAAACACCAACATGGTTATGTAAGGGTAACTTGTGACTTTGTAGTAATGGATAATACTAATTGTAGTAACTGTTTTATCATTGGAAATGATATTCTGGCTAAATTTGGTGTAAAATTAGACCCTGCTAATAACAATTTTACAATTGGCATGAATGGTAAAAGGAAATTTAAAATAAATTCTTTTAACACAGTCTTACACATTGAGTCAGTAACAAATTCCCCGTCTAAAGGAAGAGAATCCAATGAGATGGAACTTCTGGAAACAGAAATTTCAAAAGCATCATTTGGCACTCAGATAAGTGAAACTGAGAAAGATAATATTTTGGAATTAATTAAAGCTTTTCCAATGGCTTTTGCACATGGTACAAATGAACTTGGCCTTGTAAAAGATCATGAAATGAAAATTAGTTTAACCTGTGATATGGATAATATTCCTGCTAGTCTTAAAAAGAAACCATACCCTGCTTCACCAATGAAGAGGAAAGACATAGAGGATAATATTAAGATGTTATTGAAAATGAACATTCTTGAGAAGGTTGAAACTACGCCAAAATATTGTGTAATATCACCAGTGCTAATTTCTTATGAACAAGATAAAGCAAGACTGTGCGGTGATTATAGAGCATTAAATACATTTACAGTAGATGATATTTATCCCTTTCCAAGGATTGCCTCTATACATGCTACCCTTAAAGGTGCTAAATATATAAGTTGCCTAGATGGAAATAAAGGGTACCATCAAATTCATGTTGAAAAGAATTCACAGAACTTTTTGTTGATAACAACACACATGGGAATTTATAAGTATGTCAGAATGCCATTTGGACCAAAAAATGCTCCATCAGTATTTCAGAAGTTAATGGATATAACATTCCATAATGAAATGATTGAAGGATGGTTAATGGTATACATTGATGACATCATAGTGTTCTCTAAATCTTTTGATGAACACTTAATCCATTTAAGGAAAGTATTTCAGAAAATGGATGAAATAAAAATGACCCTTGCATTGAAAAAATGTAAATTTGGGTTTGAATCTTTAAAAGTGCTTGGTCATATTGTATCTGGCTTACAAATATGTGTAGACCAAAATAAAGTGGCTGCAATAAAAAATATTGGCATTCCTCAAAATTTGAAGGATGTACAATCTTTTCTTGGAATGTGTGGTTATTATAGACAATATATAAAAAACTACCAATCAATTGCTGCACCACTGACCACACTGATAAAGAAATCAGAAGCTTTCATTTGGAATAATGAAAGACAACAAGCTTTCAATAAGTTGAAGGAATGTTTAATGACAGCTCCTATCTTGGGATTACCAGATTTCCAATTACCTTTTGTATTATATACAGATGCAAGTTTTATTGGACTGGGTGCTGCTTTACATCAAAAACAACTTATTGAAGGTAAAATGTCAGAAGTAGTAATCTGCTATATTTCACGTACTCTGAGAAGTGGTGAATTAAAATATGGTGCTACTCAACTTGAATGTTTGGCAGTAGTATGGGCTCTTGAAAAGCTACATTACTACCTTGAGGACCAAAAATTTGAGTTAATCACTGACTGTAGTGCAGTTAAGTCACTCTTAAACATGAAAACTCCTAATAGACACATGTTTAGATGGCAATTAGCTGTACAAGAATACAGAGGACGGATGACTATTACACATAGAGCAGGAACCTTGCACTCTAATGTAGATCTGTTATCTAGAGTACCTCTGCCTAATAATGATGATAATCCTGCTTATGTTCCTGAGTCAGAGATTATTAACATTTATGGCATTTATATTGTAGATCTTGAGGATGAATTTATGCAATCAATTCTTGATAATTATAATTCAGATCCTGACTTAAGTAAATTAACTACAATATTAAATGATCCATCTAATGCTTCAATGAATGTTTTAATAAAAACATTACCAATTAAGTATAAAGAGGCATTAGAGAAAGGAAAATTTTCCATTGAGGATGGTTTTATATATTACAGGAAAAAATTAAGTAATGTAATTGTAATTCCCCCTTCAATGAAGGAGTTAATGTTAAGTATATGTCATGATGATATATTAGCAGGTCATTTTGATTACCATAAAACATTAACCAGAGTAAAAAACACAGCTTGGTGGATTAACATGTCTGAGGATGTTCAGAAATATGTTGAAACATGTGATTCTTGTCAAAAATCTAAAAGATTAACAGGAAAAAGAGCTGGTTTATTACAACAAATTGAGCAACCAAAAGCTCCATGGGAAATCATTAACATGGACTTTGTAACAGGTTTGCCAATAGCAGGGCATAAGGGTTATAACTCCTGCTGGGTAATTGTAGATAGATTTACAAAGATGTGTAAATTTATTCCTACCCACAAAGAGGTTTCTGCAAAGGACTTAGCTTTTTTATGGTGGACACAAATGTTAAATACAGCAGGTTTCCCCAAAGCAATAGTTTCTGACAGAGATCCTAAATTTACTTCTGAGTTCTGGACGTCACTTATGGATGTTTCAGGGTGTCAATTAAAACTTTCTACAGCACACCATCCACAAACTGATGGGCTAGCAGAAAGAATGATACAAACCTTAGAATATATGATAAGAAGATACTGTGCTTTTGGTCTTAATTTTAAAGACAATGACAAATTCACACATGATTGGGTAACCCTTATCCCAGGTTTAGAATTTGCATATAATAGTACAGTACATTCTGTCACTGGCAAAAAGCCATTTGAGTTATGGTTGGGTTATGTACCTAATACCCCTGCTAAAACTCTTAATAAGTTACCTAGATTGGATATTCATCCAGGTACTAAATCTTTTCTTCAGATGCAGGAACTATGCAGAAAACATGCTCAAGAATGTATAAATAAGGCTTTTGAGTATGAAAAGAAAAGATGGGATAAAGCCCATAAAGAACAAATGTTCAAAGAGGGTGATGAAGTCCTTATTTCAACGCTACATTTCAATTTAAATGGTAATGTTAAATTGAAGGACCCATTCATTGGACCATTTGTAGTTAAAAAGATGGTTGGTAATAATGCTGCTGAGGTTATTCTATATGCACCATATGATAGAAAACATCCAGTATTTCCTATTTCTCTTATAAAACCATACCATTCTAATGACACTGCTCTATTTCCAAGAAGATCAGGAAGGCATAAACAGCAACCTGAAGAAATAGTGGAAAAAGCAGAAATTGAAAAGATACTTAAAAAGAGACACCTTACTAAAGAAAAGGGAGTTGAGTATCTATTAAGATTTAAAAATAAATCAAGTGAATATGACCAGTGGATTCCAGAAAATGAAATCTCTGATCTTAAAAATCTCTTGAAAAAATTTAAATCTAAATAATACTGTTCATTCAGTATATGTATTATAAAAATTATTTTTTTTATTTTATTATTTCACTCCTTAAGTTTAATTAAAATGTCTTAACATTTTTTTTTATTATTTTTTTTGGGGTGAGGGAGTGTCACCCTAAATATCCTTAGGACTGAGTATTTCTTATGCTTAAAATAAGATAACCTTAACTAGATTAAGCTTATATCTTAAAAATAAGGTTAAAATAATAATATATATTATTTTATTATATATATATATAATTATTATTCTATTATATAATTTATAATAGTTTAAAATAGCTTATCCATGGCCTAATAATACTTATTAAGGTGTTAATGGAGTCATAATATACTTATCTTAAGTGATATGAAGTAATTATTGACATACATAAGCTTATATGTATACATAAATCTCATATTCAGTGAAATATGCAGTATATTATGTATATTTAGGTATATAAGTGGGTTTTAGCCCCTTAATAGCCTATAACCTTTGTTTTTCTGCTTATTTTAGGTCATATGGACGAAATCAGTGGACTCACAACGCCTAAAGAAGCATAGACACCTATATCAGGCGCATACACCCAGTTTGGACAACTCAAATTACTTCCTTGGATGGTTATTCACGGATTTATGGTTTAGAAGGATGTTTCTGGGTTAATGTGGATGCTTGGGGATGTTATTGGGGGCTTGGACATTTTATTTGTTTCCTTTATATGCTTTTAGTTTCATTAAATCTCTTTTTGATCATTTATTTTACCTGTTTCTTTATGGTATCCGCTTTTATCTGGGTTTTCTATTTATGGTATGACTCTGTGTTATTATTAATAGTGATGGAGGGTCCTTACTGGAGGTCTGGGTGTTGAAACTGCTTGAAGTGGACGCCATGGGGAGGTGATGAGCCCTCACAGTGCTGTAATTGCCGGGGATAGCAGTGACATCATCTGGGTTGAAGGTCTGTGCACTCCAGTGGATTTGGGTATAAGTAAGGAGGGATTTTGACGGTTTATTATCATCATTCAATTACTAAATTTCAAAAAAACACTAAAATACAATTATTAGCATTCAGAAATATATTATAAAGCCCTTATAAATTGATATTATCTTTATAAAAGCTATAACTATATTTTATTCTTCTATTTTCCACCACTAGCATGCATTTAAATCCAAGTATTGTGAGTTTTATTTGAGTATAACTATTCTATTAGTCTTCCCCTGAGGTTTAATCACTAAATCATTTATTAATAAGTAGTAGGACCATAAAATAACACTATTATATCATACTTATATACTAGACTATACTGACAGTATGTGTGACGTGGAGGGGTGGAGCTGTAGTTGGTGGGAGGGAAGAGGGGGGGAGTTAGGTTAGAGAAATTAAAAAATTGAATAAAAAAATAAATGAGAACTTTCCAGGGTAAACCAAGGATTATGGAAGTGGGTATATGTGACATGGAGGGGTGGAGCTGGAGTTGGCGTGAGGGCATAGGGGGGAAGTTAGTTTAGTGGCCAAACATGCTAAGATTTAGGAAGTTAGGGCACCAGCTCTTTTATATATATATATATAATTTATATATAGATATAGATAGATAAAAGAACTAGTGCTCTATAAACATCTGCAGACGTTTCAGAAAATATTCAGTAGCTATATGCATTTTACTGGCACCATTTGTTACTTAATTTCAATATTCATCAGACATATGCAAATTCATTAACTAAACATGCATTACAAAAATATTCATCAATTGTGTAACTCATTCAATAACTACTAGCACACATCCATTTCACTCTCCAACTCATACAAACACATATCCAATAACATGACACAAAAATTCATGCAAATTAAAGATGAACTATAATCTATTGAAGAAGAAGAAGAAATCAAATTTAGAGAGCTTTTAGAGTCAATGAATTCAAGTAATAAATCCCAAAAAAAAAAATTATTAATTGCAATCACATTGATGGACATCACCAGCTGATGAAAGACTACTGTAATACAAATATTACCTACAACTCAACCATGTTTCACTGCCACTTTTGCATTGTGAAAACTCTATTTCTTTTAATTTCTAACAATATATAGCTACATAATGTGTATATTGGACACAGAGGACTGTAAGTCAAAGGTGAAGCACCCGGGTTGTTGCTAATGCTTATCCATGACAAAGCAAGTTGTTCTTCTTGGGGGTGTTGATTAGGAGACCTTTTTTTCCTAGATCCAGTCAACATAGATGAGTTATTATTGAGCTATTATAGATGTGAACGTGTGGCTGAAGTGTTTAATGCAAATATATGTAGTAACTGAATTAATAGTAGTGGCTATTGTTGTGTGAAGTGAGGGTAAAAAAACAGATAAGTAATTAAAGAGCCGCATCTGGCTTCAGTAGGTAATGGTTGAGTCAAAAAAAGTGCTTCAAGGTTTTGGCAAATACAGAAGCTACTCAAGCAACTTTGCTCATTTGATTTTATGAATACACAGTAAATTAGTTACTAGAGTCTAATTGGGAAACAATTGGGGAATAAGTTGGTAAAATATGCATACCAAACCACTTTACTGACACGGCTGAGGATGCTCAAAATTCCTATAAAAATAGGAAATTGTGCTGTTAACCTAACTTCCCCTTACCTTAATCATGCCTATCATGCAATGTTCATAGAACCCAGGCACACAAATTGGGGCAAAATGTCCGGAAGTGTGTGCAAATATTTTTTAAAAACTTAAGTCCCTTTCATTTTAGTATCCGCCCCAGTGTCCTAATAATTGACCCTATCTCATGGGATGCATGTCAGCTTGGAAAAGGCCATCTCTATGCAGCCGCCCCAACCAGTAATTCTGATTTCACGCTAAATCTCTTGTATAAAATGGGTTAGGTATTCTGATTCCACAATAAGTCTCACATGGAGGAAGCATGTGTTATGTGTAGTATAATAGTAGCTTAGTGATTGTTAATAACATAAGGTGTATATAGTCTGTGGTGCAGCTGACACTTCTAACTCCAGTTCACTCTGGACAAAGCACTGACACTGCTACCATAGTTTATGGGCTGTCCCTGATTTGTTACTAGCAGTAATTGTGATCTTGTATTTCCTGGAATAATTTTTGTGTGCCCTGTTCCCGCCCTACTTTAAACAAGTCTCTTTAAAGTGTAATTAATCTCCCAAGCACTTTTTTTAGTGCTACAACTAATTATTTAGCACAACTGGTTTTTTAATTTATGCCAGCTGAATCCTCTGAACAAAACCCATTCCAATTGCGTCCTAAGACACAATGTAAGCACCCTACTCTTTTTGTTGCGCAAATTGAGAAATATAAATCCTCCTACCTCTCTTAATACCTGCACGAGGCAGAAATCGCTCTTGTTTTTGGGTAGCCCTTCCTCACATACCTCCTCAAGCAACAGTGCAAACACTGCTTTCCTACCCCCATCTACCCCACTGCCTCCCTCTCCCTCCCCTATTTCCCCATCAGCCAATAGCAAGGCACCTTCTCACATTATTCCCCTTCTCCCCCTCAGCTAAACAGGAAAACATCAGGGGTTTTATCTGATCCAATTTTGTCCAGAAGCAAAGCAGGTTCACATTTGTGATTACTGAGACACAATAATAATTGTGCCTTGTTGTTTTGTCTTGCAAAAACCAGAAATCCATGCCATTCCCCTGTTGATTCATCATTTAGCAGTGACTCTTTTGTATCAGACACTGAACACCCCACTTTTGTAACTTACAAATTTAAAGACTGTGCTGATGTAATTGATGAAATAATTCAAAGAACAAACACAATTTTTAAACTGAGAGCTGATGGGAGTAACTGATAAATGTGGGTGAAGAATATTAACATTTTTTTAATGTGCTGTGTACATTCCACTAAATACATTTCAGATGCCAATGCTGTTAAAAACAATATACCAAAATTCAAAGATGAAATGAGTTGGAATGCAATCTACAACACCATTGATGAAAAACTTCAATCTTTCACCAGTTTTGGAATTACAAGCTATAAGGTGTTTTCTATTCTCAGCTCCAAATTTGACAAAGCCTCTCACACTGCTTGCATGGCTCTTTTTAATGATCTCTTAAATATTAAAACCTCTCATTTTTAGAATTTCATGGAACATGGAGAAATATTTATGTCACTTTTAGAGGTGATTCAATGATCAGGTTTCATTTTTGGTTTTGATGAAATGGAAGCAGTGTTCACCCAGTTCCTATTACCATCATCAGTCAAACATCTTTCCACTGAGGTAAATTGTCATTTTGAATTTCAAAAAGACATCTCTCAACCCTCTTTTGATGATATGTTGAATTTTCTTCAAAATTAATTTATCAATTCATCAAATTCTACTTCTTCCAATGCTCCTATCATTTCCACAGCTTTTGAAATGAAAACCAATCCTGATTATGTTTCTTCTTTGGCTTTCAAAACAGGATGTATGGACAGTTACTGCCCAGGAAACAAAAAAACCTGATTATTCCTGTTTCTACTGAAAATACACAGAACACTTTCAACAGACATGTCCATATGATCTGAACAGTAAAAGTTTTAATGTTGCAGTTTGGGTTCAACATGAAGCTTTTGCTTGTGATAATAAAGATGCTATGAATATCTTCTGTAAATCACTGATCAACAGAAAAGTAAAACAGCCAGTTCAAAGTTTTTCAAAACCTCATTTAAATGAAATCAGCTGTAAAGTGCTAGATGTTCTCACTACTTCTTTATAAGAAATTGATTTTGGTACTGATAGTTGGACTGAGGAACAAGATAATAAAGATTGTCAAGGTATTTTTGATTCTGGTTCCACCCATTATGTCACTGGTGATGTATGTCTTCTCTCTGAATTCATCAGATTGAAAACTCCTATTCCAGTCCAAACAGCAACTGACTCTGGTGCTGCTTTCATTATGGGCTATGTAAACATTTTCATTAAAGGATGTGGAGGATAACTAGTTAAAATCAAATGTGTTTTTTATTGTGATAGAGAAAAATCTACTCTTATTTCTCCTTTTGATTTGCTAGACAATGGCATTTCTCTTTCTTTTAATGATAATCATGATTATATTATTTCAAAAAACAAAAAAATATTATTTCTTGCTCTTAAATTTTCTTCTGGTCAAAAATGGATGGTTGATCTAGTTTATCCATGTGATGTAGAAAAAAATGTTTTTGAAATAAATTACTTTAACTCTTTATCATCTGCTACCCTTCCTTCCCCTTTTTTTCCCTCACCCCCTTCAAAAATTCCTTATCCAACTTCAGTTCCCAACTCAATCATGGATTTGCATTGTTGACTTGGAAACACAAGCACCAGAGTTCTATGAAGAATTTCTCAAAAATGTCTTTGTGACAATGCACCATCTTTTGTTCCCTCCTGCATATCAGACTGTGATATTTGTTCTATATCAAAAAGCAAGAGGAGAAATACATTTATGGCAATCAAGTGTACACATAAGCTCATGGATCTTGTGGTTTCTGATTTGGTAGGGCCCATGGTTGATGTCACAGATAAGGGTGAGATTTAAGTGGAAACTTTCAGAGAATCCTTCTCAACTTATGGGGAGATTTTTGTTCTAAAGAAGAAGTTGGATTTTTTCGATGCTTTTATTAATTTCAAAACTCATTTGGAAAACATCACTATTCACTGTCTCAAAATCCTCAGAACGGAAATTGGAAAAGAATACATGAACAAGAGATTCTCTGAATACCTCTCCCAACATGGTATCCTACATTAAAACTCTATGCCTTATCACCATGAACAGAATGGAATGGCTGAATGATTCAATGAAATTTTTGGTGAAATTTCCAGGAAAATTCTTCTTGTGTCAAATCTACCTCCCACTTTCTGGAATTTTGCTTATTTTTGGGCTTCTTTTATTCACAATAAATTACCAAATGTGAAAGTTACTGAAAGTACCCCATATCAAATCATTTTCAACAAAAAAGCGGACTTATCACCTGTCAAAACTTTTGGTCAGTGGGCATATCTGCACATTCCAACTGAAAAAAGAACAAGAATGGAGGTCTGGGCTATGCGTTGCGGGGTTGTTGGTTTTATTGATGGCAGTAAAGGTTGTATTTTTTGGAATCCAAAGTCTAATTCTTTTGTTCAGTCAGCAATGGCAAATTTCATCCCTGAAGGAGATGAGGGCAATAAAAAGACACTCAAAGTTTCACATCCAGCCACATATCAATCTAAAGGTGATCTAGCATTTATTTTGAATCAAGTGAAATTTGGTGATTTTACAGCAGAAGAAACTATTGCTGCCCAAGATGTTATGGTTGTTTTCATTAACAATAATGCTTGTGAACTTTCCAACTAACTACCTCAAACTTTCAAGCAGGCAATGAAGCGTCCAGATGCAGTTGAATGGAAGTCAGCTTGTCTTCAAGAATTAGACAACATGTCTAACATGAAGTTATGGGATATTGTTCCTCTTCCTTCTGGAAAAACTGTCACAGGTGTTTGATGGGTTTTTGCTCTAAAAAGGAATGAATTTGGAAAGATCATGAAACACCAGGTGCAATATGTGGCTCAGGGTTTCAAAAAAAATAAAGGTATTGATTTTAATGTCACTTTTTCTCCCACAGCTACTTTTTCATCTCTGCGTCTGATTCTCACTCTAGCCACTACCTACAACTGGCCAATCAAAACTTTTTATGTCACTGCAGCCTATCTCCATAGTGATCTTGAGGAGGAAATTTACATCAAGCAGCCTGAAGGTTTTGAGTCTGTTAATCCAACTCATGTCTGAAACCTTAAGAAAGCACTATATGGTACTAAGCAAGCAGCCAGGTGTTGGTGGAAACATCTCAGCAAAATTCTGGCAAATTTGGGTTACAGATCAAACAATCAGGATGCAAGTGTATATGTGCTAGCAAAAGAGGGTTCCAAGGGGATGTTGTGGATTCATGTGGATGATGGTGTGGTGGTAGAGAGTAGTGATGCGGTTTTGAGGGAGTTGGAAATGGATATGGCGAGTAGTTTTAAGGTAAAATGATATGATGGTATCTCTTCTATTGTTGGTCTAGCAGTTTCACAATGTCCCAAAGGCTTTACTATTCACCAACCAGCTCTTGTCAACAAAATTATAAATGAACACAATCCTACTGGTCTTAATTCTCACTCACCTTTACCAATGGGTCTTTCTTTGGTGTCTTTAAAGGAAAAAGCTCATCCTCCACTTGAACCTCTCAAATTTCTGCCTATTATTTGTTCTTTATTTTATCTTGTAGCCAGATCAAGGCCTGATTTGGCATATCCTGTCAACTTCCAGGCATGTTATGCATCAAGACCAGGAAAAGCTGAATGGGATGCGCTTAATCATTTGCTGAGATATCTAAAATTCACCAAAGACATGAAATTTCATCTTTTCCTAACATTCAATGTCAATCCATCAACAGATGTTTATTGCAATGCTACTTGGGGTGGTGAATTTTCTAAGGCTACAGGTGGTCATGTGTCACGCGCCACGTGACACTCAAGGCAAAATCAACTCATTAAATCAATAATATCGAGTCCTAAATCTATACTCGAAGCGCAGAAAGCAATTCTCCATAGCAACTGCGATTTTCCTTTGTGTACTTACTATTTTACTGCACTAGCCTAAACTCTAAATCTAAATTAGTCAATCTCCCAATAGGGTACCTTAGTCCTTTTCAATAAGCGACGCACAGCGCTAGGTTCAACGAAATAGTACAGTAGTAGTTTTTCATTAAAGTTTTGTTACTTAATTAAAAAGGGGTAAATTGAGCATGGACGGATATTTAGTGAAGAGGGTCTAAGTGTATGTTAGTAATGGTCAATGGAATGGGAATGCTGCGATGGAAGGGAGGTCAATTCGAGGAGGAACAAAGGATATAAAAGGAGTTGGGTATTTGGTTCGATATTCCTTAGAATTAAATTATAAAATCGTATTTACATTAATAGTGGTAAATCCTTAAAGTTAAATCATTGTTATTGTATCTTTCTTTTACTTTCTCAATATTCATTTCTAAATCCTAAATCTTTGATTATTGAGTTTCCAACCCTTCGTGAGATTTTAAGAATTACTATTACCTTTGAAACTAGTTTATAATTCTTCTCGAACAAACATCGAACCTATAGCTATTACTTCGAAGTGACCTTCGAATCATTTACTCGAATCATTCCTCTGTGCTTCAAAGAAGTTTCTAAAATCCCTCATCTCACTTTCAGGAACATCCTCGACCTGGTGCGTAGGTCGTCCGGTGACAGTATAATTTAATTCTCCGTAGTTCTCATTCTTTGCACTACTACGTCCTTTTAGGTGTTTCTAAAATTTTAAATGGCACCTGTTCAACGCACTCCTCCTACGGGCGCTACTACTAGAGCTCGCGCTAGAGGCAGGCCAACAGCCACAAGGTCTGTTTCTCGCACTCACTCTTTGGAACCACTCGACCTTAGGGAACGGCAACATTCAGTTCAATCTGTAGAAGACATTCCACAAGATTTTGAGGATTCTAGTGATGAAGAAGAAGGAGAGGATACAATGCACGAGGCACCATCCGCCCCTGCCAATCACCCTTCTGGCCAATCCTCAGAACCGGGACCATCTAACTCTCTGGAAGATTTCATGAGACTTTTCATGAAAACCCTTTCAAATCAAACGTCTTCAGAGGGATCTAAGTTCAAAACTCCTTCTATGAAATCTCCTGACAAATTCGACGGAGATCACCCCGACAGATTGTGACCCTTCTTGCAAACCTGCAAGCTACTGTTCCATAATGACCCTCGAACCTTTAACAGCGACCAATCAAAGGTTGTTTACGCTTCTTCATTCCTAGCCGGGAAAGCAGCAAGATGGTTCGAACCTTATCTACTCATGCTTTCTTCGACAGAAACCCACTTACTTATCAATAATTGGGAAAAGTTCGAGGACCAACTTTTTACGTTGTTTGGGGACCCTAATGTAATGGACAACGCGGAAATTGAACTTGATTTTCTTCGCATGAGTGATAATGGAAAAGCTTCTGAATATATCTCGAACTTCAGAACACTTCAAACTCGAGTAGGTTGGAATGATGCTGCCCTTAAGTATCATTTCAAGAAAGGACTTCCTTCGAGGATTCTAGATCAATTAAATCTTCACGGTCAAAAGATGACCACTTTAACGGACTTAATGGATCAGACCCTCGAACTTGACGGCGTTTATCAAGGACGACTTCAACATCGTCGATATGCCAACAAATCTCAAGGCCTAAATTTTAAATTGGGACCTTCTTCACACCCACGACCAAATCAATCCTCCTCGACTCAATCCAAACCCAATAAGGGAAAGGATAAACCTCGACCAAAAGGCTCGACCCCAGGCAATATCAGCAAAGTACTGGATCCTAAAGGGGAACTTAAAGAAGCTGAGAGGAAGAGACGAGCAGATAATGGGTTATGTATGTATTGTGGGGGTAAGCACAAGTTGGAAGACTGTGTAAAGTTGAAGGAAAGAGAAGGTACTAGTTTGAAGTCAAAAAACTAGTAGATAGTTTACTTGTGTGCAAAGAAAACTATCTTATCTCTCCCAGTGCACAGAACCTCCATGTCTTAAGGACTGGAGTTGCCTTAAACCGCTTGAGATTCATTCTTTTTAAGGAGGATATCCCCTTCAGTTGTCTTATAGACTCTAGAGCTTCAATTTCTTTTGTTAGTTTATCTTTTTCCGAGAAGCTTCAACTAACATTTACAGATATTGACCAAACTCCCATTTATTTGGTCGAATCAGAGGAACCCAAATATTGGGTAAGTAAGAAAGTTTTATGGGTTTTCAACTTTCCGAACTTCCCCCCCTTTGAGTGGGAATTATCAGTCTTGGACGCCCCAAGGATGGACGATACCATTCTTGGCCATGACTTTTTAACGCATTGGAATCCCGAAATTGATTGGAATAGGGGATTGATCACCCCACGCTCTAAGTATATTTTTGATTCTTCAATGCAGGTCAATAGGGAGTTAAACAACCTGCCTGACAACGTCCTGCTAGAGGACAAGTCTCTGCCAGATGACTTGCAAGCATCTGATCCTTCTTTAATTGAGCAATTGGCTAACCCTTCTAGCTCAATGACTTCACTCAAAGAGGATTTAAATTGCCTCGAAGTAATCGAATTCTGCTCTCTCAATACAGGTATCCCCTCAACAGATTCTCTCAAAGATGAAGAGGATGACCAAATCAACGTTGAAGCCATCAAATCAACTCTACCGGAAATCTACCATGATTTCCTCGATGTTTTCTCAATCCGCAAGGCCGATAAGTTACCACCTCATCGACCCTACGACCATCAAATAGAGTTAATAGGCCCAGTACCTCCGGCAGGTCCTGTCTATTCTTTATCAAAGGATGAATCTCAAGTTCTTCGAGACTACATTGCAGAGATTGTAGCCAAAGGTTTCATCAGAGCCAGTAAATATCCAACCGGCTCCCCTGTCCTCTTTGTAAAAAAGAAAGACGGTAGTCTTAGGTTGTGTGTTGACTATAGAAAGCTCAACACAGTCACTAAGAAGAATGCATATCCTGTTCCTCCTATGTCATTACTTCTTACCCTTTTCAATGGTGCTAATTTCTTTTCTAAAATTGATCTTAGAGGCGCTTACAATCTTATTCGCATTGCAGAAGGTCATGAACCACTGACTGCAATGTGCACTAGATTTGGTAGTTTTGAATATTTAGTTATGCCTTTTGGATTATGTAACGCACCTTCAACTTTTCAAACTTTTGTTAATGATATCTTTCAAGATGTTGTTGAACAATTTGTAGTCGTCTATTTAGATGATATTTTAATATTCTCGAAAACACTGGATGAACATATTCATCATGTTCGACAGGTCCTAAATCGTCTTCGAGATCTGTCACCGGACGACCTACGCACAAGGTCGAGGATGTTCCTGAAAGTGAGATGAGGGATTTAGAAACTTCTTCGAAGCACAGAGGAATGATTCGAGGAAATTATTTGAAGGTCACTCGAAGTAATAGCTATAGGTTCGAGGTTTGTTCGAGAAGAATTATAAACTAGTTCCAAGGTAATAATAATTCTTAAAATCTCACGAAGGGTTGGAAACTCAATAGTCAAAGATTTAGGATTTAGAAATGAATATTGAGAAGGTAAAAGAATGATACAATAACAATGTTTTAACTTTTAAGGTTTTCCACTATTAATGTAAATACGATATTATAATTTAATTCTAAGGAATATCGAACCAAATACCCAACTCCTTTTATATCCTTTGTTCCTCCTCGCATTGACCTCCCTTCCATCGCAGTATTCCCATTCCATTGACCATTACTAACATACACTTAGACCCTCTTCACTAAATATCCGTCCATGCTCAATATACCCCTTTTTAATTAATTAACATAACTTTAATGAAAAAACTACTACTGTACTATTTCGTTGATCCTAGCGCTGTGCGTCGCTTATGAAAAAAGGACTAAGGTACCCTATTGGGAGATTGACTAATTTAGATTTAGAGTTTAGGCTAGCGCAGTTAAATAGTAAGTACACAAAGGAAAAATCGCAGTTGCTATGGAGAATTGCTTTCTGCGCTTCGAGTATAGATGTAGGACTTGATATTATTGATTTATTGAGTTAATTTCGCCTCGAGTGTCACGTGGCGCGTGACAGATGCCCGGGTATAAGAACGCGAACTCCGTTGAGCTTGAACCATCTTCCCACACTAATTTCACTTGTCTAATACTTTTTTCCCGCATCTCTCAATTATTTATTTTATAATGAACTGCCCTACCCCCACACCCACGCCTCCACACCCTAAAGCGGATGGGGGAATAATCACACAACAGTTTTCACGGACTTGCACGGCTTGTGAAAGCATGGAATATTTCTGTGTCGAAAGTACGGCGACTCGAGGTCCTCGCCAGAAATGCGAGTTTTGCCGTTGGCGGCGAGTGGCGTGCGATGCGTTGACGAAGAACGCGGAAATCGAAAATCGATTCACAAAAACAAAATTTTGGGTAGTTCCAAAGACTAAAGAGGTGGTCGAAGACATTTGGGATGTCTCGATCGAAGATGAACAATCGGTGGGGGAAAATGATAAGGAGATGAACAACGAGATCTCAACCTGGGTAACCCAGGCCACGAGTTTGAAGCGAGGTGTCGAGGAAGAGGTCAATGAATTGGTGGAGGAGGATGAAGATGAAGTCCCTGTTCCAGGGCGGGCACCCAAGAAACGTCGGGTGGTCATCGAGGACGATGAGGAAGAGAGAGAGGTAGAACTCGGAGTGGTGCCCAGGTTATTTCTGGAGCCTGATCCCATCTTCGAGGTAAGTTTTAATTGTTTTATTTCAACGATGAAGTTACTGATGAGTCGCGTTTTAGACATCGAATAACCTGGAAGAGCCGATTGCAGAACCTGCGCCGGTTATACCAACTGAGGCAAACCCTCCGGCCACAGAAGTGGTTGAAGAGCCCGAAGACACCCTGGACCAGGTGTGGTCGAAGAAACCTCGTCAAGGTCGACGAGTAAGGTTCGCGGAAGAACTATGTGGGGAGGTCGACGCTATTATTGACGCTGCTTCCTTCGACGTGGCGGAGGAGCTCTTGGAGATTGGAGAGGTGGTTCCGGTAGGAGAGGAGGAGGTATTTGATAAATGCAGGAAGGAGATAAGGGTAGTTTTGGAGAAAATGAAAAGATTGGTTCGAGAAAAATTAAAAGAAAAATTTGAAATAAAAAGAGAGATGTAAAGAGGTAGAAAAGTAGAATTGTATTTTAGTTTTATTTTATTATGATTATTTTTTTATTGTAGGTGAATGTTGTTAATTTTATAAGATTTGAGAGAGAGAGAAAAAAAAGAAAAAAGAAGTTTTAAATAAAAAATTTTAGAATTTGAAAGAAGAATTTTAAAGAAAGAAAAAAGGTTGTTTTAATTGAAGGAAGTTTTAGTGTTTTTAAAAGAAAAAATTTTATGTAAGAAAAGAGAGAGAAAAAGAAACGGTTTTGTGATTGAGATAAGTTTGTTAAATTGAGGATTTTAATTTTTTTTTTTTTTTTTTTTTTTTTTTAAGAAATTTTAGTTTGAAAAAAGAGGAGAAAAAAAACAAAGTGTAGAATTTAAGAGAGTTTGAAAAGAAGATTTATTTGTTTCGAAGAATTATTATAGGGAGATTCAGGGGTTGAAGTTAAGTTCGAGGAAATGGTCGTGCCATACAGGATTTGATGATTCAAAGGAAAGAAAGTCTTTAAAAGAGAGAATAAATTTTTTGAAAGAGAAATTTTTGAAGAGAATTTTAAATTTAAGAAAAGAATGTATTTAAAGAATTGAAGAAGAAAAGAAAGAAAATATTTAGAGAGATTTATGAGTTTTTTTTTATTTTATTTTATTATTTATGTTTATCCTATTTTATTTTATTTTATTTTATTTTATTTAATTTAATTTTATTTTATTTAATTTTAATTTTGATTTTATTTTATTTTTTTTATTTTATTGTATTTAATTTTATTTTTGATTTTATTTTTAGTTGGTTTTGGAGGAAATTTATAGAAGGAGAAGAAAGAAAAAAGAAGAGAGAAAAAAGAAAACAAGGCTAAGAAATTTAAGAGGTGTTTTAGATTTTAAAGAAAGAAAGAAAAAGAAAAGAAAATTTTAAATAAAGAAATTTTAAGGTTTTGGTTTTAAAGGATATTTCGAATGAAAAGATTTTAGGAGTTCAGGAGCGTTAGAAACATTGATGGCTGGTTCCCAGGATGTTTTGTCTGAGTCATTAACGAAGCCTTCCCATTCCACGAGGTATTGAAGTTTCCCCTTGCGTATTCTTGAATCAAGGATACGACTTACTTCCCACTCTAGATGATCTTCTACTTCGACCGGTTCCAGAGGGGGTTGGTTCTTGCTCGGGTATATTTCTCGAGCCAGTTCCAGGAGAGATACATGGAAAACAGGGTGAATTGCCTGCCATTTAGGAGGTAAATTGAGTCGAAATGCAGTTTTAGAGACTTCAGAGTCGATTTCGAATGGTCCCAAGCGCTTTTCAGCCAGTTTCTTTGATGGTCTTGTTGTTCGGATGTTTCGTGCATCGAGCCATACTTTGTCGCCTGGTTTAAAGGAAGGAGCAGATTGTCGATGTTTGTCGGCCTGTTCCTTGTATCTTCGAATCGCTGATTCCAAATTTGTTTTAAGTTCTTCTTGGAGTCGTGATATAGTTCGAAGATAATGTTCTGCAGGATGATTAGTTCCTACATGAATTGAGTTGAATCGAGGATGTCGTCCATAAATGGTTTCGAAGGGAGATTGTAGTGTCAAAGAATGAGTCGAGTTATTATAAGCAAATTCGGCCAATGGTAACCATGTGGTCCAATCGTCTTGTTGGTAACTGACATACATTCGAAGATATTGTTCGAGGATTTGGTTAACTCTTTCTGTTTGACCATCGGTTTCAGGGTGATAGGCCGTGGAGAGATTCCTCGTGATATTGAGTTGTCGACACAGTTGGGTCCAGAATGTGGATACAAACAATGAGCCTCTATCTGAAATAATGTCATTTGGTAAGCCGTGTTTAGAAAATACATATTCTAGAAACAATTTTGACAAATCTTCTGCTGTAGCAGTAGTAGTGGTTTTAACAAAAATAGACATTTTTGAAAATCTATCTACTATTACTAATATAGCATCAAAATCATTAGAAATAGGAAGTTGAGAAATGAAATCCATCGATAAAGATTCCCAAGGTTTAGAGGGAATAGGAAGTGGTTGAAGCAACCCATGCTTCCGGTGACGGGGAGCCTTATTCCTATTACATTCGTAACAAGCTTTTATATAGGCCTTGATTTCCTTGGTCATACCTGGCCAGAAGAAATCCCTCGCTATTAACTGGTAGGTTTTATCAACCCCAAAATGACCAGCTAACGGAGAATCATGTCGACTATTGAAAATCCATAATTTTATCTCGTTGTTGTCGGGTATGACTACTCTACCTTCGAAGACTAATAGACCTGATTCAACACTAAATCTTTTGGCCCCTTGCTTCGAGAGTATTTTGTCTTTTAACCCTAAACAATAATCGTCCTTTGACTGAGCTTCGAGGATGTTGGATAGTGGATTTTGAAAAGATTGAATTGTCATCGAATTAAGTTGATGAGTTGTTAACATTGATTCGTTGAAGATTTATTGCACATTTGCTGGGTTCTTGTCAGCAAATGCGTCCCCCCGCTGTGGGTAAACGTCGTCCCGACGTGACTAGATATCTGGGACAATGCAGTTTTTTCCTGGGCGATAGGAAATAGAGAAAGAAAATTCAGACAAAAGTTCAGCCCACCTGGCTTGACGCCTGGTTAACACTTTAGAAGACATGAAGTATTTCAAAGCATTGTGATCAGTTAAAATTTGAAAAGGACTATCTAGGCTGAGAAGAAAAGAACGCCATTTTTTAAGACAATGGATAATAGCTAAAAGCTCTTTGTCATGAATTTCATAATTTAATTCCGTGGCTATGAGTTTGCGTGACTCAAAAGCAACAGGATGAAACAAATTTGTTTCAGGATTTAATTGGGAGATGACCCCTGCAATAGCATAATCGCTCGCATCTGTCTCAACTATTGTCGAGGCCGAAGGATCAAAATGCCAAAGAATTGGGGCTGTGGTGAACGCCGTTTTTAGTGCTTCGAATTCCTTTCGCGCTGTAGAAGTAAAAACAAAAGGAATATCTTTTCTAAGAAGAGAAGTAAGATTGGAAATAGTTTTAGAGTAATCTTTAAAAAATCTTCTATAGAAGTTTGCAAAACCCAAAAATCCTTGGAGTGATTTAATGTTTTGGGGCTCAGGCCATTCCAGGATTTTCTGGACTTTTTTGTCATCCATGACTAAACCGTCAGTGGACAACGTAAACCCCAAAAAATCAATTGATTTGAGGTGGAATTCGCATTTATTATGCTTGGCGTAGAGACCATGATCTCGAAGATGATTTAGGACCTGTCGAACATGATGAATATGTTCATCCAGTGTTTTCGAGAATATTAAAATATCATCTAAATAGACGACTACAAATTGTTCAACAACATCTTGAAAGATATCATTAACAAAAGTTTGAAAAGTTGAAGGTGCGTTACATAATCCAAAAGGCATAACTAAATATTCAAAACTACCAAATCTAGTGCGCATTGCAGTCAGTGGTTCATGACCTTCCGCAATGCGAATAAGATTGTAAGCGCCTCTAAGATCAATTTTAGAAAAGAAATTAGCACCATTGAAAAGGGTAAGAAGTAATGACATAGGAGGAACAGGATATGCATTCTTCTTAGTGACTGTGTTGAGCTTTCTATAGTCAACACACAACCTAAGACTACCGTCCTTCTTTTTTACAAAGAGGACTGGGGAGCCGGTTGGAGATTTACTGGCTCTGATGAAACCTTTGGCTACATTCTCTGCAATGTAGTCTCGAAGAACTTGAGATTCGTCCTTCGATAGAGAATAGACAGGACCTGCCGGAGGTACTGGGCCTATTAACTCTATTTGATGGTCGTAGGGTCGATGAGGTGGTAACTTATCGGCCTTGCGGATTGAGAAAACATCGAGGAAATCGTGGTAGATTTCCGGTAGAGTTGATTTAATGGCTTCAACGTTGATTTGGTCATCCTCTTCATCTTCGAGAGAATCTGTCGAGGTGATACCTGTATTGAGAGAGCATAATTCGATTACTTCGAGGCAATTTAAATCCTCTTCGAGTGAAGTCATCGAGCTAGAAGGGTTAGCCAATTGCTCATTTAAAGAAGGTACAGATGCTTGCAAGTCATCTGGCAGAGATTTGTCCTCTAGCAGGACGTTGTCAGGCGGGTTGTTTAACTCCCTATTGACCTGCATTAAAGAATCAGAAATATACTTAGAGCGTGGGGTGATCAATCCCCGGGTCCAATCAATTTCGGGATTCCAATACGTTAAAAAGTCATGGCCAAGAATGGTATCGTCCATCCTTGGGGCGTCCAAGACCGATAATTCCCACTCAAAGGGGGGGAAATTCGGAAAGTTGAAAACCCATAAAACTTTCTTACTTACCCAATATTTGGGTTCCTCTGATTCGACCAAATAGATGGGAGTTCGATCGATATCTGTAAATGTTAGTTGAAGCTTCTCGGCAAAAGATAAACTAACAAAAGAAATTTAAGCTCCAGAGTCTATAAGACAACTGAAGGGGATATCCTCCTTAAAAAGAATGAATCTCAAGCGGTTTAAGGCAGCTCCAGTCCTTAAGACATGGAGGTTCTGTGCACTGGGAGAGATAAGATAGTTTGCTTTGCACACAAGTAAACTATCTACTAGTTTTTTGACTTCGAACTAGTACCTTCTCTTTCCTTCAACTTTACACAGTCTTCCAACTTGTGCTTACCCCCACAATACATACATAACCCATTATCTGCTCTTCTCTTCCTCTCAGCTTCTTTAAGTTCCCCTTTAGGATCCAGTACTTTGCTGATATCGCCTGGGGTTGAGCCTTTTGGTCGAGTTTTATCCTTTCCCTTATTGGGTTTGGATTGAGTCGAGGAGGATTGATTTGGTCGTGGGTGTGAAGAAGGTCCCGATTTAAAATTTAGGCCTTGAGATTTGTTGGCATATCGACGATGTTGAAGTCGTCCTTGATAAACGCCGTCAAGTTCGAGGGTTCGATCCATTAAATCCGTTAAAGTAGTCATCTTCTGACCGTGAAGATTTAATTGATCCAGAATCCTCAAAGGAAGTCCTTTCTTGAAATGATACTTAAGGGCAGCATCATTCCAACCTACTCGAGTTTGAAGTGCTCTGAAGTTCGAGATATATTCAGAGGCTTTACCATTATCACTCATGCGAAGAAAATAAAGTTCAATTTCTGCGTTGTCTGTTTCATTAGGATCCCCAAACAACGTAAAAAGTTGGTCTTCGAACTTTTCCCAATTATTGATAAGTAAGTGGGTTTCTGTCAAAGAAAGCATGAGTAGATAAGGTTCGAACCATCTTGCTGCTTTCCCGGCTAGGAATGAAGAAGCGTAAACAACCTTTGATCGGTCGCTGTTAAAGGTTCGAGGGTCATTATGGAACAGTAGCTTGCAGGTTTGCAAGAAGGGTCGCAATCTGTCGGGGTGATCTCCGTCGAATTTGTCAGGAGATTTCATAGAAGGAGTTTTGAACTTAGATCCCTCTGAAGACGTTGGATTTGAAAGGGTTTTCATAAAAAGTCTCATGAAATCTTCCAGAGAGTTAGATGGTCCCGGTTCTGAGGATTGGCCAGAAGGGTGATTGGCAGGGGCGGATGGTGCCTCATGCATTGTATCCTCTCCTTCTTCTTCATCACTAGAATCCTCAAAATCTTGTGGAATGTCTTCTACAGATTGAACTGAGTGTTGCCGTTCCCTAAGGTCAAGTGGTTCCAAAGAGTGAGTGTGAGAAACAGACCTTGTGGCTGTTGGCCTGCCTCTAGCGCGAGCTCTAGTAGTAGCGCCCGTAGGAGGAGTGCGTTGAACAGGTGCCATTTAAAATTTTTAGAAGCACCTAAAAAAGACGTAGTAGTGCAAAGAATGAGAACTACGGAGAATTAAATTATACTGTCACAGGACGACCTACGCACAAGGTCGAGGATGTTCCTGAAAGTGAGATGAGGGATTTAGAAACTTCTTCGAAGCACAGAGGAATGATTCGAGGAAATTATTCGAAGGTCACTCGAAGTAATAGCTATAGGTTCGAGGTTTGTTCGAGAAGAATTATAAACTAGTTCCAAGGTAATAATAATTCTTAAAATCTCACGAAGGGTTGGAAACTCAATAGTCAAAGATTTAGGATTTAGAAATGAATATTGAGAAGGTAAAAGAAAGATACAATAACAATGTTTTAACTTTTAAGGTTTTCCACTATTAATGTAAATATGATATTATAATTTAATTCTAAGGAATATCGAACCAAATACCCAACTCCTTTTATATCCTTTGTTCCTCCTCGCATTGACCTCCCTTCCATTGCAGTATTCCCATTCCATTGACCATTACTAACATACACTTAGACCCTCTTCACTAAATATCCGTCCATGCTCAATATACCCCTTTTTAATTAATTAACAAAACTTTAATGAAAAAACTACTACTGTACTATTTCGTTGATCCTAGCGCTGTGCGTCGCTTATGAAAAAAGGACTAAGGTACCCTATTGGGAGATTGACTAATTTAGATTTAGAGTTTAGGCTAGCGCAGTTAAATAGTAAGTACACAAAGGAAAAATCGCAGTTGCTATGGAGAATTGCTTTCTGCGCTTCGAGTATAGATGTAGGACTCGATATTATTGATTTATTGAGTTAATTTCGCCTCAAGTGTCACGTGGCGCGTGACAAGATCATGGTCTCTACTCCAAGCATAATAAATGTGAATTCCACCTCAAATCAATTGATTTTTTGGGTTTTACGTTGTCCACTGACGGTTTAGTCATGGATGATAAAAAAGTCCAGAAAATCCTGGAATGGCCTGAGCCCAAAAACATTAAATCACTCCAAGGATTTTTGGGTTTTGCAAACTTCTATAGAAGATTTTTTAAAGATTACTCTAAAACTATTTCCAATCTTACTTCTCTTCTTAGAAAAGATATTCCTTTTGTTTTTACTTCTACAGCACGAAAGGAATTCGAAGCACTAAAAACGGCGTTCACCACAGCCCCAATTCTTCGACATTTTGATCCTTCTGCCTCGACAATAGTTGAGACAGATGCGAGCGATTATGCTATTGCAGGGGTTATCTCCACATTAAATCCTGAAACAAATTTGTTTCATCCTGTTGCTTTTGAGTCACGCAAACTCATAGCCGCAGAATTAAATTATGAAATTCATGACAAAGAGCTTTTAGCTATTATCCATTGTCTTAAAAAATGGCGTTCTTTTCTTCTCAGCCTAGATAGTCCTTTTCAAATTTTAACAGATCATAATGCTTTGAAATACTTCATGTCTTCTAAAGTGTTAACCAGGCGTCAAGCCAGGTGGGCTGAATTTTTGTCTGAATTTTCTTTCTCTATTTCCTATCGCCCAGGAAAAAACTGCATTGTCCCAGATATCTTGTCACGTCGGGACAACGTTTACCCACAGCGGGGGGACGCATTTGCTGACAAGAACCCAGCAAATGTGCAATCAATCTTCAAAGAATCAATTTTAACAACTCATCAACTTAATTCGATGACAACTCAATCTTTTCGAAATCCACTATCCAACATCCTCGAAGCTCAGTTGAAGGACAATTATTGTTTAGGGTTAAAAGACAAAATACTCTCGAAGCAAGGGGCCAAAAGATTTAGTATTGAATCAGGTAGAGTAGTCATACCTGACAACAATGAGATAAAATTATGGATTTTCAACAGTCGACATGATTCTCCATTAGCTGGTCATTTTGGGGTTGATAAAACCTACCAGTTAATAGCGAGGGATTTCTTCTGGCCAGGTATGACCAGGGAAATCAAGGCCTATATAAAAGCTTGTTACGAATGTAATAGGAATAAGGCTCCCCGTCACCGGAAGCATGGGTTGCTTCAACCACTTCCTATTCCCTCTAAACCTTAGGAATCTTTATCGATGGATTTCATTTCTCAACTTCCTATTTCTAATGATTTTGATGCTATATTAGTAATAGTAGATAGATTTTCAAAAATGTCTATTTTTATTAAAACCACTACTACTGCTACAGCAGAAGATTTGTCAAAATTGTTTCTAGAATATGTATTTTCTAAACACGGCTTACCAAATGATATTATTTCAGATAGAGGCTCATTGTTTGTATCCACATTCTGGACCCAACTGTGTCAACAACTCAATATCACGAGGAATCTCTCCACGGCCTATCACCCTGAAACCGATGGTCAAACAGAAAGAGTTAACCAAATCCTCGAACAATATCTTCAAATGTATGTCAGTTACCAACAAGACGATTGGACCACATGGTTACCATTGGCCAAATTTGCTTATAATAACTCGACTCATTCTTTGACACGACAATCTCCCTTCAAAACCATTTATGGACGACATCCTCGATTCAACTCAATCCATGTAGGAACTAATCATCCTGCGGAACATTATCTTCGAACTATATCACGACTCCAAGAAGAACTTAAAACAAATTTGGAATCAGCGATTCGAAGATACAAGGAACAGGCCGACAAAAATCGACAATCTGCTCCTTCCTTTAAACCAGGCGACAAAGTATGGCTCGACGCACGAAACATTCGAACAACAAGACCATCAAAGAAACTGGCTGAAAAGCGCTTGGGACCATTCGAAATTGACTCTGAAGTCTGTAAAACTGCATTTCGACTCAAGTTACCTCCTGAATGGCAGGCGATTCACCCTGTTTTCCATGTATCTCTCCTGGAACTGGCTCAAGAAATATACCCGGGCAAGAACCAACCCCCTCCGGAACCGGTCGAAGTAGAAGATCATCTAGAGTGGGAAGTAAGTCGTATCCTTGATTCAAGAATACGCAAGGGGAAACTTCAATACCTTGTGGAATGGGAAGGCTTCCTCAATGACTCAGACAAAACATCCTGGGAACCAGTCATCAATGTTTCTAACGCTCCTGAACTCCTAAAATCTTTTCATTCGAAATATCCTTTAAAACCAAAACCTTAAAATTTCTTTATTTAAAATTTTCTTTTCTTTTTCTTTCTTTCTTTAAAATCTAAAACACCTCTTAAATTTCTTAGCCTTGTTTTCTTTTTTCTCTCTTCTTTTTCTTTCTTTTACTTCTATAAAATTTCCTCCAAAACCAACTAAAATTAAAATCAAAATTAAAATTAAATACAATAAAATAAAATTAAATAAAATAAAATAAAAATAAAATAAAATAAAATAGAATAGAATAAACATAAATAATAAAATAAAATAAAAAAATAAAAATAAAAATAAAAAAAACTCATAAATCTCTCTAAATATTTTCTTTCTTTTCTTTTTCAATTCTTTAAATACATTCTTTTCTTAAATTTAAAATTCTCTTCAAAAATTTCTCTTTCAAAAATTTATTCTCTCTTTTTAAAAAAAAAAACTTTCTTTCCTTAGAATCATCAAATCTTGTACGACACGACCATTTCCTTGAACTTAACTTCAACCTCTAAATCTCCCTATAATAATTCTTCGAAACAAATAATTCTTCTTTTCAATTCTCTTAAATTCTAAATTCTGTTTTTTTCTTTTCTTTCTTCTTCCTCTCTTTTCAACTAAAATTTCTTAAAAAAAAAAAAAAAAAATTAAATCCTCAATTTAACAAACTCATCTCAATCACAAAACCGTTTCTTTTTTTTCTCTCTCTTTTCTTACATAAAATTTTCCTTTTAAAAACACTAAAACTTCCTTCAATTAAACAACCTTTTTCTTTCTTTAAAATTCTTCTTTCAAATTCTAAAATTTTTTATTTTAAACTTCTTTTATTTTCTTTTCTTTTTCTTTTCTTTTCTTCTTTTTCTCTCTCTCTCAAATCTTATAAAATTAATAACATTCACGTACAATAAAAAAAAAATAATAATAATAATAAAATTAAATTAAATTAAAATAAAACTAAAATACAATTTTTTTTTTCTACTTCTTTACATCTCCTTTTCATTTCAAATCTTTTCTTTTAACTTCTCTCAAACCAATCTTTTCATTTTCTCCAAAACTACCCTTATCTCCTTCCTGAATTTCTCAAATACCTCCTCCTCTCCTACCGGAACCACCTCTCCCATCTCCAAGAGCTCCTCTTCCACGTCGAAGGAAGCAGCGTCGATAATAGTGTCGACCTCCCCACATAGTTCTTCCGCGAACCTTACTCGTCGACCTTGACGAGGTTTCTTCGACCACACCTGGTCCAGGGTGTCTTTGGGCTCTTCAACTACCTCCGTGGCCGAAGGGTTTGCCTCAGTTGGTATAACCGGCGCAGGCTCCGCAATCGGCTCTTCAAGGTTATTCGATGTCTAAAACAAAAAACTCATCAGTAACTTCATCCTTAAAATAAACAAATAAAACTTACCTCCAAGATGGGGTCAGGCTCTAGAAATAACCTGGGTGTCACTTTGACCTCTACCTCTCTCTCTTCCTCATCGTCCTCGATGACCACCCGTCGTTTCTTGGGTGCCCGCCCTGGAACAGGGACTTCATCTTCATCCTCCTCCACCAACTCGTCGACCTCTTCCTCGACACCTCGCTTCGAACTCGTGGCCTGGGTTACCCAGGTTGAGATCTTGTTGTTTAACTCCTTATCATTTTCCCCCACCGATTGTTCATCTTCGATCGAGACATCCCAAATGTCTTCGACCACCTCTTTGGTTTTCGGAACTACCCAAAACTTAGTTTTGGTAAATCTTTTTTCGATTTCCGCGTTCTTTGTCAACGCATCGCATGCCACTCGCCGCCAACAGCAAAACTTGCATTTCTGGCGAGGGCCTCGAGTCGTCATACTTTTGACACAGAAAAATTCCATGCTTTCACAAGCCGTGCAAGTCTGTGAAAACTGTCGTTTGATTATTCCCCCATCCGCTTTAGGGTGTGGAGGCGTAGGTGTGGGAGTGGGGCAGTTCATTATAAGAATAAGTAATTAAGAGGTGAGGGAAAAAAGTATTAGAAAAGGGAAATTAGTGTGGGAAGATGGCTCAAGCTCAACGGAGTTCGCATTTTTTATACCCGGGCATCTGTCACACGCCACGTGACACTCGAGGCGAAATCAACTCATTAAATCAATAATATCGAGTCCTAAATCTATACTCGAAGCGCAGAAAGCAATTCTCCATAGCAACTGCAATTTTCCTTTGTGTACTTACTATTTAACTGCGCTAGCC
Source organism: Hemileia vastatrix (assembly GCA_030280995.1). Classification (NCBI taxonomy): domain Eukaryota; kingdom Fungi; phylum Basidiomycota; class Pucciniomycetes; order Pucciniales; family Zaghouaniaceae; genus Hemileia; species Hemileia vastatrix. The sequence goes on along the minus strand of JASXTE010000008.1, from coordinate 16,037,668 downwards.
TAAACTCTAAATCTAAATTAGTCAATCTCCCAATAGGGTACCTTAGTCCTTTTCAATAAGCGACGCACAGCGCTAGGTTCAACGAAATAGTACAGTAGTAGTTTTTCATTAAAGTTTTGTTACTTAATTAAAAAGGGGTAAATTGAGCATGGACGGATATTTAGTGAAGAGGGTCTAAGTGTATGTTAGTAATGGTCAATGGAATGGGAATGCTGCGATGGAAGGGAGGTCAATGCAAGGAGGAACAAAGGATATAAAAGGAGTTGAGTATTTGGTTTGATATTCCTTAGAATTAAATTATAAAATCATATTTACATTAATAGTGGTAAATCCTTAAAGTTAAATCATTGTTATTGTATCTTTCTTTTACTTTCTCAATATTCATTTCTAAATCCTAAATCTTTGATTATTGAGTTTCCAACCCTTTGTGAGATTTTAAGAATTACTATTACCTTTGAAACTAGTTTATAATTCTTCTTGAACGAACCTCGAACCTATAGCTATTACTTCGAAGTGACCTTTGAATCATTTCCTCGAATCATTCCTCTGTGCTTCGAAGAAGTTTCTAAAATCCCTCATCTCACTTTCAGGAACATCCTCAACCTGGTGCGTAGGTCGTCCGGTGACATCATGTCCTTCAGATCAACAACTGTCTTATCTTATGGCAATCAAATCATCAATCAAGAGTAGCTACAGCTTCACTTCACTCTGACTTAATGGCAATGTCAAATGCAAGTTGTCAGGCTCTATGGATATGTAATCTTCTACATGAAGTAGATTTGTGCCATGGGCCAGAACTCTTTATTGTGACAACAAAGGTGCAATTGTAGTGGCTACTGATAACCCTTCTGACAAATGTTGTAGACATGTTGACAGGGATTTCTACTTTGTGAATGAACAAGTTCATTGGCGTGAAATAGACATTAAGTGGGTTTCAACTAAGGATCAGGTGGCAGATTTGTTGACAAAGAATTTGGGACCAAATGTTTGGAAGGAAAAGAGATATATATTAGAGGTTTTCTAGTTTCCATGTTTTCTTTATTTTATTTTATTTTATTTACTTTCATTTCTCTCTACTTGTTTTAGCTGAGGATGGTTATAGGGAAATCACTAAGAGGGGGGGGGTTATGTGTAGTATAATAGTAGCTTAGTGATTGTTAAGTACATAAGGTGTATAAAGTCTGTGGTGCAGCTGACGCGTCTAACTCCGGTTCACTCCGGACGAAGCGCTGACACTGCTACCATAGGTGAGTAATGAAATATTATTGGTTCACTCCGGACGAAGCGCTGACACTGCTACCATAGCATGAATCATGTATGTTTGTTAATATATATATATCTTTATTTACTATTTCATTTCAATAACACCACAAAAACTTGGACTAAGAAATGGGGATATAACGCACTACATACAAAACACATCACTTGACTGGAGAATCATAAGAATATATATATATAGTATTAAAAAATAACAATAACAAAAAAAGACACTTAAACATATATAACATATATATAATATATATAGACCAGATTTATCCATTGATGAGTAAAAAATAAAAAATAAAAATAAAAACTAATGAATGACGTCAAGTAAACAATTAAAATGTCCTTTAACTCCTCTATTTTCTTTCCCATACTTGCATTACTTTTTTTTTCTCTAACATGCTCCCTATCCCCAATTAAACTAAGACAGTTTAATTAAGGAGATTGAGAGTTAGTGTCGATTTTAAGGAAATGTAAGTATATTTGGTTCACACAATTGAACTCGCATAACATCTTGGTATTTATTCGCGGTTCATGATATTGTTTTTTTCAACTCTTCAGTTCATGGCAGCGGACATATCAAGTTCAATCGAGTCTAAAATGAAACATGCATTACAAACAATCATTTTTTATTTTCTGATTAAGCAAAATCTCAAAGCAACCCCACAAAACATGAAGATGCAAGCCACGAAGAAAAGGGAAACAAGTATTTTATACTGATTTTTATTGCAATTTTTTATTCTTTGCCTAATTTAAAAATATATATATATATATAAAAAGTCCAAAAGAACAAGAATAAAAAACATAAAATTCATAAATAAAAGTCACAAATGGGAAGCGAAAAAATCATTCACTTTTGAGAATTAAAGTATACTTATGGCGAAGGTTCGGATTTCACTTTTTTGGCATCACTAAACTGGACTTGAACTTGTCCAGTAGAGCACTCAGGACTAGGACTTTTTCGCTTGCCTAACACCACATGAGAGCCACATCCATTAACGGATTTAGGAGTACTCTCTCTGCTGACAGAAGCAAAACTATTATTATTTCCACGCGACTGAAGACTATTATTGTTAATCTCCTGCAACTTGAGCCTCTGCTTAAGTTTGGTAGAAAGGGCCTCAGCTCGGCAAGAAGAATGCCAAATGGTCCCATCAACCTCAACGGCATTAACCCACAAAAACTCATCTTCATCTTCATCAAACCTGGTTTCAAAGCCTTCCTTGCAAAGAGGACAAGGATGACCAGAGACAATCGGATCACTTGGTCTCAAAACCGTTTGATTATTATGATCAATTTCAACTTCTTCAACCTGCCCATTACGAGGGACATTTTTATTACCAGAAGAAACACTTTTTTTGCCTAAACTTTCGCGACGAGAATCAATCCAGCTGTTTTCTAGACAAGCCCATGTTCTCTGCTGAACCCTGCCCTGAGATTCTCTAATATTCCGGTGTGTTCGAAAGTGGCGATCTAGCCATTCAGCCGCTCTTCGGTCTCCTGTAGGTCCCTTTAAAAATCGAGCGCCATCTTGGGAGCAAAATTGCGGAATTGCCGAATATAATAACACTGCTAGCTCCTGAGGATCGGGCTTAGTTAGTGTGGAGTTAATAATCTGGGCGCCACATAGTGCCACTCTGTTTTCGTATTCCGCTATGTTAAGATCGGTTGTGCAGGGATGTTGAGAATTAGAGTTGGCGCCAATTTGATTAACATCACAGCCTACGACAACACTATTATTTGAAACTAAAGGTTTCATTGAAGCCAAAACTTTCTCCAAATCACTTGAGTTAAAAGTCGTAGTAGGAGAAGGGTTATTTACTTGATCTACACTGGGGGCCAATAAAGAGGATAAAGACGAAAAAAGATTAGAATCTGGGACACTATTTGGATTAGGGTGCAGGCCTCCAGAGTTGTACACATTCAAATTAGATGAGTCTGGAGCATGACTGCTTGGTTGAATAAAATTTTGCGATGATTTTAATAGGATATTAGGGTTAGACTCTAAAAGCTGACTAATATTAACAAGCATGTTATTGTCTGTCAAATTAAGTGGTTGTGATAATGAGGGTGGTAAAGCGGGAGTTGGCATGATGGGTGCAGCAGGCTGAGGAAAAGAAAAAGTTGGTGGCGGCGTGGGAGGTCTAATGAGTTGTAATTGTTGACGAATATCTTCCACTTGAGTCAATGATAACTGTTGATTAGCCACCAACTGTTCAAGCTATTCATAGGAATCATTGGAAGAAGTTGATTAGCCTCGAACATACCATATCAGATGAGGTAAAATTAAAATATACCTGTTGAAGAGTAACGATCTGTGCCGCGTTGGTAGAATCGTTGGGATTAACAGCAGCGATTTGCTCTCTCGAGTTAAGAATGCGACGTAAATCATATAAAATGCTAGCTTTTTCAGCAGGAGAAGCAATGGCGGGCTGTTGCTTCATCTAAAAAAAAGGAACATCAGTAAACCGCCAAAAAGGATGGCGAAGCTATTCGGAAAAACGATAATTACTCCGCTGAGATATGCTTGACTATCATTAAGATGACCGGCCCTTCGCCACTTGCCAAATACACCATCTTCAACTTTCCTTTGAACATCGGGACCAAAAAGCTCGGTTTGATTAGCAGCACCAGTTCTCCATGTGCCCAACAATTCCTCAAATTTAACCTGAATAGCAACCAACATCGAATATGAGTGACAAAATGATTGAATTGGCCAATTCAATTTCGACAAAACAAGCAGCAACCGAAGAGATAAATACAGAGCCAATAGTGAGTAATTTTTAGACTAAAAGATAATCAAGACGCAAATATAGAAATGAGAATGAGAAGCAATGTACGATGGCTGACCTTTGTGATAGGATCATACTCTTCAACAGCTCTGTATGCAGTCAAAAAAGCCCTCTCAATAAAAGGCCGGAAAAGATCGGGATAGGGATGCCCTAAATTTTTGCAAATAGAGTCGAGGACATAAAAGGCAACTAATCTATGCGAGGGATGACTCTAGAATATTTTTGAGATAGAGAAAAGAAAAACCATAATCAACACTTCGTTCTTAATCTTCGATGACACATTGGCCAGAGGGGCAAAGTTCTCGGCCTCCAAGTCACATGGAAGCCAAGGCCTTGGTGATGAAACTGACATCAACCCCATTGCTCAAGAGGGGTGGCAAAAAAAGAACAGGAAGGCGAAACAATCTAAGTAGCTCAATCAAGCCCTCAGCTGCTTGATGTGACAAGGCTGAAACTAAAATTAGACTCTTCTAGTTACAGAACTTGACTAATCAAAGTAAGCTACGTGCATGAGCGATATATGAGAGGAAGTCCAGAGGAGTAACCCAAGACATTGATAAATATCAATCCGATCCATATGATGTACCCAGGTAAGAAAAAACCGTATAAGCAATCAAAAGAAAATGGTGTAAGAATAAATCCGTTCGTACATGCAGTAAATAGTATAATTATAGATGATTGTGAGCGGATTGCGATAGAAGCGTAGACATTATAAAAATAAAGATAAAAATAAGCACAGGTTAGGGGCGATGCCAACTCAAAGGAATAAAAAAAATATTCACATACCGTGATGACAGTAAAAATGCATAAGGTAATAGCAGACTTCATATATCCCACACATGAAAGGTTCTTGGTAATAATAGGTCGAACGAAATAAAAGAGAAGAGAAGCGATGAATAAAAAAAGAAAACCTACATCACGAATATGAGCTTCAATATCCTTGGCGATAAATGGTGCCATCCGGTGTTGAAAGACAGAAGCAAGGGTGGTGAGATCATTAATGATATACTTGTTATTATGCTTTAGTTGTTGAAGACCGTATTGAAAGAAACGACGAAACTCTGTAACATCGAAGGCGATAGAAGGAGGGGGAGTTGGTAGGCCTTGCATTTGAGGAAGGATAGCTTCGGAAACAAGATTGGGAAAAGATCTAGAAGTAATTGCGGGGGCGGAAGGATGACGATTTAGGAAAGAAGTAGACGAAAGATGAGGGGGATGAAATGAAGCTGAAGCTGTCATTAGAGGAGGAAAAGAAGAGGAAGAATGGGAAGGAGTAGCAAAAGAATGCTGGGTATAGTGAGAAGAGGCCGGAAAACCATTCAGGGTACCACCGTGCATAGCTCTATTCTTTCTCTTTGTCTCTGTCTTTTAAATATATATTCTCTTTATTATATTGACGAACGAGTTAAGGTAGTAGGATAGAAACTCAAAAACGAAGAGGAAAAAGAGAGAGAGAAAGAGAAAGAATGGAAAAGGGGATGCCCAAAGACGGGAATGAAGAACAAGCACAGCACTTTCGACTTAAAAAATGTGAACAGTACTTTTTAATTTAATAGCGGGATTTACAAGCAGATTCTCTAATGAAGATGATGAGAAGAGAGCAAACGACGAAGACTAAACTTAGAAGGATGAAAAGAATATAGCAGTAAAGTAAGTAAGAGGGATCGATTTAGACAATTAGCACAAGGACAACGATGAAGCAAAGAATATAGAATGGCAAGTGGGCTAAAGTGGAGAGGTCAAGAGGGAACGAGGAAAAGATGGGAAAGGGACTTGCGGGAGAAGAAGAGCGGCTTTTGATGTCGTGGGATCACATGTGGCTACGTGTTAAGTATTAAGTCCTTAACTCCTTAAAGCTTGACGCCTCTGGTCACGCCTCCTTCTACCTTTGGGTTGGCCAGTCTATCTATCTATCACCTACAGTTGACCCCTCGGTTGATCTTAATCTTGGCGACCAAACCAAACTCATGTAGCTTAGTCCCTCTGGCCTTCATTCCCTCCTTCCTGTTGTATTGCTGTCCTCCATCTTGCTTTTAGAAGTCAACTTTTCTTCCTTCTATCTCTCTTTTCCTCAAAATTTAGCTTCCATCTTCTCCCCTTTGCTTTCTTTTCTTTTGAATAATGATCTATTCTCCAGCTGCCCTGGTCCACTCCTTCTGTCCGTCTATCTATTCACATCCTGCTCATACTAATGTTGACGTGACCCTGTATGATGTTAAGGGTCACCATTACCAAATATTGATTTGCATTTCTACATAACTACATAAATGTAAAGCTCTATGACGTTGATCCTGACCCTTGCGTGGCTTGGGTTTGCGCACTGACCATCGATCTGCCCATCTCTGGCCTTTATAAACCAGTTAATTTATTAATCTTTCCCTTTCTAGACCGTTGAGATGGCTTCTTGCTCTCAAGATTCAGACTTGTATCACACCCATTCTTCGAGACACTGGGATTCTGTAATAGCCCGCCTTTTGATATTGTCCTGATTGATTCATAATGTATCATGCCCATTCATCACTCCTGCTTTCTAAAAAATTGATGTAATCGACTCCAATAAGAATTATAATGCTCATCATATGATCCTTTTGGCTTTCTTATCCTTTTTCTCTTACACAGCAAACCAATACAAAGATGTTGTTCATCTTGATCGCACAATATACCTTTGCATTTTTGCTTCTTGATCCTTTTACATGTAATAATAATCATCGCTCTCAACAAGTTCAAAAGCTCATGACACTTACTGTTCCAGAAACAGTATTACAGATATGATCATGGTAATATATTGACTTTATTGTTGCCAAAACTTCTTCCTTCCAAGAAAAAAGTAACAGACAAGAAGCAAAATTATTTTCAATGAAATTAAATATTCATTGGCCTTGCTAGATTCATATACTATTTATATCTTTATAGTAAAGAGGAAATTTATCATATATATATAAGTAAAACTATATTTCTTACAAGAAGTTAATGATTGAATTGATGAGCTACATTATGTTCTTTACTCCTTTTAAATAGTATAAATTAATTAAGCTGGGGATACCGACTGAGTCCAACGAAATTCCGTATAAACTCCTTTACTTATTGCAGTTTACATATCTGACTTTTGACAAAAAAATGATCTATCTCTTATATCACTTATTCTTGTTAGAAAACTAAACTTACCACTAAAGCTATGTTGCAAAAACCTGCCGGTCTTCTTGCCTCTCATTCACCGCCAAAAGCGACATAAAAACTCATGTTGTTGTTGTTGTTGTTTTTCTTGTTTTTTTTTTTTTTTTTGGCGCGGCATGGGAGACGGAAAAGCCGTAACATTTTTTTTTAAGTGCAATAAAAAAATCTTTATTCTCGCTGGAGCTTTCAACTTGAAAAAGACTTTTGCGACTTGTTCGGAAAAAGTTTCAATTATGTTTATATATATTTTCTAATAGGCCCAGTATGTGAGTTTACATCAGCTAACCTTGAGAAAAGATGAGTTGGTGCTTATCCAATAAGAGGCCAGATTTGCCAGGTTACTTGTCAAAAAAAAAAACTGACATTCTGGGCAAGGTGGAAGCAAAAAAAATAATGAAAACTCAGAAACTCGCAAGGTTTTCTTAAGTAGTTGTTTATCTTTCTACCTATAAACTTTTGGCTTGTGATACTATTAAAATGGTTAGCACTCTGATGTGCAGCTAAAACTGAAAAGCTTGAGGTTTTCTTGCCACTTACTCCCTACCAGAAGCGACCTGAACTCATATTTTTGACGGGGAATCGGAGACGAGAAACCCGCAAGCTTTTCAGGTTTTGTTGTACCTCCACTTAAGGATTTTTATTTTTATTTTACTTAACTTGATTTGATTTAATTTAATTCGGCTTTTTTTGTTGGGGGGGCGGTGACGGGCTTGTTAACCAGTCGAGGCCCAGTTACAGCAAAACATGGAAAGCTTGCGGGTTTCTCGTCTCCGATCCCCCACCAAAAACATGAGTTTACGTAGTTTTTGGGAGGGAATGAGTGGCAAGAAAAGCGCAAGCTTTTCCGGCTAGCTGTACTTTTCCCTAGGTACTGCTTTTTTAACTCTCTCTTCTTTCCCATGTTCTAGTGTATATTATGCCTAAAATGATAAAAATAACTTGAACTTATATTGTTGATTTACTTCTTCACTTTCCCTCCTTGCAGCCATTCTTTGAACTATCATCTCATGGATTCTTCATGTGTCCAATAAATTTAGGAATCGGTGAATCTTTTCCATTAATAGCTAGTAAATACTTACTCATTACACTACTTTCTTAGTTTATGAATGTTCAATTTTGATTGATGACTAGCAAGAAAGGTTTATAAATAATGTTAATAGAATCAATGTTTTTGAAGTATGATGAGGTATTTGGAAGGATTATTCACACTTTATTATTTTATTTTAGGTTATATTTATATACAACTTTATGTAGTCAAGTACTTAAACTTTAGGTCTATCTCTCATGTCTCAACAATTTCAACAGCTTGAGGTTACTATATACAGCTAAGAGCATGTACAATCGTTCGTTAAATGTGTATATATTAGTTCAGTGTTGCCACCAACTGAGGATGTACTGAACTAAAATTTGCATATTTAACGAACGATAGTACATGCTCTAAGTCATAAAAGCTTGCGGAATTTGTGACGAAAAAATATAAGTTGTTCTCACCAAAAAATGATTTGCCTATTCAAAAGGGTCGGGGATAGGGCGGTGAGACTTCTGTTTGAATAGGCAAATTCTTTTGTTTGTGGGCCAGACTTTTATTTTTTCGTCAAAAATTCGGCAAGATTTTGTGACTTGGCTGTTTAAGAATCATGCCGCGAGAAATTTTTTATATATGCTTTTTTCATATAGATAGAACATCATTATCCTTGTCATGATTATTCTGTAATACAAAAAATCAAAAAAAAAAAAAGACTGAAAAATGATTATTCAAAAATTTGACAAATTGGCAATAACATGAAGTAAAATAAAATGAAAAATTGACAGAAGTCTGAGTTTAATCATCATTGAAATATACTGTACTTAAGAAAAGCACGTCGTTTTTTTCGTTTTTTTTAACTCCGCAGGCCTTAACAAATAGTCTATTAGATAGACCTGTTATAGACATAAGGTTAAGATGCTTAGTGATTATGATTATGTACATAGTTTAGAGTATATAACCTGTGGTGCAGCCGACGTGTCTAACTCCGGTTCACTCCGGACGAAGCGCTGACGCTGCTACCATAGGTAACATCTATGCAATAATATATGGTTCACTCCGGACGAAGCGCTGGCGCTGCTACCATAAGACCCAACCCTCGCTTCCCTAAAATTTAGTAGACCTAAAATCACATTCTAAAAGAGGTACAGCTAATCCTGGAAAGCTTGCGGTTGTCTTGCATCCCATCCCAAGCCAAAATCATGAGTTTAGGTCAGATGACCTAAGGTTTTGTTGGCGGGGGATGAGAGGCAAGACGACCGCAAGCTTTCCAGGATTAGCTGTAGGTGAAGAAAAAGAAAGAAAAAAGAAAACATTTTAAGAATATGTTAGTTTTTTTTGAAATAACTGTCATAACTAAGATGACATAACGATATCCGATTCAACCATGTCATATTATATTAAACCTGTTTTTTGTAACGTGTGGCACACATTCTACTGTTATGTTGCAAAGTTCTAAAGGGGGGGGGAAGAGACAATTAAATTTAATCTCACTTTGAAATAATCGGAAAAACCGAATTCAAAAAAAAAAAAAAACTGTAAAAACAAATAAAAAATAAAGCAACATAAGATAAAATAAAATAAATAAATAAATAAGATTAAGGATTGTGTATGTTTTATGTTTCAGATCGTCGGATATTTGTGTGTTCTTGACTATAAAATATATCATTATTTTTCATTTACATTTTTTCTGGCTCATACAACAAAACTTGAAAAGCTTGCTGGTTTCTCGTCTCCAATCCCCCGCCAAAAATATGAGTTTAGGTCGCTTTTGGCAGGGAATAAGTGGCAAGAAACCCTCAAGCTTTTCCGATTTAGCTGTATCATTAGTCGATAAAGAGCATCTGATTATATCAATTCAAAAAAAACTAGTGACTTCCACCTTAATTCCGTAATCAAGTATTTTCTCCAATTATTAATTATAAGTCAAAATTGTACGGACCTTTTTGAAAAAAATTATTTCCGTTTAAAGAACTTCAGTTTCAGTAATAAATTTAGCAACTTAAACACTATAAAAAGTGTACATACATATATACAACAATAGATCCTCAAGTAATCGAAAATGTAGAGATGACTTGGGAAAGTCTTCGTTGTGAGTGTTCTCATCTCAAAGTAGAGTTTCACAGTGAAATTTATGTATGGTATCTGGTGCTAATAATATCCGGGATCATAAGCTCATCTAACTTTGGTCGCTTTAATCTTATTGAGCATTAGCCAAGCTAGTATTCCTAATATATTTATAAAAACCTCTTAAAACTCAATTTTCCTTCATCTTGAGTCAAACAAAAGATTGTTTTTTGTTTATCAAAAAGTTGCATACAAGAAAATCAAGATGAAAATTGTTTAAGAGAAAAACTCGCAATTAAATGAAAATAAAAGTACTCAAACGTAAAAGTAGTCGCATACAAACAAACAAACATACAAATCTTCTAAAAGAATGCATGGATAATGCCAAGCCAAGCAAACGATAAATATGGAATTTAATCAAGGGGAGAGCTTGACCTAGTAAAGATAGAGGTACAGCCAAGTCACAAAATCTTGCGGAATTTTCGACGAAAAAATAAAAGTTTCGCCCACGAAAAAATGATTTGCTTATTCAAAAGGAAGTACCCCCGCCCTATCCCCAACCCTTTTGAATAGGCAAATCATTTTTTGTTGAGAACAACTTTTATTTTTTCGTCAAAAATTCCGCAAGCTTTTACGACTTTTTTTTAAAAAAAAATTCATACAATCTCACCCAGCAAGGGGCATGAAGGACCGCTACTCAATAACCACTACTTAAGACTAAATACATGTGGAGGAGGCAACATATTTGTAAGAGGAACTGGGCAATGAAAGTTAACATGTGAGGGGAAGATTATTAGGGAATCTGTTTGTTGATATCAAGAAATTGGCAACTTCAGAAATAATAGGGGATTGTGAAAGTAAAGAGGATGTTTTGAAAGGGATTTTGTATAGTTTGGCTAAATGGGCTAGTTTGGATCTTTCTGTTGCGTGTGCCGGGCAAAAAAGGAGGAGGTGTTCTGGGGTGTCTTTGTTGTTGGGACCGCAGGTAGGGCACATTGGTGATTCCACTATTTTGAAGTGGTAGAGGTAGTTATTAAGGGGACAGTGCCCTGAGCGGCATAGGGCGAAAACAGTAGCTTGAGATCTTGTGAGGGTGGTTAGGTGATTATACATGATTTGAGGGCCGAACTTTCCTCTGAGCTTACAGAGTGTGTCTGGGAGAGGTGGAGAGGGAGTGTGATTTGTAATGGGTTTTTAAGATGGATTTGAGAGATGATATTGACAGAGGAGGGGGGAGAAAGTGCAGCGTTTCTGTCATTTGTTGGGCCAGGTGATGTGAGCCATTTGCTAGTTGATCTGCCAACTCATTTCCATTGATCCCTGAGTGGCTGGGGCACCAATGGAGGAAGAGTTGGAGATAGGGGTTCACGTTTTTCAAGGCAGTGACAGACTGGATAATGGATTGTAGGGCAGAGGAGTTGGAGGTTACTAGAGAAGGGGATGAGAGAGATTTTATGGCAGCTTGATTATCAATCATAAGGGTGAGACTTTTGACTGAGTGCCGTAAAGGGGTAGGAGAGGAATAGATTGAGCCCTAGGAGAATGGCAATGATTTCAGCTTCAAATACAGTGTAGCACTGGGTATCCCCTAGGCATGTGACATATGGGAAAGAAAGACAGGGATCAAAGGCAGCTGCAAAAGTGCCTTTAGGGGACTTTGATCTGTCTGTGAATATGAAATGATGTGACAGGAATGATGAAAAGAGTGTGCGAGATACTTCCTTAATGGCCTCTTTCTTGGAGTCAGCGATTATGGCCGTGAACAGGGCTGGTGCCTATGGTGGGGTTGGCCATGGGCATTTTCTGTTTATGTTGTTGAGGGAGGCAGATGATGGGAAAATGTGAGAGGAGAGGAGGAGTTGCAGCTGGGAGCAGTGAGTTTTGGGTAGAGTGCAGTTGATGAGGCTTTTGGCCAGCCTTGCCATTGGATTGTTTGAGGAAGTGGAGAGTAGTTGTAGCCAGGCTTTGTATACTACTTGGTCTAGTTGCTGCAAACTTGTCAGTGATGCAGAGTCATGCAATACGAGACCTACCGGTCTGGTTCTAAAGCATCCCAGGGCACGCCTGGTTGCTTTATTTTCAACTACTTGAAGCATTCGAGTTGTTCTGGAGTTCTTCTTTGGTTGATGCCAGACAATTGCTGCATAGTCTGTTTGGGAATGAATGAGTGAGGATATCAGAGATTTGAATAGTTTTAGCAGAATACCCCATCCGGAGGATGCCAGGCGGTGGATGCTGTCTGAAGCGCACAGACCTGTTGCCAAGATATTGGTACTGTTTGCTTTAAAGGAGAGAGAGGGATCCAGAATGATTCCCAACCATTTCAGCAGTGGGGAAGGGGGAAAATTAAGGCTGTTAAAAGTAAGTGTATGGGTTTCATTTAGGATAGAGCGTTTTTTTGAGAACAAGAGCCACTTAGTCTTGGACTGATCAAAGACTGCAGCGTGTTTCTTGCCCCAGGCCAAGGTGTCAGATCCTATGGTTGCTAGTTTTTCAGAGATCCATTTTGGGTCTTTGTGTGCTGCTAAGAAAATCACATCATCAATATACCCAAGTGCAAGGCAATTTGTTGATATAGAAGGGAGGCAGAGGAGGGATGAGTTTTAGGTGATATATAAGATTGGAGAGAGTGGGGAGCCTTGAGGGAGGCCCTTTGGGTGGAAGATTAGAGGGGATTTGTAGGAGGAGAAGGAGATGTTTGTGCATCTGTCTTATAAAGAATTAAGGATAAGTGAAGAGAGGTTAGGGGGAATAGGAAGAGAGGTTAAGATAGATGCCAGGTGTGAAAGGTTGACTGTTGGGAAGGCGCCTTTAACATCTAGGGAGAGTGCTCCAACAACATTACCTCTTCACCATTGGTTTTTGGTCCAAGAGGTGAAGTGGAGTAGCACATCTGAGGTGGATTGCAGAGGGCGGCCTCCATAATGTGTATCAGGTAGGAGGTTCCCTGTTTGGAGAAGATAGAAGAGTCTTTTAGTTAGTAGAGAATCAAGCAACTTACCCATAGTGTTGAGTAAAGCTATGGGGAGGTATGCATTGGGTACTGAGTAGTTAAGGTGTTGAGGCTTTGGGATCATCAGTGTCTTTGCTTTCTTCCATATCTTGGGGTAATATCCTACCTCAAGGCAGGCCTGGAAGATGGGGAGAAGAAGCCTTGAAGTTGTGTTGGGACAAACTTGTAGCAGGAGGTTTGGGATCCCATCTGGGCCAGAAGCTCTTTTTAGTTTTGTGTTGAGAAGGGCTGAGGTGAATTTGTTTTGAGAGAAAGGTGGGGAGGGAATGGGATGTGGAGGGTCTGAGTTGTGGCAGGGAATAGATGCAACTGAAGTACCTTCAAAAAGAATTTTGGCCTTTTCAAAGTTGTCCAGGATGGGGTTGCCATCTTGGTCAACAAGAGGGGGGTTAGTGTGTGGGGAGGAGAGGGATTTTGAGTACTTAGCTGTTTTGTGGAGGGTATGTGGTGTGAGTTTTGCAAGGGTATTTTGCTAATGTTGTTTCTTTAGAAAATTTATTTTGGCTCAGAAGATTTTGCGCGCTGCTTTGAACTCAGCTACAAAGTGGGGGCCTGGGAGAATTTTAGCCGACGCTGGACCTGATAGCAAGTTTGCTTGAGGGGATCCAGGATGCTCCAATTCCACCAAGTGTAGTACAATGTGCTGAGCTGCTGCAGCGGAACAAAATCATCCATTAGTTCGATAATAAAGGAGGTAAGGTGTTCAGCAGCCAGATCAATCTGGGATGGGGAGGGGAGGGAGGAGAGTGTGGAAAGGAGGGAACACTTATCAAACTTGTTCCAGTTTTGATAAGGGCATTGGGGGAGAGGGGGAGGAGATTTGATAAGGGAAGTTAAGGTGATTGAGCAGTGGTCAGAGAGGTATGACTCACTTCCATCCCTGTCAGTGACACATTTAATGAAAAGATTTTTAGCCTTATCATTAGCAAATACTAGATCTATTACAGATGTAAAGTTTCTAGTTTTGCAAAATGTTTCCACTCCAGGTTGTGAAATTAAATTCATATTCACTTCCATTGTTGAATTGAGAAGATTGGTTGCTTCAGGATGATTGGTAGTATGTTTTGAAGGGTCTGGCCATAGATCATGGTGGAGGTTGGAGTCAGTGAGGAGGATGCTGGAAATGTGTGTATGGGGGTGGAGGGTGGGAAAAATGAAGGGAAGGGAGGAAAAGGTGACTGGGGGGTTGTACATGTTTGCTATCAGTAAGGGGGGAGAGAGGATGTCAGTGATAATAAGAGCTATATCTGTGCAGGGGCTTGGTGGGGTGGCAAATAGATGAGGAGGGAGTCTTTTATTGATGTAAAAGCAACATTGGACTGGGGAGTTTGATGGGTGTGGGGGAGCATGCAATGGGCTGATGAGATTCCAGCCTTTTTATTGGGGAGGAGAGAGGTGGTCATAGGATAGGTAGGGTTCTTGGAATTCTAGGATATTGTATGAGGAGATGAGGGGGTCATTAAATATTGAGTGAAAACAATTGAAAGATCTGTGGCTGTTTATCTGAAAAATTTTGAGTAATGAAGGTGAGCTTTTGGGTTGTGTGTTGGGCATCATCTATTTATTGTTGTGGCAGGGGCAGGTGGGGTGATGAGGTAGATGGGAGAGGGATTTTGATGTGGTCAGATCTTGCATCACATCATGGAGTGAGACATTGCCTGAAGTTAATGAGTTATCAGGGGGGAGGTTTTCCACGCATCTGAAGCACACAGGGGAGTTTAGGGGAGGCTTGTCACAATTTTTGGTGATATGGTGGCCAGCTCAGTTGGAGCACCTGGGGGGAAGGGAGCAGTGGATAGATAAGTGACCTTTTCCCCAACATTGGAAGCAGGTACTACATTCTCTATCCACTGTTTCTGTACACCGTACCTGGCCATCACAAATGAAAGAAAAAATGGGAGTGGAGGAAGAGATATTGTCAGCATCAGATTTGTTCAAGAGTTGAAGATTGACTGAGGAGTATTTTTTCCCCTCTCTGTCTTCAGCACGCCTCAGCCAGGAAAGGCGGTACAAAGATTGGAGGGTTTCCGGATTTTCTTCTATGATTTTGTCTATGCAGGTTTGGTCTTGCAGGTTAAAACTGGTTGGGATCCCATGTGCTACTACTGGGAATGAAACTGGTTTAAAGATCATGCCTTGGGGGATCCACTTCTGCCAAGAATTGATCAGGATTTGCTTGTGGTCCTCTAAGTGTGTGATTAGTTTGATATCATTTGAACAATGGCGGTATGCACTTCTTATGTGGATTGGTGTTGCTGAGTTTTCCAGGGAGATTTTTTGGGATGATATACAATTGTTGATGAAGGTGAGGATTTGTGTGTTGCTATATTTAGTAAGAAATGGAGAAGTAGGGTCAAGCTGTTTAATTTTGATAAAAGCTATGGATGTTGGTGATGATGAGGGAGCACTGTGGGTAGGTTGAACCTTTGGAGGGGCAATTGAGGCAGAGGCAGCTTGGGCAAAGAATAGATGTGTAGGGAGGGGTGAAGGGGGGAGAGCAGTGGGATTATTCATGCCTTCCAGGATTTGATCAATCTTTTTGTTCATTGAGGCAAGGGTAGTGGGGATAGAGTCAGAGGTCTGAGGGGGAGTAGGGGGAGAGCGTTGGAAGATGGCCTTTTTCATGAATGGAAGGATGGCATCCAATAAGGCCCTAATGTCAGCCATGGTGGAGGTGTGCACTTATATCTTTGAAAATTTTCAGGGAGGGTCCTTAAAGGTGCCAATAAGGTTGTTGAGGCAGGTAATGAATGTAAGGGGATCATCCAAGTTTTCTTAGACTACCAGTCTTGTGAGGCAGGCTGCGGAGGCAATCATTTCAATTTTGGGAAGGGGAGTTGCTGAGAGGCCTGGGCCAAAAAATGTGTTGAGGGGGTTATGGATGGAGTCTTTGAGGGGGTTAAAGACTGGGGAATTGGGGTTTTTGGGGGAAGTGTTGGGGAGAGAGGGGAGAGGAGAGCATACCTGGGATTTGGTAAAGAAGAGTTCTGGATGGGCAGCAGCAGCTTCCATAAGGGTGTCAACTGTGCTTTCCCTGGAGCCTCTTGTAGGGGACAGGAGAAGGGAAAAATACCGTCTCTTCTTGGGGGCAGGGTGTGATCATGATGGGACAATGACTAATGAGGGTGGAGGATGGGAGGGTGGATCTTGAGTGAGTGTGAGGGAGAGGCAGTATTGGTGGGTAGAGATGAAAATGATGTGTTGACACGTATGTCATGGTGGTCTGTGTCAATATCCATGTAGCTTTTACGACTTAGCTGTATCTGACATCAAATCAAATGAAACATGGTTGGTGCTTGAGCAAATAAAATGTATGTAAACACATACTTATAAGTATATATATTTAAATATAACTCATGATTCACCTGAAAATTCTCAGACTGTACCATGGTAGCTTAATAAATGGTCAGATAGAAAAATGGGAGGCATTAAAGGTGTTATGTATGGAACTTAATATGCTTAGTGATTATGTTTTATGTACTTAGTCTGTCTGGTATAAAACCTATGGTGCAGCCAATGCGTCTAACTCTGGTTCACTCTGGAAAAAGCACTGACACTGCTACCATAGGTGAGTAATGGAAAAAAATGGTTTACTCCAGACAAATCACTGACACTGCTACCATAGGTTATGGGCTGTCCCTGATTAGAAACTAGCAGTATTCTCAATCTTGTAAATTCCCGGAACCAATTGTGTGCCCCAAGTTTCTCCCTTGTTGAAAGTGCCTACATTTATTGGGGTGTTCAATTAATTCTTAGCACCTGTCTCTGGATATGTTCAATTTATTCTTGGAATCTGAATCATCTCCTATTTTTTTTTACCTACCTTCCTACCTGTCATTTGATTCATGCCTCTAAACCCTAATATATCTGACCCATTTCAACCTAGACCAAAGCTACAATGCAACTGACCTGCTCTTGCACAAGAACTTAAAAATCTTGACTTACCTCCCCACTTATCCACTCCTCCAAATATCACCAAACACAACCAACAATGTTCTTGTTCATTCTCCGGCACCATTTTGTCAATATCTTCTTTCAGTGGTGACACTGCCAAACCTTTTTTTGACCCTTCTCCATTTACACATAAATTAAACTCTAATCTGTCTTCCCCATTTAAAAAAACCCCCCTAAAACCCTAATCTTCACTTCCTCACCCTACCATATTGAACATGTCTACATCCATGAGACCACAACCAGAGTTTCCAATCTCTGTATACAAAGGCAAAGATTGTGGCAAGGTTATTGAAAATATCCTGGCCCAAGTAAAACATACACCAAAAGTTAAGGCCAATGGCTCAAATTGGCAAACCTGTTTCAAAAGCATTACATTATTTATGCAAAGACGTGTCTAGTGGACTAAATACACTACCAATGCCAATGCAATATCAGATGCAACTTGAGCTTTTGAGGACAAGATGTGTTGGCATATAATATACTTCATGATTGAGGAGAAATTTAAATATTTTATTGATGTTGGCACAACTTTTTTTTATGTGAACAATGTCCTTTCCTGAAAATTTGAAACTAAAACTCATACATCCCATATATCTCTGTTTAATTACCTTTTCAAAATAAAGATTTCTCCTTTTTTTGATACCATTTACCATGCCAAAAACATTAAATTTTTTTTGGATTTGATAAAGCATTTGGGCTTCTTTCTTGGTTACAAAAAACTAGGAGCCATGCTTCTTAAACTTCTGTGACCTCCTTTGGTGGCAAATATTTCAACAGAGCTCAACTGACATTTTGAGTTATGCAAAGACTTTTTTCAACCATCTTATGAGAATATGCTGACAGCACTTCAACCCCTTCTTCCATAACTTCCATGGCTATGTCCACATAAGTGTATGGAGATATCTCTTCACTAGTTTTTAGATGTGGAAAGATGGACAGTTATTGTCCTGCCAGCTGTCGACTCTCCTGTGATCTGTGTCACTCTACTGAACACATTTTTTGAAATTGTCTTTTCAATGGCAATTGATCAGGTTTCAATGCTGAAGTCTGGGCACAGAATGAAGCCTTCCTTCAACAAAACAGATCTGCAGTTAATCAAATTCAATGCAACCTCACTGACAAAAAAGGCAAACAATTCTCTTCCAAAGTACAACTGAATAAAACTTATTCCTCTGCTCTTGACTTCCTGACAACTTCTCTGAAAAGACTTGACCTTGGTAGTGAAGAGTGGTTAAATGTTCTAGATGCAGATGGAACTAAAGGTATTTTTAAAGCTGGTGCCACAGATCATGTCACTGGAGATGCACATCTTCTATCTAACTTCTAAAAGTTACAGACACCAATTTCAGTCAAAAAAGCAACTGATTCAGCTGCTGATTTTATTATGGGATATTACAATATGATAATTAAAGGACACAAAGAATGTTTAGTTAATATTAAAAATGTTTTTTATTGTGATTAGGCTAAATAAACACTTATCTCCCCTTTTGATTTGTTACAACATAATGTTTCTTTAAATTTAAATGATTCCAATGATTTTATAATTACTAAAGATTCTAAAACTTTTTTTTGCTCCTCTGTCTTCACATGAACACAAATGGACTGTAAAACTAGTTTTTCTGTGTACACTAGATTTTACATCCTTTTTGATTAATTATTTTAATTCTTTATTGTCTGCTATCTTACCTGCCCCAATTGTTCCTCCATCAACAATACCTCACATTTGTTACACCAAGGATTTTCCTAATTCAATAATGGAATGGCACCATAGAATAAACCATATGAGCATCAGGGTTTTATAATTTATTTCCAAGCTAGGCTTATGTAACAATGTGCCTTCAAATTTACCCTGGTATAAATTACATTGTGATATTTGTGCTGTGCCTAAAAGCAAACATTTTAATACCTGCATTGCTAATAGTCGGGATCATGGTCTAATGGACATAATAGTCTCTGATTTGGTGGGGCCCATGGTGGAAATCACAAGTGAAGGAAAAATTTATGTGGCTACCTTCAGAGAATCTTTTTTCATCCAATGGAGAAGTGTTCATTCTAAAAAAGAAATCTGATGTTATGATGCTTTTATTAATTTTAAGAATAGGATGGAGAATGTCACTAACCTTCACATGAAAATACTGCACACCAACAATGGAAAGGATTATATGAACAATAAATTTTATACTTTCCTATCAAAAAACAGAATCTTTCACAAACATTCAATGCCCTACCACCATAAACAAAATGGATTAGCAGAATGATTCAATGAGACAATAGGTGGAATAGCAAGAACTATCCTACTTGCCTCAAATTTTCCACCTAGCTTTTGGACCATGGCGTACTGCTGGGCATCATATGTCCACAATAGACTCTGAACAAGAAGAGTTTAATAAGTCCACTGTTATCCAGATAAGAGTCATGCATATATTTAAGTATGAAATTTTCATAGAATAAAAGAGATATCATTTAGTAATAAAAAGGAGATGAAACTCACCTTGATTGAAAAGTAGGAAAAATAGAGTAAGAAAGAATGATGTTGTAATTTGGGGCAAATTGAATATGGAGTAAGTGAAATGCATATATAATGTGCAATGTATGTGTTTTAATGACATGGAACCAAAAAAATTTAAGTAGGGGAAAGGGGGAAAATGACCATGCCAAGGAGGAATGATGAGTAGGGTGATGGAGCTTAAAAAGAAAGAAAAGAGTGAGAGAAAAAAAGTTTAATTTTACAATAAAAATCAAAAATGACCATTTACAAAAAAAAATAGATACAAAAAAGAATAGAAAAACAGAAAAAAAAACAAAAAAAATATAATTAGCAATCAAAAAATCAAAAAAATGAATAAAATTACTTACCTGAAGAGATGAGATGAAAAAATAAATGAAACCAAATTTTTTGAGGGATGTTGGAGGAGAAGAGGAAAAGGATATGAGGGATTAATGAAAAATAAAAACAGTGAAAAATTATTTGATTGCAGAAAATATGTGATTTCATGTTGAGCTGGCAAATGAAAACAAATGAGACATCCAAAAAAGAGACATTCAGCGTAAATTCAAAATAAAAATGAATATGCAAAATAAAAACAACAAACCAAGTGAATAAATCACAGAAGTTGAACATTTGGAGAGTATGAAGAAAAAATTAAAAGGGTTGTGGTTTAAAATGTTGGAGGGTGGTTGGCATAATGACAGAGTGTATGCTGGTGGAAAGAATGTTTTGTGATTCAAGGGAGGGGAGAGTTGGTGCAGGTCTGGGATTCTCTTCTTCATAAAGATGATTTAAAAGAGATATTAGCTAAAGTGTCTTCCAAACCTGAGTCAGAAGCTAAAATTAAAGTGATAGCATTGATAGCTGTGTGAAGTTGCTTCCTAGTAGAGAGGTGCTTCAATATTTTTGGTAGAGAAAGTTTTCAGTAGAAGGTTTAGTTGATGAGTGGGAAGTGGGAATATGCCACCAAATGAGCAGATGGGGTGTGTAGATAGAAAAAATTGTTATATTTTTTCCACAAAAATTAAGTATCAAAGAGTGAAGAGACACATAAAGATAAGAAAAAATTTTATGTGTTTTCCACCAAAATTAAGTATCATAGAGTGAGGAGATACATAAGGAAGGATGGAATCCACAATTATATGTCATGTGACTTGCTTACAAATTAATTATGGATGTGATGAGTTTGGGATCAGGAATTAGAAACAGAAATTGGGGTATAAGAGGCAGGATAATGCATTATTGTGGATTGCTTATCCACTAGTCCTGGGGCTAGTGGATAAGAATCTTCCACAATTAATAATGTCTGATCCCGGGAAAAAAAATTCCTGATCCTTAATTGTGGATCCCTGAACATTGATATCCCCTATTATTATTATTATTATTATTATTATTAATATTATTATTATTAATAATAATATTATTATTAATAATAATATTATTATTATTAATATGATTATTATTATCATTATTAATATTAATATTATTAATATTAATATTTTATTATTATTACTGTTAATACTATTAATATTTTTATAAAATAAGCCTCCTGAGTTTTAAAAAATTCAGAATGTATATGAGGTGTGATATTAGATTAAGAAAACAGTAAAAAGCTTTATTTTTAATTTTCATTAAATGAAATAAATTTAAAAGTCATAGACAGAATCACTTATGGGATTTAGTTTACACATTCATTCATTCTTTTTATTTTATTGCTATTTTTCTACTTCATCTTCCCAAATTAAGATCATTTACATTATTTGAATTTAGACTTTGGGTCTAAATTTGCAATGCTTTATTAGCTATGAATAATTGAAAAACCTTGAAAAAATGTATCTAATTTAATTATTTCAATGGAAATCTATATATCTTACTTCTGATGATATGTATGATTGGAATGCATGTATAAAAAAGGTTTTGTGAATTGATTTGAAAAGTAAATTAGGTACTGATTTCATGTATTTTTACCAATGCGCTGAAAAGACAGGAAAGTGATGTTAACGCAAAAAAGTTGAGTAATTATAGCAATACTCTATTAAGAAATAAAAATTTCTGCCAATGTAACTAAAATTGACATTATATTAGATATTTATCATAAAATAGAAATTGTTTAAATATAACAAAGTTAGATACTCATCAATTTTTTAAATGAATATATAAAGTGAGAAATTGACAAAAATCAATATAGCACATCCCCAAAACATTATTACCATATACCCTGAATTTCTCTCATACAAACTATACCTGATAAAAATTTGAGGATAATTTATTACCTAATTTCTTCTTTTGCATTTTTTTAAAAAGACCTTTCATTAACAAAAATACACAGTAAATCAAAATATTCACAGGGGGAAAAATGTGGCAACCAGATATCGGGTTCAGTTCACATACTGAATTGATTCGATTCAGTATGTGAACTGAATCTGATGTCTGGCTGCCATTTTTTCCCCCTGTGAGTCAAGCCTTTTTCTTCTTCAAAATGAAAAAAATAAAAAGGGATATTAATAGATGTATACACCATGAAAAAAAGCCAGAACCTGCTAGCAGGTGCCAACCCCTCAATCCATTTGTGATTCAAGCACAACTGAGATTTTATACCACGCAAGCAGGCATGCTCAGTGTTTAGTGCACAGTCTTCTCAGAACAATTAAAGCTGAGTTAAAACTGAATCAAATCAAAGATAGGGATTGGAATATGCTATCAGGTGCCCTCATTTTTTTCCTGGTGTATAGTAACTTTTTAATCTAAAGTAAGCACAACATTTCACTACCTATACCCGACATCATCCACATTTTAATCATCATCATTGCCATTTCTTAAAGAAAGAAAAAAAAAGAATAAGAATAAGGAAAAACAATGAGTGAAATATACCAAAGTTGACAAGACATGATATTGTGAAGTGCTACCTTTTCCGTACTCTTTTTTCAGTATCATTTTTCTATCTCTTCCTCTATATTTCCTCTTATAATGTTCCAGTATAATAATAGCCTTAAGCAACACTTATGTAACAGTATAATTAGTTAATTAATAATAACACTTAGTTATCCATATATTTCTTTATTGGCTGCTTCTTTCTATTAATAATTTCCTATTCCATAATGGTACTTCAATATTTCCTTATTTACTAATATGATATTTGTCAGCCAGGCTGTACCAGGAGACAAGTAAGTGTTATGTTAATTTATTGGACCTGAAAGAGGGTGTAAAAATATGCATGTTATTTATATAAATTAACATTTTATTGCATATTAAAATTATATAAGTATCTTATTAAATATAAGTAAAATAAGTATTATATAAATTATATTATTATATAAATTATTTAAGCATTTAAATTAAGCATGATATATTTTATATTCTATAAATTATGGCACATTTTTATGTATTTAATAAATATAAATTAATAATTATTTAATTATAAACATATATTATAATTATAAGTGTAAAATTAACTTATAATGTAATTAAATTAATTAATTAAATTTATATATTAAATAAAGCCTTACATATCTAATTAAAAAATAATATTGGGCGCTTTTTTGATTCATAATTGTGTCATCAGAGTATTAAAAAAGTTAAAACACTTTATTAAATAAATTATTAATGTTTTATTCTAAAAATTAGTAATTTTGTTATAATAAGTATTTTTTTTAAATTAAAATAACTTTTACACCAATAAAAGTAGTTAAAATAATTAATTACTCATGTTTTATACTAAATTAATTAATTACACTATTTTTATGTGTTAAAATTAGTTCCTTTTTATGTTTCACTTAAAATTGGTTTCTTTTAAAGAGTTATCAGACATGTTTTAAAATAAAGTAATTGTTTTATTGCTTCTCAAACTTATTTAATTACTTCCTAATTTTATTGTAAATTTTTGGGCTAATTTGGGAAATTTTAGGCTCTAACTCATGTGTTAGTTGATTTTTCATGGGTTCCCTTGCACTTACTCATATTTTGTTACATGTTATTTTTATTTTATTTTTAATTCTATATACATTAATGTGGCTCTTCAGAGGGCCCCTTGCCTATATAAAGGTCTTGGGTAACCCCCTGTAGCCTCATCACTTATTACTCACATTCTAAACATATTTTACAATATATACAAAACATGTTATTTGTTATTTTATTAGTATTACAATTCTAATTTAAATATTAAATAATTAAGTAAAGTTTGCCTTAAGTCTATTAGTAATAATAATTGTTAGCTGCACAGAAAATTTGACTTACTTAAAATAAATATTTTATAAATAAATTAAACCTCTCTATTGTGTCTCTCCTCATAAAGTGTTGTTGCATTTCTTCATTTCATTTCTTTATTTTCTTAAATTTATAAATTTTAGTTATTATCATTTCTTTTTTTATACTCCCTTATTCCTATCTCCTATTATTCCTTTCTATTTTCTTCTGCTTCTTCTAGACGACCCTCCAACAATTGGAGGCCCTTCCAAACAATACAACACCTTTTGAAAAATGACATAATGCACGGACCACCTAAAGCAAAAACAACAATTTTTGCCACGACCATGTTTTGAACTTGAGTTTGACCTTTTTGGTTTATATTAGATTAAATTTTATATATTTCAAAGTTATTTCTCAATCACTATAGTAAGTAAACCTTTACACATCTTAATAATTTTATTAAAGTTTTATTGCAATTACAGTGATTTTGGCTTAATGCTGAATCACTGAGTGTAAGTGATCTTTTTTTTATAATTTTTCTCCTATTTTATCATAATAGAGTTATACTCTTAGTACTAGAGGATCATTAAAATTTTTAATTAATTATTAATTTAATTTTTTTGAATTTTTTTTGAATTATTGGTTGACCATAATAGTACTCAGTGCTTAGTCCCAATATTACCAATATATTTTTTGGTTGACTTATTATACCTTTTTGGTTGGTCCCATAATAATTATTGTTATTTCTTAATAAAATGATTTGTAATTACATGCTTTTTGTATTACATTATTTGTTAATTAATTGATTTTTAAATAAAATTTAAATTTTTAATTTTTTAAAAAAAATCATTTGATTACTTTTTCATTTTGAAAATACTAATTTGAATCATTAAAATCATTTTGATATTTTTTTCACAGTTTTAATGTCCAGTAGTTTGGCAAACAGCATGGATAATCTGCATGTGGATGAAATTGAAGTGGATGTTGATAATGAATCTGTAGGTTCTTCAAAATCAACTTAAAAGAGTTCTTCAGCTGACAAACAACCTTCATACCCTTCAGGACATAGAAATGTCAGTAGAAGTGGCAAACCCCCCTCACCAAACTACTCTGAAAGAAGTAAAACCTCAGATAAATCAGAAAAATCTTATAAAGGGTATAAGAATAAAAAAGATCCCTATGACACAACAAATAAACAACCTTTCCAGCCACATAAAAGAACTGAAGGCAGAAAGCATGAAATACAAGGAAAGAGTAGACACACTCTTGAAACAGATTCAGGAGCTATTAAATCACAAGCAGGTTCAAACTCCTCCTTTCCCAGCCTCTCAGTCTCAGCCTCAGCCTTAACCTTAGCCCCCTCAGGCACCCAGCTCTTTCACTCAAAATCAAAGCACTCTGCAAGTAGAACAGTGGAAATGGGATTACCTGATGAAACATTCCCAACAGAAAGTTCAGCAGCCAGCAGCTCAACAACCTGGCCCATCCAGGACACCAAACTACCATCCATCTCCTCAGGCCCATCCTTATCAGGGAGTCAGAAGAAAGAAGGCACAGAGGATATTTCCTCCCTTTCCATGGTAAGTAATTTGTTTGATAAACATGTTAGAATGTATAATAACAAATCTTCTTACACAGGTAATATTGTGGATCATGGTGAAAGAAAAGTTAAACTGATAAAGAGACAACTTCCTTTGATGAGTAGCCTTTTTCTGTAAATAATGAAATTTCTGAACACCTGGCTAAACTTCAAGAATTATTAATGTTAAATAATTCAAATCAAAAGATGGGCCATTCCAGTAGCCAGAAAAATTGGCCCAAACTGGATCAATATCCCACTTTTGATGGTGACTTTTCATCTGACTGGAAACACTTTGTTCAGAGAGTTGATAATCTGAAAAACTCTTATAAATTACCAGATGAAGAAATTGTCTCTAAATTAATTTCTTTATTTTCCAATGTAGCTTTAATGTGGTATGAATCTGTCTTACTGGAAAATCAACATTATCCTTTGAAAAAGTGGAAAACATTTATTGAAAATCAATTTGGTGGTTCCAAATTCAGGCTTTCCCAGCAGAGATTATATGAGAATGCTAAATATGTGTCCTCCTCCCCTGAAAAACCTATTTTTTTCCTTATGAAAATTACAAAAATTCTTAGAGCCATGGATCCTAAAATGGATTATGATGTTTGGAGAGATAAAATTCTCTATAAATTACCAAATTCTCTGAGAGATTTGATTGTGGCAAGGACTGAGCATGTGAGAGAGAATTCTTCCTTTATTAATATCTGTAATGAAGTCCTACTAAATCATAGATATGAACCAAGGAATTATCCTGTCAAATCTTATCATGACCAACAAAAGCCTTCCACAAAACTTCCAGACAAGACTGGTAGACCTTCTGCCCCAGTTGCACCAAAGAAATATACAACAAACACTTGCTTTAAATGTAACAAACCATGGAAGAAAGGACATATTTGTGACAGGAAAGTTCATCTTGTTGAAAAATCTGAGGAATCTGAAAATACTCAAGCTGATCTTGATGATTCCTCCAGTGACTGTAAAAGCAATATCTCTTATGACAATGAGTCTTCTCAGGAAGTTCTAGTTTTAGAAAAGGATATCCAATATTTATATAATTGGTCTGATAATTGTGATATTGACTTGTCTTCTGTAGAAAATGATGAAGTAATTAAAGATATTACTGACAGTTCCATTTTAATATCACCTTTGAGAGCTCCAGTTATCATAAATGGTAGAAATGTTGAGGTTATTCTTGACTCTGGTTCTGGAGGAAGTTTAGTGTCTGAGAAAGCACTAGCTTCTGTGGGTACAGATTATCAATGCAAATTATTACCTATAAAATCTGAAAAATGGAAAGGTTATGGTTCTGTGTTATTTCCCATTGAAAAATACAAAACCACTGTATTCTTTAATTATAATGGTGGTTTTGTCAGAGCTATTTGTGAATTTTTTGTGATGAAAAATGAAAATTTAAACAATTGGTTTATTATGGAAAATGACATTTTAACCATGTTTGGCATTAAGTAGGATCCTGAAAACAATTTTTTTACCTTGGGATTGAATGGGAAAAGAAAATTTAAAATTTCTTCTTCTAAAAAGCATTCTGCACCCTTATTAAAATCTCGTCACTCTTTGATCCAATGTAAAGGCAGAAAAACAGAGGAAATGAATGAATTATTGTCTGAGATTAAAACAGCTTCATTTGGTGATCAATTAACAGTTTATCAGAAAGATTCAATGATAGCATTAATTACATTTTTCCCTATGGATTTTTCTCGTGGTTCTCATGTCTTAGGAATTGTTAAGGATGTAATGAAAATTACTTTATCCTGTAATTTGAATGATATTCCTCCTAGTCTTAAGAAAAAACCATATCCTGCTTCTCCAACAAAGAGAAAGGATATTGAAGATAATATTGCCACATTATTAAAAATGAATATCATTGAGAAGGTGGATGTCACCCCAAAATATTGTTTCATCTCCCCTGTTTTGTTTTCTTATAAAAAAGATCAGGCTATATTATGTGGGGATTATAGAGCATTAAAGACTTATACTGTTGATGATATTTGTCCTTTACCCAGAATTAATTCAATACATGCTACCTTGCAAGGTGCAAGAATTATTAGTTGTCTGGATGGTAATAAAGGTGATCATCAAATACCTGTTGAGAAAAAATCATAAAATTTCTTGCTTATTGCTACTCATATGGTAATATATAAGTATGTTAGGATGCCATTTGGCCCTAAAATTGCACCTTCAGTTTTTCAGAAAGTAATGGATAACAATTTCCATCAGGAGATAATTGAAGAATGGCTCATGGTGTATATTGATGACATTATAGTTTTTTCTAAAACTTTTGATGAAAATATGATTCAATTAAATAGAGTTTTCCAAAAAATGGATCAAATTAATATGAAATTGTCTTGAAAAAGTGTAATTTTGGTTTTAAATCCTTGAAAGTCCTTGGCCATGTTGTGTCAGGCTTAAAGATTTGTGTAGACCAGAATAAAGTTTCTGCAATTCAAAATGTAAAAGCACCAACTTCTGTGAGAGAAATCCAAAGTTTTTTGGGTATGTGTGGTTATTATAGACAATATATTAAAAATTATTAGGTCATAGCCTTACCTCTTACCAAACTGACTAGAAAAGATGTTGTCTTTATCTGGAATAATGACTTTCAAAAAGCTTTTGATACATTGAAAAATTGTTTAATGACAGCCCCTATCTTGGCTCTTCCAGATTTCATAAAAAATTTTGTCCTTTACACAGATGCTAGCTTTGTTGGACTGGGTTCTGCCCTTCACCAAAAACAAATTATTAATGATAAATCCTCAGAAGTTGTAATTTGTTATATTTCAAGAACCTTGAGAAATAGTGAATTGAAATATGGTGCCACTCAAATAGAGTGTTTAGCAGTTGTTTGGGCTCTTGAGAAGCTTCACTATTACCTAGATGACCAAATATTTGAATTGGTAACTGACTGTAGTGCTGTCAAATCCCTCTTGAACCTAAAGACACCAAATAGACATATGTTTAGGTGGCAACTTGCTGTTCAAGAGTACAGAGGAAGAATGACAATTATCCATAGAGCTGGAAATGTTCACTCCAACTTTGATATGCTTTCAAGGTTGCCCCTGCAAAATAATGACTCCAATCCTGCCTATGTGCCTGAAGGTGATACTGTTCATATACATGGTATATATATAGTTGATATGGAAGAAGAACTGTTACAATTAATTCTGGATTCATATGATCAAGATTTTGATTTAAAGAAATTGGTTACAATCTTGAATGATCCAAAGAATGCTTCTATTCAAGCATTGATAAAAAATCTTTGTCCAAAGTACCAGAGTGCTTTGAGTAAGGGAAAGTTTTCCATTGAAGATGGTTATATTTATTACAGGAGAAAACTGACCAATGTCATTGTTATTCCTGTTTCCATGAATGAAACCATCTTAAAAATTTGTCATGATGACACATTAGCAGGACATTTTGATCTTCAGAAAAACATTATCAGAATTAAAAACACTGCTTGGTGGGCTAATATGTCTGAAGACACTAAATTATATGTTGAATCTTGTGATTCTTGTCAAAAATCTAAAAGATTGAAAGGTAAAAGAGCAGGATTGTTGCAACATATTTAAGCACCTTATGCTCCTTGGAAATTCATTAACATGGATTTTGTCACTGGTCTTCCTGTAGCAGGTAAAGACAGCTATAACTCTTGTTGGGTAATAGTGGATAGATTCACCAAAATGTGCAAATTTATTTCCACCCACAAAGATGTATCCAATAAAGAATTAGCTTTCTTATGGAGGTCTTACATGTTTAATATTTTTGGATTTTGAAAAGCCATTATCTCTGATAGAGACCCAAAATTTACAACTGAATTTTGGACATCTTTGATGGATATTTGTGGCGGTGAGTTAAAATTGTCTACAGCTCACCATCCTCAGACTGATGGTGTCAGCCTAGGGATCCCCAGGACTGAGTAATTCTTATGTTTAAAATAAGATTACCTTAAATACATTAAGCTTATATCTTAAAAATAAGGTTAAAACACTTTTATATATGTTTATAATACATATATATATAATTATTACACTATTATATAACTTATAGTAGTTTAAATAGCTTATCCATAGCCTAATAATACTTATTAAGGTGTTAATGTAGTCATAATATATTTATCTTAAGTGATATTAAGTAATTATTGACATACATAAGCTTATATGTATACATAAATCTCATATTCAGTGAAATATGCAGTATATTATGTGTATTTAGGTCTATAAGTAGGTTTTAGACTCTTAATAGCCTATAACCTTTGTTTTTCTGCTTATTTTAGGTCATATGGACATATTCAGTCGATTCAAAACACCTACAGAAGCATATACATCTATTTCAGGCACATGCACTCAGTTTGGACAACTTAATCTGTTTCCTTGGATGGATATTCATGGATTTATAGGTTGGGAGGTCATTTCTGCCTTAATATGGATTCTTGGGGATGTTATTGGGGGCTTGGAAATTTAATTTATTTCCTTTATATTCTTTGGGTTTCAATTTATTTCTTTTGGATTAGTTATTTTACCTGTTTCTTTATGGTATCAGCTTTTATCTGGATTTTCTATTTATGGTATGGGTATGTGTTATCATTAATTGTGATGGAGGGTCCTTACTGGAGGTCTGGGTGTTGAATCTGCTTGAAGTGGATGCCATGGGGAGGTGATAGGCCCTCACAGTGCTGTAATTGCTGGGGATAGCAGTGACATCATCTGGATTGAAGGTCTGTGCACTCCAGTAGATTTTGGTATAAGTAAGGGAGGATTTTGATGGTTATTAGACATCACTTACTTACTACAATTAAAATAAAAATTTAAACACAATTATTATCATTTAGAAATATATTATAAAGCCTTTATAAATTGATATTATCATTATATAAGCTATAACTATATTCTATTTATCTATTTTTTCACCACTAGCATGCATTTAAATCCAAGTATTGTGAGTTTTATTTGAGTACAACTATTTTATTAGTCTTCCCCTGAGGTTTATTCACTAAATAATTTATAAATTAGTAGTAGGATCATTAATGAATACTATTAAAATCATACTTATATACTAGATACACTGACAGATGGTCTAGCTGAAAGAATTATTCAAACCTTGGAAGATATGATTAGAAGGTATTGTGCCTTTGGATTAGAATATAAAGAAAATGACAGATTTACTCATGACTGGGTCACTCTATTGCCTGGTATTGAATTTTAATATAATAGCACTGTTCATTCTGTCACTGAGAAAAAGCCTTTTGAGCTTTGGTTGGGTTATGTCCCAAACACTCATGCTCAAATTCTCAATAATAAATTAACTAAGTTGGAACTACATCCTGGAATAAGATCTTTTATGCAAATGCAACAGCTATGCAGAAAACATGCTCAAAGCTGTATTGATAAGGCATCTGAATATGAAAAGAAAAGATGGAATAAATCCCATAAAGAATACAAATTTAACAAGGGTGATGAAGTGTTGATATCTACTGTCCATTTCAGTTTATAAGGAAACAACAAATTAAAGGATCCTTTTGTGGGACCATTTGTTGTTAAAAGAATGATTGGAGACAATGCAGTCGAAGTTGTATTGTATTCTCCATATGATAGGAAACATCCTGTTTTTCCCATTTCTTTGCTTAAACCTTATACTTCCAACTGTGACTTATTTCCCAAAAGAAGGGGAAGACCTAAGAAAAACCCTCAGGAAGTCACAGAAACTGCAGAAATTGATAAAATTCTCAATGATAGAATTATCACTTCTGAAAGAGGTATTGAATATTTATTGAGATATAAGAACAAATCCTCTGAACATGATGCATGGATACCTGGAAAAGAAATTTCAAATCTTCCTACTCTGTTAAAAAAGTATAAAAAGGAAAAATCTTAGCATTTTTTTTATTATTTTTTTAGAGTGAAGGAGTGTCAGCCAGGCTGTACCAGGAGCCCAGTAAATGTTATGTTAATATATTGGACCTGAAAGAGGGCGTAAAAATATGCATGTTATGTATATAAATTAATATTTTATTGCATATTAAAATTATATAAGTATCTTATTAAATATAAGTAAAATAAGTATTATATTAATTTTATTATTATATAAATTATATATACATTTAAATTAAGCATGATATATTTTATATTCTATAAATTATGGCGCATTTTTATGTATTTAATAAATACAAATTAATAATTATTTAATTATAAACATATATTATAATTATAAGTGTAAAATTAACTTATAATGTAATTAAATTAATTAATTAAATTTATATATTAAATAGAGCCTTATATATCTTGTTAAACAAAAATATTGGGCGCTTTTTTGATTCATAATTGTGTCATCAAAGTATTAAACAAGTTAAAACACTTTATTAAATAAATTATTAATGTTTTATTCTAAAAATTATCAATTTTGTTATAATAAGTATTTTTTTAACTTAAAATAATTGTTACACTAATAAAAGTAGTTAAAATAATTAATTACTCATGTTTTATACTAAATTAATTAATTACTGTCAGCCAGGCTATTCCAGGAGTCCAGTAAATGATATATAAATTATAAAACCTTAAAAAGTGGGTAAGACTTGTATTTAATGAATATAACTTAATATTTTATTGCATAATGAAATTATATAAGAATTTTATTATATACAAGTGTTACATTAAATTTATTGGTTATAAATATTTTTATATACAATTAAATTGAGCATAATATAATATATTCTACAAATAATGGCGCATTTTTATGTATTTAATAATTATAAATTTATATTTAATTAATTAAAAAACATATATTATAATTACAAGTGTAAAATTGATTTATAATATATTTAAATTAATTACTTAAATTTATATATTAAATAATACCTCTCATATGATACTAAACAATAATTAAGGACGCTTCTTTTGACCCTTAATTGTGTTAGAAAAAACAAATAAATTAATTTGGACTAAATTGAGATTAATTGCTTGTTTTGTTGTGTCAAATTATTTTTGTTTCACTTAAAATGTCCTTTAATCAGAATGTACCATCTGTTTGGAATTATATTTCTCATAGTTCCTATGTTTCCAATCTTGTTTAGTTATTCACTATTGTCACTTACTGATTTGGGAATTAATGGCGGGGAAATTGGATTCTTAATTGGGGTTTTAATTATTTGTTTCATGTTTTTCTCTATATTGTTATGTTTCATTTACTCTTTTGATATATTTGTTTTATTCCATTCTAATCATTGTATTTACAAAGATAGTAGCGCTTCAGAGGACCCATTGCCTATAAAAGGGCCTTGGATAATCCCCTGTAGCATCATCACTTATTAAACACTCAACAAATTAAAATAACTATTTTATACGTTTATATTTTTTTTATTAGTAATACAAATCTAATTAAAAGTCTATATAACAAATTAAAGGTTGCTTTAAGTCTGATAGTAATTAAAAGTGTTTGCCGCGCAGAACCCTTACATTAAATAATATTATTATTAATAAATACTAAGCTTTTGTCATCTCTCAAAGTTGCTCGTCGTTGTTTTCCCTCTTAAATAAAATTAAAATATCCTATTACAAATTATTCCTTTTATTTTCCCTTGTCCTCCCTCTTCTCTCCTCCTTCTCCCCTAATTTTCTTACCTTCTTCTAGACAACTGACCGACAATTACACTATTTTTATGTGTTAAAATTAGTTCCTTTTTATGTTTCACTTAAAATTGGTTTCTTTAAAAGAGTTATCAGACATGTTTTAAAATAAAATAATTGTTTTATTGCATCTCAAACTTATTTAATTACTTCCTAATTTTATTGTAAACGTTTGGGATTAATTTGGGGAATTTTAGGCTCTAACTCGTGTGTGTTAGATAATTGCTTCATGGGTTCCCTTGCCCTTACTCATATTTTGTTACATGATATTTTTATTTTATTTTTAATTCTATATACATTAATGTGGCTCTTCAGAGGGCCCCTTGCCTATATAAAGGTCTTGGGTAACCCCCTGTAGCCTCATCACTTATTACTCACATTCTAAACATATTTTGCAATATATACAAAACATGTTATTTGTTATTTTATTAGTATTACAATTCTAATTTAAATATTAAATAATTAATTAAAGTTTGCCTTAAGTCTATTAGTAATAATAATTGTTAGCCACGCAGAAAATTTGATTTACTTAAAATAAATATTTTATAAATAAATTAAACCTTTCTATTGTGTCTCTCCTCAACAAGTGTTGTTGCATTTCTTTATTTCTTTTCTTTATTTTCTTAAATTTATAAATTTTAGTTATTATCATTTCTTTTTTTATACTCCCTTATTCCTATCTCCTATTATTCCTTTCTATTTTCTTTTCCTTCTTCTAGACGGCCCACCGACAATATTTCTAATAACTACTAAATCCATATAAACATCAATATAATATTTATTTATTTTTTCCGACTTATCCTTATATTAGTATAATGATCTCTCGTGCCTATAAATACTGCGCCCTTTTGAAATGTATCGGACAAGTTCCAACTTCACCATAATGATGACTACTACTACTACTACAACTGCTACTATCACTAAATAAATATTTATAAAAAAACAAATAAGATGAATCCAAATTACATACAAGTTTAGGCCTTGATAGCGCGCACACACGCACGCACACCTGGAAATAAGTTTCCATTTTCAAGTTTTTTTTTTTTTTTTTTTTTATCATTTTCTTTTAATAGAGAAATTTTATTCATTTTTTTTTATATATTTTTTATAAAAAATTTTAAATATTAAACTATTTTCCCCTGAAGGATTATTTTTAGTGTCATTTTTCTTTTTCTTTTTCTTTTTCTTTTTCTTTTTCTTTTTCTTTTTCTTTTTCTTTTTCTTTTTCTTTTTCTTTTTCTTTTTCTTTTTCTTTTTCTTTTTCTTTTTCTTTTTCTTTTTCTTTTTCTTTTTCTTTTTCTTTTTCTTTTTCTTTTTCTTTTTCTTTTTCTTTTTCTTTTTCTTTTTCTTTTTCTTTTTTAGTTTTTTTTTTTTTTTTTATCTTTTAAAAAAACTTAACAAAATACAAAAGTAAAAAAAAAGAAAAGAAAAGAAAAGGAAAAGTAACTACATAATGACTCTCACCTATGCTCATAAAAAATTAAAATTATTTTATTAAAAACGCACACACGCACACGCACACGTTTATCTTATCTCATCTTTTCTTATCTGATCAAATCTTTATTTATCTGTTTTATCTTTTTTTAGTTTTAAGTAGCAAGAGTTAAATTAAGTTAAGTAAACATTTGATATTGAGTCTTCTTTTTTAACCTTAAATTTTTGATTTAAATCTAATATAATGCTGTTCGTATATATATATATATAATTATATTTATTATGAATTTTATTTTTATTTGAAAGAGAAGTGTTGGTGTGTTTGGAGGGGCGGGGGGAAGGTTGTTGTAATAGTATCTGCGCTCTTATGATTTTTATTTCATTTTTAATGCATTCGTTTGAAAAAATACTACAAATAATTAATTAATCACAAAATACTTTTGTTGCGCTTCTGCGGAGCTGAAAAAGGTCTATATAAGAAGCCTTACTTCACCTTGAAGTATTTCTCATCATCTTCTATACCCACATCTAAGTACATACGTTACTATCTTGCTTCATCTTACAATTCATAATATTATATTTCGACACTCGCTTCAATTCAACTGAAATATCGAAAATGAAAATAATTTTTACTACCGCCATTACGATTTTGACCATACTTCATGAATCCCGAGGTCATGGTTATGTTAAATCATGGTCAGCTGATGGAGGTGAATTAGAATTAGCACAAAAACAGTCATTAAAGATAACTAGCTTTCGTCGAGTTTCTGATAATACAGGATGGATTGGTAGTCAATTTAAAGAAAGTGACTCGATTACATGTGGATCAACTTATACACCTTTTAAAAAAGTTGAGAAACCTGGTGGAGTATTGTTTAGTTTACCTCAAGAGTCAGCTAAAAAGACAAAAAATGTTAAAGCAGGTGGGAAAATTGAACTGATTATTGCGGGGGAAACTGGGAAAGGGTAAATCATTCATCAATTATTTTATTTTCTTTTATTTCTCCTTCAGAACTGTTTTTTTTTTTAAAAAAAAAGTAAAATCTGGCATATATATATACATATATATTGTTGTAATTTTTAATGAGGATAACTAATTGCTTTCATTTTTTTATTTATTTCTACACAGTTGGCCCCATCCAAAAGGATCCATTCAAACCTATTTAGGATTATGTGGAATAGAACCTCACGCTTGTGAACATTTTGATGCTTCTAAAGCTGATTATTTTAAAATCCAATCAGATGTTAATGGATTACCTAAATTGATGAAACAATACGAACCAAAACATGACGGAAATCGTTTAGTCATTTCTATTCCTCATGATATTCCTCAAGCAAGTTATATTTTGAGAATCGAGTTGTGTGTCTTTTTTTTTCATCTCAATGAATATAATTATATGTATATATATAATTCTCATTGCTTTTTTTCTTTCTTTTTATTTTTTTTAATTTTTAATTTTTCTTTTTCTTTTTCTCTCTCTCTCTCTCTTTAGTATTGCAAAAAGTGCTTCAGGAGTAGAAGAGAATTTTCAAGATCAATATTATCCATTTTGTGGACAAATATATATCACATCTAACCCTTCACCAAAATCATCAAGCTTAACAAACTTGAAAAAATATCCTAGTTCGAAATTTCCAAAACAAGGTTTACAAAAAAAAATCAACCAACCAAAGAAAAAGAAAAAAGGATGTAAGAAAAAATAAAAATCTTTCAAGTCCTTCAATGATGAGCAACGAGATAACTAAGAAGATTGAATCGAAGATTGGAAAACAAACAAATCTAAAACCTATGTGATGTGGATACAAACACAAATCGTGGTCCGATGTGTCTTCAAATGACAATGTGTAAAGTAACTTCCTCAAAGCATACATGTTCTGAAAAAAGTATAATGTCTTGTTTATGTTCAACGTCAAAATTTATTGAAGATTATAACCAATGTACTAATGGAAAGTGTGTAGGTGGAGAAGAAGAACTAAGCCAAGCAAGTACTTTTTTTCAAATTCAAATGCAGTAGTGAAAAATAAGGCATTTCAATTATTATTATTATTTCATTTTTTTTTTTGAGCTATTGAATCGCTCAAATAAATCTATTCTGTATTTTTTTTGTACATACATATGTTCTTATCCTTGTTTTAATGAAAATAAATCTTTTTCATAATGTTTTTTTTAATGATAATATAAGAAAGTGACTTTGGAAGCATTTTCTTTTTCTTTCTTAGTGAGCAAAAAAAAAAAAAAAAAAAAAAGGACGTGTTGGTGGAACTTCAAAAAAGAAGAGTCTTAAGTCTAATTTCTGAATATATATATATCACCAGAAAATAAAAGCTGGCACCTGCTAGCAGGTGTCCATCCCTGACTGAACTATGGTAGTTCAATTGGGGGAGACACCTGCTAGCAAGCGCCAATATTTTTCCCGGTATATATATATATATATATATATATATAGCAACCTTGAATTAACTGAAAATGAAGAATATAGAATTGACAAGAACTAATCTCTAAATAATAGCAGGTTAGAGCCTAACATTAAAAATCTCAATGATAACTTGACATTCCTGTCCCTCTCGTTTTTATAGATGAAGAAAAAGGAAAAGGAAGATATTCAAATGCATGATAATTTATCATGATCACGCAACATAGCCAAGCAAAATATTGAAGATGAATCAGATCACATCATATTTCATCCTCACCCTCATTCTCAACCTAACCACTCATGTGAATTTTACAATGAAATATTATATACAGAACTGTTACGTACCAGCCCGCTAAGAATTGAATCAGCTCTGATGATTATTATCCCAACCCAATTCACGAAGAACAAGTTTATCAGAATAATCTTTCCATAACTTATACTTCAAAGACCAATCTTCCGAATCAAGACCCACAGCCAAATGTTTCCATAACATATTTCCATGATCCATTGACTTAACTCTCATCGATGATAACTCCGAATGATCATGATGATGATGATTGAAAGAGGAAGAAGAGAAAATGGATGGAGGAGGTGGAGGTGGAGGAATAAGAAGTAAATCAGTTGTCAAATCTTTACCCCCAAATAATTTGGCAGCGGACATTTTAGTACGTTCGAGATCAGAAGTTCGAAGAGAAGATTTAGTAGGAGTCTTGTCATTGTCATTGAAATGATGATGATCATCATCGTGGCGATGGGTGTATTTTTTTTTTTTAGATTGAGGAGTGGTTAATTTTGAAGGCGAAGAAGGACGAGAGTGTTTAGCGAACGACACGGATTTGGAAGGAGATTTATTGATCGAAGGAGAAGAAGAAGAAGGGGAATGAGGATTGAAAGGATTATGTTGAGGGTTCAGACGGGAAGGGGTTTTAAGAGGATTATGAGATAAGAGTTTAGGTTTTGTAGGAGTTTTGTTGTTGTTGTTGTTGTTGTTGTTGTTGGAGGGA
The DNA here is from genome assembly GCA_030280995.1 of Hemileia vastatrix. NCBI lineage: Eukaryota > Fungi > Basidiomycota > Pucciniomycetes > Pucciniales > Zaghouaniaceae > Hemileia > Hemileia vastatrix. The sequence continues at coordinate 15,999,637 of JASXTE010000008.1, read as the reverse complement.
AGGTTGAGTGCGTGACGGAGATGAGATAGAGCAGCGCGGAAAGTGGAGAGGGAGATGCCAGCATGACGGTGTAGACGGACTTCGAAGTCGTTGGGATGGGGAAGGGGTCTTTGTGTGGATAAAGAGATCAAGAGATGAGAAAGAGGAGTGTGGATCAGGAGATAAAGGGATAAGACCTCGCCAAGAACAAAGCCAAAGCAGCGAGTGCGCGGTCATTGCCAGCAATAGCAGGCAGTTCCCAGCCAGAGCCACGTGCAGTGCGCTGGGCGATGAGTGCGCGTAAGTCGAGGGCGCGGGTGGCAGTGGAAGGGAGTTCAGCAGCGAGCAAGTTGCCCCATGCGAGTTGGTCCCGGGTGGATGAGATCATTAGACAGTCAGAGTGAAGTTGGTCAACACTACCTCATACTCATTCAGAACATGTGGCCCATACTAAGCCACCTCAAGTGTCCTGCCCACTTTTTATGCACTTCTTTTTTCTTCTTTCTCTTATCCCACCACCATCACCATCACCATCACCATCACCCCTAACACCCTCCCAAAATTGCTTTCTCATATCTTTCGCTCATACTTTGCATCTGCTAACGTTTTGATATCTTTCCTTGCTCATTATTAACCTTTTTTTTCTATCTCTCCTCTCTGCTGTTTTTTTCGGCATTTTTAGAGCTTTGAAATTATCCACCTCCCTTACATGAAGCAACTCACAGGAGGGAGGGCTAGTTAGTTTGCTTAAATCGGATGGTCCATGCAAAACAATACCTCAGGATGTGCAAGAAATATCTTAAAGGGCTCCTGTGAGCTATCAAGACACTTTAAAAAGCATCCCTGATTTTCTTACCATTGAAGTCTTGTCAAAGACTATTTGCTGCCAGGTTCCATCTGTCAGTGACCTGTGGACAAAAAAAGAAATTTTTTCCAATTTTTTTTTATATAAATACCAATATGAAAGCAGGACCTTCCAATGGTTCATGTCTCAAAACTATGAGGCTATTAGTTTTAGAGTCAAATAACATGGTATTTTTTAGAAATCTCAATATACAAAGAACTAGCAACTGAAATGAATTTCTAATAAGACATGTCAAAGCCACATTGTTGAGAGACTTAGAATGAACTATTAGTTCAAGGTGGTAGCATGACGTGTTTGTGATTTAAACCAGAATAAAAAGTGACGAGAACACTTGTCTGGCCACTGTACAGTACTCAGGAGTAAGTTTTATTCACTTTTGTGCATAAATTTGCATTTCCAGCCATCTTCAAACTTTTGACTAACAACTATGAACAGATCAACATACTAATTTATACAACCTTGTAGATTTTTTGACCCTCTATTTTTTTATGCATACTAACTTCTGAGTTTCAATTTGATTTTGCTTTTTAAGGCACTATCTAAAAAATGTTCTGTTTTCATTATATTTAGTGATATTATTAGGGGGTATCAATGTTAAGGGATCCACAATTAAGGATCAGGAATTTTTTTTGCTGGGATCAGACATTATTAATTGTGGAAGATTCTTATCCACTAGCCCCAGGGCAAGTGGATTTGGATTGCACAATAGGGGGTATTAATGTTCAGGGATCTGCAATTAAATTAATTGCGGATAAATATCCTTATACCCCAATTATCTTCCGCAATTACTTTTGCTAATAATAGGGGGTATCAATGTTCAGGGATCCGCAATTAGGGATCTGGAATTTTTTTTCCTGGGATTAGACATTATTAATTGTGGAAGATTCTTATCCACTAGCCCCGGGGCTAGTGGATAAGGATATCCACGATGATGCATTATCCCGCCTCTTATACCCCAATTTCCATTCCTAATTCCTGATCCCAAACTCATCACATCCATGATTGATTTGTATGCAAGTCACATGACATATAATTGTAGATGTTATGAATGAAAGTAGGCCAAGATGTGGTTATGATAGAAAGTTGTCCAATATGTGGTTATGAAAAATTGAGTAGAAAAATGTCAGATAAGAGGTGAACATTGACACGTAAAGTGTCTAATAACCCAATTATTAGCAAAAATAATTGCAGAAGATAATTGGGGTATAAGGATTTTTATCCACAATTAATTTAATTGTGGATTCCTGAACATTGATACCCCCTAATTTTGGTGGGAAACACATAACATTTTTTTCTATCTACACACCCCACCTACTTATTTGGTGGCGAATTTCCACTTCTCACTTCCCACTCATCACCTAAACCTCCTATCAACAACCTATTCTACCACCAATAATGACACACCTCTCTACTAAGAAGCAACTTCACTCAGCTATGAATGCTATCACTTTAACTTTAGCTGCTGACTCTGATTCTGACTCAGGTTTGGAAGACACTTTAGCTTATATGTCTTTTCAATGATCTTTATGAAGAAGAGGATCCCTAGCCTGCACCACCTCTCCCCTTGCTTGAATCACAAAACATTCTTTCCACTGGCATACACTCTGTCATGATGCCAATCACCCCCCAACATTTTGAAACACAAACCTTTTAATTTTTTTTTTCATACTCTCCAAATTTTCAACTTGTGTGCTTTATAAACTTGGTTTGGTGTTTAGGTTTTTTGCATATTCATTTTTATTTTGAATTTACAGTGAATGTCTCTTTTTTGGATGTCTCATTTGTTTTCATTCACCAGCTCAAAATGAAATCACATATTTTCTGCAATCACATAATTTTTCACTGTTTCCTTTTTTCATTTATCCTTCATATCCTTTTCCTCCTCTCCTCAAACATCCCTTAAAAAATTTGGTTTCACTTATTTTCTCATCTCATCTCTCCAGGTAAGTCATTTTATTCATTTTTTTTTTGATTTTTGATTGCTAATTATATATATTTTTTTTTGATTTTTTTCTGATTTTTTTCTTTTTCTTTTTTGTATCTAAATTTTTTTTGTAAGTGGTTATTTTTGATTTTAATGGTAAAATTAACCTTTTTTTTCTCTCCCTCTTTACTTTTTTTTTTTAGCTCCATCACCCTACTCTTCACCCCCCCTTGGCATGGTCATTATCCCCCCTTTTCCCACTTTCACATTTTTTTGGTTCCATGTCATTAAAACACATACTTTGCACATCCTTTATGAATTTCACTTACTCCATATTCAATCTCCCCCAAATTCCAATGTCAATCTTTCTCACTCTTTTTTTCCTACTTTTCAATCAAGGTAAGTTTAATCTCCTTTTTTTCATGCCTATATGATATCTCTTTCTTTCTATGAATATTTCATACTTAAATATATGTAATACTCTTATCTGGATAACAGTAGACTTATTAAACTCCTCTTGTTATTTTTTCCATTATCACTTTTCAAGTTTTTGTAAAATTTTGAAAATGAGAGTCAGAATTATGGTTAGGTATATTCAACTCTGATGTCCTTTTAACTGAAGATTCCACTGAAGGCTGAGATATTAACCTTTAAAGTTGAGCCTTTTTTTACCAAATTTCACTTTTATTTATTTCATGTTTTTATATTACATAATTAGAGGAAAAGGCTTTTCAAACTCTTATATGATAATTATGTAGGCTTTTATCTACCAAAGCTTAGGATCACTCAATTCTTTCTTGGCAAATCATTTGAAAATATTATATATTTGTGCATTTCAATCTAATCATAAACTGGAAAAGAAAGCCAGACTTTCCAATCGGATGGATATGTAATGGGTTGAACTCAGTAATGATTATATCTTTTCTTCTAATGTTATCATCACCTATGTAGAATTTCATAACCAGAGCCATGTGGACAAAACCAGTTCTAATATGCTTACTTTTAGGCCTTTCTGTTATATCAATCCTATTACTGGAAGACCAATTCCTTCACCAGCTTAAATCAGAGGCCACGGATTTAAAATTCCAGATCATAAATTTATCATGGACTTTGCTTTAGGAAATGGGATTATCAAAGTGATTTGGAATTATTCAAGAGATAATCATCAAACTACTAAGGTGCCTCCTGGATTGGAATCTTGTGAAAAGTTTACTTTTTTGGAGGTTCTTTCCAGATCAATCAAAGTAATATTAAAAGTGTGAGTGTCAGCCTAGGTATCCCCAGGAATTAGTGATTCTTATGTTTAAAATAAGATAACCATAATTTAATTAAGCTTCTAAGTTAAATATATAGTTATTATACTTATATATATGTTTATTATACTATTATGTGGACTTATATTAATTTGAATAGCTTATCTATAGCCCCATAATACTTTTTAAGGTGCTATTGTGGTCATAATATACTTATCTTAAGTAATTATAAGTGATTAGACACATACATAAGCTTATATATATGTATAAACTCCATATTCAGTGAAACATGCAAATATACTATGCATATATAGGACTATATGCAAGTTTAACCCTCTAAATAGCCTCTATGCTTTATTTTTCCACTTACTGAGGTCATATGCAAGTATTCAATTGACTCACCACACCTACACAAGCATACACTCATTTTACATATACATATATCCAGCTTGGATAATTTAAGTTGCTTCCTTACATGAATTTTCATGGATTTATGTCTTGTGATATGATTACTGAATCAATGTGGAGGCTTGGAAATGTTAATTAGTGGGTGGAAACTCATTTTGTTTCCATTATATCATTTGGGCTTCATATTATTCTCTTTGGATGAGTTATTTTAATTATTTCCTTTATGGTATACACTTTTATCTGTTTCTTCTATTTATGGTATAGTTGTATGATATCATTAATTATGATAGAGGGACAAAACTGAAGGTCTGAGTGATGAAACTTCTTGAAGTGGAAGCCATTGTGAGGTGATGAGCCCTCAAAGTGCTGTAATTTCTGGGGATAACAGTGGAATCATTTGGACTGAGGGTCTGTGCACTCCAGTGGATTTTGGTATAAGGAAAGGGAGCTTTGGATATTTATTTGACACCAATTGCTCACCACACATCAATCAAACAATTAAAAAAAATTATTATCATATAAAAATTTATTTTAAAGCCCTTATAAATTGATTTTATCTTTATACTAGCTATAACTATAATTTATTAGTCTTTTTTCCACCACTAGCATGCACAAATAGAAATATTTTGTGTTAACAATTGAGTATAATAGTTTTATTAGTCCTTCCCTGAGGTTTAAACCATAAATAATAACTTATTAAATAGTTGGACCATTAATATTAACTCTTAAATAACACTTATTTACTAGCATACACTGACAATTAGGGGTCTTTCCTAATTTACTGAAAACATAAATAATAACTTATTAAATAGTTGGACCATTAATATTTACTCTTAAATAACACTTATTTACTAGCATACACTGACAATTAGGGGTCTTTCCTAAATTTGTGTTTATAACTTTAGGAAATGATTTTCATTCTATTATAGCTCATATAGAATAAATTTTTGGTCTTAAGAAATGTAGTGGGTCATAATACCTAAGTGATTGTGGAAAAGATCCCTTATTATAATTTTACTAATTTTTATTTAATAGAAATTAGGTATTTACAGTAGTAATTGTACCCAATAAAAATCAAATATTTAACTTTGTATTTTGTCACTGATATATCAACCAATTGAATTGGCATTCAGTTAAATCTTGGTTAGCTATTTACAAACTATTCTAAAGGTCTAGTCATGTTTATTATATAAATTTTGAGAGATTTTTTAAATTTTTGTTATGTTTTATATAAATAAGTAAATATATGAATAAAGGGTAAGCTCCCCTGCTTTTATTAGTATGAAAATTAAAAATATTTTTTGTCTACTGATTAAAATACATATTTTCTCTTTTTTAGGAATATCTAAAAGCTATTTAAGACATCATGAGTGATTTATAGGACAATGTAAGTGATAAACCTGACTTTAATACCAGGTCTAGAGCTAATAACACTGTTACAGGACACAACCATGGAAGAAAAAACTACCCTCAACCAGAAAAACTAAGCATGGGGGAAAAGGAAACCCTCCGAAGAAAAATAACTATAAAGAAAACCTCACCTCCTCTTCAGGATCAACTGTACCACATGGTCAGACAAGTCCTGAAGCTAGAGGAATATAAGTCTACCATCATCAAAGAGGTGAATAAAGTGCAGAGCAATTTAAGGTTAGGATTTCAGAGATTGAATCAAAAAATGGAAAAATTGAAGCATGTAAAACAAAACCAGACACACCCTAAACCAGGATAATCAGGTTAGTCCCTAGCCATGATCTTGGTGGAATAATGGAAATGGGATTGGTTTCACCAACAATGGGCCAGTCAAAACTGTAACATGGATCCCTATCCTCACCAGACAACTTCCAATAACCCTTAAAAGCCAAAGGTTAAGTGCCAAAAACCAGGGCTTTCTCCCACCTCTTAGTAAGCAAGAAAAATTCTAATGTTATACACAATACTTATTATAAAAATTCAGGTAATTTAATTGATTAAAAATTTGTACAAAAAATGGAGGAGTACTTAAGACAATTACACTTTTATGTAGATACACCTGATTTATCTTTTTTCAACAATAATAGTAATATTTATAATAATAATACATTAAATACTCAGTTTTTACCACATTTCAGTGATTTGAGAGTTTCACTAAACAGTGAAGAGTATTAAACAGAAAATGTTGAGTATTTTAATAAAAATACAACTGTTCATAAAATATTTTCAGCATTATGGAGTAGAATGACTGAGTTTGAGGAAAAAGCAATTAAGCAAACTAGTGAAGCAATTTTGTACTTAACATTGAAGATATCTCAGTTGGAAACAAGAAAAAAGGAATTAGAGAGAAAACACTTGGCTCTAACACTAAAGTATGATTCTTTAAGTAATAAACATAGTGAACTCTCAGACAAATTCAGTAATTTAGAAAAATTGTTTGAAGCACATTTAATAAAATATGAATCAAGAACAAAATTATATTTTACACAAATAAATCAAATTGTCTCACATTTGTTACAAAGGATCACTAAAGTGGATATTGAGACTTCTAATCTACTAATTAACCTGGATAATCAAAAGTAAACCAAGTATAATAAGAATCCTTTAATTTGAAAAAATGAATCTCAATCACTCCTATTACCACCAAAAGGAAAAACATCTGGTGAAAGTGTCAAGTCTGAAAAAAAAAATTGAATCACAAATCTGTACAGGAGGAAATACAAAACCATAATCCAATCAGAAAAATTGGTTAAAAATTATACAATACCTAACTTATGATAGAAAAGCCTGCTCTAATTTGAAACATTTTATTCAAAGAATTGACAATTTAAAATTCTCATATAAGTTCCCAGATGAAGAGATAATATCAAAACTAATTTCATTATTTATAGATGATGCTTTATAAGTCTGTATGTTGGAAGATGATTTGTCCATCTTTGAAACTCCAATATTGAGTATGGAATAAAATGAATCTTTAATAAATTTTGAGGATTCTGAAATCATTAAGGATATACAAGCTGATAACTTAAAAAGGACACCTATCACAGTTCCAGAAATCATTTCTGGCGAAAATTTAAATATAGTATTGCACACAGGAGCTGCTGTTCTTTTCTTTCTGAAAAAACATTACAGAAAATTGATAGTGATTATAAGTCAAATCTTGAAACCCTTCATAGAAAAAATTGAAGAGGTTTTGGATCAGTACTACATCCCATTGGTAGATACAAAGCTGCTGATTTCTTCAAAAATCAACATACTTATGTAAGAGTAGCTTGTGAATTTGTAGTATAAAATAATACTAATTTTAGTAGCTTTTTTATCATTGGTAATGAAATTTTCACAAAGGTTGGGGTAAAATTAGACCCTAAAAACAATTTTTTCACAATTAGCATGAATGGTAAAAGAAAATTTACAATAAATTTTTTTAACACAGTCTTGAGCATTGAGTCAGAAGCATAAATTCCTTGAAAAGGAAGAGAAACCAGTGAGATGAGACTTCTGCAAGCAGAAATTTCAAAAGCATCATTTGGCACACAGATAAATAAAACTGAGAAAACAAAAACTTTGGATTTAATAAAAGCATTTTGAATGGCTTTTGCACATGGGACCAATGAGCTTGGCATTGTGAAAGATCATGAAATGAAAATTAGTTTACTTTTTGAGCTTGATAATATTCCTGCAAGCCTAAAAAATAAACCATACTTTGCTTCACCAATGAAAAGGAGTGACATAGAAAAAAATATTAAATTGTTGTTGAACATGAAAATTATTGAAAAGGTAGAAAATACACCAAAATATTGTGTGATATGACAAGTCATTATTTCTTATGAGAAAGATAAGGCAAGAATGTGTGATGATCATAGAGCATTAATATATTCACTTTGGATGATATTTACCCCTTGCCAAGGATTGTATCTATACATGCTACCCTGAAAGGAGCTAAGTATATAAACTTCTTATATGGAAATAAAGGGTACCGTTGTAGACAATCCTATAGTGCTAGCTATAGGCCTTGACCAAGGGAGTTGGAGTAAAACCAGAAAGAAAAACCCCTGTCCCTTTAGAAAAACAAGTGAGATTTACCTGTTACATTAAATTGGTTCCTGTTACCAAAAGCCCCTTTTCCAAATATTCTTGACTGCTTAATCAGTCAAGAAAGTAGTCCTCAGATAGACTACCAAAAAAAAGAACTGAAATGTAGACTAATGTCCACACCAGAGAAATTAACGATACTTGATGTAGGTTGCAAATCCACACAAGAGAAAGCAATAATACTTGCTATAGCTTTCAAGACTATAACAGAGAAAACAGTTGCTAAGTTAAGTTAAATAAAGAACTGACTTGCAACAAACACAGCCAAATTGTGGCCAGGAAACAGTGAAAACTGAGTGAGGAACAAGGATATCCTCTCCGGATGGTTGTATGATAATTAAAGTTGCCTCAAACTGTCATAATCACTATATACACACAGACTACTAATCAAGAGCCCATGCACACCTAAAAATCCAGCGTTACTGACCACCAAATTGCATAAAACCTCCCTAGAAGCCCTTCCCAGCCCTCTAGCATTGAGGCAGGTGGTCTGCTCGGCACCGGGAAGCCTCCCTGAAGCGGCCTGACCACTCTAAAGCCAAAAAAAACCAAAAACACCCAAACTACTAGGAAAATTCACCTACAACTACTAAAACCCTTAAAACACATAATTACACTATAACAACATTGAAAGATGAAATTTAGATAAACTTCCGCTCTTTCCAATGGTACTAAGATCTTCACCCTAAGACTTAAGGTTAGCCCATAAAACACAAAAAACAAAATTCAACAGCAATCTTTTAAAATGTAAAGTGAGAAATCATCCCCAAATACTTATGCTATAAAAAATGTCCTAAAGTCACAAAATATAGAGAAAAACCAGGGCTATCCAATGGTAGTATTTAGATCCCCGTAGTCCCAATATTTACTGCATAATTCTAAAAATATACCTAATTATTTAAACAATGCCATTTAAGACATACCAAAACATCACCAAATAAACCAACAAAGGGCTCCGCCAATTTTGGAAGACCACAATGCCTGTCCTTGTGCTTTTTCTTTCTTTTTCATAGTGTTTTAACCTGGTTGACTATTTGGGTGGATACCAATAACAACTAACATTTGTATATACACATCATATTAATCATTCATCACCTATGAATTATGCACATAACACAAAATTTCACACTCTATTGGGAATATGTATGCACTTATCATTCATATTCAAAATATATTATGCATTATGAATTATGAGCTTTACTGTAAAATTCAATATTCTTTTTAAAATTCATATGAATATATAAGATGCCTTTCAAAATGAGTTAGTATTATGGATTTAAAATAGATGAGTATAATGCATTTAGCCACTTTATGCATTTTTCATTGAAAAGGTATTTAAAACATTGTGAATATGCATGATGCACAATACAATAATTAAACTTCATGAAGCATATGTATTCACTTAGCATTAATGTTCAATAGCTAGGTATTATATGTTATGCATGATGCATTATAGATTAAAAATCAATATTCAATTATCAAATTGTCATTAAAATAAGCTAAAAAATCATGAAAACATAAAATATAGATCCAGATGATGTTCATCTAAGTTTTACAAAGTAGCTGATCCTAACCCTTCATCCTAGCGCATAAAATAGAAAAAACCAAAAACCAACAGTTATAGTGAAGCATGAAAAATGAGCAAAAGAGTCCTTAAAACTCAGAATACCAAAAATTTCAACAAGACATGAAATGTAGAGAAAAGCCAGGAGTATGTAATGGTGATAGCCACATCCCCAGGAGTTTGATATTCAGTCAAGGATCCTTCAAAAATCAATAATTGATATACAGATGGCTCATTAGACATCATCAAACAGGCCCAAACATCACAACAAAGGCCAACCCAGATGTTGGAAGACCACATGGTGAAAATATTCAATATAAAATCACATTAAATAAGCAACATGAGTTGATAATCAGAATAAATCAAAGAAATGACCAAACATTTAATATGAAAGAAGAGTATTTCAGTTGATAAACCTGTAAAATGAGGATTTGGGAAACTCTACTATTAGATATGAAAAATTACATCAAGGGGAACATTGAATAATTGAAATATGGAAGTATGTCTTCAAACAAAAAAAAATCATTGAGACTCAAGTACATTATAACAGTTTAGTTGTTTTTCTACATCATATAATTATTTAAACCATATACTAATATGATTGTTGAGAAATTGAAAAGGTCATCATATTTTTTGAATAAAGCATTTGCATTGGAACACAAGTGGATAGAATAGAAGCATAATCCTAGTACAAATGGCCTTTTTTTTCAATGTGGTTTTCATGATGAATTTTGTTTTTCTTTTTTTTTTGTGTTTGTGAAATTCAATTTCAAAAGCTGTATTAAAAAAACAGAGGGAACTTGTATGCAACTCCTAGAATCTACTGAATTTTTTCTGATTCAGTAGACACTTCAGATTTGCATACAAGCCCCCCCTGTTTTTGAGTGCAGTGGGAACCACTTTATGTTTTTTCTTTTCTATATTTATATATATTTATTTTTTTAAAATCTTATATTAACTTTTTATATTTATTTATCTTTTTTTCTCTTCTTAACTTCTGGAGTGTTACAGTGCCAGGTGGTTTTGTAAACTACTGGCCTTCTTGTACCATCTCCAATGAACACAAACCAGCGTTGTTCTGTTTGATATCTTCTGTTCAGTGGCTTGAACGCCTGTCCTTGTGTTTTTTCTTTCTTTGTCATGGTGGGTTTACCAGGTTGACTATTTGGGTGGATACTAATAACAACCAACATTTGTATCTACACATCATATTAATCATTCATCACCTATGACTTATGCACATAACACGAAATTTCACACTCTATTAGGCATATGTATGCACTTACCATTCATATTCAAAATGTATTATGCATTATGAATTATGAACTTTACTATAAAATTCAATATTCTTTTTAAAATTCATATGAATATATATGATACCTTTCAAAATGAGTTAGTATTATGGATTTAAAATAAATGAGTATAATGCATTTAGCCACTTTATGCATTTTGCATTGAAAAGGTATTTAAAACATTGTGAATATTCATGATGCACAAAACAATGATTAAACTTCATGAAGCATATGTATTCACTTATCATTAATGTTCAATAGCTAGGTATTATGTGATATGCATGATGCATTATAGATTAAAAATCAATATTCAATTATCAAATTGTCATTAAAATAAGCCAAAAAATCATCAAAACATAAAATATAGATCCAGATGATGTTTATCTAAGTTGTACAAAGTAGCTGACCCTAACCCTTCATCCTAGCTCATAAAATAGAAAAAACCAAAAACCAACAGTTATAGTGAAGCATGAAAAATGAGCAAAAGAGTCCTTAAAACTCAGAATACCAAAAATTTCATCAAGACATGAAATGTAGAGAAAAGCCAGGAGTATGTAATGGTGATAGCCACATCCCCAGGAGTTTTATATTCAGTCTAGGATCCTACAAAAATCAATAATTGATATACAGATGGCTCATTAGACATCATCAAACAGGCCCAAACATCACAACAAAGGCCAACCCAGATGTTGGAAGACCACATGGTGAAAATATTCAATATAAAATCACATTAAATAAGCAACATGAGTTGATAATCAGAATAAATCAAAGAAATGACCAAACATTTAATATGAAAGAAGAGTATTTCAGTTGATAAACCTGCAAAATGAGGATTCGGGAAACTCTACTATTAGATATGAAAAATTACATCAAGGGGAACATTGAATAATTGAAATATGGAAGTATATCTTCAAAAAAAAAAAAATTAATTGAGACTCAAGTACATTATAACAGTTTAGTTGTTTTTCTACATCATATAATTATTTAAACCATATACTTAGATGATTGTTGAGAAATTGAAAAGGTCATCATATTTTTTGAATAAAGCATTTGCATAGGAACACAAGTGGATAGAATAGATGCATAATCCTAGTACAAATGGCCTTTTTTTTCAATGTGGTTTTCGTGATGAATTTTGTTTTTCTTTTTTTTTTTGTGTTTGTGAAATTCAATTTCAAAAGCTGTATTAAAAAAAGAGAGGGAACTTGTATGCAACTCCTAGAATCTACTGAATTTTTTCTGATTCAGTAGACACTTCAGATTTGCATACAAGCCCCCCCTGTTTTTGAGTGCAGTTGGAACCACTTTAAGTTTTTTCTTTTCTATATTTATATATATTTATTTTTTTTAAATCTTATATTAACTTTTTATATTTATTTATCTTTTTTTCTCTTCTTAACTTCTGGAGTGTTACGGTGCCAGGTGGTTTTGTAAACTACTGGCCTTCTTGTACCATCTCCAATGAACACAAACCAGCGTTGTTCTATTTGATATCTTCTGTTCAGTGGCTTGAACGCCTGTCCTTGTGTTTTTTCTTTCTTTGTCATGGTGGTTTTACCAGGTTGACTATTTGGGTGGATACTAATAGCAACCAACAATTGTATCTACACATCATATTAATCATTCATCACCTATGACTTATGCACATAACACGAAATTTCACACTCTATTAGGCATATGTATGCACTTACCATTCATATTCAAAATGTATTATGCATTATGAATTATGAACTTTACTATAAAATTCAATATTCTTTTTAAAATTCATATGAATATATATGATACCTTTCAAAATGAGTTAGTATTATGGATTTAAAATAAATGAGTATAATGCATTTAGCCACTTTATGCATTTTGCATTGAAAAGGTATTTAAAACATTGTGAATATTCATGATGCACAAAACAATGATTAAACTTCATGAAGCATATGTATTTGCTTATCATTAATGTTCAATAGCTAGGTATTATGTGATATGCATGATGCATTATAGATTAAAAATCAATATTCAATTATCAAATTGTCATTAAAATAAGCCAAAAAATCATGAAAACATAAAATATAGATCCAGATGATGTTTATCTAAGTTGTACAAAGTAGCTGACCCTAACCCTTCATCCTAGCTCATAAAATAGAAAAAACCAAAAACCAACAGTTATAGTGAAGCATGAAAAATGAGCAAAAGAGTCCTTAAAACTCAGAATATCAAAAATTTGATCACAACATGAAATGTAGAGAAAAGCCCGGAGTATCTAATGGTGGTTGCCACCTACCCAGGAGTTTGATATTCTTTCATAATAAGATTAACTAAAAGGAGGTGAACTAGCTTGAAAAGTCTTTGTCTAGAAGATTTATATGGTCCTATATGAATATTGTAGTCTAAATCAAACAAATAGTAAAATATAATTAAAAATAAAGGTCTCAGTAATATGATTCTTACTATTTTTATATGTGTCTTACAATTATTTTAGTTGGTAGAAAAATAGAGTTTAATAATTAAGATACTACTCAAAAGACTTATAAAAGTACTAATTGATTTGCTTATATGGTGTAAATTGTAATGATAAAGAATGTAGAAACAAGACCCAAAAAGATCCTCCTTTTATACACACTGAGTTCCCCAATGAATCCCTTGATTTACCACTCCAATACACAGTTAATGACGCATCAAAACAAATAAAAGACATGCCCATCAACATTCCCAGTAACCCATGATATAATGAGAAGAGTAACAACCGTCAAAATCCTGTAAAAACAAAGAAAATCCATCAAAATTAAAGAATAAGACAAAAAGAGAGTATATGCGTATTAAACAATAATATAAAAGACTAAAGTGGGAATTTTTAAGGTTAATTATAGCTTAATAATAAGGGGGATTCACCGTAGAAATGATGGGGCTAATACTTACATTATACTACATGAAATTCCCATTCAAAAATAACCAATATTGACTGAGAAACCACCTAAAAACTCAAAAAAGAGCGTGAGATGTGGAATAACTACATGCAGTCCTTGGCAGGCGCTTGCACGGGTTAATCCTTGACTAAATTTTGGCAAATTTAAGCTTGGTGATGAAATAAGACACCAAGATTGAGGTTATAAATGAAATTAGTGCATATAAACAGGGTCAATGCATTATTAATTAAGCTAGGACACTAAATAAGCGCCTCTTGCCTATTTTAGCGTGTTTCCACACAGTGGGCATAGAATGTGGGGTAATTGTAGTGTGAAAAAGCTAACTTTGCTAAAAATGAAGTTATTCACACAGGAAAAATGCAGGCAGTATGTGGCCAGTACACAGAAGCCATATCTGGCATAAAAACACCAAATTTGAAAAGTGTTATTTTTATGCATATAATTAGCCAAATAAATAGTCCTGAATGAGACAAATTGATCTGTCAAAGCGCAATTTTTATATTCTCAAATTTATGGCACATATAATCAACTTTTAAGTGAAATAAAGCGCATTTCTTGTTTTTTGCATAAAACAGTGAAAATAACATCTTTAAGTGTACTTAAAAATTATGTAGCCTTATACTTAAGGTTCTTAAGATTACTCTAACATATTCCAACTTAATATTAAGTACATAAGACTTATAAAAGGTGGATATATGCATGTATATAAGGTGTTATACTGGTATTTTTTGTGTATTATCATAATTTTACTTATGTATAATGTTTGTGTACTCTCATTTATTGTTCCCATGTATAGTTCATGTGTTTAACATAACTTATAAGTACTTTTCACTTAGTCCTGGGAATATACAGGCTGAGATATTCAGTCCAGGATCCTACAAAAATCAATAATTGATATACAGATGGCTCATTAGACATCATCAAACAGGCCCAAACATCACAACAAAGGCCAACCCAGATGTTGGAAGACCACATGGTGAAAATATTCAATATAAAATCACATTAAATAAGCAACATGAGTTGATAATCAGAATAAATAAAGAAATGACCAAAAATTTCATATGAAAGAAGAGTATTTCAGTTGATAAAAGTGTAAAATGAAGATTTGGTAAACTCTACTATTAGATATCAAAAATTACATTAAGGGGAACATTGAATAATAGAAATATGGAAGTATATCTTCAAAAAAAAGAATTCATTGAGACTCAAGTACATCATAACAGTTTAGTTGTTTTTCTACATCATATAATTATTTAAACCATATACTAATATGATTGTTGAGAAATTGAAAAGGTCATCATATTTTTTGAATAAAGCATTTGCATTGGAACACAAGTGGATAGAATAGAAGCATAATCCTAGTACAAATGGCCTTTTTTTTCAATGTGGTTTTCATGATGAATTTTTTTTTTTTTTTTTGTGTTTGTGAAAATCAATTTCAAAAGATGTATTAAAAAAACAGAGGGAACTTGTATGCAACTCCTAGAATCTACTGAATTTTTTCTGATTCAGTAGACACTTCAGATTTGCATACAAGCCCCCCCTGTTTTTGAGTGCAGTGGGAACCACTTTAAGTTTTTTCTTTTCTATATTTATATATATTTATTTTTTTAAATCGTATATTAACTTTTTATATTTATTTATATTTTTTTCTCTTCTTAACTTCTGGAGTGTTACGGTGCAAGGTGGTTTTGTAAACCACTGGCCTTCTTGTACCATCTCCAATGAACACAAACCAGCGTTGTTCTATTTGATATCTTCTGTTCTGTGGCTTGAACGCCTGTCCTTGTGTTTTTTCTTTCTTTGTCATGGTGTTTTAGCCAGGTTGACTATTTGGGTGGATACCAATAACAACCAACATTTGTATATACACATCATATTAATCATTCATCACCTATGAATTATGCACATAAAACAAAATTTCACACTCTATTAGGCATATGTATGCACTTACCATTCATATTCAAAATGTATTATGCATTATGAATTATGAACTTTACTATAAAATTCAATATTCTTTTTAAAATTCATATGAATATATATGATACCTTTCAAAATGAGTTAGTATTATGGATTTAAAATAAATGAGTATAATGCATTTAGCCACTTTATGCATTTTGCATTGAAAAGGTATTTAAAACATTGTACATCTTTATGATGCACAAAACAATGATTAAACTTCATGAAGCATATGTATTCACTTATCATTAATGTTCAATAGCTAGGTATTATGTGTTATGCATGATGCATTTTAGATTAAAAATCAATATGCAATTATCAAATTGTCATTAAAATAAGCTAAAAAATCATGAAAACATAAAATATAGATCCAGATGATGTTCATCTAAGTTGTAAAAAGTAGCTGAACCTAACCCTTCATCCTAGCTCATAAAATAGAAAAAACCAAAAACCAACAGTTATAGTGAAGCATGAAAAATGAGCAAAAGAGTCCTTAAAACTCTGAATACCAAAAATTTCATCAAGACATGAAATGTAGAGAAAAGCCAGTATGGTATGGTAAACTCTTACAGTCGCCTTGCTGTAAGAAGAATCCGGAGGAGATGTGTGGATTTAGTGGAAAACCCTGTCCTTCCAACAAAAATAACAAAGTAGGTGTTCTAAATCGCTAAGC
This sequence comes from Hemileia vastatrix, assembly GCA_030280995.1. Taxonomy (NCBI): domain Eukaryota; kingdom Fungi; phylum Basidiomycota; class Pucciniomycetes; order Pucciniales; family Zaghouaniaceae; genus Hemileia; species Hemileia vastatrix. Next base: position 15,982,743 of record JASXTE010000008.1, on the reverse strand, counting down.
TACCCAGTCTATTTAGATCAGATGAAAAATTAATACTGAAACTCTTGAAAATTTAATGCTTATTGAGATTTAATGATTGTGGCTGTTGAGAAAAGAAATACTGATAACAACAATTAAGGTGTACCAGTGAAAGATCTGAAAAGATTGACTTTTATGTTTTTATAATAATTTAAGTTTTTATGAGACAGCAATAATCAAGTCCCAGTGATGAAGAACTTTCTAAAGATACCCTGTATGAAGTGTGGTTTAAATTGTTGAGTAGTATTTCTAAAATGTTATATATAAAATATAAAGTTATAAGGGTATTACAATTTTATTTAATTTGTTGAGTAATAAGAAAATGAGACTGTGGTGGTTAAAGATTAAGCTGTATGATGTCTGATAATGCCCAATTTCGAGTCTTAGAGGCTCTTAAGTATACCTAGTCACGTGCCTAAGATACTTCTCCAGCACTCAGCCGGAGCCCGTCCGGAGCCCATCCAGAGCTCATACGGAGTCCGTCTGGACCTCTGGACTTAATTAGAACCTAAAAACTATAATAAAAAAATCTGGAAAAATTACAAATGATAGAGCCACTTCCCCTTTACATTTCCAACTAGCTTTCTTAGTCTGCGCAGCTCTAATCACCCAGTGAAAATTCATCAAAGTTAAGTAATTTCTAAAAACGTAAATATTTCTATAAATCTTTAAAATATATTTAAAAATATAAGATAAATAGTAAAAATTCTAGGAAACTTTCCCAAGGTTCTCGAGTACCTCGACTTGATACTTATAAATTTTTCAGACCGTAAAAATAAGTTTTCTCCATAAAATAAATTGTTTTGGCGTAGGCATTTGCTTTTGACCAATTTCTTCATATTTAAAACTCAAATAAATTAAATAAAACCCTTTTATAAAAAATAATAGCACCAATCTTGCACACCGTAATAACTCCATTTACATATTTAGGTGCCATACTAAACTTTAGGCTACCACATCCTCCCCCCAATCAAGAATTTCCCCATTCTTAAAACTTTGCATAAGTGATTGAGCAATTCCAAAAGAATTATCTTTTCTAATTAAATAATTTGATAAATTTGTTTTAGCTGATCTTCTTTTAATTATTTAAAATAAAAACTTTGTTTCTTCTTCTCTGGCTTGATATAACATAAAATAAAATAAATCTTGTGATGATTCCACTTCTGAGAGCAAGGTTTGAATCCCTTCAGACTCCCTTTAACCAGTCTTCCTTCATGTCACAGCATTGAGAGAGTGGATCTTCCTAATGAGCCGAATACTCCTGATTCCAATCTCATAGGGCCCCCCACTGAGCCTAATTCTATGATTCCAGTCTTGCCATAAGGTCCTCCAAGCTTCACACCAAAAATGGCCTAACTATGAGGCACTAAAAAAAATCATTCCCTAAAATCCAACTACCATCCTAACTTCTGATTCCTTCATCACAATTTTAAAACTTTGCTATGCAGCAAACCCATAAAATACTTTTTCCAGGCTTCCAATAATAATAATAATAACTTTAGACCATGTTAAAGCGCCGCAAATTTCACCTAATTAACCATTATGCTTTCCTTAGCATCATCACCACCTAAAATTTTAACCTCCTAAAGCTTATCAGCACCCAATTCAGAAATGATTGAATAACCAGTTTAGAGTCTTAGTGGACAGTGATAAATTAAAAGATTGAATTGAGTTATCCAAACAAGATTGACATTCCAGTTTAAAGTCTTGGTGGACCAAAAATATAATCGATTTCCAGTTTATGGTCTTGGTGGACCAAAGATTGTTTAAGTGCATAAATAACTTGAAATATTCCTAATTAAGACCTAGGCTTGACCAAAGATTGAATAAACTTGATAATCCAGTTTAATCTCATAGTGGACCAAACATTTGATTGACAAGTAATCCAGTATAAGGTCATAGTGGACCAATGAATGTTGAATTCTCCTGCAGATATTAATTTTCCAGTTTAAAGTCATAGTGGACTAAAACAATGAATGAACTACCAGTTTAAAGTCATGGTGGAATAAACATTTGATCAATAAGAAATCCAGTTTAAGGTCATGGTGGACCCAACAACTTGATAATAGTCCAGTTTAAGGTCTTGGTGGACCTAACATATGATAACACTGCAGTTTAAGGTCTTGGTGGACCTAACATTTGATTTATATATATAAATAAAAAAATCCGTCTCCAAAAATATCCATAAAATCTTGATCATCCTTGAAATTCAGTTTAAAGTCTTGAAGGACTAACAGCTCCAATATAAAATCTTTAATGACAGTCTTGAAAATTAGCCAGTTTAAAGTCTTGGAGGACTAACAGCTCCAAAATTCGCATAAAAACCTTAAAGAACGTCTTGAACAGTAGCCAGTTTAAAGTCTTGGAGGACTAACAGATATTTTGAAGTAAAATCCCATAGGTATTGAGTTCCCCTAGACCCTGTTTCCTGTCTAAACTAAATGAATAAAACTAAAAAGAATGAAAACTAAAGAAAAAATAAAACTAAGAAATATAATAATTTTGATTTAATTAATTGATTTTTATTTTATTTTATTATTTTATTATTTTATTATTTATTTTTTTTATTTTATTTTATTATTTTTAATTTTAATTTTGTTTTTAATTTAAAATAAAAGATTTAAAAAAGATAGCTTCAAAATAAAAGTTAAAATTTAATTTTAAAGAAAGATAAATGAATGTGAAAAGAAAGATAAAAAAAGTAATAATAATAAAAAATTTTCAAAATAAAATTTTAAAAGATGCCCCCCGGCCATTTGATGAGCCGTACACTCGACATCATACCCACATCCAAGTGCAACTTGATGTGGTTACACAATTTTGAGAAATTGAAAAGAAAAGAAAATAAATGAAAGTTTTTAGAAGATAATTTTATAGTGATGATCACTGGGTGGGCTCCCTCCAATTTATAAAAATGATTAGAGACCACCAGTGAGCATCACCTTTGCAATAATTCATAATATATATTTAAAGAAAGAAATCACAATCTAACATAAAAAATCAAAATAAAAAAATATAAAAAATCTTGAATCCGGTGTTGAGAGAAGTGTCTCTTGATTCGTTTCAGTTTATAGTCTTAGTAGACTTCCTATAATTAAAAGACAAAGCCAGGATTCAACTAGAAACAGGGAAAACTTTGGAAACAAACATTATGGGGTAATTGTGTATAGAGCAGCCAGCCCATAAATTACCCCCACACTTGCAAATATTAAATTAAGAAGGTTCCCCTGTGAACACTTCTTCCAATAAATTTTTAAAATTTTCCAACACTATCTTCACCCATATTTTAAGAATTTTAAATTTTCAAAATTTCAAAGAAGGTTTTCTTGCATTTCGTTAAGTTTCATCACAGTTTCGTTGCCCATATGCAGTGTAACGACAGTAAAGTATTTTGATAAAAAGAAGATAGTTTATCCTTGTTGCCAAGGTTAATAAAATTTGATAAATGTCATATTTTATCCTCATTGTGGAGGGTTCCATAAAATTTCATTGATATTATAGTTTATCCTCATTGCGGAGGGAGACTTTGGCACTCCTGGTGCCTCTAGGATAGAACCGTTTCACTTGATTGGCCGCTACCCTCTTCTTAAATTCAACTCCATCCAACTCTTCTAACACATATGAACCGCCAGAAACTTGCTCCTTGATTTTATACGGTCCATTCCACCTATCTGCAAACATCTTTCCCCACTGACTTTCCAAACTCCTATTATACACCAAGACCATATCTCCTGGGTTCAAAGGTTTCCTTAATCGATGTGCCAACTGCTCATCCCAATATCTAACTGATTGATTTTGGATCTTCATCATCCGCAAATATGCCTTTTATAAATATTCTTCTTTCTTTTCTAGCTGCATCATTCTTGCACACAATAATCAATCAGTAGTTTTGACCGTGTCCCAGTCAACTCCAAGATATGATTCAGCTTCTAAATCAACTGGTAAAACTGCTTTCTGCCCAAAAACAAGTTCATAAGGTGAAAATCCGGTCGTCCTTTTGGCAGTGATTTGATCAGAAAATAAAACTAAAGGTAAATAGTGCCTCCACTTTTCGGCACTTGTCCCTTATATTTTAACTAAAGCATCCTTAATAACTTGATGCCCTCTTTCAACCATGCCTTCAGCTTCAGGATAATATGGGGTTGCTACCCTAACCTTTGATCCAATTTTAGATACAGCCTCTCTAAACTCAGCCCCAAATTCAGGACCTCCATCTACCATCACCAATTTCATCACTCCATATCAATACACCCAATCATTTAAAACAATTCTTCCACATTTTTGGCAGTCAAATTAAAAAGAGGCGCTGCCTCTACCCAACCAGATAAGTCGTCTCTGGCTACAATTAAATATTTATACCGTCCCTCTTTGATATGAACGGCATCCAAACTGACTATCCCAAAAAGTGTATTTTCTCCGGTAGCGTGTCCAGGTTCTTTTGGCCTTAAATAACTTCGTCTTTGACATTCTTTGCATGACTGAACCCACTGTTTAACAGCCATCTTCATGCCAGGCCACCAAAATTGATCAGAAATTCTTCTAAACGTTTCTCCAACACCTCTATCCCCAAGATCTTCATGCAGTGATTTCAAAACTAATTCTTGCCCCTTCTGTTGAGTTATAGCTACTTGAGGATTTGGATACCTTATCCTCATTAAACGTCGACCAGATAGGTAAAACATAGATGAATTCCTCTTGATAGCCACCCATTCATTGTCTTCACACTCTTCTGGCCTCTCTAAAGTCAACAAATATTTGACTAACAAAAAATAAAAACCAGTCTGACCCCAGACTTCATCTTGAAAATCGATTAATATAACATCAATAGGGACTTCTCTATCACCAATATCACCTGCACATGAATGAGCCAACAAGCGTTGTCCCCTAAATAAATCTTTAATCGAGCTATGTGGACATTTTTCTTCTGAACCTTTGGATCCTTCCTAAACCATATTCAAAAATACCTCTTTCTCTTTATCCACCTTTTTATTTAAATTCTCTAATTCTCCAACATATACGCCATTCCTTAACTTACTACTATCCCACACTACCAATCCATCTTCCTCTACATACACCACATCTTCTTCTACCTCCTTTCTACCCAATTTATCTACACCTTTTCCAACACCTTTATTAACATAAAAACTATTTTCCAGTTTATCCTCTTGGTGGAGGTCATAATCACCATAATCTAAACACAATAGTCCTTCCAGTTTAACCTCATGGGGGAGGTATGGAAAGTCTTCAGCTCCTTTAGTGTTGGCTTTGATAATAGGTATATCTTCATCAAACTCTTCTGAGTCTGAATCTTCTTCAGTGGGTGGTCTCCTTGATAAACCATCTGGCATAGTAAAAGTCTTGCCAGGCTTATGAACTAAATCAAACAAAAAATGTTGAATAAAAGCTACCCATCTCGTCATGGGTGCATTTGGTAAACTTGGGGAATTAATCATCTGGATTAACGATTTTGCATCCACTTGCAACTCAAAATGTTGCCCCCACAAAATATGCTGAAGTTTCTTTAGTATTTTTGCCACACCACATAATTCCACTTTTGGTTGAGAATATCTTGATTCGACCTCAGTAAATACTACAGATTCATACCTCACTGGCCTGATGTAACCAGCTTTATCCATCTGAGACAAAACCGCCCCAGCTGCAACCTGACTTGAATCAACTGCTAAATAGATTCTTCCAGCATCTTTTCCATAATCCAACTTGTGCAGGACTAAATCCTTCCCCACAACCTCCTTCAACTTCACAAACGCCTTCTCACACTCTTCATCCCACTCCCAGTCTGCATCCTTTCTTGTTAACCATCTCAATAGAGCTGCCAATGAAGAAAAGTCCTTGATAAACATTCTAACATATACACAAACGCCTAAAAACCCTCTAACTTTGGTCATATTCTTGGGTATTTTCCAGGACTGAATTTTGTTAACTATCTTCTTGGACATAATCCTACCCTCTCTACATACCACATGGCCTAATATTTCTAAGGCTGGCACACAACATGAAAATTTTGATCCTGAAATAGTTAAACCAGCCTATTCAATTTGAAACAAGATTCTTTCTAATGTAATTTCACACTCCCAAATGAATTTGCGTATCCCGGGATTCTCTTCCAACACCTGGTTATCATAGTCGGTTGTTGGTCCCTTAATTCCTCCATCATCTATAAAGATTCCAGCATATTGTGGAATTTGTCTTGAAAGATCCAAGCCATCTGAGCTTGATAAACTGCAACCGAATTTGTTGCTCCTTGAGGTAATCTTGTTAACTGTAAACGTCCTAGTGGCTTATCAAATGTAGTGAGAGGCCTTGAGTCCGGATGTAACTCTCTCTCATCATATCCACCCATAATATCTCCCAAACCATAACACACTCTCCCTGAAAACGCTTCAACAAAATCCTCAGCACTAGGTGGTATCCCAGCATCCTTTATTGTAACCCTATTTAATTCCCTAAGATCATGAACAACTCTAAGCTGGCCATTCGGTTTCTTGATACAAAATACCGGACTAGAATAACTTGACGTTGATTTCTCATACAGTCCAGTGCGTATCCGTTCTCTGACAACTTCAATATAGGCTTCTTTTAATGCAGCCAGAATAGGAATTGGTTTCTGCTGCCACGGTTCATGACATACCACAGGAATCTTGTAAGGCTCACCATAAGAATGCTTCAACACACCCCTCTCCTCTTCTACAAAAGCAATGGCCTTCTCTCGCTTGACCATCACATCCAACAAAAACTTCTTCTCTTCTCCAGACAACCAACCATCAGGTCCAAAATTAACAACACCCAGTCTCTCAAAAGTGATTCTTGACGTCTCAAAAAGTTCAGGCGGATTCTTTACCAAGGGACTTTCATAAGGATCTCTTTATAACCTTGGTCTTCTCAAGGGTGGATTTAATTCGGCAGGTAGCGGTTCATTAATTGGTCGAACTTTATTTGCTACTTTCTTATATTTGGCTGCGTCCACATCTAAATAAGCTTGAGGTAAAACATTTACTTTTGTTTCGCCATTAAAAATTTCATCAAATGAATCTTCTTCATTGTCAGAATCGGAATAAGAAAAATTAGAAAAATATTTTATTTCATTTTTAAATTTTACCCTTTTCTCTTTTCCCTCGTCTAATTTATAAACAGATTTTCCAACACCTTTGCTTCCCTTATCCAACAGTAAATCTCCCGTAAAGAAAGTTGGCAGTTTAACCTCTTGCTGGAGGACCGGAATTGAATTTTCACAAAAATTATTTTTTAGTGTTTTAATTATACTGAGATTTTTTATTGGATTTTGATAAGATTTTTGCAGTTTACCCTCTTGCTGGAGGTCTGGAATAACATTTTCACATAAATTATTTTTTTGTGTTTTAATTATACTGAGATTTTTTATTGGATTTTGATGTGATACTTGCAGTTTACCCTCTTGCTGGAGGTCCATAATAGAAGGAGATACTTGCAGTTTAACCTCTTGCTGGAGGTCTGGAATAACATTTTCACATAAATTATTTTTTTGTGTTTTAATTATACTGAGATTTTTTTTTGGATTTTGATGTGATATTTGCAGTTTACCCTCTTGCTGGAGGTCCATAATAGAAGGAGATACTTGCAGTTTAACCTCTTGATGGAGGTCTGGAATAACATTTTCACATAAATTATTTTTTTATGTTTTAATTATACTGAGATTTTTAATCAAATTTTGATTTGATATTTGCAGTTTACCCTCTTGCTGGAGGTCATAAAACATACCCTTCCAATTTTTATCCAACCTAATTTGGCCCATTTTGCCTTTTTCACCATTTTTAAATTTAATAGAAAAACAGGGTAAATCCAATAAACATATAGAAAAGTCCAAAACATATTTGCACCCCAAAGTAATATTAACAGAAAATAATTGAGAATCCACTTGAATTATCTCCAAGTGAGCTGACCTATTGCAATCCGGGATCTCATCCTGAGGAGAGATTACAACATTAGAGTGATCAGCCCTAGCTACCCCAAAAAATGAGGGCATTCATCCCTTTCCAACAAACATAATTCACCAGAAGCCGTCCGTTTTACATGCCGCTTCTTGGTGCAAACACAACACTGGCACAGAGTAGTAATTCCTGGCCGTGTTTCCCAACCTTCATCACCAGGAGGCGCTAACCGCATATGTAACCTCTGCATATCTTCACCAGTGATTTCCAAACTAATCCCCAGGCCAGCTTGATACCCTATCCTGGCCTCAAAATCCATCAAAAAAGGACCACCAAGAACAGTTTTGACTGCTCCTTTGGCCACATAAAAGTGAACCTTACCAACAGATCCACCAATGCCTAACCTGACATGCTCAGCTGTGCCCATCAGCTCTGTTGCATGCCCTCCAATGCCTCTGAGGCTTCCCCCAGTTCCACTTTTAATTGGCAAGCCTATACTTGTAGCTTGCTCCAATGAAATTAAATTAATTTGAGACCCTGAATTGACCAAGGCCTTTACTTCTTTACCGTTAAGAGTTACCACCAGGAAACCCAGGGGAGCGGAAAAATGCGTATCTACATCTTCCCCAGACTTTTCAACATTTTCAAAAATATATTCCACCTCTCCAGTGGAAACCCGACACCTTTTCAAATGCTTCTTTTGCTTTTCAGCAAGCGCCGGACTAATCGTAAATAACTCCCCCAAAGATAAGGGAATCTGAAGTTGATTCACCCTATTCAAAACTACGTCCATTGCATTAGCTTGACCAGAAACTACTGGCCACTCATACTGGACCTTTGATTTAACAACCTTGGCCCTGGGTACCTCTTGAGGTCCAACCAAGCCATCTTCACTTTCTATAGCCCTAACTCCGTCACCAGCTTCTTGCACTAATCCTGGTCCATTGCTAGTCCTTCTTACACCCTCCATTGGGATGGGACCGCTAAAACTTGGTCTGGGTAGAGACGCCAGCAGTACGTCCTCTTCAGAATCCGAATCATACTCTGGCATAGGCTCACCATTTAAATCAAACTTGCCATAACTAGGGGGCCCCATATCAGCAATCCCCTTCTGCATTTTATATAATTCGTCCTTAGAGTAAGGGTTCAATTTGTTGGCGGCAGTTTGAGCACTAGAATTTTTGTCCTTAGAGTAAGTGTTCACTTTGTTATTGGCCTTGCCAGGATTAGCCCTCAGTTGGCTTTGAATGCTACTCTTCGCCTTAGTAGCAGCTGCTCTTCTAGCAGCATTAACATCGTATTCGCCAGCCATACAGCTACCCTCCACTTGAGCAACTGTTGCCAGCTCTAAACCTCCAAAAGAAGTAGAAAATGTGGCTTTACTGACCTCTTTCTCCTTGCCCTTGTCAGCTTTACCACCATTACCATTACCAATTTTGCCACCCTTGGCATTAACATCTTCATCCGTCACCTCTTCAAATCTGGCTCTCCTTTCAGCCGTTAAACTTCTTCTGACCAAATCAGAAGGAGACTGTCCATCACTGGGCTTGATGAACAAACCATCAGGAAATTTATAAACTTTAACATCAAATAAAACTCGCCCAGCATCCATATCTTTATTAAGAGCAAAACAAACTGTTGCTCTGTGACCCCTCCTATTACAATAGGAGCACACCTTTGGCTCATCGTAGCCACCTCTATAACTACTACCACCATTCCCACCATTTCTCCCATTGCCTGGGAAGCGGTTACCATTATTCTTGCCATTATAATTTTGACGTTCATAGCCTCTAGATTGATAAGAAGTTGACATCAACGAAGAAGCAATTGGGGCCTTATTGGCCTTCTGTGTCTCTTGAACAAATATTTTTAATTGTTTAGTTAAATTGGCCAAATGATCAACCATCTTATTATCCACATTACCCTCAACTTTTGCAGCCGGTAGTCCCATTTGTGCATTCTTGGCCTCCTGAACTTTGACCATAATATTGTTGTTTTTGGCCAAACCTTCGCTAACCTTGCTAACATATTGAGTGCAGGACTCTTGATATTTGTCCAATGCTAACAACTTGAGATGGGCCTGAATGTTCTCTTTGATAAATTCCAGAGCCGGCAATTTCTTCTCACCATTAGGCAGTTCCTTCATTAATTCTTTTCTTGAAGATCCTTCAAGACGTCCATACAAATATCCCTGCTGCATGCTGACCAAAACAAATCTTTTGCCTGGTTCTCATGCACTAACTCGTCAACCAGTATGAGATATTCAACCACTTCATAAAACTGAACACACAGCTTTTTGAAGTCTGCCATAGAAGAAACTCCACCCTTTGCTTGCCAGTCTCCAACAATTTTATTGAGGTCCAACATAGTAAACCTAACACCCCATCTATCAACCATAGCTTTAGAAAGCCTAACCCAATCCTTGCCCTTGAATACCTGAATAGCAATAACCTCCTTTTCCACCTCCTTATAAGCAATAAAAAACCTAACTTGCTTCACCATATCCACATGAGAAGCACCATCAACAGCAGCAGCAGCTTAATACCTGCTAATGAACGATTTAACCTCCTCCCCATCAAACTTTGGGCCATCCCAAGAAGCAATCCTAACTGAGGGAGTAAGAGGGTGAGAAGATCCAGAAGCAACAGCAGAAGACATCCCAATAAGTAGAGAAAAGCGATAAAAACCGTTAAAATAAACAAGCCTCTTGCAGGCTAATAACAAAGATCGATTAGAGTTCCAAAGAATAAGCCTCTTGCAGGCTAATAACAAAGTCCTTGATCCAAGTAAGTCCTAGAGAAAGCTAGAGATTTTGAACCCCACATTGGGTGCCAACTATGGTATGGTAAACTCTTACAGTCGCCTTGCTGTAAGCAGAATCCAGAGGAGATGTGTGGATTTAGTGGAAAACCCTGTTCTTCCAACAAAAATTACAAAGTAGGTGTTCTAAATCGCTAAGCTACCCAGTCTATTTAGATCAGATGAAAAATTAATACTGAAACTCTTGAAAATTTAATTCTTATTGAGATTTAATGATTGTGGCTGTTAAGAAAAGAAATACTGATAACAACAATTAAGGTGTACCAAAGAAAGATCTGAAAAGATTGACTTTTATGTTTTTATAATAATTTGAGTTTTTATGAGACAGCAATAATCAAGTCCCAGTGATGAAGACCTTTCTAAAGATACCCTGTATGAAGTGTGATTAAAATTGTTGAGTAGTATTTCTAAAATGTTATATATAAAATATAAAGTTATAAGGGTATTACAATTTTATTTAATTTGTTGAGTAATAAGAAAATGAGACTGTGGTGGTTAAAGATTAAGCTTTATGATGTCCGATAATGCCCAATTTCGAGTCTGAGAGGCTCTTAAGTATACCTAGTCACGTGCCTAAGATACTTCTCCAGCACTCAGCCTGAGCCCGTCCAGAGCCTGTCCGGAGCTTGTAGGAAGTCTGTCCAGACGTCTGGTCTTAATTAGAACCTAAAAACTATAATAAAAAAATCTTGAAAAATGAAACATTATAGAGCCACTTCCCCTCTACATTCCCAACTAACTTTCGTAGTCTGCGCAGCTCTAATCACCCAGTTAAAATTCATCAAAGTTATGTAATTTCTAAAAACGTAAATATTTCTATAAATCTTTAAAATTCATTTAAAAAGATAAGAAAAATAGTAAAAATTCTGGGAAAATTTCCCAAGGTTCTTGAGTGACTCGACTTGATACTTATAATTTTTTCAGACCGTAAAAATAAGTTTTCTCTGTAAAATTAATTGTTTTTGCGTAGGCATTTGCTTTTGACCAATTTCTTCATATTTAAAACTCAAATAAATTAAATAAAACCCTTTTATAAAAAATAATAGTGCCAATCTTGCACACCGTAATAACTCCATTTACGTATTTAGGTGCAATACTAAACTTTAAGCTACCACACCAGGAGTATGTAATGGTGATAGCCACATCCCCAAGAGTTTGATATTCAGTCCAGGATCCTACAAAAATCAATAATTGATATACAGATGGCTCATTAGACATCATCAAACAGGCCCAAACATCACAACAAAGGCCAACCCAGATGTTGGAAGACCACATGGTGAAAATATTCAATATAAAATCACATTAAATAAGCAACATGAGTTGATAATCAGAATAAATCAAAGAAATGACCAAACATTTAATATGAAAGAAGAGTATTTCAGTTGATAAACCTGTAAAATGAGGATTTGGGAAACTCTACTATTAGATATGAAAAATTACATCAAGGGGAACATTGAATAATTGAAATATGGAAGTATGTCTTCAAACAAAAAAAAATCATTGAGACTCAAGTACATTATAACAGTTTAGTTGTTTTTCTGCATCATATAAATATTTAAACCATATACTTTGATGATTGTTGAGAAATTGAAAAGGTCATCATATTTTTTGAATAAAGCATTTGCATTGGAACACAAGTGAATAGAAGAGAAGCATAATCCTAGTACAAATGGCCTTTTATTTCAATGTGGTTTTCATGATGAATTTTGTTTTTCTTTTCTTTTTTGTGTTTGTGAAATTCAATTTCAAAAGCTGTATTAAAAAAATAGAGGGAACTTGTATGCAACTCCTTGAATCTACTGAATTTTTTCTGATTCAGTAGACACTTCAGATTTGCATACAAGCCCCCCCTGTTTTTGAGTGCAGTGGGAACCACTTTAAGTTTTTTATTTTCTATATTTATATATATTTATTTTTTTTAAATCTTATATTAACTTTTTATATTTATTTATCTTTTTTTCTCTTCTTAACTTCTGGAGTGTTACGGTGCAAGGTGGTTTTGTAAACCACTGGCCTTCTTGTACCATCTCCAATGAACACAAACCAGCGTTGTTCTGTTTGATATCTTCTGTTCTGTGGCTTGAATGCCTGACCTTGTGTTTTTTCTTTCTTTGTCATGGTGTTTTAACCAGGTTGACTATTTGGGTGGATACCAATAACAACCAACATTTGTATATACACATCATATTAATCATTCATCACCTATGAATTATGCACATAACACAAACTATCACACTCTATTAGGCATATGTATGCACTTACCATTCATATTCAAAATGTATTATGCATTATGAATTATGAACTTTACTATAAAATTCAATATTCTTTTTAAAATTCATATGAATATATATGATGCCTTTTAAAATGAGTTAGTATTATGGATTTAAAATAAATGAGTATAATGCATTTAGCCACTTTATGCATTTTGCATTGAAAAGATATTTAAAACATTGTGAATATTCATGATGCACAAAACAATGATTAAACTTCATGAAGCATATGTATTCACTTATCATTAATGTTCAATAGCTAGGTATTATGTGTTATGAATGATGCATTTTAGATTAAAAATCAATATTCAATTATCAAATTGTCATTAAAATAAGCTAAAAAATCATGAAAACATAAAATATAGATCCAGATGATGTTTATCTAAGTTGTACAAAGTAGCTGACCCTAACCCTTCATCCTAGCTCATAAAATAGAAAAAACCAAAAAATCAACAGTTATAGTGAAGCATGAAAAATGAGAAAAAGAGTCCTTAAAACTCAGAATACCAAAAATTTCATCAAGACATGAAATGTAGAGAAAAGCCAGGAGTATGTAATGGTGATAGCCACATCCCCAAGAGTTTGATATTCAGTCCAGGATCCTAAAAAAATCAATAATTGATATACAGATGGCTCATTAGACATCATCAAACAGGCCCAAACATCACAACAAAGGCCAACCCAGATGTTGGAAGACCACATGGTGAGAATATTCAATAAAAAATCACATTAAATAAGCAACATGAGTTGATAATCAGAATAAATCAAAGAAATGACCAAACATTTAATATGAAGGAAGAGTATTTCAGTTGATAAACCTGTAAAATGAGGATTTGGGAAACTCTACTATTAGATATGAAAAATTACATCAAGGGGAACATTGAATAATTGAAAGATGGAAGTATATCTTCAAACAAAAAAAATTCATTGAGACTCAAGTACATCATAACAGCTTAGTTGTTTTTCTGAATCATATAAATATTTAAACCATATACTTTGATGATTGTTGAGAAATTGAAAAGGTCATCATATTTTTTGAATAAAGCATTTGCATTGGAACACAAGTGAATAGAATAGAAGCATAATCCTAGTACAAATGGCCTTTTATTTCAATGTGGTTTTCATGATGAATTTTGTTTTTCTTTTCTTTTTTGTGTTTGTGAAATTCAATTTCAAAAGCTGTATTAAAAAAACAGAGGGAACTTGTATGCAACTCCTTGAATCTACTGAATTTTTTCTGATTCAGTAGACACTTCAGATTTGCATACAAGCCCCCCCTGTTTTTGAGTGCAGTGGGAACCACTTTAAGTTTTTTATTTTCTATATTTATATATATTTATTTTTTTTAAATCTTATATTAACTTTTTATATTTATTTATCTTTTTTTCTCTTCTTAACTTCTGGAGTGTTACGGTGCAAGGTGGTTTTGTAAACCACTGGCCTTCTTGTACCATCTCCAATGAACACAAACCAGCGTTGTTCTGTTTGATATCTTCTGTTCTGTGGCTTGAACGCCTGACCTTGTGTTTTTTCTTTCTTTGTCATGGTGTTTTAACCAGGTTGACTATTTGGGTGGATACCAATAACAACCAACATTTGTATATACACATCATATTAATCATTCATCACCTATGAATTATGCACATAACACAAACTATCACACTCTATTAGGCATATGTATGCACTTACCATTCATATTCAAAATGTATTATGCATTATGAATTATGAACTTTACTATAAAATTCAATATTCTTTTTAAAATTCATATGAATATATATGATGCCTTTTAAAATGAGTTAGTATTATGGATTTAAAATAAATGAGTATAATGCATTTAGCCACTTTATGCATTTTGCATTGAAAAGGTATTTAAAACATTGTGAATATTCATGATGCACAAAACAATGATTAAACTTCATGAAGCATATGTATTCACTTATCATTAATGTTCAATAGCTAGGTATTATGTGTTATGAATGATGCATTTTAGATTAAAAATCAATATTCAATTATCAAATTGTCATTAAAATAAGCTAAAAAATCATGAAAACATAAAATATAGATCCAGATGATCTTTATCTAAGTTGTACAAAGTAGCTGACCCTAACCCTTCATCCTAGCTCATAAAATAGAAAAAACCAAAAAATCAACAGTTATAGTGAAGCATGAAAAATGAGAAAAAGAGTCCTTAAAACTCAGAATACCAAAAATTTCATCAAGACATGAAATGTAGAGAAAAGCCAGGAGTATGTAATGGTGATAGCCACATCCCCAAGAGTTTGATATTCAGTCCAGGATCCTACAAAAATCAATAATTGATATACAGATGGCTCATTAGACATCATCAAACAGGCCCAAACATCACAACAAAGGCCAACCCAGATGTTGGAAGACCACATGGTGAGAATATTCAATAAAAAATCACATTAAATAAGCAACATGAGTTGATAATCAGAATAAATCAAAGAAATGACCAAACATTTAATATGAAGGAAGAGTATTTCAGTTGATAAACCTGTAAAATGAGGATTTGGGAAACTCTACTATTAGATATGAAAAATTACATCAAGGGGAACATTGAATAATTGAAATATGGAAGTATATCTTCAAACAAAAAAAATTCATTGAGACTCAAGTACATCATAACAGCTTAGTTATTTTTCTGCATCATATAAATATTTAAACCATATACTTTGATGATTGTTGAGAAATTGAAAAGGTCATCATATTTTTTGAATAAAGCATTTGCATTGGAACACAAGTGAATAGAATAGAAGCATAATCCTAGTACAAATGGCCTTTTATTTCAATGTGGTTTTCATGATGAATTTTGTTTTTCTTTTCTTTTTTGTGTTTGTGAAATTCAATTTCAAAAGCTGTATTAAAAAAACAGAGGGAACTTGTATGCAACTCCTTGAATCTACTGAATTTTTTCTGATTCAGTAGACACTTCAGATTTGCATACAAGCCCCCCCTGTTTTTGAGTGCAGTGGGAACCACTTTAAGTTTTTTATTTTCTATATTTATATATATTTATTTTTTTTAAATCTTATATTAACTTTTTATATTTATTTATCTTTTTTTCTCTTCTTAACTTCTGGAGTGTTACGGTGCAAGGTGGTTTTGTAAACCACTGGCCTTCTTGTACCATCTCCAATGAACACAAACCAGCGTTGTTCTGTTTGATATCTTCTGTTCTGTGGCTTGAACGCCTGACCTTGTGTTTTTTCTTTCTTTGTCATGGTGTTTTAACCAGGTTGACTATTTGGGTGGATACCAATAACAACCAACATTTGTATATACACATCATATTAATCATTCATCACCTATGAATTATGCACATAACACAAACTATCACACTCTATTAGGCATATGTATGCACTTACCATTCATATTCAAAATGTATTATGCATTATGAATTATGAACTTTACTATAAAATTCAATATTCTTTTTAAAATTCATATGAATATATATGATGCCTTTTAAAATGAGTTAGTATTATGGATTTAAAATAAATGAGTATAATGCATTTAGCCACTTTATGCATTTTGCATTGAAAAGGTATTTAAAACATTGTGAATATTCATGATGCACAAAACAATGATTAAACTTCATGAAGCATATGTATTCACTTATCATTAATGTTCAATAGCTAGGTATTATGTGTTATGAATGATGCATTTTAGATTAAAAATCAATATTCAATTATCAAATTGTCATTAAAATAAGCTAAAAAATCATGAAAACATAAAATATAGATCCAGATGATCTTTATCTAAGTTGTACAAAGTAGCTGACCCTAACCCTTCATCCTAGCTCATAAAATAGAAAAAACCAAAAAATCAACAGTTATAGTGAAGCATGAAAAATGAGAAAAAGAGTCCTTAAAACTCAGAATACCAAAAATTTCATCAAGACATGAAATGTAGAGAAAAGCCAGGAGTATGTAATGGTGATAGCCACATCCCCAAGAGTTTGATATTCAGTCCAGGATCCTACAAAAATCAATAATTGATATACAGATGGCTCATTAGACATCATCAAACAGGCCCAAACATCACAACAAAGTTCAACCCAGATGTTGGAAGACCACATGGTGAGAATATTCAATAAAAAATCACATTAAATAAGCAACATGAGTTGATAATCAGAATAAATCAAAGAAATGACCAAACATTTAATATGAAGGAAGAGTATTTCAGTTGATAAACCTGTAAAATGAGGATTTGGGAAACTCTACTATTAGATATGAAAAATTACATCAAGGGGAACATTGAATAATTGAAATATGGAAGTATATCTTCAAACAAAAAAAATTCATTGAGACTCAAGTACATCATAACAGCTTAGTTATTTTTCTGCATCATATAAATATTTAAACCATATACTTTGATGATTGTTGAGAAATTGAAAAGGTCATCATATTTTTTGAATAAAGCATTTGCATTGGAACACAAGTGAATAGAATAGAAGCATAATCCTAGTACAAATGGCCTTTTATTTCAATGTGGTTTTCATGATGAATTTTGTTTTTCTTTTCTTTTTTGTGTTTGTGAAATTCAATTTCAAAAGCTGTATTAAAAAAACAGAGGGAACTTGTATGCAACTCCTTGAATCTACTGAATTTTTTCTGATTCAGTAGACACTTCAGATTTGCATACAAGCCCCCCCTGTTTTTGAGTGCAGTGGGAACCACTTTAAGTTTTTTATTTTCTATATTTATATATATTTATTTTTTTTAAATCTTATATTAACTTTTTATATTTATTTATCTTTTTTTCTCTTCTTAACTTCTGGAGTGTTACGGTGCAAGGTGGTTTTGTAAACCACTGGCCTTCTTGTACCATCTCCAATGAACACAAACCAGCGTTGTTCTGTTTGATATCTTCTGTTCTGTGGCTTGAACGCCTGACCTTGTGTTTTTTCTTTCTTTGTCATGGTGTTTTAACCAGGTTGACTATTTGGGTGGATACCAATAACAACCAACATTTGTATATACACATCATATTAATCATTCATCACCTATGAATTATGCACATAACACAAACTATCACACTCTATTAGGCATATGTATGCACTTACCATTCATATTCAAAATGTATTATGCATTATGAATTATGAACTTTACTATAAAATTCAATATTCTTTTTAAAATTCATATGAATATATATGATGCCTTTTAAAATGAGTTAGTATTATGGATTTAAAATAAATGAGTATAATGCATTTAGCCACTTTATGCATTTTGCATTGAAAAGGTATTTAAAACATTGTGAATATTCATGATGCACAAAACAATGATTAAACTTCATGAAGCATATGTATTCACTTATCATTAATGTTCAATAGCTAGGTATTATGTGTTATGAATGATGCATTTTAGATTAAAAATCAATATTCAATTATCAAATTGTCATTAAAATAAGCTAAAAAATCATGAAAACATAAAATATAGATCCAGATGATCTTTATCTAAGTTGTACAAAGTAGCTGACCCTAACCCTTCATCCTAGCTCATAAAATAGAAAAAACCAAAAAATCAACAGTTATAGTGAAGCATGAAAAATGAGAAAAAGAGTCCTTAAAACTCAGAATACCAAAAATTTCATCAAGACATGAAATGTAGAGAAAAGCCAGGAGTATGTAATGGTGATAGCCACATCCCCAAGAGTTTGATATTCAGTCCAGGATCCTACAAAAATCAATAATTGATATACAGATGGCTCATTAGACATCATCAAACAGGCCCAAACATCACAACAAAGGCCAACCCAGATGTTGGAAGACCACATGGTGAGAATATTCAATAAAAAATCACATTAAATAAGCAACATGAGTTGATAATCAGAATAAATCAAAGAAATGACCAAACATTTAATATGAAGGAAGAGTATTTCAGTTGATAAACCTGTAAAATGAGGATTTGGGAAACTCTACTATTAGATATGAAAAATTACATCAAGGGGAACATTGAATAATTGAAATATGGAAGTATATCTTCAAACAAAAAAAATTCATTGAGACTCAAGTACATCATAACAGCTTAGTTATTTTTCTGCATCATATAAATATTTAAACCATATACTTTGATGATTGTTGAGAAATTGAAAAGGTCATCATATTTTTTGAATAAAGCATTTGCATTGGAACACAAGTGAATAGAATAGAAGCATAATCCTAGTACAAATGGCCTTTTATTTCAATGTGGTTTTCATGATGAATTTTGTTTTTCTTTTCTTTTTTGTGTTTGTGAAATTCAATTTCAAAAGCTGTATTAAAAAAACAGAGGGAACTTGTATGCAACTCCTTGAATCTACTGAATTTTTTCTGATTCAGTAGACACTTCAGATTTGCATACAAGCCCCCCCTGTTTTTGAGTGCAGTGGGAACCACTTTAAGTTTTTTATTTTCTATATTTATATATATTTATTTTTTTTAAATCTTATATTAACTTTTTATATTTATTTATCTTTTTTTCTCTTCTTAACTTCTGGAGTGTTACGGTGCAAGGTGGTTTTGTAAACCACTGGCCTTCTTGTACCATCTCCAATGAACACAAACCAGCGTTGTTCTGTTTGATATCTTCTGTTCTGTGGCTTGAATGCCTGACCTTGTGTTTTTTCTTTCTTTGTCATGGTGTTTTAACCAGGTTGACTATTTGGGTGGATACCAATAACAACCAACATTTGTATATACACATCATATTAATCATTCATCACCTATGAATTATGCACATAACACAAACTATCACACTCTATTAGGCATATGTATGCACTTACCATTCATATTCAAAATGTATTATGCATTATGAATTATGAACTTTACTATAAAATTCAATATTCTTTTTAAAATTCATATGAATATATATGATGCCTTTTAAAATGAGTTAGTATTATGGATTTAAAATAAATGAGTATAATGCATTTAGCCACTTTATGCATTTTGCATTGAAAAGGTATTTAAAACATTGTGAATATTCATGATGCACAAAACAATGATTAAACTTCATGAAGCATATGTATTCACTTATCATTAATGTTCAATAGCTAGGTATTATGTGTTATGAATGATGCATTTTAGATTAAAAATCAATATTCAATTATCAAATTGTCATTAAAATAAGCTAAAAAATCATGAAAACATAAAATATAGATCCAGATGATCTTTATCTAAGTTGTACAAAGTAGCTGACCCTAACCCTTCATCCTAGCTCATAAAATAGAAAAAACCAAAAAATCAACAGTTATAGTGAAGCATGAAAAATGAGAAAAAGAGTCCTTAAAACTCAGAATACCAAAAATTTCATCAAGACATGAAATGTAGAGAAAAGCCAGGAGTATGTAATGGTGATAGCCACATCCCCAAGAGTTTGATATTCAGTCCAGGATCCTACAAAAATCAATAATTGATATACAGATGGCTCATTAGACATCATCAAACAGGCCCAAACATCACAACAAAGGCCAACCCAGATGTTGGAAGACCACATGGTGAGAATATTCAATAAAAAATCACATTAAATAAGCAACATGAGTTGATAATCAGAATAAATCAAAGAAATGACCAAACATTTAATATGAAGGAAGAGTATTTCAGTTGATAAACCTGTAAAATGAGGATTTGGGAAACTCTACTATTAGATATGAAAAATTACATCAAGGGGAACATTGAATAATTGAAATATGGAAGTATATATTCAAACCAAAAAAAATTCATTGAGACTCAAGTACATCATAACAGCTTAGTTGTTTTTCTGCATCATATAAATATTTAAACCATATACTTTGATGATTGTTGAGAAATTGAAAAGGTCATCATATTTTTTGAATAAATCATTTGCATTGGAACACAAGTGAATAGAATAGAAGCATAATCCTAGTACAAATGGCCTTTTATTTCAATGTGGTTTTCATGATGAATTTTGTTTTTCTTTTCTTTTTTGTGTTTGTGAAATTCAATTTCAAAAGCTGTATTAAAAAAACAGAGGGAACTTGTATGCAACTCCTTGAATCTACTGAATTTTTTCTGATTCAGTAGACACTTCAGATTTGCATACAAGCCCCCCCTGTTTTTGAGTGCAGTGGGAACCACTTTAAGTTTTTTATTTTCTATATTTATATATATTTATTTTTTTTAAATCTTATATTAACTTTTTATATTTATTTATCTTTTTTTCTCTTCTTAACTTCTGGAGTGTTACGGTGCAAGGTGGTTTTGTAAACCACTGGCCTTCTTGTACCATCTCCAATGAACACAAACCAGCGTTGTTCTGTTTGATATCTTCTGTTCTGTGGCTTGAATGCCTGACCTTGTGTTTTTTCTTTCTTTGTCATGGTGTTTTAACCAGGTTGACTATTTGGGTGGATACCAATAACAACCAACATTTGTATATACACATCATATTAATCATTCATCACCTATGAATTATGCACATAACACAAACTATCACACTCTATTAGGCATATGTATGCACTTACCATTCATATTCAAAATGTATTATGCATTATGAATTATGAACTTTACTATAAAATTCAATATTCTTTTTAAAATTCATATGAATATATATGATGCCTTTTAAAATGAGTTAGTATTATGGATTTAAAATAAATGAGTATAATGCATTTAGCCACTTTATGCATTTTGCATTGAAAAGGTATTTAAAACATTGTGAATATTCATGATGCACAAAACAATGATTAAACTTCATGAAGCATATGTATTCACTTATCATTAATGTTCAATAGCTAGGTATTATGTGTTATGAATGATGCATTTTAGATTAAAAATCAATATTCAATTATCAAATTGTCATTAAAATAAGCTAAAAAATCATGAAAACATAAAATATAGATCCAGATGATCTTTATCTAAGTTGTACAAAGTAGCTGACCCTAACCCTTCATCCTAGCTCATAAAATAGAAAAAACCAAAAAATCAACAGTTATAGTGAAGCATGAAAAATGAGAAAAAGAGTCCTTAAAACTCAGAATACCAAAAATTTCATCAAGACATGAAATGTAGAGAAAAGCCAGGAGTATGTAATGGTGATAGCCACATCCCCAAGAGTTTGATATTCAGTCCAGGATCCTACAAAAATCAATAATTGATATACAGATGGCTCATTAGACATCATCAAACAGGCCCAAACATCACAACAAAGGCCAACCCAGATGTTGGAAGACCACATGGTGAGAATATTCAATAAAAAATCACATTAAATAAGCAACATGAGTTGATAATCAGAATAAATCAAAGAAATGACCAAACATTTAATATGAAGGAAGAGTATTTCAGTTGATAAACCTGTAAAATGAGGATTTGGGAAACTCTACTATTAGATATGAAAAATTACATCAAGGGGAACATTGAATAATTGAAATATGGAAGTATATATTCAAACCAAAAAAAATTCATTGAGACTCAAGTACATCATAACAGCTTAGTTGTTTTTCTGCATCATATAAATATTTAAACCATATACTTTGATGATTGTTGAGAAATTGAAAAGGTCATCATATTTTTTGAATAAATCATTTGCATTGGAACACAAGTGAATAGAATAGAAGCATAATCCTAGTACAAATGGCCTTTTATTTCAATGTGGTTTTCATGATGAATTTTGTTTTTCTTTTCTTTTTTGTGTTTGTGAAATTCAATTTCAAAAGCTGTATTAAAAAAACAGAGGGAACTTGTATGCAACTCCTTGAATCTACTGAATTTTTTCTGATTCAGTAGACACTTCAGATTTGCATACAAGCCCCCCCTGTTTTTGAGTGCAGTGGGAACCACTTTAAGTTTTTTATTTTCTATATTTATATATATTTATTTTTTTTAAATCTTATATTAACTTTTTATATTTATTTATCTTTTTTTCTCTTCTTAACTTCTGGAGTGTTACGGTGCAAGGTGGTTTTGTAAACCACTGGCCTTCTTGTACCATCTCCAATGAACACAAACCAGCGTTGTTCTGTTTGATATCTTCTGTTCTGTGGCTTGAACGCCTGACCTTGTGTTTTTTCTTTCTTTGTCATGGTGTTTTAACCAGGTTGACTATTTGGGTGGATACCAATAACAACCAACATTTGTATATACACATCATATTAATCATTCATCACCTATGAATTATGCACATAACACAAACTATCACACTCTATTAGGCATATGTATGCACTTACCATTCATATTCAAAATGTATTATGCATTATGAATTATGAACTTTACTATAAAATTCAATATTCTTTTTAAAATTCATATGAATATATATGATGCCTTTTAAAATGAGTTAGTATTATGGATTTAAAATAAATGAGTATAATGCATTTAGCCACTTTATGCATTTTGCATTGAAAAGGTATTTAAAACATTGTGAATATTCATGATGCACAAAACAATGATTAAACTTCATGAAGCATATGTATTCACTTATCATTAATGTTCAATAGCTAGGTATTATGTGTTATGAATGATGCATTTTAGATTAAAAATCAATATTCAATTATCAAATTGTCATTAAAATAAGCTAAAAAATCATGAAAACATAAAATATAGATCCAGATGATCTTTATCTAAGTTGTACAAAGTAGCTGACCCTAACCCTTCATCCTAGCTCATAAAATAGAAAAAACCAAAAAATCAACAGTTATAGTGAAGCATGAAAAATGAGAAAAAGAGTCCTTAAAACTCAGAATACCAAAAATTTCAACAAGACATGAAATGTAGAGAAAAGCCAGGAGTATGTAATGGTGATAGCCACATCCCCAAGAGTTTGATATTCAGTCCAGGATCCTACAAAAATCAATAATTGATATACAGATGGCTCATTAGACATCATCAAACAGGCCCAAACATCACAACAAAGGCCAACCCAGATGTTGGAAGACCACATGGTGAGAATATTCAATAAAAAATCACATTAAATAAGCAACATGAGTTGATAATCAGAATAAATCAAAGAAATGACCAAACATTTAATATGAAGGAAGAGTATTTCAGTTGATAAACCTGTAAAATGAGGATTTGGGAAACTCTACTATTAGATATGAAAAATTACATCAAGGGGAACATTGAATAATTGAAATATGGAAGTATATATTCAAACCAAAAAAAATTCATTGAGACTCAAGTACATCATAACAGCTTAGTTGTTTTTCTGCATCATATAAATATTTAAACCATATACTTTGATGATTGTTGAGAAATTGAAAAGGTCATCATATTTTTTGAATAAATCATTTGCATTGGAACACAAGTGAATAGAATAGAAGCATAATCCTAGTACAAATGGCCTTTTATTTCAATGTGGTTTTCATGATGAATTTTGTTTTTCTTTTCTTTTTTGTGTTTGTGAAATTCAATTTCAAAAGCTGTATTAAAAAAACAGAGGGAACTTGTATGCAACTCCTTGAATCTACTGAATTTTTTCTGATTCAGTAGACACTTCAGATTTGCATACAAGCCCCCCCTGTTTTTGAGTGCAGTGGGAACCACTTTAAGTTTTTTATTTTCTATATTTATATATATTTATTTTTTTTAAATCTTATATTAACTTTTTATATTTATTTATCTTTTTTTCTCTTCTTAACTTCTGGAGTGTTACGGTGCAAGGTGGTTTTGTAAACCACTGGCCTTCTTGTACCATCTCCAATGAACACAAACCAGCGTTGTTCTGTTTGATATCTTCTGTTCTGTGGCTTGAACGCCTGACCTTGTGTTTTTTCTTTCTTTGTCATGGTGTTTTAACCAGGTTGACTATTTGGGTGGATACCAATAACAACCAACATTTGTATATACACATCATATTAATCATTCATCACCTATGAATTATGCACATAACACAAACTATCACACTCTATTAGGCATATGTATGCACTTACCATTCATATTCAAAATGTATTATGCATTATGAATTATGAACTTTACTATAAAATTCAATATTCTTTTTAAAATTCATATGAATATATATGATGCCTTTTAAAATGAGTTAGTATTATGGATTTAAAATAAATGAGTATAATGCATTTAGCCACTTTATGCATTTTGCATTGAAAAGGTATTTAAAACATTGTGAATATTCATGATGCACAAAACAATGATTAAACTTCATGAAGCATATGTATTCACTTATCATTAATGTTCAATAGCTAGGTATTATGTGTTATGAATGATGCATTTTAGATTAAAAATCAATATTCAATTATCAAATTGTCATTAAAATAAGCTAAAAAATCATGAAAACATAAAATATAGATCCAGATGATCTTTATCTAAGTTGTACAAAGTAGCTGACCCTAACCCTTCATCCTAGCTCATAAAATAGAAAAAACCAAAAAATCAACAGTTATAGTGAAGCATGAAGAATGAGAAAAAGAGTCCTTAAAACTCAGAATACCAAAAATTTCATCAAGACATGAAATGTAGAGAAAAGCCAGGAGTATGTAATGGTGATAGCCACATCCCCAAGAGTTTGATATTCAGTCCAGGATCCTACAAAAATCAATAATTGATATACAGATGGCTCATTAGACATCATCAAACAGGCCCAAACATCACAACAAAGGCCAACCCAGATGTTGGAAGACCACATGGTGAGAATATTCAATAAAAAATCACATTAAATAAGCAACATGAGTTGATAATCAGAATAAATCAAAGAAATGACCAAACATTTAATATGAAGGAAGAGTATTTCAGTTGATAAACCTGTAAAATGAGGATTTGGGAAACTCTACTATTAGATATGAAAAATTACATCAAGGGGAACATTGAATAATTGAAATATGGAAGTATATCTTCAAACCAAAAAAAATTCATTGAGACTCAAGTACATCATAACAGCTTAGTTGTTTTTCTGCATCATATAAATATTTAAACCATATACTTTGATGATTGTTGAGAAATTGAAAAGGTCATCATATTTTTTGAATAAAGCATTTGCATTGGAACACAAGTGAATAGAATAGAAGCATAATCCTAGTACAAATGGCCTTTTATTTCAATGTGGTTTTCATGATGAATTTTGTTTTTCTTTTCTTTTTTGTGTTTGTGAAATTCAATTTCAAAAGCTGTATTAAAAAAACAGAGGGAACTTGTATGCAACTCCTTGAATCTACTGAATTTTTTCTGATTCAGTAGACACTTCAGATTTGCATACAAGCCCCCCCTGTTTTTGAGTGCAGTGGGAACCACTTTAAGTTTTTTATTTTCTATATTTATATATATTTATTTTTTTTAAATCTTATATTAACTTTTTATATTTATTTATCTTTTTTTCTCTTCTTAACTTCTGGAGTGTTACGGTGCAAGGTGGTTTTGTAAACCACTGGCCTTCTTGTACCATCTCCAATGAACACAAACCAGCGTTGTTCTGTTTGATATCTTCTGTTCTGTGGCTTGAACGCCTGACCTTGTGTTTTTTCTTTCTTTGTCATGGTGTTTTAACCAGGTTGACTATTTGGGTGGATACCAATAACAACCAACATTTGTATATACACATCATATTAATCATTCATCACCTATGAATTATGCACATAACACAAACTATCACACTCTATTAGGCATATGTATGCACTTACCATTCATATTCAAAATGTATTATGCATTATGAATTATGAACTTTACTATAAAATTCAATATTCTTTTTAAAATTCATATGAATATATATGATGCCATTTAAAATGAGTTAGTATTATGGATTTAAAATAAATGAGTATAATGCATTTAGCCACTTTATGCATTTTGCATTGAAAAGGTATTTAAAACATTGTGAATATTCATGATGCACAAAACAATGATTAAACTTCATGAAGCATATGTATTCACTTATCATTAATGTTCAATAGCTAGGTATTATGTGTTAGAATGATGCATTTTAGATTAAAAATCAATATTCAATTATCAAATTGTCATTAAAATAAGCTAAAAAATCATGAAAACATAAAATATAGATCCAGATGATCTTTATCTAAGTTGTACAAAGTAGCTGACCCTAACCCTTCATCCTAGCTCATAAAATAGAAAAAACCAAAAAATCAACAGTTATAGTGAAGCATGAAAAATGAGAAAAAGAGTCCTTAAAACTCAGAATACCAAAAATTTCATCAAGACATGAAATGTAGAGAAAAGCCAGGAGTATGTAATGGTGATAGCCACATCCCCAAGAGTTTGATATTCAGTCCAGGATCCTACAAAAATCAATAATTGATATACAGATGGCTCATTAGACATCATCAAACAGGCCCAAACATCACAACAAAGGCCAACCCAGATGTTGGAAGACCACATGGTGAGAATATTCAATAAAAAATCAAATTAAATAAGCAACATGAGTTGATAATCAGAATAAATCAAAGAAATGACCAAACATTTAATATGAAGGAAGAGTATTTCAGTTGATAAACCTGTAAAATGAGGATTTGGGAAACTCTACTATTAGATATGAAAAATTACATCAAGGGGAACATTGAATAATTGAAATATGGAAGTATATATTCAAACCAAAAAAAATTCATTGAGACTCAAGTACATCATAACAGCTTAGTTGTTTTTCTGCATCATATAAATATTTAAACCATATACTTTGATGATTGTTGAGAAATTGAAAAGGTCATCATATTTTTTGAATAAAGCATTTGCATTGGAACACAAGTGAATAGAATAGAAGCATAATCCTAGTACAAATGGCCTTTTATTTCAATGTGGTTTTCATGATGAATTTTGTTTTTCTTTTCTTTTTTGTGTTTGTGAAATTCAATTTCAAAAGCTGTATTAAAAAAACAGAGGGAACTTGTATGCAACTCCTTGAATCTACTGAATTTTTTCTGATTCAGTAGACACTTCAGATTTGCATACAAGCCCCCCCTGTTTTTGAGTGCAGTGGGAACCACTTTAAGTTTTTTATTTTCTATTTTTATATATATTTATTTTTTTTAAATCTTATATTAACTTTTTATATTTATTTATCTTTTTTTCTCTTCTTAACTTCTGGAGTGTTACGGTGCAAGGTGGTTTTGTAAACCACTGGCCTTCTTGTACCATCTCCAATGAACACAAACCAGCGTTGTTCTGTTTGATATCTTCTGTTCTGTGGCTTGAACGCCTGACCTTGTGTTTTTTCTTTCTTTGTCATGGTGTTTTAACCAGGTTGACTATTTGGGTGGATACCAATAACAACCAACATTTGTATATACACATCATATTAATCATTCATCACCTATGAATTATGCACATAACACAAACTATCACACTCTATTAGGCATATGTATGCACTTACCATTCATATTCAAAATGTATTATGCATTATGAATTATGAACTTTACTATAAAATTCAATATTCTTTTTAAAATTCATATGAATATATATGATGCCATTTAAAATGAGTTAGTATTATGGATTTAAAATAAATGAGTATAATGCATTTAGCCACTTTATGCATTTTGCATTGAAAAGGTATTTAAAACATTGTGAATATTCATGATGCACAAAACAATGATTAAACTTCATGAAGCATATGTATTCACTTATCATTAATGTTCAATAGCTAGGTATTATGTGTTAGAATGATGCATTTTAGATTAAAAATCAATATTCAATTATCAAATTGTCATTAAAATAAGCTAAAAAATCATGAAAACATAAAATATAGATCCAGATGATCTTTATCTAAGTTGTACAAAGTAGCTGACCCTAACCCTTCATCCTAGCTCATAAAATAGAAAAAACCAAAAAATCAACAGTTATAGTGAAGCATGAAAAATGAGAAAAAGAGTCCTTAAAACTCAGAATACCAAAAATTTCATCAAGACATGAAATGTAGAGAAAAGCCAGGAGTATGTAATGGTGATAGCCACATCCCCAAGAGTTTGATATTCAGTCCAGGATCCTACAAAAATCAATAATTGATATACAGATGGCTCATTAGACATCATCAAACAGGCCCAAACATCACAACAAAGGCCAACCCAGATGTTGGAAGACCACATGGTGAGAATATTCAATAAAAAATCACATTAAATAAGCAACATGAGTTGATAATCAGAATAAATCAAAGAAATGACCAAACATTTAATATGAAGGAAGAGTATTTCAGTTGATAAACCTGTAAAATGAGGATTTGGGAAACTCTACTATTAGATATGAAAAATTACATCAAGGGGAACATTGAATAATTGAAATATGGAAGTATATCTTCAAACAAAAAAAATTCATTGAGACTCAAGTACATCATAACAGCTTAGTTATTTTTCTGCATCATATAAATATTTAAACCATATACTTTGATGATTGTTGAGAAATTGAAAAGGTCATCATATTTTTTGAATAAAGCATTTGCATTGGAACACAAGTGAATAGAATAGAAGCATAATCCTAGTACAAATGGCCTTTTATTTCAATGTGGTTTTCATGATGAATTTTGTTTTTCTTTTCTTTTTTGTGTTTGTGAAATTCAATTTCAAAAGCTGTATTAAAAAAACAGAGGGAACTTGTATGCAACTCCTTGAATCTACTGAATTTTTTCTGATTCAGTAGACACTTCAGATTTGCATACAAGCCCCCCCTGTTTTTGAGTGCAGTGGGAACCACTTTAAGTTTTTTATTTTCTATATTTATATATATTTATTTTTTTTAAATCTTATATTAACTTTTTATATTTATTTATCTTTTTTTCTCTTCTTAACTTCTGGAGTGTTACGGTGCAAGGTGGTTTTGTAAACCACTGGCCTTCTTGTACCATCTCCAATGAACACAAACCAGCGTTGTTCTGTTTGATATCTTCTGTTCTGTGGCTTGAACGCCTGACCTTGTGTTTTTTCTTTCTTTGTCATGGTGTTTTAACCAGGTTGACTATTTGGGTGGATACCAATAACAACCAACATTTGTATATACACATCATATTAATCATTCATCACCTATGAATTATGCACATAACACAAACTATCACACTCTATTAGGCATATGTATGCACTTACCATTCATATTCAAAATGTATTATGCATTATGAATTATGAACTTTACTATAAAATTCAATATTCTTTTTAAAATTCATATGAATATATATGATGCCTTTTAAAATGAGTTAGTATTATGGATTTAAAATAAATGAGTATAATGCATTTAGCCACTTTATGCATTTTGCATTGAAAAGGTATTTAAAACATTGTGAATATTCATGATGCACAAAACAATGATTAAACTTCATGAAGCATATGTATTCACTTATCATTAATGTTCAATAGCTAGGTATTATGTGTTATGAATGATGCATTTTAGATTAAAAATCAATATTCAATTATCAAATTGTCATTAAAATAAGCTAAAAAATCATGAAAACATAAAATATAGATCCAGATGATCTTTATCTAAGTTGTACAAAGTAGCTGACCCTAACCCTTCATCCTAGCTCATAAAATAGAAAAAACCAAAAAATCAACAGTTATAGTGAAGCATGAAAAATGAGAAAAAGAGTCCTTAAAACTCAGAATACCAAAAATTTCATCAAGACATGAAATGTAGAGAAAAGCCAGGAGTATGTAATGGTGATAGCCACATCCCCAAGAGTTTGATATTCAGTCCAGGATCCTACAAAAATCAATAATTGATATACAGATGGCTCATTAGACATCATCAAACAGGCCCAAACATCACAACAAAGGCCAACCCAGATGTTGGAAGACCACATGGTGAGAATATTCAATAAAAAATCACATTAAATAAGCAACATGAGTTGATAATCAGAATAAATCAAAGAAATGACCAAACATTTAATATGAAGGAAGAGTATTTCAGTTGATAAACCTGTAAAATGAGGATTTGGGAAACTCTACTATTAGATATGAAAAATTACATCAAGGGGAACATTGAATAATTGAAATATGGAAGTATATCTTCAAACTAAAAAAATTCATTGAGACTCAAGTACATCATAACAGCTTAGTTATTTTTCTGCATCATATAAATATTTAAACCATATACTTTGATGATTGTTGAGAAATTGAAAAGGTCATCATATTTTTTGAATAAAGCATTTGCATTGGAACACAAGTGAATAGAATAGAAGCATAATCCTAGTACAAATGGCCTTTTATTTCAATGTGGTTTTCATGATGAATTTTGTTTTTCTTTTCTTTTTTGTGTTTGTGAAATTCAATTTCAAAAGCTGTATTAAAAAAACAGAGGGAACTTGTATGCAACTCCTTGAATCTACTGAATTTTTTCTGATTCAGTAGACACTTCAGATTTGCATAAAAGCCCCCCCTGTTTTTGAGTGCAGTGGGAACCACTTTAAGTTTTTTATTTTCTATATTTATATATATTTATTTTTTTTAAATCTTATATTAACTTTTTATATTTATTTATCTTTTTTTCTCTTCTTAACTTCTGGAGTGTTACGGTGCAAGGTGGTTTTGTAAACCACTGGCCTTCTTGTACCATCTCCAATGAACACAAACCAGCGTTGTTCTGTTTGATATCTTCTGTTCTGTGGCTTGAACGCCTGACCTTGTGTTTTTTCTTTCTTTGTCATGGTGTTTTAACCAGGTTGACTATTTGGGTGGATACCAATAACAACCAACATTTGTATATACACATCATATTAATCATTCATCACCTATGAATTATGCACATAACACAAACTATCACACTCTATTAGGCATATGTATGCACTTACCATTCATATTCAAAATGTATTATGCATTATGAATTATGAACTTTACTATAAAATTCAATATTCTTTTTAAAATTCATATGAATATATATGATGCCTTTTAAAATGAGTTAGTATTATGCATTTAAAATAAATGAGTATAATGCATTTAGCCACTTTATGCATTTTGCATTGAAAAGGTATTTAAAACATTGTGAATATTCATGATGCACAAAACAATGATTAAACTTCATGAAGCATATGTATTCACTTATCATTAATGTTCAATAGCTAGGTATTATGTGTTAGAATGATGCATTTTAGATTAAAAATCAATATTCAATTATCAAATTGTCATTAAAATAAGCTAAAAAATCATGAAAACATAAAATATAGATCCAGATGATCTTTATCTAAGTTGTACAAAGTAGCTGACCCTAACCCTTCATCCTAGCTCATAAAATAGAAAAAACCAAAAAATCAACAGTTATAGTGAAGCATGAAAAATGAGAAAAAGAGTCCTTAAAACTCAGAATACCAAAAATTTCATCAAGACATGAAATGTAGAGAAAAGCCAGGAGTATGTAATGGTGATAGCCACATCCCCAAGAGTTTGATATTCAGTCCAGGATCCTACAAAAATCAATAATTGATATACAGATGGCTCATTAGACATCATCAAACAGGCCCAAACATCACAACAAAGGCCAACCCAGATGTTGGAAGACCACATGGTGAGAATATTCAATAAAAAATCACATTAAATAAGCAACATGAGTTGATAATCAGAATAAATCAAAGAAATGACCAAACATTTAATATGAAGGAAGAGTATTTCAGTTGATAAACCTGTAAAATGAGGATTTGGGAAACTCTACTATTAGATATGAAAAATTACATCAAGGGGAACATTGAATAATTGAAATATGGAAGTATATCTTCAAACAAAAAAAATTCATTGAGACTCAAGTACATCATAACAGCTTAGTTATTTTTCTGCATCATATAAATATTTAAACCATATACTTTGATGATTGTTGAGAAATTGAAAAGGTCATCATATTTTTTGAATAAAGCATTTGCATTGGAACACAAGTGAATAGAATAGAAGCATAATCCTAGTACAAATGGCCTTTTATTTCAATGTGGTTTTCATGATGAATTTTGTTTTTCTTTTCTTTTTTGTGTTTGTGAAATTCAATTTCAAAAGCTGTATTAAAAAAACAGAGGGAACTTGTATGCAACTCCTTGAATCTACTGAATTTTTTCTGATTCAGTAGACACTTCAGATTTGCATACAAGCCCCCCCTGTTTTTGAGTGCAGTGGGAACCACTTTAAGTTTTTTATTTTCTATATTTATATATATTTATTTTTTTTAAATCTTATATTAACTTTTTATATTTATTTATCTTTTTTTCTCTTCTTAACTTCTGGAGTGTTACGGTGCAAGGTGGTTTTGTAAACCACTGGCCTTCTTGTACCATCTCCAATGAACACAAACCAGCGTTGTTCTGTTTGATATCTTCTGTTCTGTGGCTTGAACGCCTGACCTTGTGTTTTTTCTTTCTTTGTCATGGTGTTTTAACCAGGTTGACTATTTGGGTGGATACCAATAACAACCAACATTTGTATATACACATCATATTAATCATTCATCACCTATGAATTATGCACATAACACAAACTATCACACTCTATTAGGCATATGTATGCACTTACCATTCATATTCAAAATGTATTATGCATTATGAATTATGAACTTTACTATAAAATTCAATATTCTTTTTAAAATTCATATGAATATATATGATGCCTTTTAAAATGAGTTAGTATTATGGATTTAAAATAAATGAGTATAATGCATTTAGCCACTTTATGCATTTTGCATTGAAAAGGTATTTAAAACATTGTGAATATTCATGATGCACAAAACAATGATTAAACTTCATGAAGCATATGTATTCACTTATCATTAATGTTCAATAGCTAGGTATTATGTGTTATGAATGATGCATTTTAGATTAAAAATCAATATTCAATTATCAAATTGTCATTAAAATAAGCTAAAAAATCATGAAAACATAAAATATAGATCCAGATGATCTTTATCTAAGTTGTACAAAGTAGCTGACCCTAACCCTTCATCCTAGCTCATAAAATAGAAAAAACCAAAAAATCAACAGTTATAGTGAAGCATGAAAAATGAGAAAAAGAGTCCTTAAAACTCAGAATACCAAAAATTTCAACAAGACATGAAATGTAGAGAAAAGCCAGGAGTATGTAATGGTGATAGCCACATCCCCAAGAGTTTGATATTCAGTCCAGGATCCTACAAAAATCAATAATTGATATACAGATGGCTCATTAGACATCATCAAACAGGCCCAAACATCACAACAAAGGCCAACCCAGATGTTGGAAGACCACATGGTGAGAATATTCAATAAAAAATCACATTAAATAAGCAACATGAGTTGATAATCAGAATAAATCAAAGAAATGACCAAACATTTAATATGAAGGAAGAGTATTTCAGTTGATAAACCTGTAAAATGAGGATTTGGGAAACTCTACTATTAGATATGAAAAATTACATCAAGGGGAACATTGAATAATTGAAATATGGAAGTATATATTCAAACCAAAAAAAATTCATTGAGACTCAAGTACATCATAACAGCTTAGTTGTTTTTCTGCATCATATAAATATTTAAACCATATACTTTGATGATTGTTGAGAAATTGAAAAGGTCATCATATTTTTTGAATAAATCATTTGCATTGGAACACAAGTGAATAGAATAGAAGCATAATCCTAGTACAAATGGCCTTTTATTTCAATGTGGTTTTCATGATGAATTTTGTTTTTCTTTTCTTTTTTGTGTTTGTGAAATTCAATTTCAAAAGCTGTATTAAAAAAACAGAGGGAACTTGTATGCAACTCCTTGAATCTACTGAATTTTTTCTGATTCAGTAGACACTTCAGATTTGCATACAAGCCCCCCCTGTTTTTGAGTGCAGTGGGAACCACTTTAAGTTTTTTATTTTCTATATTTATATATATTTATTTTTTTTAAATCTTATATTAACTTTTTATATTTATTTATCTTTTTTTCTCTTCTTAACTTCTGGAGTGTTACGGTGCAAGGTGGTTTTGTAAACCACTGGCCTTCTTGTACCATCTCCAATGAACACAAACCAGCGTTGTTCTGTTTGATATCTTCTGTTCTGTGGCTTGAACGCCTGACCTTGTGTTTTTTCTTTCTTTGTCATGGTGTTTTAACCAGGTTGACTATTTGGGTGGATACCAATAACAACCAACATTTGTATATACACATCATATTAATCATTCATCACCTATGAATTATGCACATAACACAAACTATCACACTCTATTAGGCATATGTATGCACTTACCATTCATATTCAAAATGTATTATGCATTATGAATTATGAACTTTACTATAAAATTCAATATTCTTTTTAAAATTCATATGAATATATATGATGCCTTTTAAAATGAGTTAGTATTATGGATTTAAAATAAATGAGTATAATGCATTTAGCCACTTTATGCATTTTGCATTGAAAAGGTATTTAAAACATTGTGAATATTCATGATGCACAAAACAATGATTAAACTTCATGAAGCATATGTATTCACTTATCATTAATGTTCAATAGCTAGGTATTATGTGTTATGAATGATGCATTTTAGATTAAAAATCAATATTCAATTATCAAATTGTCATTAAAATAAGCTAAAAAATCATGAAAACATAAAATATAGATCCAGATGATCTTTATCTAAGTTGTACAAAGTAGCTGACCCTAACCCTTCATCCTAGCTCATAAAATAGAAAAAACCAAAAAATCAACAGTTATAGTGAAGCATGAAAAATGAGAAAAAGAGTCCTTAAAACTCAGAATACCAAAAATTTCAACAAGACATGAAATGTAGAGAAAAGCCAGGAGTATGTAATGGTGATAGCCACATCCCCAAGAGTTTGATATTCAGTCCAGGATCCTACAAAAATCAATAATTGATATACAGATGGCTCATTAGACATCATCAAACAGGCCCAAACATCACAACAAAGGCCAACCCAGATGTTGGAAGACCACATGGTGAGAATATTCAATAAAAAATCACATTAAATAAGCAACATGAGTTGATAATCAGAATAAATCAAAGAAATGACCAAACATTTAATATGAAGGAAGAGTATTTCAGTTGATAAACCTGTAAAATGAGGATTTGGGAAACTCTACTATTAGATATGAAAAATTACATCAAGGGGAACATTGAATAATTGAAATATGGAAGTATATATTCAAACCAAAAAAAATTCATTGAGACTCAAGTACATCATAACAGCTTAGTTGTTTTTCTGCATCATATAAATATTTAAACCATATACTTTGATGATTGTTGAGAAATTGAAAAGGTCATCATATTTTTTGAATAAATCATTTGCATTGGAACACAAGTGAATAGAATAGAAGCATAATCCTAGTACAAATGGCCTTTTATTTCAATGTGGTTTTCATGATGAATTTTGTTTTTCTTTTCTTTTTTGTGTTTGTGAAATTCAATTTCAAAAGCTGTATTAAAAAAACAGAGGGAACTTGTATGCAACTCCTTGAATCTACTGAATTTTTTCTGATTCAGTAGACACTTCAGATTTGCATACAAGCCCCCCCTGTTTTTGAGTGCAGTGGGAACCACTTTAAGTTTTTTATTTTCTATATTTATATATATTTATTTTTTTTAAATCTTATATTAACTTTTTATATTTATTTATCTTTTTTTCTCTTCTTAACTTCTGGAGTGTTACGGTGCAAGGTGGTTTTGTAAACCACTGGCCTTCTTGTACCATCTCCAATGAACACAAACCAGCGTTGTTCTGTTTGATATCTTCTGTTCTGTGGCTTGAACGCCTGACCTTGTGTTTTTTCTTTCTTTGTCATGGTGTTTTAACCAGGTTGACTATTTGGGTGGATACCAATAACAACCAACATTTGTATATACACATCATATTAATCATTCATCACCTATGAATTATGCACATAACACAAACTATCACACTCTATTAGGCATATGTATGCACTTACCATTCATATTCAAAATGTATTATGCATTATGAATTATGAACTTTACTATAAAATTCAATATTCTTTTTAAAATTCATATGAATATATATGATGCCATTTAAAATGAGTTAGTATTATGGATTTAAAATAAATGAGTATAATGCATTTAGCCACTTTATGCATTTTGCATTGAAAAGGTATTTAAAACATTGTGAATATTCATGATGCACAAAACAATGATTAAACTTCATGAAGCATATGTATTCACTTATCATTAATGTTCAATAGCTAGGTATTATGTGTTAGAATGATGCATTTTAGATTAAAAATCAATATTCAATTATCAAATTGTCATTAAAATAAGCTAAAAAATCATGAAAACATAAAATATAGATCCAGATGATCTTTATCTAAGTTGTACAAAGTAGCTGACCCTAACCCTTCATCCTAGCTCATAAAATAGAAAAAACCAAAAAATCAACAGTTATAGTGAAGCATGAAAAATGAGAAAAAGAGTCCTTAAAACTCAGAATACCAAAAATTTCATCAAGACATGAAATGTAGAGAAAAGCCAGGAGTATGTAATGGTGATAGCCACATCCCCAAGAGTTTGATATTCAGTCCAGGATCCTACAAAAATCAATAATTGATATACAGATGGCTCATTAGACATCATCAAACAGGCCCAAACATCACAACAAAGGCCAACCCAGATGTTGGAAGACCACATGGTGAGAATATTCAATAAAAAATCACATTAAATAAGCAACATGAGTTGATAATCAGAATAAATCAAAGAAATGACCAAACATTTAATATGAAGGAAGAGTATTTCAGTTGATAAACCTGTAAAATGAGGATTTGGGAAACTCTACTATTAGATATGAAAAATTACATCAAGGGGAACATTGAATAATTGAAATATGGAAGTATATCTTCAAACCAAAAAAAATTCATTGAGACTCAAGTACATCATAACAGCTTAGTTGTTTTTCTGCATCATATAAATATTTAAACCATATACTTTGATGATTGTTGAGAAATTGAAAAGGTCATCATATTTTTTGAATAAAGCATTTGCATTGGAACACAAGTGAATAGAATAGAAGCATAATCCTAGTACAAATGGCCTTTTATTTCAATGTGGTTTTCATGATGAATTTTGTTTTTCTTTTCTTTTTTGTGTTTGTGAAATTCAATTTCAAAAGCTGTATTAAAAAAACAGAGGGAACTTGTATGCAACTCCTTGAATCTACTGAATTTTTTCTGATTCAGTAGACACTTCAGATTTGCATACAAGCCCCCCCTGTTTTTGAGTGCAGTGGGAACCACTTTAAGTTTTTTATTTTCTATATTTATATATATTTATTTTTTTTAAATCTTATATTAACTTTTTATATTTATTTATCTTTTTTTCTCTTCTTAACTTCTGGAGTGTTACGGTGCAAGGTGGTTTTGTAAACCACTGGCCTTCTTGTACCATCTCCAATGAACACAAACCAGCGTTGTTCTGTTTGATATCTTCTGTTCTGTGGCTTGAACGCCTGACCTTGTGTTTTTTCTTTCTTTGTCATGGTGTTTTAACCAGGTTGACTATTTGGGTGGATACCAATAACAACCAACATTTGTATATACACATCATATTAATCATTCATCACCTATGAATTATGCACATAACACAAACTATCACACTCTATTAGGCATATGTATGCACTTACCATTCATATTCAAAATGTATTATGCATTATGAATTATGAACTTTACTATAAAATTCAATATTCTTTTTAAAATTCATATGAATATATATGATGCCTTTTAAAATGAGTTAGTATTATGGATTTAAAATAAATGAGTATAATGCATTTAGCCACTTTATGCATTTTGCATTGAAAAGGTATTTAAAACATTGTGAATATTCATGATGCACAAAACAATGATTAAACTTCATGAAGCATATGTATTCACTTATCATTAATGTTCAATAGCTAGGTATTATGTGTTATGAATGATGCATTTTAGATTAAAAATCAATATTCAATTATCAAATTGTCATTAAAATAAGCTAAAAAATCATGAAAACATAAAATATAGATCCAGATGATCTTTATCTAAGTTGTACAAAGTAGCTGACCCTAACCCTTCATCCTAGCTCATAAAATAGAAAAAACCAAAAAATCAACAGTTATAGTGAAGCATGAAAAATGAGAAAAAGAGTCCTTAAAACTCAGAATACCAAAAATTTCAACAAGACATGAAATGTAGAGAAAAGCCAGGAGTATGTAATGGTGATAGCCACATCCCCAAGAGTTTGATATTCAGTCCAGGATCCTACAAAAATCAATAATTGATATACAGATGGCTCATTAGACATCATCAAACAGGCCCAAACATCACAACAAAGGCCAACCCAGATGTTGGAAGACCACATGGTGAGAATATTCAATAAAAAATCACATTAAATAAGCAACATGAGTTGATAATCAGAATAAATCAAAGAAATGACCAAACATTTAATATGAAGGAAGAGTATTTCAGTTGATAAACCTGTAAAATGAGGATTTGGGAAACTCTACTATTAGATATGAAAAATTACATCAAGGGGAACATTGAATAATTGAAATATGGAAGTATATATTCAAACCAAAAAAAATTCATTGAGACTCAAGTACATCATAACAGCTTAGTTGTTTTTCTGCATCATATAAATATTTAAACCATATACTTTGATGATTGTTGAGAAATTGAAAAGGTCATCATATTTTTTGAATAAATCATTTGCATTGGAACACAAGTGAATAGAATAGAAGCATAATCCTAGTACAAATGGCCTTTTATTTCAATGTGGTTTTCATGATGAATTTTGTTTTTCTTTTCTTTTTTGTGTTTGTGAAATTCAATTTCAAAAGCTGTATTAAAAAAACAGAGGGAACTTGTATGCAACTCCTTGAATCTACTGAATTTTTTCTGATTCAGTAGACACTTCAGATTTGCATACAAGCCCCCCCTGTTTTTGAGTGCAGTGGGAACCACTTTAAGTTTTTTATTTTCTATATTTATATATATTTATTTTTTTTAAATCTTATATTAACTTTTTATATTTATTTATCTTTTTTTCTCTTCTTAACTTCTGGAGTGTTACGGTGCAAG
Organism: Hemileia vastatrix; assembly: GCA_030280995.1. Classification (NCBI taxonomy): domain Eukaryota; kingdom Fungi; phylum Basidiomycota; class Pucciniomycetes; order Pucciniales; family Zaghouaniaceae; genus Hemileia; species Hemileia vastatrix. Next base: position 15,942,830 of record JASXTE010000008.1, on the reverse strand, counting down.
GTGGTTTTGTAAACCACTGGCCTTCTTGTACCATCTCCAATGAACACAAACCAGCGTTGTTCTGTTTGATATCTTCTGTTCTGTGGCTTGAACGCCTGACCTTGTGTTTTTTCTTTCTTTGTCATGGTGTTTTAACCAGGTTGACTATTTGGGTGGATACCAATAACAACCAACATTTGTATATACACATCATATTAATCATTCATCACCTATGAATTATGCACATAACACAAACTATCACACTCTATTAGGCATATGTATGCACTTACCATTCATATTCAAAATGTATTATGCATTATGAATTATGAACTTTACTATAAAATTCAATATTCTTTTTAAAATTCATATGAATATATATGATGCCATTTAAAATGAGTTAGTATTATGGATTTAAAATAAATGAGTATAATGCATTTAGCCACTTTATGCATTTTGCATTGAAAAGGTATTTAAAACATTGTGAATATTCATGATGCACAAAACAATGATTAAACTTCATGAAGCATATGTATTCACTTATCATTAATGTTCAATAGCTAGGTATTATGTGTTAGAATGATGCATTTTAGATTAAAAATCAATATTCAATTATCAAATTGTCATTAAAATAAGCTAAAAAATCATGAAAACATAAAATATAGATCCAGATGATCTTTATCTAAGTTGTACAAAGTAGCTGACCCTAACCCTTCATCCTAGCTCATAAAATAGAAAAAACCAAAAAATCAACAGTTATAGTGAAGCATGAAAAATGAGAAAAAGAGTCCTTAAAACTCAGAATACCAAAAATTTCATCAAGACATGAAATGTAGAGAAAAGCCAGGAGTATGTAATGGTGATAGCCACATCCCCAAGAGTTTGATATTCAGTCCAGGATCCTACAAAAATCAATAATTGATATACAGATGGCTCATTAGACATCATCAAACAGGCCCAAACATCACAACAAAGGCCAACCCAGATGTTGGAAGACCACATGGTGAGAATATTCAATAAAAAATCACATTAAATAAGCAACATGAGTTGATAATCAGAATAAATCAAAGAAATGACCAAACATTTAATATGAAGGAAGAGTATTTCAGTTGATAAACCTGTAAAATGAGGATTTGGGAAACTCTACTATTAGATATGAAAAATTACATCAAGGGGAACATTGAATAATTGAAATATGGAAGTATATCTTCAAACAAAAAAAATTCATTGAGACTCAAGTACATCATAACAGCTTAGTTATTTTTCTGCATCATATAAATATTTAAACCATATACTTTGATGATTGTTGAGAAATTGAAAAGGTCATCATATTTTTTGAATAAAGCATTTGCATTGGAACACAAGTGAATAGAATAGAAGCATAATCCTAGTACAAATGGCCTTTTATTTCAATGTGGTTTTCATGATGAATTTTGTTTTTCTTTTCTTTTTTGTGTTTGTGAAATTCAATTTCAAAAGCTGTATTAAAAAAACAGAGGGAACTTGTATGCAACTCCTTGAATCTACTGAATTTTTTCTGATTCAGTAGACACTTCAGATTTGCATACAAGCCCCCCCTGTTTTTGAGTGCAGTGGGAACCACTTTAAGTTTTTTATTTTCTATATTTATATATATTTATTTTTTTTAAATCTTATATTAACTTTTTATATTTATTTATCTTTTTTTCTCTTCTTAACTTCTGGAGTGTTACGGTGCAAGGTGGTTTTGTAAACCACTGGCCTTCTTGTACCATCTCCAATGAACACAAACCAGCGTTGTTCTGTTTGATATCTTCTGTTCTGTGGCTTGAACGCCTGACCTTGTGTTTTTTCTTTCTTTGTCATGGTGTTTTAACCAGGTTGACTATTTGGGTGGATACCAATAACAACCAACATTTGTATATACACATCATATTAATCATTCATCACCTATGAATTATGCACATAACACAAACTATCACACTCTATTAGGCATATGTATGCACTTACCATTCATATTCAAAATGTATTATGCATTATGAATTATGAACTTTACTATAAAATTCAATATTCTTTTTAAAATTCATATGAATATATATGATGCCTTTTAAAATGAGTTAGTATTATGGATTTAAAATAAATGAGTATAATGCATTTAGCCACTTTATGCATTTTGCATTGAAAAGGTATTTAAAACATTGTGAATATTCATGATGCACAAAACAATGATTAAACTTCATGAAGCATATGTATTCACTTATCATTAATGTTCAATAGCTAGGTATTATGTGTTATGAATGATGCATTTTAGATTAAAAATCAATATTCAATTATCAAATTGTCATTAAAATAAGCTAAAAAATCATGAAAACATAAAATATAGATCCAGATGATCTTTATCTAAGTTGTACAAAGTAGCTGACCCTAACCCTTCATCCTAGCTCATAAAATAGAAAAAACCAAAAAATCAACAGTTATAGTGAAGCATGAAAAATGAGAAAAAGAGTCCTTAAAACTCAGAATACCAAAAATTTCATCAAGACATGAAATGTAGAGAAAAGCCAGGAGTATGTAATGGTGATAGCCACATCCCCAAGAGTTTGATATTCAGTCCAGGATCCTACAAAAATCAATAATTGATATACAGATGGCTCATTAGACATCATCAAACAGGCCCAAACATCACAACAAAGGCCAACCCAGATGTTGGAAGACCACATGGTGAGAATATTCAATAAAAAATCACATTAAATAAGCAACATGAGTTGATAATCAGAATAAATCAAAGAAATGACCAAACATTTAATATGAAGGAAGAGTATTTCAGTTGATAAACCTGTAAAATGAGGATTTGGGAAACTCTACTATTAGATATGAAAAATTACATCAAGGGGAACATTGAATAATTGAAATATGGAAGTATATCTTCAAACCAAAAAAAATTCATTGAGACTCAAGTACATCATAACAGCTTAGTTGTTTTTCTGCATCATATAAATATTTAAACCATATACTTTGATGATTGTTGAGAAATTGAAAAGGTCATCATATTTTTTGAATAAATCATTTGCATTGGAACACAAGTGAATAGAATAGAAGCATAATCCTAGTACAAATGGCCTTTTATTTCAATGTGGTTTTCATGATGAATTTTGTTTTTCTTTTCTTTTTTGTGTTTGTGAAATTCAATTTCAAAAGCTGTATTAAAAAAACAGAGGGAACTTGTATGCAACTCCTTGAATCTACTGAATTTTTTCTGATTCAGTAGACACTTCAGATTTGCATACAAGCCCCCCCTGTTTTTGAGTGCAGTGGGAACCACTTTAAGTTTTTTATTTTCTATATTTATATATATTTATTTTTTTTAAATCTTATATTAACTTTTTATATTTATTTATCTTTTTTTCTCTTCTTAACTTCTGGAGTGTTACGGTGCAAGGTGGTTTTGTAAACCACTGGCCTTCTTGTACCATCTCCAATGAACACAAACCAGCGTTGTTCTGTTTGATATCTTCTGTTCTGTGGCTTGAACGCCTGACCTTGTGTTTTTTCTTTCTTTGTCATGGTGTTTTAACCAGGTTGACTATTTGGGTGGATACCAATAACAACCAACATTTTTATATACACATCATATTAATCATTCATCACCTATGAATTATGCACATAACACAAACTATCACACTCTATTAGGCATATGTATGCACTTACCATTCATATTCAAAATGTATTATGCATTATGAATTATGAACTTTACTATAAAATTCAATATTCTTTTTAAAATTCATATGAATATATATGATGCCATTTAAAATGAGTTAGTATTATGGATTTAAAATAAATGAGTATAATGCATTTAGCCACTTTATGCATTTTGCATTGAAAAGGTATTTAAAACATTGTGAATATTCATGATGCACAAAACAATGATTAAACTTCATGAAGCATATGTATTCACTTATCATTAATGTTCAATAGCTAGGTATTATGTGTTATGAATGATGCATTTTAGATTAAAAATCAATATTCAATTATCAAATTGTCATTAAAATAAGCTAAAAAATCATGAAAACATAAAATATAGATCCAGATGATCTTTATCTAAGTTGTACAAAGTAGCTGACCCTAACCCTTCATCCTAGCTCATAAAATAGAAAAAACCAAAAAATCAACAGTTATAGTGAAGCATGAAAAATGAGAAAAAGAGTCCTTAAAACTCAGAATACCAAAAATTTCATCAAGACATGAAATGTAGAGAAAAGCCAGGAGTATGTAATGGTGATAGCCACATCCCCAAGAGTTTGATATTCAGTCCAGGATCCTACAAAAATCAATAATTGATATACAGATGGCTCATTAGACATCATCAAACAGGCCCAAACATCACAACAAAGGCCAACCCAGATGTTGGAAGACCACATGGTGAGAATATTCAATAAAAAATCACATTAAATAAGCAACATGAGTTGATAATCAGAATAAATCAAAGAAATGACCAAACATTTAATATGAAGGAAGAGTATTTCAGTTGATAAACCTGTAAAATGAGGATTTGGGAAACTCTACTATTAGATATGAAAAATTACATCAAGGGGAACATTGAATAATTGAAATATGGAAGTATATATTCAAACCAAAAAAAATTCATTGAGACTCAAGTACATCATAACAGCTTAGTTGTTTTTCTGCATCATATAAATATTTAAACCATATACTTTGATGATTGTTGAGAAATTGAAAAGGTCATCATATTTTTTGAATAAATCATTTGCATTGGAACACAAGTGAATAGAATAGAAGCATAATCCTAGTACAAATGGCCTTTTATTTCAATGTGGTTTTCATGATGAATTTTGTTTTTCTTTTCTTTTTTGTGTTTGTGAAATTCAATTTCAAAAGCTGTATTAAAAAAACAGAGGGAACTTGTATGCAACTCCTTGAATCTACTGAATTTTTTCTGATTCAGTAGACACTTCAGATTTGCATACAAGCCCCCCCTGTTTTTGAGTGCAGTGGGAACCACTTTAAGTTTTTTATTTTCTATATTTATATATATTTATTTTTTTTATATCTTATATTAACTTTTTATATTTATTTATCTTTTTTTCTCTTCTTAACTTCTGGAGTGTTACGGTGCAAGGTGGTTTTGTAAACCACTGGCCTTCTTGTACCATCTCCAATGAACACAAACCAGCGTTGTTCTGTTTGATATCTTCTGTTCTGTGGCTTGAACGCCTGACCTTGTGTTTTTTCTTTCTTTGTCATGGTGTTTTAACCAGGTTGACTATTTGGGTGGATACCAATAACAACCAACATTTGTATATACACATCATATTAATCATTCATCACCTATGAATTATGCACATAACACAAACTATCACACTCTATTAGGCATATGTATGCACTTACCATTCATATTCAAAATGTATTATGCATTATGAATTATGAACTTTACTATAAAATTCAATATTCTTTTTAAAATTCATATGAATATATATGATGCCTTTTAAAATGAGTTAGTATTATGGATTTAAAATAAATGAGTATAATGCATTTAGCCACTTTATGCATTTTGCATTGAAAAGGTATTTAAAACATTGTGAATATTCATGATGCACAAAACAATGATTAAACTTCATGAAGCATATGTATTCACTTATCATTAATGTTCAATAGCTAGGTATTATGTGTTATGAATGATGCATTTTAGATTAAAAATCAATATTCAATTATCAAATTGTCATTAAAATAAGCTAAAAAATCATGAAAACATAAAATATAGATCCAGATGATCTTTATCTAAGTTGTACAAAGTAGCTGACCCTAACCCTTCATCCTAGCTCATAAAATAGAAAAAACCAAAAAATCAACAGTTATAGTGAAGCATGAAAAATGAGAAAAAGAGTCCTTAAAACTCAGAATACCAAAAATTTCATCAAGACATGAAATGTAGAGAAAAGCCAGGAGTATGTAATGGTGATAGCCACATCCCCAAGAGTTTGATATTCAGTCCAGGATCCTACAAAAATCAATAATTGATATACAGATGGCTCATTAGACATCATCAAACAGGCCCAAACATCACAACAAAGGCCAACCCAGATGTTGGAAGACCACATGGTGAGAATATTCAATAAAAAATCACATTAAATAAGCAACATGAGTTGATAATCAGAATAAATCAAAGAAATGACCAAACATTTAATATGAAGGAAGAGTATTTCAGTTGATAAACCTGTAAAATGAGGATTTGGGAAACTCTACTATTAGATATGAAAAATTACATCAAGGGGAACATTGAATAATTGAAATATGGAAGTATATATTCAAACCAAAAAAAATTCATTGAGACTCAAGTACATCATAACAGCTTAGTTGTTTTTCTGCATCATATAAATATTTAAACCATATACTTTGATGATTGTTGAGAAATTGAAAAGGTCATCATATTTTTTGAATAAAGCATTTGCATTGGAACACAAGTGAATAGAATAGAAGCATAATCCTAGTACAAATGGCCTTTTATTTCAATGTGGTTTTCATGATGAATTTTGTTTTTCTTTTCTTTTTTGTGTTTGTGAAATTCAATTTCAAAAGCTGTATTAAAAAAACAGAGGGAACTTGTATGCAACTCCTTGAATCTACTGAATTTTTTCTGATTCAGTAGACACTTCAGATTTGCATACAAGCCCCCCCTGTTTTTGAGTGCAGTGGGAACCACTTTAAGTTTTTTATTTTCTATATTTATATATATTTATTTTTTTTAAATCTTATATTAACTTTTTATATTTATTTATCTTTTTTTCTCTTCTTAACTTCTGGAGTGTTACGGTGCAAGGTGGTTTTGTAAACCACTGGCCTTCTTGTACCATCTCCAATGAACACAAACCAGCGTTGTTCTGTTTGATATCTTCTGTTCTGTGGCTTGAACGCCTGACCTTGTGTTTTTTCTTTCTTTGTCATGGTGTTTTAACCAGGTTGACTATTTGGGTGGATACCAATAACAACCAACATTTGTATATACACATCATATTAATCATTCATCACCTATGAATTATGCACATAACACAAACTATCACACTCTATTAGGCATATGTATGCACTTACCATTCATATTCAAAATGTATTATGCATTATGAATTATGAACTTTACTATAAAATTCAATATTCTTTTTAAAATTCATATGAATATATATGATGCCATTTAAAATGAGTTAGTATTATGGATTTAAAATAAATGAGTATAATGCATTTAGCCACTTTATGCATTTTGCATTGAAAAGGTATTTAAAACATTGTGAATATTCATGATGCACAAAACAATGATTAAACTTCATGAAGCATATGTATTCACTTATCATTAATGTTCAATAGCTAGGTATTATGTGTTAGAATGATGCATTTTAGATTAAAAATCAATATTCAATTATCAAATTGTCATTAAAATAAGCTAAAAAATCATGAAAACATAAAATATAGATCCAGATGATCTTTATCTAAGTTGTACAAAGTAGCTGACCCTAACCCTTCATCCTAGCTCATAAAATAGAAAAAACCAAAAAATCAACAGTTATAGTGAAGCATGAAAAATGAGAAAAAGAGTCCTTAAAACTCAGAATACCAAAAATTTCATCAAGACATGAAATGTAGAGAAAAGCCAGGAGTATGTAATGGTGATAGCCACATCCCCAAGAGTTTGATATTCAGTCCAGGATCCTACAAAAATCAATAATTGATATACAGATGGCTCATTAGACATCATCAAACAGGCCCAAACATCACAACAAAGGCCAACCCAGATGTTGGAAGACCACATGGTGAGAATATTCAATAAAAAATCACATTAAATAAGCAACATGAGTTGATAATCAGAATAAATCAAAGAAATGACCAAACATTTAATATGAAGGAAGAGTATTTCAGTTGATAAACCTGTAAAATGAGGATTTGGGAAACTCTACTATTAGATATGAAAAATTACATCAAGGGGAACATTGAATAATTGAAATATGGAAGTATATCTTCAAACCAAAAAAAATTCATTGAGACTCAAGTACATCATAACAGCTTAGTTGTTTTTCTGCATCATATAAATATTTAAACCATATACTTTGATGATTGTTGAGAAATTGAAAAGGTCATCATATTTTTTGAATAAAGCATTTGCATTGGAACACAAGTGAATAGAATAGAAGCATAATCCTAGTACAAATGGCCTTTTATTTCAATGTGGTTTTCATGATGAATTTTGTTTTTCTTTTCTTTTTTGTGTTTGTGAAATTCAATTTCAAAAGCTGTATTAAAAAAACAGAGGGAACTTGTATGCAACTCCTTGAATCTACTGAATTTTTTCTGATTCAGTAGACACTTCAGATTTGCATACAAGCCCCCCCTGTTTTTGAGTGCAGTGGGAACCACTTTAAGTTTTTTATTTTCTATATTTATATATATTTATTTTTTTTAAATCTTATATTAACTTTTTATATTTATTTATCTTTTTTTCTCTTCTTAACTTCTGGAGTGTTACGGTGCAAGGTGGTTTTGTAAACCACTGGCCTTCTTGTACCATCTCCAATGAACACAAACCAGCGTTGTTCTGTTTGATATCTTCTGTTCTGTGGCTTGAACGCCTGACCTTGTGTTTTTTCTTTCTTTGTCATGGTGTTTTAACCAGGTTGACTATTTGGGTGGATACCAATAACAACCAACATTTGTATATACACATCATATTAATCATTCATCACCTATGAATTATGCACATAACACAAACTATCACACTCTATTAGGCATATGTATGCACTTACCATTCATATTCAAAATGTATTATGCATTATGAATTATGAACTTTACTATAAAATTCAATATTCTTTTTAAAATTTTTATGAATATATATGATGCCATTTAAAATGAGTTAGTATTATGGATTTAAAATAAATGAGTATAATGCATTTAGCCACTTTATGCATTTTGCATTGAAAAGGTATTTAAAACATTGTGAATATTCATGATGCACAAAACAATGATTAAACTTCATGAAGCATATGTATTCACTTATCATTAATGTTCAATAGCTAGGTATTATGTGTTAGAATGATGCATTTTAGATTAAAAATCAATATTCAATTATCAAATTGTCATTAAAATAAGCTAAAAAATCATGAAAACATAAAATATAGATCCAGATGATCTTTATCTAAGTTGTACAAAGTAGCTGACCCTAACCCTTCATCCTAGCTCATAAAATAGAAAAAACCAAAAAATCAACAGTTATAGTGAAGCATGAAAAATGAGAAAAAGAGTCCTTAAAACTCAGAATACCAAAAATTTCATCAAGACATGAAATGTAGAGAAAAGCCAGGAGTATGTAATGGTGATAGCCACATCCCCAAGAGTTTGATATTCAGTCCAGGATCCTACAAAAATCAATAATTGATATACAGATGGCTCATTAGACATCATCAAACAGGCCCAAACATCACAACAAAGGCCAACCCAGATGTTGGAAGACCACATGGTGAGAATATTCAATAAAAAATCACATTAAATAAGCAACATGAGTTGATAATCAGAATAAATCAAAGAAATGACCAAACATTTAATATGAAGGAAGAGTATTTCAGTTGATAAACCTGTAAAATGAGGATTTGGGAAACTCTACTATTAGATATGAAAAATTACATCAAGGGGAACATTGAATAATTGAAATATGGAAGTATATCTTCAAACAAAAAAAATTCATTGAGACTCAAGTACATCATAACAGCTTAGTTATTTTTCTGCATCATATAAATATTTAAACCATATACTTTGATGATTGTTGAGAAATTGAAAAGGTCATCATATTTTTTGAATAAAGCATTTGCATTGGAACACAAGTGAATAGAATAGAAGCATAATCCTAGTACAAATGGCCTTTTATTTCAATGTGGTTTTCATGATGAATTTTGTTTTTCTTTTCTTTTTTGTGTTTGTGAAATTCAATTTCAAAAGCTGTATTAAAAAAACAGAGGGAACTTGTATGCAACTCCTTGAATCTACTGAATTTTTTCTGATTCAGTAGACACTTCAGATTTGCATACAAGCCCCCCCTGTTTTTGAGTGCAGTGGGAACCACTTTAAGTTTTTTATTTTCTATATTTATATATATTTATTTTTTTTAAATCTTATATTAACTTTTTATATTTATTTATCTTTTTTTCTCTTCTTAACTTCTGGAGTGTTACGGTGCAAGGTGGTTTTGTAAACCACTGGCCTTCTTGTACCATCTCCAATGAACACAAACCAGCGTTGTTCTGTTTGATATCTTCTGTTCTGTGGCTTGAACGCCTGACCTTGTGTTTTTTCTTTCTTTGTCATGGTGTTTTAACCAGGTTGACTATTTGGGTGGATACCAATAACAACCAACATTTGTATATACACATCATATTAATCATTCATCACCTATGAATTATGCACATAACACAAACTATCACACTCTATTAGGCATATGTATGCACTTACCATTCATATTCAAAATGTATTATGCATTATGAATTATGAACTTTACTATAAAATTCAATATTCTTTTTAAAATTCATATGAATATATATGATGCCTTTTAAAATGAGTTAGTATTATGGATTTAAAATAAATGAGTATAATGCATTTAGCCACTTTATGCATTTTGCATTGAAAAGGTATTTAAAACATTGTGAATATTCATGATGCACAAAACAATGATTAAACTTCATGAAGCATATGTATTCACTTATCATTAATGTTCAATAGCTAGGTATTATGTGTTATGAATGATGCATTTTAGATTAAAAATCAATATTCAATTATCAAATTGTCATTAAAATAAGCTAAAAAATCATGAAAACATAAAATATAGATCCAGATGATCTTTATCTAAGTTGTACAAAGTAGCTGACCCTAACCCTTCATCCTAGCTCATAAAATAGAAAAAACCAAAAAATCAACAGTTATAGTGAAGCATGAAAAATGAGAAAAAGAGTCCTTAAAACTCAGAATACCAAAAATTTCATCAAGACATGAAATGTAGAGAAAAGCCAGGAGTATGTAATGGTGATAGCCACATCCCCAAGAGTTTGATATTCAGTCCAGGATCCTACAAAAATCAATAATTGATATACAGATGGCTCATTAGACATCATCAAACAGGCCCAAACATCACAACAAAGGCCAACCCAGATGTTGGAAGACCACATGGTGAGAATATTCAATAAAAAATCACATTAAATAAGCAACATGAGTTGATAATCAGAATAAATCAAAGAAATGACCAAACATTTAATATGAAGGAAGAGTATTTCAGTTGATAAACCTGTAAAATGAGGATTTGGGAAACTCTACTATTAGATATGAAAAATTACATCAAGGGGAACATTGAATAATTGAAATATGGAAGTATATCTTCAAACCAAAAAAAATTCATTGAGACTCAAGTACATCATAACAGCTTAGTTGTTTTTCTGCATCATATAAATATTTAAACCATATACTTTGATGATTGTTGAGAAATTGAAAAGGTCATCATATTTTTTGAATAAAGCATTTGCATTGGAACACAAGTGAATAGAATAGAAGCATAATCCTAGTACAAATGGCCTTTTATTTCAATGTGGTTTTCATGATGAATTTTGTTTTTCTTTTCTTTTTTGTGTTTGTGAAATTCAATTTCAAAAGCTGTATTAAAAAAACAGAGGGAACTTGTATGCAACTCCTTGAATCTACTGAATTTTTTCTGATTCAGTAGACACTTCAGATTTGCATACAAGCCCCCCCTGTTTTTGAGTGCAGTGGGAACCACTTTAAGTTTTTTATTTTCTATATTTATATATATTTATTTTTTTTAAATCTTATATTAACTTTTTATATTTATTTATCTTTTTTTCTCTTCTTAACTTCTGGAGTGTTACGGTGCAAGGTGGTTTTGTAAACCACTGGCCTTCTTGTACCATCTCCAATGAACACAAACCAGCGTTGTTCTGTTTGATATCTTCTGTTCTGTGGCTTGAACGCCTGACCTTGTGTTTTTTCTTTCTTTGTCATGGTGTTTTAACCAGGTTGACTATTTGGGTGGATACCAATAACAACCAACATTTGTATATACACATCATATTAATCATTCATCACCTATGAATTATGCACATAACACAAACTATCACACTCTATTAGGCATATGTATGCACTTACCATTCATATTCAAAATGTATTATGCATTATGAATTATGAACTTTACTATAAAATTCAATATTCTTTTTAAAATTCATATGAATATATATGATGCCATTTAAAATGAGTTAGTATTATGGATTTAAAATAAATGAGTATAATGCATTTAGCCACTTTATGCATTTTGCATTGAAAAGGTATTTAAAACATTGTGAATATTCATGATGCACAAAACAATGATTAAACTTCATGAAGCATATGTATTCACTTATCATTAATGTTCAATAGCTAGGTATTATGTGTTAGAATGATGCATTTTAGATTAAAAATCAATATTCAATTATCAAATTGTCATTAAAATAAGCTAAAAAATCATGAAAACATAAAATATAGATCCAGATGATCTTTATCTAAGTTGTACAAAGTAGCTGACCCTAACCCTTCATCCTAGCTCATAAAATAGAAAAAACCAAAAAATCAACAGTTATAGTGAAGCATGAAAAATGAGAAAAAGAGTCCTTAAAACTCAGAATACCAAAAATTTCATCAAGACATGAAATGTAGAGAAAAGCCAGGAGTATGTAATGGTGATAGCCACATCCCCAAGAGTTTGATATTCAGTCCAGGATCCTACAAAAATCAATAATTGATATACAGATGGCTCATTAGACATCATCAAACAGGCCCAAACATCACAACAAAGGCCAACCCAGATGTTGGAAGACCACATGGTGAGAATATTCAATAAAAAATCACATTAAATAAGCAACATGAGTTGATAATCAGAATAAATCAAAGAAATGACCAAACATTTAATATGAAGGAAGAGTATTTCAGTTGATAAACCTGTAAAATGAGGATTTGGGAAACTCTACTATTAGATATGAAAAATTACATCAAGGGGAACATTGAATAATTGAAATATGGAAGTATATATTCAAACCAAAAAAAATTCATTGAGACTCAAGTACATCATAACAGCTTAGTTGTTTTTCTGCATCATATAAATATTTAAACCATATACTTTGATGATTGTTGAGAAATTGAAAAGGTCATCATATTTTTTGAATAAATCATTTGCATTGGAACACAAGTGAATAGAATAGAAGCATAATCCTAGTACAAATGGCCTTTTATTTCAATGTGGTTTTCATGATGAATTTTGTTTTTCTTTTCTTTTTTGTGTTTGTGAAATTCAATTTCAAAAGCTGTATTAAAAAAACAGAGGGAACTTGTATGCAACTCCTTGAATCTACTGAATTTTTTCTGATTCAGTAGACACTTCAGATTTGCATACAAGCCCCCCCTGTTTTTGAGTGCAGTGGGAACCACTTTAAGTTTTTTATTTTCTATATTTATATATATTTATTTTTTTTAAATCTTATATTAACTTTTTATATTTATTTATCTTTTTTTCTCTTCTTAACTTCTGGAGTGTTACGGTGCAAGGTGGTTTTGTAAACCACTGGCCTTCTTGTACCATCTCCAATGAACACAAACCAGCGTTGTTCTGTTTGATATCTTCTGTTCTGTGGCTTGAACGCCTGACCTTGTGTTTTTTCTTTCTTTGTCATGGTGTTTTAACCAGGTTGACTATTTGGGTGGATACCAATAACAACCAACATTTGTATATACACATCATATTAATCATTCATCACCTATGAATTATGCACATAACACAAACTATCACACTCTATTAGGCATATGTATGCACTTACCATTCATATTCAAAATGTATTATGCATTATGAATTATGAACTTTACTATAAAATTCAATATTCTTTTTAAAATTCATATGAATATATATGATGCCATTTAAAATGAGTTAGTATTATGGATTTAAAATAAATGAGTATAATGCATTTAGCCACTTTATGCATTTTGCATTGAAAAGGTATTTAAAACATTGTGAATATTCATGATGCACAAAACAATGATTAAACTTCATGAAGCATATGTATTCACTTATCATTAATGTTCAATAGCTAGGTATTATGTGTTAGAATGATGCATTTTAGATTAAAAATCAATATTCAATTATCAAATTGTCATTAAAATAAGCTAAAAAATCATGAAAACATAAAATATAGATCCAGATGATCTTTATCTAAGTTGTACAAAGTAGCTGACCCTAACCCTTCATCCTAGCTCATAAAATAGAAAAAACCAAAAGATCAACAGTTATAGTGAAGCATGAAAAATGAGAAAAAGAGTCCTTAAAACTCAGAATACCAAAAATTTCATCAAGACATGAAATGTAGAGAAAAGCCAGGAGTATGTAATGGTGATAGCCACATCCCCAAGAGTTTGATATTCAGTCCAGGATCCTACAAAAATCAATAATTGATATACAGATGGCTCATTAGACATCATCAAACAGGCCCAAACATCACAACAAAGGTTAACCCAGATGTTGGAAGACCACATGGTGAGAATATTCAATAAAAAATCACATTAAATAAGCAACATGAGTTGATAATCAGAATAAATCAAAGAAATGACCAAACATTTAATATGAAGGAAGAGTATTTCAGTTGATAAACCTGTAAAATGAGGATTTGGGAAACTCTACTATTAGATATGAAAAATTACATCAAGGGGAACATTGAATAATTGAAATATGGAAGTATATCTTCAAACAAAAAAAATTCATTGAGACTCAAGTACATCATAACAGCTTAGTTATTTTTCTGCATCATATAAATATTTAAACCATATACTTTGATGATTGTTGAGAAATTGAAAAGGTCATCATATTTTTTGAATAAAGCATTTGCATTGGAACACAAGTGAATAGAATAGAAGCATAATCCTAGTACAAATGGCCTTTTATTTCAATGTGGTTTTCATGATGAATTTTGTTTTTCTTTTCTTTTTTGTGTTTGTGAAATTCAATTTCAAAAGCTGTATTAAAAAAACAGAGGGAACTTGTATGCAACTCCTTGAATCTACTGAATTTTTTCTGATTCAGTAGACACTTCAGATTTGCATACAAGCCCCCCCTGTTTTTGAGTGCAGTGGGAACCACTTTAAGTTTTTTATTTTCTATATTTATATATATTTATTTTTTTTAAATCTTATATTAACTTTTTATATTTATTTATCTTTTTTTCTCTTCTTAACTTCTGGAGTGTTACGGTGCAAGGTGGTTTTGTAAACCACTGGCCTTCTTGTACCATCTCCAATGAACACAAACCAGCGTTGTTCTGTTTGATATCTTCTGTTCTGTGGCTTGAACGCCTGACCTTGTGTTTTTTCTTTCTTTGTCATGGTGTTTTAACCAGGTTGACTATTTGGGTGGATACCAATAACAACCAACATTTGTATATACACATCATATTAATCATTCATCACCTATGAATTATGCACATAACACAAACTATCACACTCTATTAGGCATATGTATACACTTACCATTCATATTCAAAATGTATTATGCATTATGAATTATGAACTTTACTATAAAATTCAATATTCTTTTTAAAATTCATATGAATATATATGATGCCATTTAAAATGAGTTAGTATTATGGATTTAAAATAAATGAGTATAATGCATTTAGCCACTTTATGCATTTTGCATTGAAAAGGTATTTAAAACATTGTGAATATTCATGATGCACAAAACAATGATTAAACTTCATGAAGCATATGTATTCACTTATCATTAATGTTCAATAGCTAGGTATTATGTGTTATGAATGATGCATTTTAGATTAAAAATCAATATTCAATTATCAAATTGTCATTAAAATAAGCTAAAAAATCATGAAAACATAAAATATAGATCCAGATGATCTTTATCTAAGTTGTACAAAGTAGCTGACCCTAACCCTTCATCCTAGCTCATAAAATAGAAAAAACCAAAAAATCAACAGTTATAGTGAAGCATGAAAAATGAGAAAAAGAGTCCTTAAAACTCACAATACCAAAAATTTCATCAAGACATGAAATGTAGAGAAAAGCCAGGAGTATGTAATGGTGATAGCCACATCCCCAAGAGTTTGATATTCAGTCCAGGATCCTACAAAAATCAATAATTGATATACAGATGGCTCATTAGACATCATCAAACAGGCCCAAACATCACAACAAAGGCCAACCCAGATGTTGGAAGACCACATGGTGAGAATATTCAATAAAAAATCACATTAAATAAGCAACATGAGTTGATAATCAGAATAAATCAAAGAAATGACCAAACATTTAATATGAAGGAAGAGTATTTCAGTTGATAAACCTGTAAAATGAGGATTTGGGAAACTCTACTATTAGATATGAAAAATTACATCAAGGGGAACATTGAATAATTGAAATATGGAAGTATATCTTCAAACAAAAAAAATTCATTGAGACTCAAGTACATCATAACAGCTTAGTTGTTTTTCTGCATCATATAAATATTTAAACCATATACTTTGATGATTGTTGAGAAATTGAAAAGGTCATCATATTTTTTGAATAAAGCATTTGCATTGGAACACAAGTGAATAGAATAGAAGCATAATCCTAGTACAAATGGCCTTTTATTTCAATGTGGTTTTCATGATGAATTTTGTTTTTCTTTTCTTTTTTGTGTTTGTGAAATTCAATTTCAAAAGCTGTATTAAAAAAACAGAGGGAACTTGTATGCAACTCCTTGAATCTACTGAATTTTTTCTGATTCAGTAGACACTTCAGATTTGCATACAAGCCCCCCCTGTTTTTGAGTGCAGTGGGAACCACTTTAAGTTTTTTATTTTCTATATTTATATATATTTATTTTTTTTAAATCTTATATTAACTTTTTATATTTATTTATCTTTTTTTCTCTTCTTAACTTCTGGAGTGTTACGGTGCAAGGTGGTTTTGTAAACCACTGGCCTTCTTGTACCATCTCCAATGAACACAAACCAGCGTTGTTCTGTTTGATATCTTCTGTTCTGTGGCTTGAACGCCTGACCTTGTGTTTTTTCTTTCTTTGTCATGGTGTTTTAACCAGGTTGACTATTTGGGTGGATACCAATAACAACCAACATTTGTATATACACATCATATTAATCATTCATCACCTATGAATTATGCACATAACACAAACTATCACACTCTATTAGGCATATGTATGCACTTACCATTCATATTCAAAATGTATTATGCATTATGAATTATGAACTTTACTATAAAATTCAATATTCTTTTTAAAATTCATATGAATATATATGATGCCTTTTAAAATGAGTTAGTATTATGGATTTAAAATAAATGAGTATAATGCATTTAGCCACTTTATGCATTTTGCATTGAAAAGGTATTTAAAACATTGTGAATATTCATGATGCACAAAACAATGATTAAACTTCATGAAGCATATGTATTCACTTATCATTAATGTTCAATAGCTAGGTATTATGTGTTATGAATGATGCATTTTAGATTAAAAATCAATATTCAATTATCAAATTGTCATTAAAATAAGCTAAAAAATCATGAAAACATAAAATATAGATCCAGATGATCTTTATCTAAGTTGTACAAAGTAGCTGACCCTAACCCTTCATCCTAGCTCATAAAATAGAAAAAACCAAAAAATCAACAGTTATAGTGAAGCATGAAAAATGAGAAAAAGAGTCCTTAAAACTCAGAATACCAAAAATTTCATCAAGACATGAAATGTAGAGAAAAGCCAGGAGTATGTAATGGTGATAGCCACATCCCCAAGAGTTTGATATTCAGTCCAGGATCCTACAAAAATCAATAATTGATATACAGATGGCTCATTAGACATCATCAAACAGGCCCAAACATCACAACAAAGGCCAACCCAGATGTTGGAAGACCACATGGTGAGAATATTCAATAAAAAATCACATTAAATAAGCAACATGAGTTGATAATCAGAATAAATCAAAGAAATGACCAAACATTTAATATGAAGGAAGAGTATTTCAGTTGATAAACCTGTAAAATGAGGATTTGGGAAACTCTACTATTAGATATGAAAAATTACATCAAGGGGAACATTGAATAATTGAAATATGGAAGTATATATTCAAACCAAAAAAAATTCATTGAGACTCAAGTACATCATAACAGCTTAGTTGTTTTTCTGCATCATATAAATATTTAAACCATATACTTTGATGATTGTTGAGAAATTGAAAAGGTCATCATATTTTTTGAATAAATCATTTGCATTGGAACACAAGTGAATAGAATAGAAGCATAATCCTAGTACAAATGGCCTTTTATTTCAATGTGGTTTTCATGATGAATTTTGTTTTTCTTTTCTTTTTTGTGTTTGTGAAATTCAATTTCAAAAGCTGTATTAAAAAAACAGAGGGAACTTGTATGCAACTCCTTGAATCTACTGAATTTTTTCTGATTCAGTAGACACTTCAGATTTGCATACAAGCCCCCCCTGTTTTTGAGTGCAGTGGGAACCACTTTAAGTTTTTTATTTTCTATATTTATATATATTTATTTTTTTTAAATCTTATATTAACTTTTTATATTTATTTATCTTTTTTTCTCTTCTTAACTTCTGGAGTGTTACGGTGCAAGGTGGTTTTGTAAACCACTGGCCTTCTTGTACCATCTCCAATGAACACAAACCAGCGTTGTTCTGTTTGATATCTTCTGTTCTGTGGCTTGAACGCCTGACCTTGTGTTTTTTCTTTCTTTGTCATGGTGTTTTAACCAGGTTGACTATTTGGGTGGATACCAATAACAACCAACATTTGTATATACACATCATATTAATCATTCATCACCTATGAATTATGCACATAACACAAACTATCACACTCTATTAGGCATATGTATGCACTTACCATTCATATTCAAAATGTATTATGCATTATGAATTATGAACTTTACTATAAAATTCAATATTCTTTTTAAAATTCATATGAATATATATGATGCCATTTAAAATGAGTTAGTATTATGGATTTAAAATAAATGAGTATAATGCATTTAGCCACTTTATGCATTTTGCATTGAAAAGGTATTTAAAACATTGTGAATATTCATGATGCACAAAACAATGATTAAACTTCATGAAGCATATGTATTCACTTATCATTAATGTTCAATAGCTAGGTATTATGTGTTAGAATGATGCATTTTAGATTAAAAATCAATATTCAATTATCAAATTGTCATTAAAATAAGCTAAAAAATCATGAAAACATAAAATATAGATCCAGATGATCTTTATCTAAGTTGTACAAAGTAGCTGACCCTAACCCTTCATCCTAGCTCATAAAATAGAAAAAACCAAAAGATCAACAGTTATAGTGAAGCATGAAAAATGAGAAAAAGAGTCCTTAAAACTCAGAATACCAAAAATTTCATCAAGACATGAAATGTAGAGAAAAGCCAGGAGTATGTAATGGTGATAGCCACATCCCCAAGAGTTTGATATTCAGTCCAGGATCCTACAAAAATCAATAATTGATATACAGATGGCTCATTAGACATCATCAAACAGGCCCAAACATCACAACAAAGGTTAACCCAGATGTTGGAAGACCACATGGTGAGAATATTCAATAAAAAATCACATTAAATAAGCAACATGAGTTGATAATCAGAATAAATCAAAGAAATGACCAAACATTTAATATGAAGGAAGAGTATTTCAGTTGATAAACCTGTAAAATGAGGATTTGGGAAACTCTACTATTAGATATGAAAAATTACATCAAGGGGAACATTGAATAATTGAAATATGGAAGTATATCTTCAAACAAAAAAAATTCATTGAGACTCAAGTACATCATAACAGCTTAGTTATTTTTCTGCATCATATAAATATTTAAACCATATACTTTGATGATTGTTGAGAAATTGAAAAGGTCATCATATTTTTTGAATAAAGCATTTGCATTGGAACACAAGTGAATAGAATAGAAGCATAATCCTAGTACAAATGGCCTTTTATTTCAATGTGGTTTTCATGATGAATTTTGTTTTTCTTTTCTTTTTTGTGTTTGTGAAATTCAATTTCAAAAGCTGTATTAAAAAAACAGAGGGAACTTGTATGCAACTCCTTGAATCTACTGAATTTTTTCTGATTCAGTAGACACTTCAGATTTGCATACAAGCCCCCCCTGTTTTTGAGTGCAGTGGGAACCACTTTAAGTTTTTTATTTTCTATATTTATATATATTTATTTTTTTTAAATCTTATATTAACTTTTTATATTTATTTATCTTTTTTTCTCTTCTTAACTTCTGGAGTGTTACGGTGCAAGGTGGTTTTGTAAACCACTGGCCTTCTTGTACCATCTCCAATGAACACAAACCAGCGTTGTTCTGTTTGATATCTTCTGTTCTGTGGCTTGAACGCCTGACCTTGTGTTTTTTCTTTCTTTGTCATGGTGTTTTAACCAGGTTGACTATTTGGGTGGATACCAATAACAACCAACATTTGTATATACACATCATATTAATCATTCATCACCTATGAATTATGCACATAACACAAACTATCACACTCTATTAGGCATATGTATACACTTACCATTCATATTCAAAATGTATTATGCATTATGAATTATGAACTTTACTATAAAATTCAATATTCTTTTTAAAATTCATATGAATATATATGATGCCATTTAAAATGAGTTAGTATTATGGATTTAAAATAAATGAGTATAATGCATTTAGCCACTTTATGCATTTTGCATTGAAAAGGTATTTAAAACATTGTGAATATTCATGATGCACAAAACAATGATTAAACTTCATGAAGCATATGTATTCACTTATCATTAATGTTCAATAGCTAGGTATTATGTGTTATGAATGATGCATTTTAGATTAAAAATCAATATTCAATTATCAAATTGTCATTAAAATAAGCTAAAAAATCATGAAAACATAAAATATAGATCCAGATGATCTTTATCTAAGTTGTACAAAGTAGCTGACCCTAACCCTTCATCCTAGCTCATAAAATAGAAAAAACCAAAAAATCAACAGTTATAGTGAAGCATGAAAAATGAGAAAAAGAGTCCTTAAAACTCAGAATACCAAAAATTTCATCAAGACATGAAATGTAGAGAAAAGCCAGGAGTATGTAATGGTGATAGCCACATCCCCAAGAGTTTGATATTCAGTCCAGGATCCTACAAAAATCAATAATTGATATACAGATGGCTCATTAGACATCATCAAACAGGCCCAAACATCACAACAAAGGCCAACCCAGATGTTGGAAGACCACATGGTGAGAATATTCAATAAAAAATCACATTAAATAAGCAACATGAGTTGATAATCAGAATAAATCAAAGAAATGACCAAACATTTAATATGAAGGAAGAGTATTTCAGTTGATAAACCTGTAAAATGAGGATTTGGGAAACTCTACTATTAGATATGAAAAATTACATCAAGGGGAACATTGAATAATTGAAATATGGAAGTATATCTTCAAACAAAAAAAATTCATTGAGACTCAAGTACATCATAACAGCTTAGTTGTTTTTCTGCATCATATAAATATTTAAACCATATACTTTGATGATTGTTGAGAAATTGAAAAGGTCATCATATTTTTTGAATAAAGCATTTGCATTGGAACACAAGTGAATAGAATAGAAGCATAATCCTAGTACAAATGGCCTTTTATTTCAATGTGGTTTTCATGATGAATTTTGTTTTTCTTTTCTTTTTTGTGTTTGTGAAATTCAATTTCAAAAGCTGTATTAAAAAAACAGAGGGAACTTGTATGCAACTCCTTGAATCTACTGAATTTTTTCTGATTCAGTAGACACTTCAGATTTGCATACAAGCCCCCCCTGTTTTTGAGTGCAGTGGGAACCACTTTAAGTTTTTTATTTTCTATATTTATATATATTTATTTTTTTTAAATCTTATATTAACTTTTTATATTTATTTATCTTTTTTTCTCTTCTTAACTTCTGGAGTGTTACGGTGCAAGGTGGTTTTGTAAACCACTGGCCTTCTTGTACCATCTCCAATGAACACAAACCAGCGTTGTTCTGTTTGATATCTTCTGTTCTGTGGCTTGAACGCCTGACCTTGTGTTTTTTCTTTCTTTGTCATGGTGTTTTAACCAGGTTGACTATTTGGGTGGATACCAATAACAACCAACATTTGTATATACACATCATATTAATCATTCATCACCTATGAATTATGCACATAACACAAACTATCACACTCTATTAGGCATATGTATGCACTTACCATTCATATTCAAAATGTATTATGCATTATGAATTATGAACTTTACTATAAAATTCAATATTCTTTTTAAAATTCATATGAATATATATGATGCCTTTTAAAATGAGTTAGTATTATGGATTTAAAATAAATGAGTATAATGCATTTAGCCACTTTATGCATTTTGCATTGAAAAGGTATTTAAAACATTGTGAATATTCATGATGCACAAAACAATGATTAAACTTCATGAAGCATATGTATTCACTTATCATTAATGTTCAATAGCTAGGTATTATGTGTTATGAATGATGCATTTTAGATTAAAAATCAATATTCAATTATCAAATTGTCATTAAAATAAGCTAAAAAATCATGAAAACATAAAATATAGATCCAGATGATCTTTATCTAAGTTGTACAAAGTAGCTGACCCTAACCCTTCATCCTAGCTCATAAAATAGAAAAAACCAAAAAATCAACAGTTATAGTGAAGCATGAAAAATGAGAAAAAGAGTCCTTAAAACTCAGAATACCAAAAATTTCATCAAGACATGAAATGTAGAGAAAAGCCAGGAGTATGTAATGGTGATAGCCACATCCCCAAGAGTTTGATATTCAGTCCAGGATCCTACAAAAATCAATAATTGATATACAGATGGCTCATTAGACATCATCAAACAGGCCCAAACATCACAACAAAGGCCAACCCAGATGTTGGAAGACCACATGGTGAGAATATTCAATAAAAAATCACATTAAATAAGCAACATGAGTTGATAATCAGAATAAATCAAAGAAATGACCAAACATTTAATATGAAGGAAGAGTATTTCAGTTGATAAACCTGTAAAATGAGGATTTGGGAAACTCTACTATTAGATATGAAAAATTACATCAAGGGGAACATTGAATAATTGAAATATGGAAGTATATCTTCAAACCAAAAAAAATTCATTGAGACTCAAGTACATCATAACAGCTTAGTTGTTTTTCTGCATCATATAAATATTTAAACCATATACTTTGATGATTGTTGAGAAATTGAAAAGGTCATCATATTTTTTGAATAAATCATTTGCATTGGAACACAAGTGAATAGAATAGAAGCATAATCCTAGTACAAATGGCCTTTTATTTCAATGTGGTTTTCATGATGAATTTTGTTTTTCTTTTCTTTTTTGTGTTTGTGAAATTCAATTTCAAAAGCTGTATTAAAAAAACAGAGGGAACTTGTATGCAACTCCTTGAATCTACTGAATTTTTTCTGATTCAGTAGACACTTCAGATTTGCATACAAGCCCCCCCTGTTTTTGAGTGCAGTGGGAACCACTTTAAGTTTTTTATTTTCTATATTTATATATATTTATTTTTTTTAAATCTTATATTAACTTTTTATATTTATTTATCTTTTTTTCTCTTCTTAACTTCTGGAGTGTTACGGTGCAAGGTGGTTTTGTAAACCACTGGCCTTCTTGTACCATCTCCAATGAACACAAACCAGCGTTGTTCTGTTTGATATCTTCTGTTCTGTGGCTTGAACGCCTGACCTTGTGTTTTTTCTTTCTTTGTCATGGTGTTTTAACCAGGTTGACTATTTGGGTGGATACCAATAACAACCAACATTTGTATATACACATCATATTAATCATTCATCACCTATGAATTATGCACATAACACAAACTATCACACTCTATTAGGCATATGTATGCACTTACCATTCATATTCAAAATGTATTATGCATTATGAATTATGAACTTTACTATAAAATTCAATATTCTTTTTAAAATTTATATGAATATATATGATGCCATTTAAAATGAGTTAGTATTATGGATTTAAAATAAATGAGTATAATGCATTTAGCCACTTTATGCATTTTGCATTGAAAAGGTATTTAAAACATTGTGAATATTCATGATGCACAAAACAATGATTAAACTTCATGAAGCATATGTATTCACTTATCATTAATGTTCAATAGCTAGGTATTATGTGTTAGAATGATGCATTTTAGATTAAAAATCAATATTCAATTATCAAATTGTCATTAAAATAAGCTAAAAAATCATGAAAACATAAAATATAGATCCAGATGATCTTTATCTAAGTTGTACAAAGTAGCTGACCCTAACCCTTCATCCTAGCTCATAAAATAGAAAAAACAAAAAAATCAACAGTTATAGTGAAGCATGAAAAATGAGAAAAAGAGTCCTTAAAACTCAGAATACCAAAAATTTCATCAAGACATGAAATGTAGAGAAAAGCCAGGAGTATGTAATGGTGATAGCCACATCCCCAAGAGTTTGATATTCAGTCCAGGATCCTACAAAAATCAATAATTGATATACAGATGGCTCATTAGACATCATCAAACAGGCCCAAACATCACAACAAAGGCCAACCCAGATGTTGGAAGACCACATGGTGAGAATATTCAATAAAAAATCACATTAAATAAGCAACATGAGTTGATAATCAGAATAAATCAAAGAAATGACCAAACATTTAATATGAAGGAAGAGTATTTCAGTTGATAAACCTGTAAAATGAGGATTTGGGAAACTCTACTATTAGATATGAAAAATTACATCAAGGGGAACATTGAATAATTGAAATATGGAAGTATATCTTCAAACAAAAAAAATTCATTGAGACTCAAGTACATCATAACAGCTTAGTTGTTTTTCTGCATCATATAAATATTTAAACCATATACTTTGATGATTGTTGAGAAATTGAAAAGGTCATCATATTTTTTGAATAAAGCATTTGCATTGGAACACAAGTGAATAGAATAGAAGCATAATCCTAGTACAAATGGCCTTTTATTTCAATGTGGTTTTCATGATGAATTTTGTTTTTCTTTTCTTTTTTGTGTTTGTGAAATTCAATTTCAAAAGCTGTATTAAAAAAACAGAGGGAACTTGTATGCAACTCCTTGAATCTACTGAATTTTTTCTGATTCAGTAGACACTTCAGATTTGCATACAAGCCCCCCCTGTTTTTGAGTGCAGTGGGAACCACTTTAAGTTTTTTATTTTCTATATTTATATATATTTATTTTTTTTAAATCTTATATTAACTTTTTATATTTATTTATCTTTTTTTCTCTTCTTAACTTCTGGAGTGTTACGGTGCAAGGTGGTTTTGTAAACCACTGGCCTTCTTGTACCATCTCCAATGAACACAAACCAGCGTTGTTCTGTTTGATATCTTCTGTTCTGTGGCTTGAACGCCTGACCTTGTGTTTTTTCTTTCTTTGTCATGGTGTTTTAACCAGGTTGACTATTTGGGTGGATACCAATAACAACCAACATTTGTATATACACATCATATTAATCATTCATCACCTATGAATTATGCACATAACACAAACTATCACACTCTATTAGGCATATGTATGCACTTACCATTCATATTCAAAATGTATTATGCATTATGAATTATGAACTTTACTATAAAATTCAATATTCTTTTTAAAATTCATATGAATATATATGATGCCTTTTAAAATGAGTTAGTATTATGGATTTAAAATAAATGAGTATAATGCATTTAGCCACTTTATGCATTTTGCATTGAAAAGGTATTTAAAACATTGTGAATATTCATGATGCACAAAACAATGATTAAACTTCATGAAGCATATGTATTCACTTATCATTAATGTTCAATAGCTAGGTATTATGTGTTATGAATGATGCATTTTAGATTAAAAATCAATATTCAATTATCAAATTGTCATTAAAATAAGCTAAAAAATCATGAAAACATAAAATATAGATCCAGATGATCTTTATCTAAGTTGTACAAAGTAGCTGACCCTAACCCTTCATCCTAGCTCATAAAATAGAAAAAACCAAAAAATCAACAGTTATAGTGAAGCATGAAAAATGAGAAAAAGAGTCCTTAAAACTCAGAATACCAAAAATTTCATCAAGACATGAAATGTAGAGAAAAGCCAGGAGTATGTAATGGTGATAGCCACATCCCCAAGAGTTTGATATTCAGTCCAGGATCCTACAAAAATCAATAATTGATATACAGATGGCTCATTAGACATCATCAAACAGGCCCAAACATCACAACAAAGGCCAACCCAGATGTTGGAAGACCACATGGTGAGAATATTCAATAAAAAATCACATTAAATAAGCAACATGAGTTGATAATCAGAATAAATCAAAGAAATGACCAAACATTTAAAATGAAGGAAGAGTATTTCAGTTGATAAACCTGTAAAATGAGGATTTGGGAAACTCTACTATTAGATATGAAAAATTACATCAAGGGGAACATTGAATAATTGAAATATGGAAGTATATATTCAAACCAAAAAAAATTCATTGAGACTCAAGTACATCATAACAGCTTAGTTGTTTTTCTGCATCATATAAATATTTAAACCATATACTTTGATGATTGTTGAGAAATTGAAAAGGTCATCATATTTTTTGAATAAATCATTTGCATTGGAACACAAGTGAATAGAATAGAAGCATAATCCTAGTACAAATGGCCTTTTATTTCAATGTGGTTTTCATGATGAATTTTGTTTTTCTTTTCTTTTTTGTGTTTGTGAAATTCAATTTCAAAAGCTGTATTAAAAAAACAGAGGGAACTTGTATGCAACTCCTTGAATCTACTGAATTTTTTCTGATTCAGTAGACACTTCAGATTTGCATACAAGCCCCCCCTGTTTTTGAGTGCAGTGGGAACCACTTTAAGTTTTTTATTTTCTATATTTATATATATTTATTTTTTTTAAATCTTATATTAACTTTTTATATTTATTTATCTTTTTTTCTCTTCTTAACTTCTGGAGTGTTACGGTGCAAGGTGGTTTTGTAAACCACTGGCCTTCTTGTACCATCTCCAATGAACACAAACCAGCGTTGTTCTGTTTGATATCTTCTGTTCTGTGGCTTGAACGCCTGACCTTGTGTTTTTTCTTTCTTTGTCATGGTGTTTTAACCAGGTTGACTATTTGGGTGGATACCAATAACAACCAACATTTGTATATACACATCATATTAATCATTCATCACCTATGAATTATGCACATAACACAAACTATCACACTCTATTAGGCATATGTATGCACTTACCATTCATATTCAAAATGTATTATGCATTATGAATTATGAACTTTACTATAAAATTCAATATTCTTTTTAAAATTCATATGAATATATATGATGCCATTTAAAATGAGTTAGTATTATGGATTTAAAATAAATGAGTATAATGCATTTAGCCACTTTATGCATTTTGCATTGAAAAGGTATTTAAAACATTGTGAATATTCATGATGCACAAAACAATGATTAAACTTCATGAAGCATATGTATTCACTTATCATTAATGTTCAATAGCTAGGTATTATGTGTTAGAATGATGCATTTTAGATTAAAAATCAATATTCAATTATCAAATTGTCATTAAAATAAGCTAAAAAATCATGAAAACATAAAATATAGATCCAGATGATCTTTATCTAAGTTGTACAAAGTAGCTGACCCTAACCCTTCATCCTAGCTCATAAAATAGAAAAAACCAAAAAATCAACAGTTATAGTGAAGCATGAAAAATGAGAAAAAGAGTCCTTAAAACTCAGAATACCAAAAATTTCATCAAGACATGAAATGTAGAGAAAAGCCAGGAGTATGTAATGGTGATAGCCACATCCCCAAGAGTTTGATATTCAGTCCAGGATCCTACAAAAATCAATAATTGATATACAGATGGCTCATTAGACATCATCAAACAGGCCCAAACATCACAACAAAGGCCAACCCAGATGTTGGAAGACCACATGGTGAGAATATTCAATAAAAAATCACATTAAATAAGCAACATGAGTTGATAATCAGAATAAATCAAAGAAATGACCAAACATTTAATATGAAGGAAGAGTATTTCAGTTGATAAACCTGTAAAATGAGGATTTGGGAAACTCTACTATTAGATATGAAAAATTACATCAAGGGGAACATTGAATAATTGAAATATGGAAGTATATCTTCAAACAAAAAAAATTCATTGAGACTCAAGTACATCATAACAGCTTAGTTATTTTTCTGCATCATATAAATATTTAAACCATATACTTTGATGATTGTTGAGAAATTGAAAAGGTCATCATATTTTTTGAATAAAGCATTTGCATTGGAACACAAGTGAATAGAATAGAAGCATAATCCTAGTACAAATGGCCTTTTATTTCAATGTGGTTTTCATGATGAATTTTGTTTTTCTTTTCTTTTTTGTGTTTGTGAAATTCAATTTCAAAAGCTGTATTAAAAAAACAGAGGGAACTTGTATGCAACTCCTTGAATCTACTGAATTTTTTCTGATTCAGTAGACACTTCAGATTTGCATACAAGCCCCCCCTGTTTTTGAGTGCAGTGGGAACCACTTTAAGTTTTTTATTTTCTATATTTATATATATTTATTTTTTTTAAATCTTATATTAACTTTTTATATTTATTTATCTTTTTTTCTCTTCTTAACTTCTGGAGTGTTACGGTGCAAGGTGGTTTTGTAAACCACTGGCCTTCTTGTACCATCTCCAATGAACACAAACCAGCGTTGTTCTGTTTGATATCTTCTGTTCTGTGGCTTGAACGCCTGACCTTGTGTTTTTTCTTTCTTTGTCATGGTGTTTTAACCAGGTTGACTATTTGGGTGGATACCAATAACAACCAACATTTGTATATACACATCATATTAATCATTCATCACCTATGAATTATGCACATAACACAAACTATCACACTCTATTAGGCATATGTATACACTTACCATTCATATTCAAAATGTATTATGCATTATGAATTATGAACTTTACTATAAAATTCAATATTCTTTTTAAAATTCATATGAATATATATGATGCCTTTTAAAATGAGTTAGTATTATGGATTTAAAATAAATGAGTATAATGCATTTAGCCACTTTATGCATTTTGCATTGAAAAGGTATTTAAAACATTGTGAATATTCATGATGCACAAAACAATGATTAAACTTCATGAAGCATATGTATTCACTTATCATTAATTTTCAATAGCTAGGTATTATGTGTTATGAATGATGCATTTTAGATTAAAAATCAATATTCAATTATCAAATTGTCATTAAAATAAGCTAAAAAATCATGAAAACATAAAATATAGATCCAGATGATCTTTATCTAAGTTGTACAAAGTAGCTGACCCTAACCCTTCATCCTAGCTCATAAAATAGAAAAAACCAAAAAATCAACAGTTATAGTGAAGCATGAAAAATGAGAAAAAGAGTCCTTAAAACTCAGAATACCAAAAATTTCATCAAGACATGAAATGTAGAGAAAAGCCAGGAGTATGTAATGGTGATAGCCACATCCCCAAGAGTTTGATATTCAGTCCAGGATCCTACAAAAATCAATAATTGATATACAGATGGCTCATTAGACATCATCAAACAGGCCCAAACATCACAACAAAGGCCAACCCAGATGTTGGAAGACCACATGGTGAGAATATTCAATAAAAAATCACATTAAATAAGCAACATGAGTTGATAATCAGAATAAATCAAAGAAATGACCAAACATTTAATATGAAGGAAGAGTATTTCAGTTGATAAACCTGTAAAATGAGGATTTGGGAAACTCTACTATTAGATATGAAAAATTACATCAAGGGGAACATTGAATAATTGAAATATGGAAGTATATCTTCAAACAAAAAAAATTCATTGAGACTCAAGTACATCATAACAGCTTAGTTGTTTTTCTGCATCATATAAATATTTAAACCATATACTTTGATGATTGTTGAGAAATTGAAAAGGTCATCATATTTTTTGAATAAAGCATTTGCATTGGAACACAAGTGAATAGAATAGAAGCATAATCCTAGTACAAATGGCCTTTTATTTCAATGTGGTTTTCATGATGAATTTTGTTTTTCTTTTCTTTTTTGTGTTTGTGAAATTCAATTTCAAAAGCTGTATTAAAAAAACAGAGGGAACTTGTATGCAACTCCTTGAATCTACTGAATTTTTTCTGATTCAGTAGACACTTCAGATTTGCATACAAGCCCCCCCTGTTTTTGAGTGCAGTGGGAACCACTTTAAGTTTTTTATTTTCTATATTTATATATATTTATTTTTTTTAAATCTTATATTAACTTTTTATATTTATTTATCTTTTTTTCTCTTCTTAACTTCTGGAGTGTTACGGTGCAAGGTGGTTTTGTAAACCACTGGCCTTCTTGTACCATCTCCAATGAACACAAACCAGCGTTGTTCTGTTTGATATCTTCTGTTCTGTGGCTTGAACGCCTGACCTTGTGTTTTTTCTTTCTTTGTCATGGTGTTTTAACCAGGTTGACTATTTGGGTGGATACCAATAACAACCAACATTTGTATATACACATCATATTAATCATTCATCACCTATGAATTATGCACATAACACAAACTATCACACTCTATTAGGCATATGTATACACTTACCATTCATATTCAAAATGTATTATGCATTATGAATTATGAACTTTACTATAAAATTCAATATTCTTTTTAAAATTCATATGAATATATATGATGCCTTTTAAAATGAGTTAGTATTATGGATTTAAAATAAATGAGTATAATGCATTTAGCCACTTTATGCATTTTGCATTGAAAAGGTATTTAAAACATTGTGAATATTCATGATGCACAAAACAATGATTAAACTTCATGAAGCATATGTATTCACTTATCATTAATGTTCAATAGCTAGGTATTATGTGTTATGAATGATGCATTTTAGATTAAAAATCAATATTCAATTATCAAATTGTCATTAAAATAAGCTAAAAAATCATGAAAACATAAAATATAGATCCAGATGATCTTTATCTAAGTTGTACAAAGTAGCTGACCCTAACCCTTCATCCTAGCTCATAAAATAGAAAAAACCAAAAAATCAACAGTTATAGTGAAGCATGAAAAATGAGAAAAAGAGTCCTTAAAACTCAGAATACCAAAAATTTCATCAAGACATGAAATGTAGAGAAAAGCCAGGAGTATGTAATGGTGATAGCCACATCCCCAAGAGTTTGATATTCAGTCCAGGATCCTACAAAAATCAATAATTGATATACAGATGGCTCATTAGACATCATCAAACAGGCCCAAACATCACAACAAAGGCCAACCCAGATGTTGGAAGACCACATGGTGAGAATATTCAATAAAAAATCACATTAAATAAGCAACATGAGTTGATAATCAGAATAAATCAAAGAAATGACCAAACATTTAATATGAAGGAAGAGTATTTCAGTTGATAAACCTGTAAAATGAGGATTTGGGAAACTCTACTATTAGATATGAAAAATTACATCAAGGGGAACATTGAATAATTGAAATATGGAAGTATATCTTCAAACAAAAAAAATTCATTGAGACTCAAGTACATCATAACAGCTTAGTTGTTTTTCTGCATCATATAAATATTTAAACCATATACTTTGATGATTGTTGAGAAATTGAAAAGGTCATCATATTTTTTGAATAAAGCATTTGCATTGGAACACAAGTGAATAGAATAGAAGCATAATCCTAGTACAAATGGCCTTTTATTTCAATGTGGTTTTCATGATGAATTTTGTTTTTCTTTTCTTTTTTGTGTTTGTGAAATTCAATTTCAAAAGCTGTATTAAAAAAACAGAGGGAACTTGTATGCAACTCCTTGAATCTACTGAATTTTTTCTGATTCAGTAGACACTTCAGATTTGCATACAAGCCCCCCCTGTTTTTGAGTGCAGTGGGAACCACTTTAAGTTTTTTATTTTCTATATTTATATATATTTATTTTTTTTAAATCTTATATTAACTTTTTATATTTATTTATCTTTTTTTCTCTTCTTAACTTCTGGAGTGTTACGGTGCAAGGTGGTTTTGTAAACCACTGGCCTTCTTGTACCATCTCCAATGAACACAAACCAGCGTTGTTCTGTTTGATATCTTCTGTTCTGTGGCTTGAACGCCTGACCTTGTGTTTTTTCTTTCTTTGTCATGGTGTTTTAACCAGGTTGACTATTTGGGTGGATACCAATAACAACCAACATTTGTATATACACATCATATTAATCATTCATCACCTATGAATTATGCACATAACACAAACTATCACACTCTATTAGGCATATGTATACACTTACCATTCATATTCAAAATGTATTATGCATTATGAATTATGAACTTTACTATAAAATTCAATATTCTTTTTAAAATTCATATGAATATATATGATGCCTTTTAAAATGAGTTAGTATTATGGATTTAAAATAAATGAGTATAATGCATTTAGCCACTTTATGCATTTTGCATTGAAAAGGTATTTAAAACATTGTGAATATTCATGATGCACAAAACAATGATTAAACTTCATGAAGCATATGTATTCACTTATCATTAATGTTCAATAGCTAGGTATTATGTGTTATGAATGATGCATTTTAGATTAAAAATCAATATTCAATTATCAAATTGTCATTAAAATAAGCTAAAAAATCATGAAAACATAAAATATAGATCCAGATGATCTTTATCTAAGTTGTACAAAGTAGCTGACCCTAACCCTTCATCCTAGCTCATAAAATAGAAAAAACCAAAAAATCAACAGTTATAGTGAAGCATGAAAAATGAGAAAAAGAGTCCTTAAAACTCAGAATACCAAAAATTTCATCAAGACATGAAATGTAGAGAAAAGCCAGGAGTATGTAATGGTGATAGCCACATCCCCAAGAGTTTGATATTCAGTCCAGGATCCTACAAAAATCAATAATTGATATACAGATGGCTCATTAGACATCATCAAACAGGCCCAAACATCACAACAAAGGCCAACCCAGATGTTGGAAGACCACATGGTGAGAATATTCAATAAAAAATCACATTAAATAAGCAACATGAGTTGATAATCAGAATAAATCAAAGAAATGACCAAACATTTAATATGAAGGAAGAGTATTTCAGTTGATAAACCTGTAAAATGAGGATTTGGGAAACTCTACTATTAGATATGAAAAATTACATCAAGGGGAACATTGAATAATTGAAATATGGAAGTATATATTCAAACCAAAAAAAATTCATTGAGACTCAAGTACATCATAACAGCTTAGTTGTTTTTCTGCATCATATAAATATTTAAACCATATACTTTGATGATTGTTGAGAAATTGAAAAGGTCATCATATTTTTTGAATAAATCATTTGCATTGGAACACAAGTGAATAGAATAGAAGCATAATCCTAGTACAAATGGCCTTTCATTTCAATGTGGTTTTCATGATGAATTTTGTTTTTCTTTTCTTTTTTGTGTTTGTGAAATTCAATTTCAAAAGCTGTATTAAAAAAACAGAGGGAACTTGTATGCAACTCCTTGAATCTACTGAATTTTTTCTGATTCAGTAGACACTTCAGATTTGCATACAAGCCCCCCCTGTTTTTGAGTGCAGTGGGAACCACTTTAAGTTTTTTATTTTCTATATTTATATATATTTATTTTTTTTAAATCTTATATTAACTTTTTATATTTATTTATCTTTTTTTCTCTTCTTAACTTCTGGAGTGTTACGGTGCAAGGTGGTTTTGTAAACCACTGGCCTTCTTGTACCATCTCCAATGAACACAAACCAGCGTTGTTCTGTTTGATATCTTCTGTTCTGTGGCTTGAACGCCTGACCTTGTGTTTTTTCTTTCTTTGTCATGGTGTTTTAACCAGGTTGACTATTTGGGTGGATACCAATAACAACCAACATTTGTATATACACATCATATTAATCATTCATCACCTATGAATTATGCACATAACACAAACTATCACACTCTATTAGGCATATGTATACACTTACCATTCATATTCAAAATGTATTATGCATTATGAATTATGAACTTTACTATAAAATTCAATATTCTTTTTAAAATTCATATGAATATATATGATGCCTTTTAAAATGAGTTAGTATTATGGATTTAAAATAAATGAGTATAATGCATTTAGCCACTTTATGCATTTTGCATTGAAAAGGTATTTAAAACATTGTGAATATTCATGATGCACAAAACAATGATTAAACTTCATGAAGCATATGTATTCACTTATCATTAATGTTCAATAGCTAGGTATTATGTGTTATGAATGATGCATTTTAGATTAAAAATCAATATTCAATTATCAAATTGTCATTAAAATAAGCTAAAAAATCATGAAAACATAAAATATAGATCCAGATGATCTTTATCTAAGTTGTACAAAGTAGCTGACCCTAACCCTTCATCCTAGCTCATAAAATAGAAAAAACCAAAAAATCAACAGTTATAGTGAAGCATGAAAAATGAGAAAAAGAGTCCTTAAAACTCAGAATACCAAAAATTTCATCAAGACATGAAATGTAGAGAAAAGCCAGGAGTATGTAATGGTGATAGCCACATCCCCAAGAGTTTGATATTCAGTCCAGGATCCTACAAAAATCAATAATTGATATACAGATGGCTCATTAGACATCATCAAACAGGCCCAAACATCACAACAAAGGCCAACCCAGATGTTGGAAGACCACATGGTGAGAATATTCAATAAAAAATCACATTAAATAAGCAACATGAGTTGATAATCAGAATAAATCAAAGAAATGACCAAACATTTAATATGAAGGAAGAGTATTTCAGTTGATAAACCTGTAA
Source organism: Hemileia vastatrix (assembly GCA_030280995.1). Lineage (NCBI taxonomy): Eukaryota > Fungi > Basidiomycota > Pucciniomycetes > Pucciniales > Zaghouaniaceae > Hemileia > Hemileia vastatrix. Next base: position 15,907,787 of record JASXTE010000008.1, on the reverse strand, counting down.
AATGAGGATTTGGGAAACTCTACTATTAGATATGAAAAATTACATCAAGGGGAACATTGAATAATTGAAATATGGAAGTATATCTTCAAACAAAAAAAATTCATTGAGACTCAAGTACATCATAACAGCTTAGTTATTTTTCTGCATCATATAAATATTTAAACCATATACTTTGATGATTGTTGAGAAATTGAAAAGGTCATCATATTTTTTGAATAAAGCATTTGCATTGGAACACAAGTGAATAGAATAGAAGCATAATCCGAGTACAAATGGCCTTTTATTTCAATGTGGTTTTCATGATGAATTTTGTTTTTCTTTTCTTTTTTGTGTTTGTGAAATTCAATTTCAAAAGCTGTATTAAAAAAACAGAGGGAACTTGTATGCAACTCCTTGAATCTACTGAATTTTTTCTGATTCAGTAGACACTTCAGATTTGCATACAAGCCCCCCCTGTTTTTGAGTGCAGTGGGAACCACTTTAAGTTTTTTATTTTCTATATTTATATATATTTATTTTTTTTAAATCTTATATTAAATTTTTATATTTATTTATCTTTTTTTCTCTTCTTAACTTCTGGAGTGTTACGGTGCAAGGTGGTTTTGTAAACCACTGGCCTTCTTGTACCATCTCCAATGAACACAAACCAGCGTTGTTCTGTTTGATATCTTCTGTTCTGTGGCTTGAACGCCTGACCTTGTGTTTTTTCTTTCTTTGTCATGGTGTTTTAACCAGGTTGACTATTTGGGTGGATACCAATAACAACCAACATTTGTATATACACATCATATTAATCATTCATCACCTATGAATTATGCACATAACACAAACTATCACACTCTATTAGGCATATGTATACACTTACCATTCATATTCAAAATGTATTATGCATTATGAATTATGAACTTTACTATAAAATTCAATATTCTTTTTAAAATTCATATGAATATATATGATGCCTTTTAAAATGAGTTAGTATTATGGATTTAAAATAAATGAGTATAATGCATTTAGCCACTTTATGCATTTTGCATTGAAAAGGTATTTAAAACATTGTGAATATTCATGATGCACAAAACAATGATTAAACTTCATGAAGCATATGTATTCACTTATCATTAATGTTCAATAGCTAGGTATTATGTGTTATGAATGATGCATTTTAGATTAAAAATCAATATTCAATTATCAAATTGTCATTAAAATAAGCTAAAAAATCATGAAAACATAAAATATAGATCCAGATGATCTTTATCTAAGTTGTACAAAGTAGCTGACCCTAACCCTTCATCCTAGCTCATAAAATAGAAAAAACCAAAAAATCAACAGTTATAGTGAAGCATGAAAAATGAGAAAAAGAGTCCTTAAAACTCAGAATACCAAAAATTTCATCAAGACATGAAATGTAGAGAAAAGCCAGGAGTATGTAATGGTGATAGCCACATCCCCAAGAGTTTGATATTCAGTCCAGGATCCTACAAAAATCAATAATTGATATACAGATGGCTCATTAGACATCATCAAACAGGCCCAAACATCACAACAAAGGCCAACCCAGATGTTGGAAGACCACATGGTGAGAATATTCAATAAAAAATCACATTAAATAAGCAACATGAGTTGATAATCAGAATAAATCAAAGAAATGACCAAACATTTAATATGAAGGAAGAGTATTTCAGTTGATAAACCTGTAAAATGAGGATTTGGGAAACTCTACTATTAGATATGAAAAATTACATCAAGGGGAACATTGAATAATTGAAATATGGAAGTATATCTTCAAACAAAAAAAATTCATTGAGACTCAAGTACATCATAACAGCTTAGTTATTTTTCTGCATCATATAAATATTTAAACCATATACTTTGATGATTGTTGAGAAATTGAAAAGGTCATCATATTTTTTGAATAAAGCATTTGCATTGGAACACAAGTGAATAGAATAGAAGCATAATCCTAGTACAAATGGCCTTTTATTTCAATGTGGTTTTCATGATGAATTTTGTTTTTCTTTTCTTTTTTGTGTTTGTGAAATTCAATTTCAAAAGCTGTATTAAAAAAACAGAGGGAACTTGTATGCAACTCCTTGAATCTACTGAATTTTTTCTGATTCAGTAGACACTTCAGATTTGCATACAAGCCCCCCCTGTTTTTGAGTGCAGTGGGAACCACTTTAAGTTTTTTATTTTCTATATTTATATATATTTATTTTTTTTAAATCTTATATTAACTTTTTATATTTATTTATCTTTTTTTCTCTTCTTAACTTCTGGAGTGTTACGGTGCAAGGTGGTTTTGTAAACCACTGGCCTTCTTGTACCATCTCCAATGAACACAAACCAGCGTTGTTCTGTTTGATATCTTCTGTTCTGTGGCTTGAACGCCTGACCTTGTGTTTTTTCTTTCTTTGTCATGGTGTTTTAACCAGGTTGACTATTTGGGTGGATACCAATAACAACCAACATTTGTATATACACATCATATTAATCATTCATCACCTATGAATTATGCACATAACACAAACTATCACACTCTATTAGGCATATGTATGCACTTACCATTCATATTCAAAATGTATTATGCATTATGAATTATGAACTTTACTATAAAATTCAATATTCTTTTTAAAATTCATATGAATATATATGATGCCTTTTAAAATGAGTTAGTATTATGGATTTAAAATAAATGAGTATAATGCATTTAGCCACTTTATGCATTTTGCATTGAAAAGGTATTTAAAACATTGTGAATATTCATGATGCACAAAACAATGATTAAACTTCATGAAGCATATGTATTCACTTATCATTAATGTTCAATAGCTAGGTATTATGTGTTATGAATGATGCATTTTAGATTAAAAATCAATATTCAATTATCAAATTGTCATTAAAATAAGCTAAAAAATCATGAAAACATAAAATATAGATCCAGATGATCTTTATCTAAGTTGTACAAAGTAGCTGACCCTAACCCTTCATCCTAGCTCATAAAATAGAAAAAACCAAAAAATCAACAGTTATAGTGAAGCATGAAAAATGAGAAAAAGAGTCCTTAAAACTCAGAATACCAAAAATTTCATCAAGACATGAAATGTAGAGAAAAGCCAGGAGTATGTAATGGTGATAGCCACATCCCCAAGAGTTTGATATTCAGTCCAGGATCCTACAAAAATCAATAATTGATATACAGATGGCTCATTAGACATCATCAAACAGGCCCAAACATCACAACAAAGGCCAACCCAGATGTTGGAAGACCACATGGTGAGAATATTCAATAAAAAATCACATTAAATAAGCAACATGAGTTGATAATCAGAATAAATCAAAGAAATGACCAAACATTTAATATGAAGGAAGAGTATTTCAGTTGATAAACCTGTAAAATGAGGATTTGGGAAACTCTACTATTAGATATGAAAAATTACATCAAGGGGAACATTGAATAATTGAAATATGGAAGTATATCTTCAAACAAAAAAAATTCATTGAGACTCAAGTACATCATAACAGCTTAGTTATTTTTCTGCATCATATAAATATTTAAACCATATACTTTGATGATTGTTGAGAAATTGAAAAGGTCATCATATTTTTTGAATAAAGCATTTGCATTGGAACACAAGTGAATAGAATAGAAGCATAATCCTAGTACAAATGGCCTTTTATTTCAATGTGGTTTTCATGATGAATTTTGTTTTTCTTTTCTTTTTTGTGTTTGTGAAATTCAATTTCAAAAGCTGTATTAAAAAAACAGAGGGAACTTGTATGCAACTCCTTGAATCTACTGAATTTTTTCTGATTCAGTAGACACTTCAGATTTGCATACAAGCCCCCCCTGTTTTTGAGTGCAGTGGGAACCACTTTAAGTTTTTTATTTTCTATATTTATATATATTTATTTTTTTTAAATCTTATATTAAATTTTTATATTTATTTATCTTTTTTTCTCTTCTTAACTTCTGGAGTGTTACGGTGCAAGGTGGTTTTGTAAACCACTGGCCTTCTTGTACCATCTCCAATGAACACAAACCAGCGTTGTTCTGTTTGATATCTTCTGTTCTGTGGCTTGAACGCCTGACCTTGTGTTTTTTCTTTCTTTGTCATGGTGTTTTAACCAGGTTGACTATTTGGGTGGATACCAATAACAACCAACATTTGTATATACACATCATATTAATCATTCATCACCTATGAATTATGCACATAACACAAACTATCACACTCTATTAGGCATATGTATGCACTTACCATTCATATTCAAAATGTATTATGCATTATGAATTATGAACTTTACTATAAAATTCAATATTCTTTTTAAAATTCATATGAATATATATGATGCCTTTTAAAATGAGTTAGTATTATGGATTTAAAATAAATGAGTATAATGCATTTAGCCACTTTATGCATTTTGCATTGAAAAGGTATTTAAAACATTGTGAATATTCATGATGCACAAAACAATGATTAAACTTCATGAAGCATATGTATTCACTTATCATTAATGTTCAATAGCTAGGTATTATGTGTTATGAATGATGCATTTTAGATTAAAAATCAATATTCAATTATCAAATTGTCATTAAAATAAGCTAAAAAATCATGAAAACATAAAATATAGATCCAGATGATCTTTATCTAAGTTGTACAAAGTAGCTGACCCTAACCCTTCATCCTAGCTCATAAAATAGAAAAAACCAAAAAATCAACAGTTATAGTGAAGCATGAAAAATGAGAAAAAGAGTCCTTAAAACTCAGAATACCAAAAATTTCATCAAGACATGAAATGTAGAGAAAAGCCAGGAGTATGTAATGGTGATAGCCACATCCCCAAGAGTTTGATATTCAGTCCAGGATCCTACAAAAATCAATAATTGATATACAGATGGCTCATTAGACATCATCAAACAGGCCCAAACATCACAACAAAGGCCAACCCAGATGTTGGAAGACCACATGGTGAGAATATTCAATAAAAAATCACATTAAATAAGCAACATGAGTTGATAATCAGAATAAATCAAAGAAATGACCAAACATTTAATATGAAGGAAGAGTATTTCAGTTGATAAACCTGTAAAATGAGGATTTGGGAAACTCTACTATTAGATATGAAAAATTACATCAAGGGGAACATTGAATAATTGAAATATGGAAGTATATCTTCAAACAAAAAAAATTCATTGAGACTCAAGTACATCATAACAGCTTAGTTATTTTTCTGCATCATATAAATATTTAAACCATATACTTTGATGATTGTTGAGAAATTGAAAAGGTCATCATATTTTTTGAATAAAGCATTTGCATTGGAACACAAGTGAATAGAATAGAAGCATAATCCTAGTACAAATGGCCTTTTATTTCAATGTGGTTTTCATGATGAATTTTGTTTTTCTTTTCTTTTTTGTGTTTGTGAAATTCAATTTCAAAAGCTGTATTAAAAAAACAGAGGGAACTTGTATGCAACTCCTTGAATCTACTGAATTTTTTCTGATTCAGTAGACACTTCAGATTTGCATACAAGCCCCCCCTGTTTTTGAGTGCAGTGGGAACCACTTTAAGTTTTTTATTTTCTATATTTATATATATTTATTTTTTTTAAATCTTATATTAAATTTTTATATTTATTTATCTTTTTTTCTCTTCTTAACTTCTGGAGTGTTACGGTGCAAGGTGGTTTTGTAAACCACTGGCCTTCTTGTACCATCTCCAATGAACACAAACCAGCGTTGTTCTGTTTGATATCTTCTGTTCTGTGGCTTGAACGCCTGACCTTGTGTTTTTTCTTTCTTTGTCATGGTGTTTTAACCAGGTTGACTATTTGGGTGGATACCAATAACAACCAACATTTGTATATACACATCATATTAATCATTCATCACCTATGAATTATGCACATAACACAAACTATCACACTCTATTAGGCATATGTATGCACTTACCATTCATATTCAAAATGTATTATGCATTATGAATTATGAACTTTACTATAAAATTCAATATTCTTTTTAAAATTCATATGAATATATATGATGCCTTTTAAAATGAGTTAGTATTATGGATTTAAAATAAATGAGTATAATGCATTTAGCCACTTTATGCATTTTGCATTGAAAAGGTATTTAAAACATTGTGAATATTCATGATGCACAAAACAATGATTAAACTTCATGAAGCATATGTATTCACTTATCATTAATGTTCAATAGCTAGGTATTATGTGTTATGAATGATGCATTTTAGATTAAAAATCAATATTCAATTATCAAATTGTCATTAAAATAAGCTAAAAAATCATGAAAACATAAAATATAGATCCAGATGATCTTTATCTAAGTTGTACAAAGTAGCTGACCCTAACCCTTCATCCTAGCTCATAAAATAGAAAAAACCAAAAAATCAACAGTTATAGTGAAGCATGAAAAATGAGAAAAAGAGTCCTTAAAACTCAGAATACCAAAAATTTCATCAAGACATGAAATGTAGAGAAAAGCCAGGAGTATGTAATGGTGATAGCCACATCCCCAAGAGTTTGATATTCAGTCCAGGATCCTACAAAAATCAATAATTGATATACAGATGGCTCATTAGACATCATCAAACAGGCCCAAACATCACAACAAAGGCCAACCCAGATGTTGGAAGACCACATGGTGAGAATATTCAATAAAAAATCACATTAAATAAGCAACATGAGTTGATAATCAGAATAAATCAAAGAAATGACCAAACATTTAATATGAAGGAAGAGTATTTCAGTTGATAAACCTGTAAAATGAGGATTTGGGAAACTCTACTATTAGATATGAAAAATTACATCAAGGGGAACATTGAATAATTGAAATATGGAAGTATATATTCAAACCAAAAAAAATTCATTGAGACTAAAGTACATCATAACAGCTTAGTTGTTTTTCTGCATCATATAAATATTTAAACCATATACTTTGATGATTGTTGAGAAATTGAAAAGGTCATCATATTTTTTGAATAAATCATTTGCATTGGAACACAAGTGAATAGAATAGAAGCATAATCCTAGTACAAATGGCCTTTTATTTCAATGTGGTTTTCATGATGAATTTTGTTTTTCTTTTCTTTTTTGTGTTTGTGAAATTCAATTTCAAAAGCTGTATTAAAAAAACAGAGGGAACTTGTATGCAACTCCTTGAATCTACTGAATTTTTTCTGATTCAGTAGACACTTCAGATTTGCATACAAGCCCCCCCTGTTTTTGAGTGCAGTGGGAACCACTTTAAGTTTTTTATTTTCTATATTTATATATATTTATTTTTTTTAAATCTTATATTAACTTTTTATATTTATTTATCTTTTTTTCTCTTCTTAACTTCTGGAGTGTTACGGTGCAAGGTGGTTTTGTAAACCACTGGCCTTCTTGTACCATCTCCAATGAACACAAACCAGCGTTGTTCTGTTTGATATCTTCTGTTCTGTGGCTTGAACGCCTGACCTTGTGTTTTTTCTTTCTTTGTCATGGTGTTTTAACCAGGTTGACTATTTGGGTGGATACCAATAACAACCAACATTTGTATATACACATCATATTAATCATTCATCACCTATGAATTATGCACATAACACAAACTATCACACTCTATTAGGCATATGTATGCACTTACCATTCATATTCAAAATGTATTATGCATTATGAATTATGAACTTTACTATAAAATTCAATATTCTTTTTAAAATTCATATGAATATATATGATGCCATTTAAAATGAGTTAGTATTATGGATTTAAAATAAATGAGTATAATGCATTTAGCCACTTTATGCATTTTGCATTGAAAAGGTATTTAAAACATTGTGAATATTCATGATGCACAAAACAATGATTAAACTTCATGAAGCATATGTATTCACTTATCATTAATGTTCAATAGCTAGGTATTATGTGTTATGAATGATGCATTTTAGATTAAAAATCAATATTCAATTATCAAATTGTCATTAAAATAAGCTAAAAAATCATGAAAACATAAAATATAGATCCAGATGATCTTTATCTAAGTTGTACAAAGTAGCTGACCCTAACCCTTCATCCTAGCTCATAAAATAGAAAAAACCAAAAAATCAACAGTTATAGTGAAGCATGAAAAATGAGAAAAAGAGTCCTTAAAACTCAGAATACCAAAAATTTCATCAAGACATGAAATGTAGAGAAAAGCCAGGAGTATGTAATGGTGATAGCCACATCCCCAAGAGTTTGATATTCAGTCCAGGATCCTACAAAAATCAATAATTGATATACAGATGGCTCATTAGACATCATCAAACAGGCCCAAACATCACAACAAAGGCCAACCCAGATGTTGGAAGACCACATGGTGAGAATATTCAATAAAAAATCACATTAAATAAGCAACATGAGTTGATAATCAGAATAAATCAAAGAAATGACCAAACATTTAATATGAAGGAAGAGTATTTCAGTTGATAAACCTGTAAAATGAGGATTTGGGAAACTCTACTATTAGATATGAAAAATTACATCAAGGGGAACATTGAATAATTGAAATATGGAAGTATATATTCAAACCAAAAAAAATTCATTGAGACTCAAGTACATCATAACAGCTTAGTTGTTTTTCTGCATCATATAAATATTTAAACCATATACTTTGATGATTGTTGAGAAATTGAAAAGGTCATCATATTTTTTGAATAAATCATTTGCATTGGAACACAAGTGAATAGAATAGAAGCATAATCCTAGTACAAATGGCCTTTTATTTCAATGTGGTTTTCATGATGAATTTTGTTTTTCTTTTCTTTTTTGTGTTTGTGAAATTCAATTTCAAAAGCTGTATTAAAAAAACAGAGGGAACTTGTATGCAACTCCTTGAATCTACTGAATTTTTTCTGATTCAGTAGACACTTCAGATTTGCATACAAGCCCCCCCTGTTTTTGAGTGCAGTGGGAACCACTTTAAGTTTTTTATTTTCTATATTTATATATATTTATTTTTTTTAAATCTTATATTAACTTTTTATATTTATTTATCTTTTTTTCTCTTCTTAACTTCTGGAGTGTTACGGTGCAAGGTGGTTTTGTAAACCACTGGCCTTCTTGTACCATCTCCAATGAACACAAACCAGCGTTGTTCTGTTTGATATCTTCTGTTCTGTGGCTTGAACGCCTGACCTTGTGTTTTTTCTTTCTTTGTCATGGTGTTTTAACCAGGTTGACTATTTGGGTGGATACCAATAACAACCAACATTTGTATATACACATCATATTAATCATTCATCACCTATGAATTATGCACATAACACAAACTATCACACTCTATTAGGCATATGTATGCACTTACCATTCATATTCAAAATGTATTATGCATTATGAATTATGAACTTTACTATAAAATTCAATATTCTTTTTAAAATTCATATGAATATATATGATGCCATTTAAAATGAGTTAGTATTATGGATTTAAAATAAATGAGTATAATGCATTTAGCCACTTTATGCATTTTGCATTGAAAAGGTATTTAAAACATTGTGAATATTCATGATGCACAAAACAATGATTAAACTTCATGAAGCATATGTATTCACTTATCATTAATGTTCAATAGCTAGGTATTATGTGTTATGAATGATGCATTTTAGATTAAAAATCAATATTCAATTATCAAATTGTCATTAAAATAAGCTAAAAAATCATGAAAACATAAAATATAGATCCAGATGATCTTTATCTAAGTTGTACAAAGTAGCTGACCCTAACCCTTCATCCTAGCTCATAAAATAGAAAAAACCAAAAAATCAACAGTTATAGTGAAGCATGAAAAATGAGAAAAAGAGTCCTTAAAACTCAGAATACCAAAAATTTCATCAAGACATGAAATGTAGAGAAAAGCCAGGAGTATGTAATGGTGATAGCCACATCCCCAAGAGTTTGATATTCAGTCCAGGATCCTACAAAAATCAATAATTGATATACAGATGGCTCATTAGACATCATCAAACAGGCCCAAACATCACAACAAAGGCCAACCCAGATGTTGGAAGACCACATGGTGAGAATATTCAATAAAAAATCACATTAAATAAGCAACATGAGTTGATAATCAGAATAAATCAAAGAAATGACCAAACATTTAATATGAAGGAAGAGTATTTCAGTTGATAAACCTGTAAAATGAGGATTTGGGAAACTCTACTATTAGATATGAAAAATTACATCAAGGGGAACATTGAATAATTGAAATATGGAAGTATATATTCAAACCAAAAAAAATTCATTGAGACTCAAGTACATCATAACAGCTTAGTTGTTTTTCTGCATCATATAAATATTTAAACCATATACTTTGATGATTGTTGAGAAATTGAAAAGGTCATCATATTTTTTGAATAAATCATTTGCATTGGAACACAAGTGAATAGAATAGAAGCATAATCCTAGTACAAATGGCCTTTTATTTCAATGTGGTTTTCATGATGAATTTTGTTTTTCTTTTCTTTTTTGTGTTTGTGAAATTCAATTTCAAAAGCTGTATTAAAAAAACAGAGGGAACTTGTATGCAACTCCTTGAATCTACTGAATTTTTTCTGATTCAGTAGACACTTCAGATTTGCATACAAGCCCCCCCTGTTTTTGAGTGCAGTGGGAACCACTTTAAGTTTTTTATTTTCTATATTTATATATATTTATTTTTTTTAAATCTTATATTAACTTTTTATATTTATTTATCTTTTTTTCTCTTCTTAACTTCTGGAGTGTTACGGTGCAAGGTGGTTTTGTAAACCACTGGCCTTCTTGTACCATCTCCAATGAACACAAACCAGCGTTGTTCTGTTTGATATCTTCTGTTCTGTGGCTTGAACGCCTGACCTTGTGTTTTTTCTTTCTTTGTCATGGTGTTTTAACCAGGTTGACTATTTGGGTGGATACCAATAACAACCAACATTTGTATATACACATCATATTAATCATTCATCACCTATGAATTATGCACATAACACAAACTATCACACTCTATTAGGCATATGTATGCACTTACCATTCATATTCAAAATGTATTATGCATTATGAATTATGAACTTTACTATAAAATTCAATATTCTTTTTAAAATTCATATGAATATATATGATGCCTTTTAAAATGAGTTAGTATTATGGATTTAAAATAAATGAGTATAATGCATTTAGCCACTTTATGCATTTTGCATTGAAAAGGTATTTAAAACATTGTGAATATTCATGATGCACAAAACAATGATTAAACTTCATGAAGCATATGTATTCACTTATCATTAATGTTCAATAGCTAGGTATTATGTGTTATGAATGATGCATTTTAGATTAAAAATCAATATTCAATTATCAAATTGTCATTAAAATAAGCTAAAAAATCATGAAAACATAAAATATAGATCCAGATGATCTTTATCTAAGTTGTACAAAGTAGCTGACCCTAACCCTTCATCCTAGCTCATAAAATAGAAAAAACCAAAAAATCAACAGTTATAGTGAAGCATGAAAAATGAGAAAAAGAGTCCTTAAAACTCAGAATACCAAAAATTTCATCAAGACATGAAATGTAGAGAAAAGCCAGGAGTATGTAATGGTGATAGCCACATCCCCAAGAGTTTGATATTCAGTCCAGGATCCTACAAAAATCAATAATTGATATACAGATGGCTCATTAGACATCATCAAACAGGCCCAAACATCACAACAAAGGCCAACCCAGATGTTGGAAGACCACATGGTGAGAATATTCAATAAAAAATCACATTAAATAAGCAACATGAGTTGATAATCAGAATAAATCAAAGAAATGACCAAACATTTAATATGAAGGAAGAGTATTTCAGTTGATAAACCTGTAAAATGAGGATTTGGGAAACTCTACTATTAGATATGAAAAATTACATCAAGGGGAACATTGAATAATTGAAATATGGAAGTATATATTCAAACCAAAAAAAATTCATTGAGACTCAAGTACATCATAACAGCTTAGTTGTTTTTCTGCATCATATAAATATTTAAACCATATACTTTGATGATTGTTGAGAAATTGAAAAGGTCATCATATTTTTTGAATAAATCATTTGCATTGGAACACAAGTGAATAGAATAGAAGCATAATCCTAGTACAAATGGCCTTTTATTTCAATGTGGTTTTCATGATGAATTTTGTTTTTCTTTTCTTTTTTGTGTTTGTGAAATTCAATTTCAAAAGCTGTATTAAAAAAACAGAGGGAACTTGTATGCAACTCCTTGAATCTACTGAATTTTTTCTGATTCAGTAGACACTTCAGATTTGCATACAAGCCCCCCCTGTTTTTGAGTGCAGTGGGAACCACTTTAAGTTTTTTATTTTCTATATTTATATATATTTATTTTTTTTAAATCTTATATTAACTTTTTATATTTATTTATCTTTTTTTCTCTTCTTAACTTCTGGAGTGTTACGGTGCAAGGTGGTTTTGTAAACCACTGGCCTTCTTGTACCATCTCCAATGAACACAAACCAGCGTTGTTCTGTTTGATATCTTCTGTTCTGTGGCTTGAACGCCTGACCTTGTGTTTTTTCTTTCTTTGTCATGGTGTTTTAACCAGGTTGACTATTTGGGTGGATACCAATAACAACCAACATTTGTATATACACATCATATTAATCATTCATCACCTATGAATTATGCACATAACACAAACTATCACACTCTATTAGGCATATGTATGCACTTACCATTCATATTCAAAATGTATTATGCATTATGAATTATGAACTTTACTATAAAATTCAATATTCTTTTTAAAATTCATATGAATATATATGATGCCATTTAAAATGAGTTAGTATTATGGATTTAAAATAAATGAGTATAATGCATTTAGCCACTTTATGCATTTTGCATTGAAAAGGTATTTAAAACATTGTGAATATTCATGATGCACAAAACAATGATTAAACTTCATGAAGCATATGTATTCACTTATCATTAATGTTCAATAGCTAGGTATTATGTGTTAGAATGATGCATTTTAGATTAAAAATCAATATTCAATTATCAAATTGTCATTAAAATAAGCTAAAAAATCATGAAAACATAAAATATAGATCCAGATGATCTTTATCTAAGTTGTACAAAGTAGCTGACCCTAACCCTTCATCCTAGCTCATAAAATAGAAAAAACCAAAAAATCAACAGTTATAGTGAAGCATGAAAAATGAGAAAAAGAGTCCTTAAAACTCAGAATACCAAAAATTTCATCAAGACATGAAATGTAGAGAAAAGCCAGGAGTATGTAATGGTGATAGCCACATCCCCAAGAGTTTGATATTCAGTCCAGGATCCTACAAAAATCAATAATTGATATACAGATGGCTCATTAGACATCATCAAACAGGCCCAAACATCACAACAAAGGCCAACCCAGATGTTGGAAGACCACATGGTGAGAATATTCAATAAAAAATCACATTAAATAAGCAACATGAGTTGATAATCAGAATAAATCAAAGAAATGACCAAACATTTAATATGAAGGAAGAGTATTTCAGTTGATAAACCTGTAAAATGAGGATTTGGGAAACTCTACTATTAGATATGAAAAATTACATCAAGGGGAACATTGAATAATTGAAATATGGAAGTATATATTCAAACCAAAAAAAATTCATTGAGACTCAAGTACATCATAACAGCTTAGTTGTTTTTCTGCATCATATAAATATTTAAACCATATACTTTGATGATTGTTGAGAAATTGAAAAGGTCATCATATTTTTTGAATAAAGCATTTGCATTGGAACACAAGTGAATAGAATAGAAGCATAATCCTAGTACAAATGGCCTTTTATTTCAATGTGGTTTTCATGATGAATTTTGTTTTTCTTTTCTTTTTTGTGTTTGTGAAATTCAATTTCAAAAGCTGTATTAAAAAAACAGAGGGAACTTGTATGCAACTCCTTGAATCTACTGAATTTTTTCTGATTCAGTAGACACTTCAGATTTGCATACAAGCCCCCCCTGTTTTTGAGTGCAGTGGGAACCACTTTAAGTTTTTTATTTTCTATTTTTATATATATTTATTTTTTTTAAATCTTATATTAACTTTTTATATTTATTTATCTTTTTTTCTCTTCTTAACTTCTGGAGTGTTACGGTGCAAGGTGGTTTTGTAAACCACTGGCCTTCTTGTACCATCTCCAATGAACACAAACCAGCGTTGTTCTGTTTGATATCTTCTGTTCTGTGGCTTGAACGCCTGACCTTGTGTTTTTTCTTTCTTTGTCATGGTGTTTTAACCAGGTTGACTATTTGGGTGGATACCAATAACAACCAACATTTGTATATACACATCATATTAATCATTCATCACCTATGAATTATGCACATAACACAAACTATCACACTCTATTAGGCATATGTATGCACTTACCATTCATATTCAAAATGTATTATGCATTATGAATTATGAACTTTACTATAAAATTCAATATTCTTTTTAAAATTCATATGAATATATATGATGCCATTTAAAATGAGTTAGTATTATGGATTTAAAATAAATGAGTATAATGCATTTAGCCACTTTATGCATTTTGCATTGAAAAGGTATTTAAAACATTGTGAATATTCATGATGCACAAAACAATGATTAAACTTCATGAAGCATATGTATTCACTTATCATTAATGTTCAATAGCTAGGTATTATGTGTTAGAATGATGCATTTTAGATTAAAAATCAATATTCAATTATCAAATTGTCATTAAAATAAGCTAAAAAATCATGAAAACATAAAATATAGATCCAGATGATCTTTATCTAAGTTGTACAAAGTAGCTGACCCTAACCCTTCATCCTAGCTCATAAAATAGAAAAAACCAAAAAATCAACAGTTATAGTGAAGCATGAAAAATGAGAAAAAGAGTCCTTAAAACTCAGAATACCAAAAATTTCATCAAGACATGAAATGTAGAGAAAAGCCAGGAGTATGTAATGGTGATAGCCACATCCCCAAGAGTTTGATATTCAGTCCAGGATCCTACAAAAATCAATAATTGATATACAGATGGCTCATTAGACATCATCAAACAGGCCCAAACATCACAACAAAGGCCAACCCAGATGTTGGAAGACCACATGGTGAGAATATTCAATAAAAAATCACATTAAATAAGCAACATGAGTTGATAATCAGAATAAATCAAAGAAATGACCAAACATTTAATATGAAGGAAGAGTATTTCAGTTGATAAACCTGTAAAATGAGGATTTGGGAAACTCTACTATTAGATATGAAAAATTACATCAAGGGGAACATTGAATAATTGAAATATGGAAGTATATATTCAAACCAAAAAAAATTCATTGAGACTCAAGTACATCATAACAGCTTAGTTGTTTTTCTGCATCATATAAATATTTAAACCATATACTTTGATGATTGTTGAGAAATTGAAAAGGTCATCATATTTTTTGAATAAAGCATTTGCATTGGAACACAAGTGAATAGAATAGAAGCATAATCCTAGTACAAATGGCCTTTTATTTCAATGTGGTTTTCATGATGAATTTTGTTTTTCTTTTCTTTTTTGTGTTTGTGAAATTCAATTTCAAAAGCTGTATTAAAAAAACAGAGGGAACTTGTATGCAACTCCTTGAATCTACTGAATTTTTTCTGATTCAGTAGACACTTCAGATTTGCATACAAGCCCCCCCTGTTTTTGAGTGCAGTGGGAACCACTTTAAGTTTTTTATTTTCTATTTTTATATATATTTATTTTTTTTAAATCTTATATTAACTTTTTATATTTATTTATCTTTTTTTCTCTTCTTAACTTCTGGAGTGTTACGGTGCAAGGTGGTTTTGTAAACCACTGGCCTTCTTGTACCATCTCCAATGAACACAAACCAGCGTTGTTCTGTTTGATATCTTCTGTTCTGTGGCTTGAACGCCTGACCTTGTGTTTTTTCTTTCTTTGTCATGGTGTTTTAACCAGGTTGACTATTTGGGTGGATACCAATAACAACCAACATTTGTATATACACATCATATTAATCATTCATCACCTATGAATTATGCACATAACACAAACTATCACACTCTATTAGGCATATGTATGCACTTACCATTCATATTCAAAATGTATTATGCATTATGAATTATGAACTTTACTATAAAATTCAATATTCTTTTTAAAATTCATATGAATATATATGATGCCATTTAAAATGAGTTAGTATTATGGATTTAAAATAAATGAGTATAATGCATTTAGCCACTTTATGCATTTTGCATTGAAAAGGTATTTAAAACATTGTGAATATTCATGATGCACAAAACAATGATTAAACTTCATGAAGCATATGTATTCACTTATCATTAATGTTCAATAGCTAGGTATTATGTGTTAGAATGATGCATTTTAGATTAAAAATCAATATTCAATTATCAAATTGTCATTAAAATAAGCTAAAAAATCATGAAAACATAAAATATAGATCCAGATGATCTTTATCTAAGTTGTACAAAGTAGCTGACCCTAACCCTTCATCCTAGCTCATAAAATAGAAAAAACCAAAAAATCAACAGTTATAGTGAAGCATGAAAAATGAGAAAAAGAGTCCTTAAAACTCAGAATACCAAAAATTTCATCAAGACATGAAATGTAGAGAAAAGCCAGGAGTATGTAATGGTGATAGCCACATCCCCAAGAGTTTGATATTCAGTCCAGGATCCTACAAAAATCAATAATTGATATACAGATGGCTCATTAGACATCATCAAACAGGCCCAAACATCACAACAAAGGCCAACCCAGATGTTGGAAGACCAGATGGTGAGAATATTCAATAAAAAATCACATTAAATAAGCAACATGAGTTGATAATCAGAATAAATCAAAGAAATGACCAAACATTTAATATGAAGGAAGAGTATTTCAGTTGATAAACCTGTAAAATGAGGATTTGGGAAACTCTACTATTAGATATGAAAAATTACATCAAGGGGAACATTGAATAATTGAAATATGGAAGTATATATTCAAACCAAAAAAAATTCATTGAGACTCAAGTACATCATAACAGCTTAGTTATTTTTCTGCATCATATAAATATTTAAACCATATACTTTGATGATTGTTGAGAAATTGAAAAGGTCATCATATTTTTTGAATAAAGCATTTGCATTGGAACACAAGTGAATAGAATAGAAGCATAATCCTAGTACAAATGGCCTTTTATTTCAATGTGGTTTTCATGATGAATTTTGTTTTTCTTTTCTTTTTTGTGTTTGTGAAATTCAATTTCAAAAGCTGTATTAAAAAAACAGAGGGAACTTGTATGCAACTCCTTGAATCTACTGAATTTTTTCTGATTCAGTAGACACTTCAGATTTGCATACAAGCCCCCCCTGTTTTTGAGTGCAGTGGGAACCACTTTAAGTTTTTTATTTTCTATTTTTATATATATTTATTTTTTTTAAATCTTATATTAACTTTTTATATTTATTTATCTTTTTTTCTCTTCTTAACTTCTGGAGTGTTACGGTGCAAGGTGGTTTTGTAAACCACTGGCCTTCTTGTACCATCTCCAATGAACACAAACCAGCGTTGTTCTGTTTGATATCTTCTGTTCTGTGGCTTGAACGCCTGACCTTGTGTTTTTTCTTTCTTTGTCATGGTGTTTTAACCAGGTTGACTATTTGGGTGGATACCAATAACAACCAACATTTGTATATACACATCATATTAATCATTCATCACCTATGAATTATGCACATAACACAAACTATCACACTCTATTAGGCATATGTATGCACTTACCATTCATATTCAAAATGTATTATGCATTATGAATTATGAACTTTACTATAAAATTCAATATTCTTTTTAAAATTCATATGAATATATATGATGCCATTTAAAATGAGTTAGTATTATGGATTTAAAATAAATGAGTATAATGCATTTAGCCACTTTATGCATTTTGCATTGAAAAGGTATTTAAAACATTGTGAATATTCATGATGCACAAAACAATGATTAAACTTCATGAAGCATATGTATTCACTTATCATTAATGTTCAATAGCTAGGTATTATGTGTTAGAATGATGCATTTTAGATTAAAAATCAATATTCAATTATCAAATTGTCATTAAAATAAGCTAAAAAATCATGAAAACATAAAATATAGATCCAGATGATCTTTATCTAAGTTGTACAAAGTAGCTGACCCTAACCCTTCATCCTAGCTCATAAAATAGAAAAAACCAAAAAATCAACAGTTATAGTGAAGCATGAAAAATGAGAAAAAGAGTCCTTAAAACTCAGAATACCAAAAATTTCATCAAGACATGAAATGTAGAGAAAAGCCAGGAGTATGTAATGGTGATAGCCACATCCCCAAGAGTTTGATATTCAGTCCAGGATCCTACAAAAATCAATAATTGATATACAGATGGCTCATTAGACATCATCAAACAGGCCCAAACATCACAACAAAGGCCAACCCAGATGTTGGAAGACCACATGGTGAGAATATTCAATAAAAAATCACATTAAATAAGCAACATGAGTTGATAATCAGAATAAATCAAAGAAATGACCAAACATTTAATATGAAGGAAGAGTATTTCAGTTGATAAACCTGTAAAATGAGGATTTGGGAAACTCTACTATTAGATATGAAAAATTACATCAAGGGGAACATTGAATAATTGAAATATGGAAGTATATATTCAAACCAAAAAAAATTCATTGAGACTCAAGTACATCATAACAGCTTAGTTGTTTTTCTGCATCATATAAATATTTAAACCATATACTTTGATGATTGTTGAGAAATTGAAAAGGTCATCATATTTTTTGAATAAAGCATTTGCATTGGAACACAAGTGAATAGAATAGAAGCATAATCCTAGTACAAATGGCCTTTTATTTCAATGTGGTTTTCATGATGAATTTTGTTTTTCTTTTCTTTTTTGTGTTTGTGAAATTCAATTTCAAAAGCTGTATTAAAAAAACAGAGGGAACTTGTATGCAACTCCTTGAATCTACTGAATTTTTTCTGATTCAGTAGACACTTCAGATTTGCATACAAGCCCCCCCTGTTTTTGAGTGCAGTGGGAACCACTTTAAGTTTTTTATTTTCTATTTTTATATATATTTATTTTTTTTAAATCTTATATTAACTTTTTATATTTATTTATCTTTTTTTCTCTTCTTAACTTCTGGAGTGTTACGGTGCAAGGTGGTTTTGTAAACCACTGGCCTTCTTGTACCATCTCCAATGAACACAAACCAGCGTTGTTCTGTTTGATATCTTCTGTTCTGTGGCTTGAACGCCTGACCTTGTGTTTTTTCTTTCTTTGTCATGGTGTTTTAACCAGGTTGACTATTTGGGTGGATACCAATAACAACCAACATTTGTATATACACATCATATTAATCATTCATCACCTATGAATTATGCACATAACACAAACTATCACACTCTATTAGGCATATGTATGCACTTACCATTCATATTCAAAATTTATTATGCATTATGAATTATGAACTTTACTATAAAATTCAATATTCTTTTTAAAATTCATATGAATATATATGATGCCATTTAAAATGAGTTAGTATTATGGATTTAAAATAAATGAGTATAATGCATTTAGCCACTTTATGCATTTTGCATTGAAAAGGTATTTAAAACATTGTGAATATTCATGATGCACAAAACAATGATTAAACTTCATGAAGCATATGTATTCACTTATCATTAATGTTCAATAGCTAGGTATTATGTGTTAGAATGATGCATTTTAGATTAAAAATCAATATTCAATTATCAAATTGTCATTAAAATAAGCTAAAAAATCATGAAAACATAAAATATAGATCCAGATGATCTTTATCTAAGTTGTACAAAGTAGCTGACCCTAACCCTTCATCCTAGCTCATAAAATAGAAAAAACCAAAAAATCAACAGTTATAGTGAAGCATGAAAAATGAGAAAAAGAGTCCTTAAAACTCAGAATACCAAAAATTTCATCAAGACATGAAATGTAGAGAAAAGCCAGGAGTATGTAATGGTGATAGCCACATCCCCAAGAGTTTGATATTCAGTCCAGGATCCTACAAAAATCAATAATTGATATACAGATGGCTCATTAGACATCATCAAACAGGCCCAAACATCACAACAAAGGCCAACCCAGATGTTGGAAGACCAGATGGTGAGAATATTCAATAAAAAATCACATTAAATAAGCAACATGAGTTGATAATCAGAATAAATCAAAGAAATGACCAAACATTTAATATGAAGGAAGAGTATTTCAGTTGATAAACCTGTAAAATGAGGATTTGGGAAACTCTACTATTAGATATGAAAAATTACATCAAGGGGAACATTGAATAATTGAAATATGGAAGTATATCTTCAAACAAAAAAAATTCATTGAGACTCAAGTACATCATAACAGCTTAGTTATTTTTCTGCATCATATAAATATTTAAACCATATACTTTGATGATTGTTGAGAAATTGAAAAGGTCATCATATTTTTTGAATAAAGCATTTGCATTGGAACACAAGTGAATAGAATAGAAGCATAATCCTAGTACAAATGGCCTTTTATTTCAATGTGGTTTTCATGATGAATTTTGTTTTTCTTTTCTTTTTTGTGTTTGTGAAATTCAATTTCAAAAGCTGTATTAAAAAAACAGAGGGAACTTGTATGCAACTCCTTGAATCTACTGAATTTTTTCTGATTCAGTAGACACTTCAGATTTGCATACAAGCCCCCCCTGTTTTTGAGTGCAGTGGGAACCACTTTAAGTTTTTTATTTTCTATTTTTATATATATTTATTTTTTTTAAATCTTATATTAACTTTTTATATTTATTTATCTTTTTTTCTCTTCTTAACTTCTGGAGTGTTACGGTGCAAGGTGGTTTTGTAAACCACTGGCCTTCTTGTACCATCTCCAATGAACACAAACCAGCGTTGTTCTGTTTGATATCTTCTGTTCTGTGGCTTGAACGCCTGACCTTGTGTTTTTTCTTTCTTTGTCATGGTGTTTTAACCAGGTTGACTATTTGGGTGGATACCAATAACAACCAACATTTGTATATACACATCATATTAATCATTCATCACCTATGAATTATGCACATAACACAAACTATCACACTCTATTAGGCATATGTATGCACTTACCATTCATATTCAAAATGTATTATGCATTATGAATTATGAACTTTACTATAAAATTCAATATTCTTTTTAAAATTCATATGAATATATATGATGCCATTTAAAATGAGTTAGTATTATGGATTTAAAATAAATGAGTATAATGCATTTAGCCACTTTATGCATTTTGCATTGAAAAGGTATTTAAAACATTGTGAATATTCATGATGCACAAAACAATGATTAAACTTCATGAAGCATATGTATTCACTTATCATTAATGTTCAATAGCTAGGTATTATGTGTTAGAATGATGCATTTTAGATTAAAAATCAATATTCAATTATCAAATTGTCATTAAAATAAGCTAAAAAATCATGAAAACATAAAATATAGATCCAGATGATCTTTATCTAAGTTGTACAAAGTAGCTGACCCTAACCCTTCATCCTAGCTCATAAAATAGAAAAAACCAAAAAATCAACAGTTATAGTGAAGCATGAAAAATGAGAAAAAGAGTCCTTAAAACTCAGAATACCAAAAATTTCATCAAGACATGAAATGTAGAGAAAAGCCAGGAGTATGTAATGGTGATAGCCACATCCCCAAGAGTTTGATATTCAGTCCAGGATCCTACAAAAATCAATAATTGATATACAGATGGCTCATTAGACATCATCAAACAGGCCCAAACATCACAACAAAGGCCAACCCAGATGTTGGAAGACCACATGGTGAGAATATTCAATAAAAAATCACATTAAATAAGCAACATGAGTTGATAATCAGAATAAATCAAAGAAATGACCAAACATTTAATATGAAGGAAGAGTATTTCAGTTGATAAACCTGTAAAATGAGGATTTGGGAAACTCTACTATTAGATATGAAAAATTACATCAAGGGGAACATTGAATAATTGAAATATGGAAGTATATATTCAAACCAAAAAAAATTCATTGAGACTCAAGTACATCATAACAGCTTAGTTGTTTTTCTGCATCATATAAATATTTAAACCATATACTTTGATGATTGTTGAGAAATTGAAAAGGTCATCATATTTTTTGAATAAAGCATTTGCATTGGAACACAAGTGAATAGAATAGAAGCATAATCCTAGTACAAATGGCCTTTTATTTCAATGTGGTTTTCATGATGAATTTTGTTTTTCTTTTCTTTTTTGTGTTTGTGAAATTCAATTTCAAAAGCTGTATTAAAAAAACAGAGGGAACTTGTATGCAACTCCTTGAATCTACTGAATTTTTTCTGATTCAGTAGACACTTCAGATTTGCATACAAGCCCCCCCTGTTTTTGAGTGCAGTGGGAACCACTTTAAGTTTTTTATTTTCTATTTTTATATATATTTATTTTTTTTAAATCTTATATTAACTTTTTATATTTATTTATCTTTTTTTCTCTTCTTAACTTCTGGAGTGTTACGGTGCAAGGTGGTTTTGTAAACCACTGGCCTTCTTGTACCATCTCCAATGAACACAAACCAGCGTTGTTCTGTTTGATATCTTCTGTTCTGTGGCTTGAACGCCTGACCTTGTGTTTTTTCTTTCTTTGTCATGGTGTTTTAACCAGGTTGACTATTTGGGTGGATACCAATAACAACCAACATTTGTATATACACATCATATTAATCATTCATCACCTATGAATTATGCACATAACACAAACTATCACACTCTATTAGGCATATGTATGCACTTACCATTCATATTCAAAATTTATTATGCATTATGAATTATGAACTTTACTATAAAATTCAATATTCTTTTTAAAATTCATATGAATATATATGATGCCATTTAAAATGAGTTAGTATTATGGATTTAAAATAAATGAGTATAATGCATTTAGCCACTTTATGCATTTTGCATTGAAAAGGTATTTAAAACATTGTGAATATTCATGATGCACAAAACAATGATTAAACTTCATGAAGCATATGTATTCACTTATCATTAATGTTCAATAGCTAGGTATTATGTGTTAGAATGATGCATTTTAGATTAAAAATCAATATTCAATTATCAAATTGTCATTAAAATAAGCTAAAAAATCATGAAAACATAAAATATAGATCCAGATGATCTTTATCTAAGTTGTACAAAGTAGCTGACCCTAACCCTTCATCCTAGCTCATAAAATAGAAAAAACCAAAAAATCAACAGTTATAGTGAAGCATGAAAAATGAGAAAAAGAGTCCTTAAAACTCAGAATACCAAAAATTTCATCAAGACATGAAATGTAGAGAAAAGCCAGGAGTATGTAATGGTGATAGCCACATCCCCAAGAGTTTGATATTCAGTCCAGGATCCTACAAAAATCAATAATTGATATACAGATGGCTCATTAGACATCATCAAACAGGCCCAAACATCACAACAAAGGCCAACCCAGATGTTGGAAGACCAGATGGTGAGAATATTCAATAAAAAATCACATTAAATAAGCAACATGAGTTGATAATCAGAATAAATCAAAGAAATGACCAAACATTTAATATGAAGGAAGAGTATTTCAGTTGATAAACCTGTAAAATGAGGATTTGGGAAACTCTACTATTAGATATTAAAAATTACATCAAGGGGAACATTGAATAATTGAAATATGGAAGTATATCTTCAAACAAAAAAAATTCATTGAGACTCAAGTACATCATAACAGCTTAGTTATTTTTCTGCATCATATAAATATTTAAACCATATACTTTGATGATTGTTGAGAAATTGAAAAGGTCATCATATTTTTTGAATAAAGCATTTGCATTGGAACACAAGTGAATAGAATAGAAGCATAATCCTAGTACAAATGGCCTTTTATTTCAATGTGGTTTTCATGATGAATTTTGTTTTTCTTTTCTTTTTTGTGTTTGTGAAATTCAATTTCAAAAGCTGTATTAAAAAAACAGAGGGAACTTGTATGCAACTCCTTGAATCTACTGAATTTTTTCTGATTCAGTAGACACTTCAGATTTGCATACAAGCCCCCCCTGTTTTTGAGTGCAGTGGGAACCACTTTAAGTTTTTTATTTTCTATATTTATATATATTTATTTTTTTTAAATCTTATATTAACTTTTTATATTTATTTATCTTTTTTTCTCTTCTTAACTTCTGGAGTGTTACGGTGCAAGGTGGTTTTGTAAACCACTGGCCTTCTTGTACCATCTCCAATGAACACAAACCAGCGTTGTTCTGTTTGATATCTTCTGTTCTGTGGCTTGAACGCCTGACCTTGTGTTTTTTCTTTCTTTGTCATGGTGTTTTAACCAGGTTGACTATTTGGGTGGATACCAATAACAACCAACATTTGTATATACACATCATATTAATCATTCATCACCTATGAATTATGCACATAACACAAACTATCACACTCTACTAGGCATATGTATGCACTTACCATTCATATTCAAAATGTATTATGCATTATGAATTATGAACTTTACTATAAAATTCAATATTCTTTTTAAAATTCATATGAATATATATGATGCCATTTAAAATGAGTTAGTATTATGGATTTAAAATAAATGAGTATAATGCATTTAGCCACTTTATGCATTTTGCATTGAAAAGGTATTTAAAACATTGTGAATAATCATGATGCACAAAACAATGATTAAACTTCATGAAGCATATGTATTCACTTATCATTAATGTTCAATAGCTAGGTATTATGTGTTAGAATGATGCATTTTAGATTAAAAATCAATATTCAATTATCAAATTGTCATTAAAATAAGCTAAAAAATCATGAAAACATAAAATATAGATCCAGATGATCTTTATCTAAGTTGTACAAAGTAGCTGACCCTAACCCTTCATCCTAGCTCATAAAATAGAAAAAACCAAAAAATCAACAGTTATAGTGAAGCATGAAAAATGAGAAAAAGAGTCCTTAAAACTCAGAATACCAAAAATTTCATCAAGACATGAAATGTAGAGAAAAGCCAGGAGTATGTAATGGTGATAGCCACATCCCCAAGAGTTTGATATTCAGTCCAGGATCCTACAAAAATCAATAATTGATATACAGATGGCTCATTAGACATCATCAAACAGGCCCAAACATCACAACAAAGGCCAACCCAGATGTTGGAAGACCACATGGTGAGAATATTCAATAAAAAATCACATTAAATAAGCAACATGAGTTGATAATCAGAATAAATCAAAGAAATGACCAAACATTTAATATGAAGGAAGAGTATTTCAGTTGATAAACCTGTAAAATGAGGATTTGGGAAACTCTACTATTAGATATGAAAAATTACATCAAGGGGAACATTGAATAATTGAAATATGGAAGTATATATTCAAACCAAAAAAAATTCATTGAGACTCAAGTACATCATAACAGCTTAGTTGTTTTTCTGCATCATATAAATATTTAAACCATATACTTTGATGATTGTTGAGAAATTGAAAAGGTCATCATATTTTTTGAATAAAGCATTTGCATTGGAACACAAGTGAATAGAATAGAAGCATAATCCTAGTACAAATGGCCTTTTATTTCAATGTGGTTTTCATGATGAATTTTGTTTTTCTTTTCTTTTTTGTGTTTGTGAAATTCAATTTCAAAAGCTGTATTAAAAAAACAGAGGGAACTTGTATGCAACTCCTTGAATCTACTGAATTTTTTCTGATTCAGTAGACACTTCAGATTTGCATACAAGCCCCCCCTGTTTTTGAGTGCAGTGGGAACCACTTTAAGTTTTTTATTTTCTATTTTTATATATATTTATTTTTTTTAAATCTTATATTAACTTTTTATATTTATTTATCTTTTTTTCTCTTCTTAACTTCTGGAGTGTTACGGTGCAAGGTGGTTTTGTAAACCACTGGCCTTCTTGTACCATCTCCAATGAACACAAACCAGCGTTGTTCTGTTTGATATCTTCTGTTCTGTGGCTTGAACGCCTGACCTTGTGTTTTTTCTTTCTTTGTCATGGTGTTTTAACCAGGTTGACTATTTGGGTGGATACCAATAACAACCAACATTTGTATATACACATCATATTAATCATTCATCACCTATGAATTATGCACATAACACAAACTATCACACTCTATTAGGCATATGTATGCACTTACCATTCATATTCAAAATGTATTATGCATTATGAATTATGAACTTTACTATAAAATTCAATATTCTTTTTAAAATTCATATGAATATATATGATGCCATTTAAAATGAGTTAGTATTATGGATTTAAAATAAATGAGTATAATGCATTTAGCCACTTTATGCATTTTGCATTGAAAAGGTATTTAAAACATTGTGAATATTCATGATGCACAAAACAATGATTAAACTTCATGAAGCATATGTATTCACTTATCATTAATGTTCAATAGCTAGGTATTATGTGTTAGAATGATGCATTTTAGATTAAAAATCAATATTCAATTATCAAATTGTCATTAAAATAAGCTAAAAAATCATGAAAACATAAAATATAGATCCAGATGATCTTTATCTAAGTTGTACAAAGTAGCTGACCCTAACCCTTCATCCTAGCTCATAAAATAGAAAAAACCAAAAAATCAACAGTTATAGTGAAGCATGAAAAATGAGAAAAAGAGTCCTTAAAACTCAGAATACCAAAAATTTCATCAAGACATGAAATGTAGAGAAAAGCCAGGAGTATGTAATGGTGATAGCCACATCCCCAAGAGTTTGATATTCAGTCCAGGATCCTACAAAAATCAATAATTGATATACAGATGGCTCATTAGACATCATCAAACAGGCCCAAACATCACAACAAAGGCCAACCCAGATGTTGGAAGACCAGATGGTGAGAATATTCAATAAAAAATCACATTAAATAAGCAACATGAGTTGATAATCAGAATAAATCAAAGAAATGACCAAACATTTAATATGAAGGAAGAGTATTTCAGTTGATAAACCTGTAAAATGAGGATTTGGGAAACTCTACTATTAGATATGAAAAATTACATCAAGGGGAACATTGAATAATTGAAATATGGAAGTATATCTTCAAACAAAAAAAATTCATTGAGACTCAAGTACATCATAACAGCTTAGTTATTTTTCTGCATCATATAAATATTTAAACCATATACTTTGATGATTGTTGAGAAATTGAAAAGGTCATCATATTTTTTGAATAAAGCATTTGCATTGGAACACAAGTGAATAGAATAGAAGCATAATCCTAGTACAAATGGCCTTTTATTTCAATGTGGTTTTCATGATGAATTTTGTTTTTCTTTTCTTTTTTGTGTTTGTGAAATTCAATTTCAAAAGCTGTATTAAAAAAACAGAGGGAACTTGTATGCAACTCCTTGAATCTACTGAATTTTTTCTGATTCAGTAGACACTTCAGATTTGCATACAAGCCCCCCCTGTTTTTGAGTGCAGTGGGAACCACTTTAAGTTTTTTATTTTCTATATTTATATATATTTATTTTTTTTAAATCTTATATTAACTTTTTATATTTATTTATCTTTTTTTCTCTTCTTAACTTCTGGAGTGTTACGGTGCAAGGTGGTTTTGTAAACCACTGGCCTTCTTGTACCATCTCCAATGAACACAAACCAGCGTTGTTCTGTTTGATATCTTCTGTTCTGTGGCTTGAACGCCTGACCTTGTGTTTTTTCTTTCTTTGTCATGGTGTTTTAACCAGGTTGACTATTTGGGTGGATACCAATAACAACCAACATTTGTATATACACATCATATTAATCATTCATCACCTATGAATTATGCACATAACACAAACTATCACACTCTATTAGGCATATGTATGCACTTACCATTCATATTCAAAATGTATTATGCATTATGAATTATGAACTTTACTATAAAATTCAATATTCTTTTTAAAATTCATATGAATATATATGATGCCATTTAAAATGAGTTAGTATTATGGATTTAAAATAAATGAGTATAATGCATTTAGCCACTTTATGCATTTTGCATTGAAAAGGTATTTAAAACATTGTGAATATTCATGATGCACAAAACAATGATTAAACTTCATGAAGCATATGTATTCACTTATCATTAATGTTCAATAGCTAGGTATTATGTGTTATGAATGATGCATTTTAGATTAAAAATCAATATTCAATTATCAAATTGTCATTAAAATAAGCTAAAAAATCATGAAAACATAAAATATAGATCCAGATGATCTTTATCTAAGTTGTACAAAGTAGCTGACCCTAACCCTTCATCCTAGCTCATAAAATAGAAAAAACCAAAAAATCAACAGTTATAGTGAAGCATGAAAAATGAGAAAAAGAGTCCTTAAAACTCAGAATACCAAAAATTTCATCAAGACATGAAATGTAGAGAAAAGCCAGGAGTATGTAATGGTGATAGCCACATCCCCAAGAGTTTGATATTCAGTCCAGGATCCTACAAAAATCAATAATTGATATACAGATGGCTCATTAGACATCATCAAACAGGCCCAAACATCACAACAAAGGCCAACCCAGATGTTGGAAGACCAGATGGTGAGAATATTCAATAAAAAATCACATTAAATAAGCAACATGAGTTGATAATCAGAATAAATCAAAGAAATGACCAAACATTTAATATGAAGGAAGAGTATTTCAGTTGATAAACCTGTAAAATGAGGATTTGGGAAACTCTACTATTAGATATGAAAAATTACATCAAGGGGAACATTGAATAATTGAAATATGGAAGTATATCTTCAAACAAAAAAAATTCATTGAGACTCAAGTACATCATAACAGCTTAGTTATTTTTCTGCATCATATAAATATTTAAACCATATACTTTGATGATTGTTGAGAAATTGAAAAGGTCATCATATTTTTTGAATAAAGCATTTGCATTGGAACACAAGTGAATAGAATAGAAGCATAATCCTAGTACAAATGGCCTTTTATTTCAATGTGGTTTTCATGATGAATTTTGTTTTTCTTTTCTTTTTTGTGTTTGTGAAATTCAATTTCAAAAGCTGTATTAAAAAAACAGAGGGAACTTGTATGCAACTCCTTGAATCTACTGAATTTTTTCTGATTCAGTAGACACTTCAGATTTGCATACAAGCCCCCCCTGTTTTTGAGTGCAGTGGGAACCACTTTAAGTTTTTTATTTTCTATATTTATATATATTTATTTTTTTTAAATCTTATATTAACTTTTTATATTTATTTATCTTTTTTTCTCTTCTTAACTTCTGGAGTGTTACGGTGCAAGGTGGTTTTGTAAACCACTGGCCTTCTTGTACCATCTCCAATGAACACAAACCAGCGTTGTTCTGTTTGATATCTTCTGTTCTGTGGCTTGAACGCCTGACCTTGTGTTTTTTCTTTCTTTGTCATGGTGTTTTAACCAGGTTGACTATTTGGGTGGATACCAATAACAACCAACATTTGTATATACACATCATATTAATCATTCATCACCTATGAATTATGCACATAACACAAACTATCACACTCTATTAGGCATATGTATGCACTTACCATTCATATTCAAAATGTATTATGCATTATGAATTATGAACTTTACTATAAAATTCAATATTCTTTTTAAAATTCATATGAATATAGATGATGCCTTTTAAAATGAGTTAGTATTATGGATTTAAAATAAATGAGTATAATGCATTTAGCCACTTTATGCATTTTGCATTGAAAAGGTATTTAAAACATTGTGAATATTCATGATGCACAAAACAATGATTAAACTTCATGAAGCATATGTATTCACTTATCATTAATGTTCAATAGCTAGGTATTATGTGTTATGAATGATGCATTTTAGATTAAAAATCAATATTCAATTATCAAATTGTCATTAAAATAAGCTAAAAAATCATGAAAACATAAAATATAGATCCAGATGATCTTTATCTAAGTTGTACAAAGTAGCTGACCCTAACCCTTCATCCTAGCTCATAAAATAGAAAAAACCAAAAAATCAACAGTTATAGTGAAGCATGAAAAATGAGAAAAAGAGTCCTTAAAACTCAGAATACCAAAAATTTCATCAAGACATGAAATGTAGAGAAAAGCCAGGAGTATGTAATGGTGATAGCCACATCCCCAAGAGTTTGATATTCAGTCCAGGATCCTACAAAAACCAATAATTGATATACAGATGGCTCATTAGACATCATCAAACAGGCCCAAACATCACAACAAAGGCCAACCCAGATGTTGGAAGACCACATGGTGAGAATATTCAATAAAAAATCACATTAAATAAGCAACATGAGTTGATAATCAGAATAAATCAAAGAAATGACCAAACATTTAATATGAAGGAAGAGTATTTCAGTTGATAAACCTGTAAAATGAGGATTTGGGAAACTCTACTATTAGATATGAAAAATTACATCAAGGGGAACATTGAATTATTGAAATATGGAAGTATATATTCAAACCAAAAAAAATTCATTGAGACTCAAGTACATCATAACAGCTTAGTTGTTTTTCTGCATCATATAAATATTTAAACCATATACTTTGATGATTGTTGAGAAATTGAAAAGGTCATCATATTTTTTGAATAAATCATTTGCATTGGAACACAAGTGAATAGAATAGAAGCATAATCCTAGTACAAATGGCCTTTTATTTCAATGTGGTTTTCATGATGAATTTTGTTTTTCTTTTCTTTTTTGTGTTTGTGAAATTCAATTTCAAAAGCTGTATTAAAAAAACAGAGGGAACTTGTATGCAACTCCTTGAATCTACTGAATTTTTTCTGATTCAGTAGACACTTCAGATTTGCATACAAGCCCCCCCTGTTTTTGAGTGCAGTGGGAACCACTTTAAGTTTTTTATTTTCTATATTTATATATATTTATTTTTTTTAAATCTTATATTAACTTTTTATATTTATTTATCTTTTTTTCTCTTCTTAACTTCTGGAGTGTTACGGTGCAAGGTGGTTTTGTAAACCACTGGCCTTCTTGTACCATCTCCAATGAACACAAACCAGCGTTGTTCTGTTTGATATCTTCTGTTCTGTGGCTTGAACGCCTGACCTTGTGTTTTTTCTTTCTTTGTCATGGTGTTTTAACCAGGTTGACTATTTGGGTGGATACCAATAACAACCAACATTTGTATATACACATCATATTAATCATTCATCACCTATGAATTATGCACATAACACAAACTATCACACTCTATTAGGCATATGTATGCACTTACCATTCATATTCAAAATGTATTATGCATTATGAATTATGAACTTTACTATAAAATTCAATATTCTTTTTAAAATTCATATGAATATATATGATGCCTTTTAAAATGAGTTAGTATTATGGATTTAAAATAAATGAGTATAATGCATTTAGCCACTTTATGCATTTTGCATTGAAAAGGTATTTAAAACATTGTGAATATTCATGATGCACAAAACAATGATTAAACTTCATGAAGCATATGTATTCACTTATCATTAATGTTCAATAGCTAGGTATTATGTGTTATGAATGATGCATTTTAGATTAAAAATCAATATTCAATTATCAAATTGTCATTAAAATAAGCTAAAAAATCATGAAAACATAAAATATAGATCCAGATGATCTTTATCTAAGTTGTACAAAGTAGCTGACCCTAACCCTTCATCCTAGCTCATAAAATAGAAAAAACCAAAAAATCAACAGTTATAGTGAAGCATGAAAAATGAGAAAAAGAGTCCTTAAAACTCAGAATACCAAAAATTTCATCAAGACATGAAATGTAGAGAAAAGCCAGGAGTATGTAATGGTGATAGCCACATCCCCAAGAGTTTGATATTCAGTCCAGGATCCTACAAAAATCAATAATCGATATACAGATGGCTCATTAGACATCATCAAACAGGCCCAAACATCACAACAAAGGCCAACCCAGATGTTGGAAGACCACATGGTGAGAATATTCAATAAAAAATCACATTAAATAAGCAACATGAGTTGATAATCAGAATAAATCAAAGAAATGACCAAACATTTAATATGAAGGAAGAGTATTTCAGTTGATAAACCTGTAAAATGAGGATTTGGGAAACTCTACTATTAGATATGAAAAATTACATCAAGGGGAACATTGAATAATTGAAATATGGAAGTATATATTCAAACCAAAAAAAATTCATTGAGACTCAAGTACATCATAACAGCTTAGTTGTTTTTCTGCATCATATAAATATTTAAACCATATACTTTGATGATTGTTGAGAAATTGAAAAGGTCATCATATTTTTTGAATAAATCATTTGCATTGGAACACAAGTGAATAGAATAGAAGCATAATCCTAGTACAAATGGCCTTTTATTTCAATGTGGTTTTCATGATGAATTTTGTTTTTCTTTTCTTTTTTGTGTTTGTGAAATTCAATTTCAAAAGCTGTATTAAAAAAACAGAGGGAACTTGTATGCAACTCCTTGAATCTACTGAATTTTTTCTGATTCAGTAGACACTTCAGATTTGCATACAAGCCCCCCCTGTTTTTGAGTGCAGTGGGAACCACTTTAAGTTTTTTATTTTCTATATTTATATATATTTATTTTTTTTAAATCTTATATTAACTTTTTATATTTATTTATCTTTTTTTCTCTTCTTAACTTCTGGAGTGTTACGGTGCAAGGTGGTTTTGTAAACCACTGGCCTTCTTGTACCATCTCCAATGAACACAAACCAGCGTTGTTCTGTTTGATATCTTCTGTTCTGTGGCTTGAACGCCTGACCTTGTGTTTTTTCTTTCTTTGTCATGGTGTTTTAACCAGGTTGACTATTTGGGTGGATACCAATAACAACCAACATTTGTATATACACATCATATTAATCATTCATCACCTATGAATTATGCACATAACACAAACTATCACACTCTATTAGGCATATGTATGCACTTACCATTCATATTCAAAATGTATTATGCATTATGAATTATGAACTTTACTATAAAATTCAATATTCTTTTTAAAATTCATATGAATATATATGATGCCTTTTAAAATGAGTTAGTATTATGGATTTAAAATAAATGAGTATAATGCATTTAGCCACTTTATGCATTTTGCATTGAAAAGGTATTTAAAACATTGTGAATATTCATGATGCACAAAACAATGATTAAACTTCATGAAGCATATGTATTCACTTATCATTAATGTTCAATAGCTAGGTATTATGTGTTATGAATGATGCATTTTAGATTAAAAATCAATATTCAATTATCAAATTGTCATTAAAATAAGCTAAAAAATCATGAAAACATAAAATATAGATCCAGATGATCTTTATCTAAGTTGTACAAAGTAGCTGACCCTAACCCTTCATCCTAGCTCATAAAATAGAAAAAACCAAAAAATCAACAGTTATAGTGAAGCATGAAAAATGAGAAAAAGAGTCCTTAAAACTCAGAATACCAAAAATTTCATCAAGACATGAAATGTAGAGAAAAGCCAGGAGTATGTAATGGTGATAGCCACATCCCCAAGAGTTTGATATTCAGTCCAGGATCCTACAAAAATCAATAATTGATATACAGATGGCTCATTAGACATCATCAAACAGGCCCAAACATCACAACAAAGGCCAACCCAGATGTTGGAAGACCACATGGTGAGAATATTCAATAAAAAATCACATTAAATAAGCAACATGAGTTGATAATCAGAATAAATCAAAGAAATGACCAAACATTTAATATTAAGGAAGAGTATTTCAGTTGATAAACCTGTAAAATGAGGATTTGGGAAACTCTACTATTAGATATGAAAAATTACATCAAGGGGAACATTGAATAATTGAAATATGGAAGTATATCTTCAAACCAAAAAAAATTCATTGAGACTCAAGTACATCATAACAGCTTAGTTGTTTTTCTGCATCATATAAATATTTAAACCATATACTTTGATGATTGTTGAGAAATTGAAAAGGTCATCATATTTTTTGAATAAAGCATTTGCATTGGAACACAAGTGAATAGAATAGAAGCATAATCCTAGTACAAATGGCCTTTTATTTCAATGTGGTTTTCATGATGAATTTTGTTTTTCTTTTCTTTTTTGTGTTTGTGAAATTCAATTTCAAAAGCTGTATTAAAAAAACAGAGGGAACTTGTATGCAACTCCTTGAATCTACTGAATTTTTTCTGATTCAGTAGACACTTCAGATTTGCATACAAGCCCCCCCTGTTTTTGAGTGCAGTGGGAACCACTTTAAGTTTTTTATTTTCTATATTTATATATATTTATTTTTTTTAAATCTTATATTAACTTTTTATATTTATTTATCTTTTTTTCTCTTCTTAACTTCTGGAGTGTTACGGTGCAAGGTGGTTTTGTAAACCACTGGCCTTCTTGTACCATCTCCAATGAACACAAACCAGCGTTGTTCTGTTTGATATCTTCTGTTCTGTGGCTTGAACGCCTGACCTTGTGTTTTTTCTTTCTTTGTCATGGTGTTTTAACCAGGTTGACTATTTGGGTGGATACCAATAACAACCAACATTTGTATATACACATCATATTAATCATTCATCACCTATGAATTATGCACATAACACAAACTATCACACTCTATTAGGCATATGTATGCACTTACCATTCATATTCAAAATGTATTATGCATTATGAATTATGAACTTTACTATAAAATTCAATATTCTTTTTAAAATTCATATGAATATATATGATGCCATTTAAAATGAGTTAGTATTATGGATTTAAAATAAATGAGTATAATGCATTTAGCCACTTTATGCATTTTGCATTGAAAAGGTATTTAAAACATTGTGAATATTCATGATGCACAAAACAATGATTAAACTTCATGAAGCATATGTATTCACTTATCATTAATGTTCAATAGCTAGGTATTATGTGTTATGAATGATGCATTTTAGATTAAAAATCAATATTCAATTATCAAATTGTCATTAAAATAAGCTAAAAAATCATGAAAACATAAAATATAGATCCAGATGATCTTTATCTAAGTTGTACAAAGTAGCTGACCCTAACCCTTCATCCTAGCTCATAAAATAGAAAAAACCAAAAAATCAACAGTTATAGTGAAGCATGAAAAATGAGAAAAAGAGTCCTTAAAACTCAGAATACCAAAAATTTCATCAAGACATGAAATGTAGAGAAAAGCCAGGAGTATGTAATGGTGATAGCCACATCCCCAAGAGTTTGATATTCAGTCCAGGATCCTACAAAAATCAATAATTGATATACAGATGGCTCATTAGACATCATCAAACAGGCCCAAACATCACAACAAAGGCCAACCCAGATGTTGGAAGACCACATGGTGAGAATATTCAATAAAAAATCACATTAAATAAGCAACATGAGTTGATAATCAGAATAAATCAAAGAAATGACCAAACATTTAATATGAAGGAAGAGTATTTCAGTTGATAAACCTGTAAAATGAGGATTTGGGAAACTCTACTATTAGATATGAAAAATTACATCAAGGGGAACATTGAATAATTGAAATATGGAAGTATATATTCAAACCAAAAAAAATTCATTGAGACTCAAGTACATCATAACAGCTTAGTTGTTTTTCTGCATCATATAAATATTTAAACCATATACTTTGATGATTGTTGAGAAATTGAAAAGGTCATCATATTTTTTGAATAAATCATTTGCATTGGAACACAAGTGAATAGAATAGAAGCATAATCCTAGTACAAATGGCCTTTTATTTCAATGTGGTTTTCATGATGAATTTTGTTTTTCTTTTCTTTTTTGTGTTTGTGAAATTCAATTTCAAAAGCTGTATTAAAAAAACAGAGGGAACTTGTATGCAACTCCTTGAATCTACTGAATTTTTTCTGATTCAGTAGACACTTCAGATTTGCATACAAGCCCCCCCTGTTTTTGAGTGCAGTGGGAACCACTTTAAGTTTTTTATTTTCTATATTTATATATATTTATTTTTTTAAAATCTTATATTAACTTTTTATATTTATTTATCTTTTTTTCTCTTCTTAACTTCTGGAGTGTTACGGTGCAAGGTGGTTTTGTAAACCACTGGCCTTCTTGTACCATCTCCAATGAACACAAACCAGTGTTGTTCTGTTTGATATCTTCTGTTCTGTGGCTTGAACGCCTGACCTTGTGTTTTTTCTTTCTTTGTCATGGTGTTTTAACCAGGTTGACTATTTGGGTGGATACCAATAACAACCAACATTTGTATATACACATCATATTAATCATTCATCACCTATGAATTATGCACATAACACAAACTATCACACTCTATTAGGCATATGTATGCACTTACCATTCATATTCAAAATGTATTATGCATTATGAATTATGAACTTTACTATAAAATTCAATATTCTTTTTAAAATTCATATGAATATATATGATGCCTTTTAAAATGAGTTAGTATTATGGATTTAAAATAAATGAGTATAATGCATTTAGCCACTTTATGCATTTTGCATTGAAAAGGTATTTAAAACATTGTGAATATTCATGATGCACAAAACAATGATTAAACTTCATGAAGCATATGTATTCACTTATCATTAATGTTCAATAGCTAGGTATTATGTGTTATGAATGATGCATTTTAGATTAAAAATCAATATTCAATTATCAAATTGTCATTAAAATAAGCTAAAAAATCATGAAAACATAAAATATAGATCCAGATGATCTTTATCTAAGTTGTACAAAGTAGCTGACCCTAACCCTTCATCCTAGCTCATAAAATAGAAAAAACCAAAAAATCAACAGTTATAGTGAAGCATGAAAAATGAGAAAAAGAGTCCTTAAAACTCAGAATACCAAAAATTTCATCAAGACATGAAATGTAGAGAAAAGCCAGGAGTATGTAATGGTGATAGCCACATCCCCAAGAGTTTGATATTCAGTCCAGGATCCTACAAAAATCAATAATTGATATACAGATGGCTCATTAGACATCATCAAACAGGCCCAAACATCACAACAAAGGCCAACCCAGATGTTGGAAGACCACATGGTGAGAATATTCAATAAAAAATCACATTAAATAAGCAACATGAGTTGATAATCAGAATAAATCAAAGAAATGACCAAACATTTAATATGAAGGAAGAGTATTTCAGTTGATAAACCTGTAAAATGAGGATTTGGGAAACTCTACTATTAGATATGAAAAATTACATCAAGGGGAACATTGAATAATTGAAATATGGAAGTATATCTTCAAACCAAAAAAAATTCATTGAGACTCAAGTACATCATAACAGCTTAGTTGTTTTTCTGCATCATATAAATATTTAAACCATATACTTTGATGATTGTTGAGAAATTGAAAAGGTCATCATATTTTTTGAATAAAGCATTTGCATTGGAACACAAGTGAATAGAATAGAAGCATAATCCTAGTACAAATGGCCTTTTATTTCAATGTGGTTTTCATGATGAATTTTGTTTTTCTTTTCTTTTTTGTGTTTGTGAAATTCAATTTCAAAAGCTGTATTAAAAAAACAGAGGGAACTTGTATGCAACTCCTTGAATCTACTGAATTTTTTCTGATTCAGTAGACACTTCAGATTTGCATACAAGCCCCCCCTGTTTTTGAGTGCAGTGGGAACCACTTTAAGTTTTTTATTTTCTATATTTATATATATTTATTTTTTTTAAATCTTATATTAACTTTTTATATTTATTTATCTTTTTTTCTCTTCTTAACTTCTGGAGTGTTACGGTGCAAGGTGGTTTTGTAAACCACTGGCCTTCTTGTACCATCTCCAATGAACACAAACCAGCGTTGTTCTGTTTGATATCTTCTGTTCTGTGGCTTGAACGCCTGACCTTGTGTTTTTTCTTTCTTTGTCATGGTGTTTTAACCAGGTTGACTATTTGGGTGGATACCAATAACAACCAACATTTGTATATACACATCATATTAATCATTCATCACCTATGAATTATGCACATAACACAAACTATCACACTCTATTAGGCATATGTATGCACTTACCATTCATATTCAAAATGTATTATGCATTATGAATTATGAACTTTACTATAAAATTCAATATTCTTTTTAAAATTCATATGAATATATATGATGCCTTTTAAAATGAGTTAGTATTATGGATTTAAAATAAATGAGTATAATGCATTTAGCCACTTTATGCATTTTGCATTGAAAAGGTATTTAAAACATTGTGAATATTCATGATGCACAAAACAATGATTAAACTTCATGAAGCATATGTATTCACTTATCATTAATGTTCAATAGCTAGGTATTATGTGTTATGAATGATGCATTTTAGATTAAAAATCAATATTCAATTATCAAATTGTCATTAAAATAAGCTAAAAAATCATGAAAACATAAAATATAGATCCAGATGATCTTTATCTAAGTTGTACAAAGTAGCTGACCCTAACCCTTCATCCTAGCTCATAAAATAGAAAAAACCAAAAAATCAACAGTTATAGTGAAGCATGAAAAATGAGAAAAAGAGTCCTTAAAACTCAGAATACCAAAAATTTCATCAAGACATGAAATGTAGAGAAAAGCCAGGAGTATGTAATGGTGATAGCCACATCCCCAAGAGTTTGATATTCAGTCCAGGATCCTACAAAAATCAATAATTGATATACAGATGGCTCATTAGACATCATCAAACAGGCCCAAACATCACAACAAAGGCCAACCCAGATGTTGGAAGACCACATGGTGAGAATATTCAATAAAAAATCACATTAAATAAGCAACATGAGTTGATAATCAGAATAAATCAAAGAAATGACCAAACATTTAATATGAAGGAAGAGTATTTCAGTTGATAAACCTGTAAAATGAGGATTTGGGAAACTCTACTATTAGATATGAAAAATTACATCAAGGGGAACATTGAATAATTGAAATATGGAAGTATATCTTCAAACAAAAAAAATTCATTGAGACTCAAGTACATCATAACAGCTTAGTTATTTTTCTGCATCATATAAATATTTAAACCATATACTTTGATGATTGTTGAGAAATTGAAAAGGTCATCATATTTTTTGAATAAAGCATTTGCATTGGAACACAAGTGAATAGAATAGAAGCATAATCCTAGTACAAATGGCCTTTTATTTCAATGTGGTTTTCATGATGAATTTTGTTTTTCTTTTCTTTTTTGTGTTTGTGAAATTCAATTTCAAAAGCTGTATTAAAAAAACAGAGGGAACTTGTATGCAACTCCTTGAATCTACTGAATTTTTTCTGATTCAGTAGACACTTCAGATTTGCATACAAGCCCCCCCTGTTTTTGAGTGCAGTGGGAACCACTTTAAGTTTTTTATTTTCTATATTTATATATATTTATTTTTTTTAAATCTTATATTAACTTTTTATATTTATTTATCTTTTTTTCTCTTCTTAACTTCTGGAGTGTTACGGTGCAAGGTGGTTTTGTAAACCACTGGCCTTCTTGTACCATCTCCAATGAACACAAACCAGCGTTGTTCTGTTTGATATCTTCTGTTCTGTGGCTTGAACGCCTGACCTTGTGTTTTTTCTTTCTTTGTCATGGTGTTTTAACCAGGTTGACTATTTGGGTGGATACCAATAACAACCAACATTTGTATATACACATCATATTAATCATTCATCACCTATGAATTATGCACATAACACAAACTATCACACTCTATTAGGCATATGTATGCACTTACCATTCATATTCAAAATGTATTATGCATTATGAATTATGAACTTTACTATAAAATTCAATATTCTTTTTAAAATTCATATGAATATATATGATGCCTTTTAAAATGAGTTAGTATTATGGATTTAAAATAAATGAGTATAATGCATTTAGCCACTTTATGCATTTTGCATTGAAAAGGTATTTAAAACATTGTGAATATTCATGATGCACAAAACAATGATTAAACTTCATGAAGCATATGTATTCACTTATCATTAATGTTCAATAGCTAGGTATTATGTGTTATGAATGATGCATTTAGATTAAAAATCAATATTCAATTATCAAATTGTCATTAAAATAAGCTAAAAAATCATGAAAACATAAAATATAGATCCAGATGATCTTTATCTAAGTTGTACAAAGTAGCTGACCCTAACCCTTCATCCTAGCTCATAAAATAGAAAAAACCAAAAAATCAACAGTTATAGTGAAGCATGAAAAATGAGAAAAAGAGTCCTTAAAACTCAGAATACCAAAAATTTCATCAAGACATGAAATGTAGAGAAAAGCCAGGAGTATGTAATGGTGATAGCCACATCCCCAATAGTTTGATATTCAGTCCAGGATCCTACAAAAATCAATAATCGATATACAGATGGCTCATTAGACATCATCAAACAGGCCCAAACATCACAACAAAGGCCAACCCAGATGTTGGAAGACCACATGGTGAGAATATTCAATAAAAAATCACATTAAATAAGCAACATGAGTTGATAATCAGAATAAATCAAAGAAATGACCAAACATTTAATATGAAGGAAGAGTATTTCAGTTGATAAACCTGTAAAATGAGGATTTGGGAAACTCTACTATTAGATATGAAAAATTACATCAAGGGGAACATTGAATAATTGAAATATGGAAGTATATATTCAAACCAAAAAAAATTCATTGAGACTCAAGTACATCATAACAGCTTAGTTGTTTTTCTGCATCATATAAATATTTAAACCATATACTTTGATGATTGTTGAGAAATTGAAAAGGTCATCATATTTTTTGAATAAATCATTTGCATTGGAACACAAGTGAATAGAATAGAAGCATAATCCTAGTACAAATGGCCTTTTATTTCAATGTGGTTTTCATGATGAATTTTGTTTTTCTTTTCTTTTTTGTGTTTGTGAAATTCAATTTCAAAAGCTGTATTAAAAAAACAGAGGGAACTTGTATGCAACTCCTTGAATCTACTGAATTTTTTCTGATTCAGTAGACACTTCAGATTTGCATACAAGCCCCCCCTGTTTTTGAGTGCAGTGGGAACCACTTTAAGTTTTTTATTTTCTATATTTATATATATTTATTTTTTTTAAATCTTATATTAACTTTTTATATTTATTTATCTTTTTTTCTCTTCTTAACTTCTGGAGTGTTACGGTGCAAGGTGGTTTTGTAAACCACTGGCCTTCTTGTACCATCTCCAATGAACACAAACCAGTGTTGTTCTGTTTGATATCTTCTGTTCTGTGGCTTGAACGCCTGACCTTGTGTTTTTTCTTTCTTTGTCATGGTGTTTTAACCAGGTTGACTATTTGGGTGGATACCAATAACAACCAACATTTGTATATACACATCATATTAATCATTCATCACCTATGAATTATGCACATAACACAAACTATCACACTCTATTAGGCATATGTATGCACTTACCATTCATATTCAAAATGTATTATGCATTATGAATTATGAACTTTACTATAAAATTCAATATTCTTTTTAAAATTCATATGAATATATATGATGCCTTTTAAAATGAGTTAGTATTATGGATTTAAAATAAATGAGTATAATGCATTTAGCCACTTTATGCATTTTGCATTGAAAAGGTATTTAAAACATTGTGAATATTCATGATGCACAAAACAATGATTAAACTTCATGAAGCATATGTATTCACTTATCATTAATGTTCAATAGCTAGGTATTATGTGTTATGAATGATGCATTTAGATTAAAAATCAATATTCAATTATCAAATTGTCATTAAAATAAGCTAAAAAATCATGAAAACATAAAATATAGATCCAGATGATCTTTATCTAAGTTGTACAAAGTAGCTGACCCTAACCCTTCATCCTAGCTCATAAAATAGAAAAAACCAAAAAATCAACAGTTATAGTGAAGCATGAAAAATGAGAAAAAGAGTCCTTAAAACTCAGAATACCAAAAATTTCATCAAGACATGAAATGTAGAGAAAAGCCAGGAGTATGTAATGGTGATAGCCACATCCCCAATAGTTTGATATTCAGTCCAGGATCCTACAAAAATCAATAATCGATATACAGATGGCTCATTAGACATCATCAAACAGGCCCAAACATCACAACAAAGGCCAACCCAGATGTTGGAAGACCACATGGTGAGAATATTCAATAAAAAATCACATTAAATAAGCAACATGAGTTGATAATCAGAATAAATCAAAGAAATGACCAAACATTTAATATGAAGGAAGAGTATTTCAGTTGATAAACCTGTAAAATGAGGATTTGGGAAACTCTACTATTAGATATGAAAAATTACATCAAGGGGAACATTGAATAATTGAAATATGGAAGTATATATTCAAACCAAAAAAAATTCATTGAGACTCAAGTACATCATAACAGCTTAGTTGTTTTTCTGCATCATATAAATATTTAAACCATATACTTTGATGATTGTTGAGAAATTGAAAAGGTCATCATATTTTTTGAATAAATCATTTGCATTGGAACACAAGTGAATAGAATAGAAGCATAATCCTAGTACAAATGGCCTTTTATTTCAATGTGGTTTTCATGATGAATTTTGTTTTTCTTTTCTTTTTTGTGTTTGTGAAATTCAATTTCAAAAGCTGTATTAAAAAAACAGAGGGAACTTGTATGCAACTCCTTGAATCTACTGAATTTTTTCTGATTCAGTAGACACTTCAGATTTGCATACAAGCCCCCCCTGTTTTTGAGTGCAGTGGGAACCACTTTAAGTTTTTTATTTTCTATATTTATATATATTTATTTTTTTTAAATCTTATATTAACTTTTTATATTTATTTATCTTTTTTTCTCTTCTTAACTTCTGGAGTGTTACGGTGCAAGGTGGTTTTGTAAACCACTGGCCTTCTTGTACCATCTCCAATGAACACAAACCAGCGTTGTTCTGTTTGATATCTTCTGTTCTGTGGCTTGAACGCCTGACCTTGTGTTTTTTCTTTCTTTGTCATGGTGTTTTAACCAGGTTGACTATTTGGGTGGATACCAATAACAACCAACATTTGTATATACACATCATATTAATCATTCATCACCTATGAATTATGCACAT
Organism: Hemileia vastatrix; assembly: GCA_030280995.1. NCBI lineage: Eukaryota > Fungi > Basidiomycota > Pucciniomycetes > Pucciniales > Zaghouaniaceae > Hemileia > Hemileia vastatrix. Next base: position 15,864,534 of record JASXTE010000008.1, on the reverse strand, counting down.
AACACAAACTATCACACTCTATTAGGCATATGTATGCACTTACCATTCATATTCAAAATGTATTATGCATTATGAATTATGAACTTTACTATAAAATTCAATATTCTTTTTAAAATTCATATGAATATATATGATGCCTTTTAAAATGAGTTAGTATTATGGATTTAAAATAAATGAGTATAATGCATTTAGCCACTTTATGCATTTTGCATTGAAAAGGTATTTAAAACATTGTGAATATTCATGATGCACAAAACAATGATTAAACTTCATGAAGCATATGTATTCACTTATCATTAATGTTCAATAGCTAGGTATTATGTGTTATGAATGATGCATTTAGATTAAAAATCAATATTCAATTATCAAATTGTCATTAAAATAAGCTAAAAAATCATGAAAACATAAAATATAGATCCAGATGATCTTTATCTAAGTTGTACAAAGTAGCTGACCCTAACCCTTCATCCTAGCTCATAAAATAGAAAAAACCAAAAAATCAACAGTTATAGTGAAGCATGAAAAATGAGAAAAAGAGTCCTTAAAACTCAGAATACCAAAAATTTCATCAAGACATGAAATGTAGAGAAAAGCCAGGAGTATGTAATGGTGATAGCCACATCCCCAATAGTTTGATATTCAGTCCAGGATCCTACAAAAATCAATAATCGATATACAGATGGCTCATTAGACATCATCAAACAGGCCCAAACATCACAACAAAGGCCAACCCAGATGTTGGAAGACCACATGGTGAGAATATTCAATAAAAAATCACATTAAATAAGCAACATGAGTTGATAATCAGAATAAATCAAAGAAATGACCAAACATTTAATATGAAGGAAGAGTATTTCAGTTGATAAACCTGTAAAATGAGGATTTGGGAAACTCTACTATTAGATATGAAAAATTACATCAAGGGGAACATTGAATAATTGAAATATGGAAGTATATATTCAAACCAAAAAAAATTCATTGAGACTCAAGTACATCATAACAGCTTAGTTGTTTTTCTGCATCATATAAATATTTAAACCATATACTTTGATGATTGTTGAGAAATTGAAAAGGTCATCATATTTTTTGAATAAATCATTTGCATTGGAACACAAGTGAATAGAATAGAAGCATAATCCTAGTACAAATGGCCTTTTATTTCAATGTGGTTTTCATGATGAATTTTGTTTTTCTTTTCTTTTTTGTGTTTGTGAAATTCAATTTCAAAAGCTGTATTAAAAAAACAGAGGGAACTTGTATGCAACTCCTTGAATCTACTGAATTTTTTCTGATTCAGTAGACACTTCAGATTTGCATACAAGCCCCCCCTGTTTTTGAGTGCAGTGGGAACCACTTTAAGTTTTTTATTTTCTATATTTATATATATTTATTTTTTTTAAATCTTATATTAACTTTTTATATTTATTTATCTTTTTTTCTCTTCTTAACTTCTGGAGTGTTACGGTGCAAGGTGGTTTTGTAAACCACTGGCCTTCTTGTACCATCTCCAATGAACACAAACCAGCGTTGTTCTGTTTGATATCTTCTGTTCTGTGGCTTGAACGCCTGACCTTGTGTTTTTTCTTTCTTTGTCATGGTGTTTTAACCAGGTTGACTATTTGGGTGGATACCAATAACAACCAACATTTGTATATACACATCATATTAATCATTCATCACCTATGAATTATGCACATAACACAAACTATCACACTCTATTAGGCATATGTATGCACTTACCATTCATATTCAAAATGTATTATGCATTATGAATTATGAACTTTACTATAAAATTCAATATTCTTTTTAAAATTCATATGAATATATATGATGCCTTTTAAAATGAGTTAGTATTATGGATTTAAAATAAATGAGTATAATGCATTTAGCCACTTTATGCATTTTGCATTGAAAAGGTATTTAAAACATTGTGAATATTCATGATGCACAAAACAATGATTAAACTTCATGAAGCATATGTATTCACTTATCATTAATGTTCAATAGCTAGGTATTATGTGTTATGAATGATGCATTTAGATTAAAAATCAATATTCAATTATCAAATTGTCATTAAAATAAGCTAAAAAATCATGAAAACATAAAATATAGATCCAGATGATCTTTATCTAAGTTGTACAAAGTAGCTGACCCTAACCCTTCATCCTAGCTCATAAAATAGAAAAAACCAAAAAATCAACAGTTATAGTGAAGCATGAAAAATGAGAAAAAGAGTCCTTAAAACTCAGAATACCAAAAATTTCATCAAGACATGAAATGTAGAGAAAAGCCAGGAGTATGTAATGGTGATAGCCACATCCCCAATAGTTTGATATTCAGTCCAGGATCCTACAAAAATCAATAATCGATATACAGATGGCTCATTAGACATCATCAAACAGGCCCAAACATCACAACAAAGGCCAACCCAGATGTTGGAAGACCACATGGTGAGAATATTCAATAAAAAATCACATTAAATAAGCAACATGAGTTGATAATCAGAATAAATCAAAGAAATGACCAAACATTTAATATGAAGGAAGAGTATTTCAGTTGATAAACCTGTAAAATGAGGATTTGGGAAACTCTACTATTAGATATGAAAAATTACATCAAGGGGAACATTGAATAATTGAAATATGGAAGTATATATTCAAACCAAAAAAAATTCATTGAGACTCAAGTACATCATAACAGCTTAGTTGTTTTTCTGCATCATATAAATATTTAAACCATATACTTTGATGATTGTTGAGAAATTGAAAAGGTCATCATATTTTTTGAATAAATCATTTGCATTGGAACACAAGTGAATAGAATAGAAGCATAATCCTAGTACAAATGGCCTTTTATTTCAATGTGGTTTTCATGATGAATTTTGTTTTTCTTTTCTTTTTTGTGTTTGTGAAATTCAATTTCAAAAGCTGTATTAAAAAAACAGAGGGAACTTGTATGCAACTCCTTGAATCTACTGAATTTTTTCTGATTCAGTAGACACTTCAGATTTGCATACAAGCCCCCCCTGTTTTTGAGTGCAGTGGGAACCACTTTAAGTTTTTTATTTTCTATATTTATATATATTTATTTTTTTTAAATCTTATATTAACTTTTTATATTTATTTATCTTTTTTTCTCTTCTTAACTTCTGGAGTGTTACGGTGCAAGGTGGTTTTGTAAACCACTGGCCTTCTTGTACCATCTCCAATGAACACAAACCAGCGTTGTTCTGTTTGATATCTTCTGTTCTGTGGCTTGAACGCCTGACCTTGTGTTTTTTCTTTCTTTGTCATGGTGTTTTAACCAGGTTGACTATTTGGGTGGATACCAATAACAACCAACATTTGTATATACACATCATATTAATCATTCATCACCTATGAATTATGCACATAACACAAACTATCACACTCTATTAGGCATATGTATGCACTTACCATTCATATTCAAAATGTATTATGCATTATGAATTATGAACTTTACTATAAAATTCAATATTCTTTTTAAAATTCATATGAATATATATGATGCCTTTTAAAATGAGTTAGTATTATGGATTTAAAATAAATGAGTATAATGCATTTAGCCACTTTATGCATTTTGCATTGAAAAGGTATTTAAAACATTGTGAATATTCATGATGCACAAAACAATGATTAAACTTCATGAAGCATATGTATTCACTTATCATTAATGTTCAATAGCTAGGTATTATGTGTTATGAATGATGCATTTAGATTAAAAATCAATATTCAATTATCAAATTGTCATTAAAATAAGCTAAAAAATCATGAAAACATAAAATATAGATCCAGATGATCTTTATCTAAGTTGTACAAAGTAGCTGACCCTAACCCTTCATCCTAGCTCATAAAATAGAAAAAACCAAAAAATCAACAGTTATAGTGAAGCATGAAAAATGAGAAAAAGAGTCCTTAAAACTCAGAATACCAAAAATTTCATCAAGACATGAAATGTAGAGAAAAGCCAGGAGTATGTAATGGTGATAGCCACATCCCCAATAGTTTGATATTCAGTCCAGGATCCTACAAAAATCAATAATCGATATACAGATGGCTCATTAGACATCATCAAACAGGCCCAAACATCACAACAAAGGCCAACCCAGATGTTGGAAGACCACATGGTGAGAATATTCAATAAAAAATCACATTAAATAAGCAACATGAGTTGATAATCAGAATAAATCAAAGAAATGACCAAACATTTAATATGAAGGAAGAGTATTTCAGTTGATAAACCTGTAAAATGAGGATTTGGGAAACTCTACTATTAGATATGAAAAATTACATCAAGGGGAACATTGAATAATTGAAATATGGAAGTATATATTCAAACCAAAAAAAATTCATTGAGACTCAAGTACATCATAACAGCTTAGTTGTTTTTCTGCATCATATAAATATTTAAACCATATACTTTGATGATTGTTGAGAAATTGAAAAGGTCATCATATTTTTTGAATAAATCATTTGCATTGGAACACAAGTGAATAGAATAGAAGCATAATCCTAGTACAAATGGCCTTTTATTTCAATGTGGTTTTCATGATGAATTTTGTTTTTCTTTTCTTTTTTGTGTTTGTGAAATTCAATTTCAAAAGCTGTATTAAAAAAACAGAGGGAACTTGTATGCAACTCCTTGAATCTACTGAATTTTTTCTGATTCAGTAGACACTTCAGATTTGCATACAAGCCCCCCCTGTTTTTGAGTGCAGTGGGAACCACTTTAAGTTTTTTATTTTCTATATTTATATATATTTATTTTTTTTAAATCTTATATTAACTTTTTATATTTATTTATCTTTTTTTCTCTTCTTAACTTCTGGAGTGTTACGGTGCAAGGTGGTTTTGTAAACCACTGGCCTTCTTGTACCATCTCCAATGAACACAAACCAGCGTTGTTCTGTTTGATATCTTCTGTTCTGTGGCTTGAACGCCTGACCTTGTGTTTTTTCTTTCTTTGTCATGGTGTTTTAACCAGGTTGACTATTTGGGTGGATACCAATAACAACCAACATTTGTATATACACATCATATTAATCATTCATCACCTATGAATTATGCACATAACACAAACTATCACACTCTATTAGGCATATGTATGCACTTACCATTCATATTCAAAATGTATTATGCATTATGAATTATGAACTTTACTATAAAATTCAATATTCTTTTTAAAATTCATATGAATATATATGATGCCTTTTAAAATGAGTTAGTATTATGGATTTAAAATAAATGAGTATAATGCATTTAGCCACTTTATGCATTTTGCATTGAAAAGGTATTTAAAACATTGTGAATATTCATGATGCACAAAACAATGATTAAACTTCATGAAGCATATGTATTCACTTATCATTAATGTTCAATAGCTAGGTATTATGTGTTATGAATGATGCATTTAGATTAAAAATCAATATTCAATTATCAAATTGTCATTAAAATAAGCTAAAAAATCATGAAAACATAAAATATAGATCCAGATGATCTTTATCTAAGTTGTACAAAGTAGCTGACCCTAACCCTTCATCCTAGCTCATAAAATAGAAAAAACCAAAAAATCAACAGTTATAGTGAAGCATGAAAAATGAGAAAAAGAGTCCTTAAAACTCAGAATACCAAAAATTTCATCAAGACATGAAATGTAGAGAAAAGCCAGGAGTATGTAATGGTGATAGCCACATCCCCAATAGTTTGATATTCAGTCCAGGATCCTACAAAAATCAATAATCGATATACAGATGGCTCATTAGACATCATCAAACAGGCCCAAACATCACAACAAAGGCCAACCCAGATGTTGGAAGACCACATGGTGAGAATATTCAATAAAAAATCACATTAAATAAGCAACATGAGTTGATAATCAGAATAAATCAAAGAAATGACCAAACATTTAATATGAAGGAAGAGTATTTCAGTTGATAAACCTGTAAAATGAGGATTTGGGAAACTCTACTATTAGATATGAAAAATTACATCAAGGGGAACATTGAATAATTGAAATATGGAAGTATATATTCAAACCAAAAAAAATTCATTGAGACTCAAGTACATCATAACAGCTTAGTTGTTTTTCTGCATCATATAAATATTTAAACCATATACTTTGATGATTGTTGAGAAATTGAAAAGGTCATCATATTTTTTGAATAAATCATTTGCATTGGAACACAAGTGAATAGAATAGAAGCATAATCCTAGTACAAATGGCCTTTTATTTCAATGTGGTTTTCATGATGAATTTTGTTTTTCTTTTCTTTTTTGTGTTTGTGAAATTCAATTTCAAAAGCTGTATTAAAAAAACAGAGGGAACTTGTATGCAACTCCTTGAATCTACTGAATTTTTTCTGATTCAGTAGACACTTCAGATTTGCATACAAGCCCCCCCTGTTTTTGAGTGCAGTGGGAACCACTTTAAGTTTTTTATTTTCTATATTTATATATATTTATTTTTTTTAAATCTTATATTAACTTTTTATATTTATTTATCTTTTTTTCTCTTCTTAACTTCTGGAGTGTTACGGTGCAAGGTGGTTTTGTAAACCACTGGCCTTCTTGTACCATCTCCAATGAACACAAACCAGCGTTGTTCTGTTTGATATCTTCTGTTCTGTGGCTTGAACGCCTGACCTTGTGTTTTTTCTTTCTTTGTCATGGTGTTTTAACCAGGTTGACTATTTGGGTGGATACCAATAACAACCAACATTTGTATATACACATCATATTAATCATTCATCACCTATGAATTATGCACATAACACAAACTATCACACTCTATTAGGCATATGTATGCACTTACCATTCATATTCAAAATGTATTATGCATTATGAATTATGAACTTTACTATAAAATTCAATATTCTTTTTAAAATTCATATGAATATATATGATGCCTTTTAAAATGAGTTAGTATTATGGATTTAAAATAAATGAGTATAATGCATTTAGCCACTTTATGCATTTTGCATTGAAAAGGTATTTAAAACATTGTGAATATTCATGATGCACAAAACAATGATTAAACTTCATGAAGCATATGTATTCACTTATCATTAATGTTCAATAGCTAGGTATTATGTGTTATGAATGATGCATTTAGATTAAAAATCAATATTCAATTATCAAATTGTCATTAAAATAAGCTAAAAAATCATGAAAACATAAAATATAGATCCAGATGATCTTTATCTAAGTTGTACAAAGTAGCTGACCCTAACCCTTCATCCTAGCTCATAAAATAGAAAAAACCAAAAAATCAACAGTTATAGTGAAGCATGAAAAATGAGAAAAAGAGTCCTTAAAACTCAGAATACCAAAAATTTCATCAAGACATGAAATGTAGAGAAAAGCCAGGAGTATGTAATGGTGATAGCCACATCCCCAATAGTTTGATATTCAGTCCAGGATCCTACAAAAATCAATAATCGATATACAGATGGCTCATTAGACATCATCAAACAGGCCCAAACATCACAACAAAGGCCAACCCAGATGTTGGAAGACCACATGGTGAGAATATTCAATAAAAAATCACATTAAATAAGCAACATGAGTTGATAATCAGAATAAATCAAAGAAATGACCAAACATTTAATATGAAGGAAGAGTATTTCAGTTGATAAACCTGTAAAATGAGGATTTGGGAAACTCTACTATTAGATATGAAAAATTACATCAAGGGGAACATTGAATAATTGAAATATGGAAGTATATATTCAAACCAAAAAAAATTCATTGAGACTCAAGTACATCATAACAGCTTAGTTGTTTTTCTGCATCATATAAATATTTAAACCATATACTTTGATGATTGTTGAGAAATTGAAAAGGTCATCATATTTTTTGAATAAATCATTTGCATTGGAACACAAGTGAATAGAATAGAAGCATAATCCTAGTACAAATGGCCTTTTATTTCAATGTGGTTTTCATGATGAATTTTGTTTTTCTTTTCTTTTTTGTGTTTGTGAAATTCAATTTCAAAAGCTGTATTAAAAAAACAGAGGGAACTTGTATGCAACTCCTTGAATCTACTGAATTTTTTCTGATTCAGTAGACACTTCAGATTTGCATACAAGCCCCCCCTGTTTTTGAGTGCAGTGGGAACCACTTTAAGTTTTTTATTTTCTATATTTATATATATTTATTTTTTTTAAATCTTATATTAACTTTTTATATTTATTTATCTTTTTTTCTCTTCTTAACTTCTGGAGTGTTACGGTGCAAGGTGGTTTTGTAAACCACTGGCCTTCTTGTACCATCTCCAATGAACACAAACCAGCGTTGTTCTGTTTGATATCTTCTGTTCTGTGGCTTGAACGCCTGACCTTGTGTTTTTTCTTTCTTTGTCATGGTGTTTTAACCAGGTTGACTATTTGGGTGGATACCAATAACAACCAACATTTGTATATACACATCATATTAATCATTCATCACCTATGAATTATGCACATAACACAAACTATCACACTCTATTAGGCATATGTATGCACTTACCATTCATATTCAAAATGTATTATGCATTATGAATTATGAACTTTACTATAAAATTCAATATTCTTTTTAAAATTCATATGAATATATATGATGCCTTTTAAAATGAGTTAGTATTATGGATTTAAAATAAATGAGTATAATGCATTTAGCCACTTTATGCATTTTGCATTGAAAAGGTATTTAAAACATTGTGAATATTCATGATGCACAAAACAATGATTAAACTTCATGAAGCATATGTATTCACTTATCATTAATGTTCAATAGCTAGGTATTATGTGTTATGAATGATGCATTTTAGATTAAAAATCAATATTCAATTATCAAATTGTCATTAAAATAAGCTAAAAAATCATGAAAACATAAAATATAGATCCAGATGATCTTTATCTAAGTTGTACAAAGTAGCTGACCCTAACCCTTCATCCTAGCTCATAAAATAGAAAAAACCAAAAAATCAACAGTTATAGTGAAGCATGAAAAATGAGAAAAAGAGTCCTTAAAACTCAGAATACCAAAAATTTCATCAAGACATGAAATGTAGAGAAAAGCCAGGAGTATGTAATGGTGATAGCCACATCCCCAAGAGTTTGATATTCAGTCCAGGATCCTACAAAAATCAATAATCGATATACAGATGGCTCATTAGACATCATCAAACAGGCCCAAACATCACAACAAAGGCCAACCCAGATGTTGGAAGACCACATGGTGAGAATATTCAATAAAAAATCACATTAAATAAGCAACATGAGTTGATAATCAGAATAAATCAAAGAAATGACCAAACATTTAATATGAAGGAAGAGTATTTCAGTTGATAAACCTGTAAAATGAGGATTTGGGAAACTCTACTATTAGATATGAAAAATTACATCAAGGGGAACATTGAATAATTGAAATATGGAAGTATATATTCAAACCAAAAAAAATTCATTGAGACTCAAGTACATCATAACAGCTTAGTTGTTTTTCTGCATCATATAAATATTTAAACCATATACTTTGATGATTGTTGAGAAATTGAAAAGGTCATCATATTTTTTGAATAAATCATTTGCATTGGAACACAAGTGAATAGAATAGAAGCATAATCCTAGTACAAATGGCCTTTTATTTCAATGTGGTTTTCATGATGAATTTTGTTTTTCTTTTCTTTTTTGTGTTTGTGAAATTCAATTTCAAAAGCTGTATTAAAAAAACAGAGGGAACTTGTATGCAACTCCTTGAATCTACTGAATTTTTTCTGATTCAGTAGACACTTCAGATTTGCATACAAGCCCCCCCTGTTTTTGAGTGCAGTGGGAACCACTTTAAGTTTTTTATTTTCTATATTTATATATATTTATTTTTTTTAAATCTTATATTAACTTTTTATATTTATTTATCTTTTTTTCTCTTCTTAACTTCTGGAGTGTTACGGTGCAAGGTGGTTTTGTAAACCACTGGCCTTCTTGTACCATCTCCAATGAACACAAACCAGCGTTGTTCTGTTTGATATCTTCTGTTCTGTGGCTTGAACGCCTGACCTTGTGTTTTTTCTTTCTTTGTCATGGTGTTTTAACCAGGTTGACTATTTGGGTGGATACCAATAACAACCAACATTTGTATATACACATCATATTAATCATTCATCACCTATGAATTATGCACATAACACAAACTATCACACTCTATTAGGCATATGTATGCACTTACCATTCATATTCAAAATGTATTATGCATTATGAATTATGAACTTTACTATAAAATTCAATATTCTTTTTAAAATTCATATGAATATATATGATGCCTTTTAAAATGAGTTAGTATTATGGATTTAAAATAAATGAGTATAATGCATTTAGCCACTTTATGCATTTTGCATTGAAAAGGTATTTAAAACATTGTGAATATTCATGATGCACAAAACAATGATTAAACTTCATGAAGCATATGTATTCACTTATCATTAATGTTCAATAGCTAGGTATTATGTGTTATGAATGATGCATTTTAGATTAAAAATCAATATTCAATTATCAAATTGTCATTAAAATAAGCTAAAAAATCATGAAAACATAAAATATAGATCCAGATGATCTTTATCTAAGTTGTACAAAGTAGCTGACCCTAACCCTTCATCCTAGCTCATAAAATAGAAAAAACCAAAAAATCAACAGTTATAGTGAAGCATGAAAAATGAGAAAAAGAGTCCTTAAAACTCAGAATACCAAAAATTTCATCAAGACATGAAATGTAGAGAAAAGCCAGGAGTATGTAATGGTGATAGCCACATCCCCAAGAGTTTGATATTCAGTCCAGGATCCTACAAAAATCAATAATTGATATACAGATGGCTCATTAGACATCATCAAACAGGCCCAAACATCACAACAAAGGCCAACCCAGATGTTGGAAGACCACATGGTGAGAATATTCAATAAAAAATCACATTAAATAAGCAACATGAGTTGATAATCAGAATAAATCAAAGAAATGACCAAACATTTAATATTAAGGAAGAGTATTTCAGTTGATAAACCTGTAAAATGAGGATTTGGGAAACTCTACTATTAGATATGAAAAATTACATCAAGGGGAACATTGAATAATTGAAATATGGAAGTATATCTTCAAACCAAAAAAAATTCATTGAGACTCAAGTACATCATAACAGCTTAGTTGTTTTTCTGCATCATATAAATATTTAAACCATATACTTTGATGATTGTTGAGAAATTGAAAAGGTCATCATATTTTTTGAATAAAGCATTTGCATTGGAACACAAGTGAATAGAATAGAAGCATAATCCTAGTACAAATGGCCTTTTATTTCAATGTGGTTTTCATGATGAATTTTGTTTTTCTTTTCTTTTTTGTGTTTGTGAAATTCAATTTCAAAAGCTGTATTAAAAAAACAGAGGGAACTTGTATGCAACTCCTTGAATCTACTGAATTTTTTCTGATTCAGTAGACACTTCAGATTTGCATACAAGCCCCCCCTGTTTTTGAGTGCAGTGGGAACCACTTTAAGTTTTTTATTTTCTATATTTATATATATTTATTTTTTTTAAATCTTATATTAACTTTTTATATTTATTTATCTTTTTTTCTCTTCTTAACTTCTGGAGTGTTACGGTGCAAGGTGGTTTTGTAAACCACTGGCCTTCTTGTACCATCTCCAATGAACACAAACCAGCGTTGTTCTGTTTGATATCTTCTGTTCTGTGGCTTGAACGCCTGACCTTGTGTTTTTTCTTTCTTTGTCATGGTGTTTTAACCAGGTTGACTATTTGGGTGGATACCAATAACAACCAACATTTGTATATACACATCATATTAATCATTCATCACCTATGAATTATGCACATAACACAAACTATCACACTCTATTAGGCATATGTATGCACTTACCATTCATATTCAAAATGTATTATGCATTATGAATTATGAACTTTACTATAAAATTCAATATTCTTTTTAAAATTCATATGAATATATATGATGCCTTTTAAAATGAGTTAGTATTATGGATTTAAAATAAATGAGTATAATGCATTTAGCCACTTTATGCATTTTGCATTGAAAAGGTATTTAAAACATTGTGAATATTCATGATGCACAAAACAATGATTAAACTTCATGAAGCATATGTATTCACTTATCATTAATGTTCAATAGCTAGGTATTATGTGTTATGAATGATGCATTTTAGATTAAAAATCAATATTCAATTATCAAATTGTCATTAAAATAAGCTAAAAAATCATGAAAACATAAAATATAGATCCAGATGATCTTTATCTAAGTTGTACAAAGTAGCTGACCCTAACCCTTCATCCTAGCTCATAAAATAGAAAAAACCAAAAAATCAACAGTTATAGTGAAGCATGAAAAATGAGAAAAAGAGTCCTTAAAACTCAGAATACCAAAAATTTCATCAAGACATGAAATGTAGAGAAAAGCCAGGAGTATGTAATGGTGATAGCCACATCCCCAAGAGTTTGATATTCAGTCCAGGATCCTACAAAAATCAATAATTGATATACAGATGGCTCATTAGACATCATCAAACAGGCCCAAACATCACAACAAAGGCCAACCCAGATGTTGGAAGACCACATGGTGAGAATATTCAATAAAAAATCACATTAAATAAGCAACATGAGTTGATAATCAGAATAAATCAAAGAAATGACCAAACATTTAATATGAAGGAAGAGTATTTCAGTTGATAAACCTGTAAAATGAGGATTTGGGAAACTCTACTATTAGATATGAAAAATTACATCAAGGGGAACATTGAATAATTGAAATATGGAAGTATATATTCAAACCAAAAAAAATTCATTGAGACTCAAGTACATCATAACAGCTTAGTTGTTTTTCTGCATCATATAAATATTTAAACCATATACTTTGATGATTGTTGAGAAATTGAAAAGGTCATCATATTTTTTGAATAAATCATTTGCATTGGAACACAAGTGAATAGAATAGAAGCATAATCCTAGTACAAATGGCCTTTTATTTCAATGTGGTTTTCATGATGAATTTTGTTTTTCTTTTCTTTTTTGTGTTTGTGAAATTCAATTTCAAAAGCTGTATTAAAAAAACAGAGGGAACTTGTATGCAACTCCTTGAATCTACTGAATTTTTTCTGATTCAGTAGACACTTCAGATTTGCATACAAGCCCCCCCTGTTTTTGAGTGCAGTGGGAACCACTTTAAGTTTTTTATTTTCTATATTTATATATATTTATTTTTTTTAAATCTTATATTAACTTTTTATATTTATTTATCTTTTTTTCTCTTCTTAACTTCTGGAGTGTTACGGTGCAAGGTGGTTTTGTAAACCACTGGCCTTCTTGTACCATCTCCAATGAACACAAACCAGCGTTGTTCTGTTTGATATCTTCTGTTCTGTGGCTTGAACGCCTGACCTTGTGTTTTTTCTTTCTTTGTCATGGTGTTTTAACCAGGTTGACTATTTGGGTGGATACCAATAACAACCAACATTTGTATATACACATCATATTAATCATTCATCACCTATGAATTATGCACATAACACAAACTATCACACTCTATTAGGCATATGTATGCACTTACCATTCATATTCAAAATGTATTATGCATTATGAATTATGAACTTTACTATAAAATTCAATATTCTTTTTAAAATTCATATGAATATATATGATGCCTTTTAAAATGAGTTAGTATTATGGATTTAAAATAAATGAGTATAATGCATTTAGCCACTTTATGCATTTTGCATTGAAAAGGTATTTAAAACATTGTGAATATTCATGATGCACAAAACAATGATTAAACTTCATGAAGCATATGTATTCACTTATCATTAATGTTCAATAGCTAGGTATTATGTGTTATGAATGATGCATTTTAGATTAAAAATCAATATTCAATTATCAAATTGTCATTAAAATAAGCTAAAAAATCATGAAAACATAAAATATAGATCCAGATGATCTTTATCTAAGTTGTACAAAGTAGCTGACCCTAACCCTTCATCCTAGCTCATAAAATAGAAAAAACCAAAAAATCAACAGTTATAGTGAAGCATGAAAAATGAGAAAAAGAGTCCTTAAAACTCAGAATACCAAAAATTTCATCAAGACATGAAATGTAGAGAAAAGCCAGGAGTATGTAATGGTGATAGCCACATCCCCAAGAGTTTGATATTCAGTCCAGGATCCTACAAAAATCAATAATCGATATACAGATGGCTCATTAGACATCATCAAACAGGCCCAAACATCACAACAAAGGCCAACCCAGATGTTGGAAGACCACATGGTGAGAATATTCAATAAAAAATCACATTAAATAAGCAACATGAGTTGATAATCAGAATAAATCAAAGAAATGACCAAACATTTAATATGAAGGAAGAGTATTTCAGTTGATAAACCTGTAAAATGAGGATTTGGGAAACTCTACTATTAGATATGAAAAATTACATCAAGGGGAACATTGAATAATTGAAATATGGAAGTATATATTCAAACCAAAAAAAATTCATTGAGACTCAAGTACATCATAACAGCTTAGTTGTTTTTCTGCATCATATAAATATTTAAACCATATACTTTGATGATTGTTGAGAAATTGAAAAGGTCATCATATTTTTTGAATAAATCATTTGCATTGGAACACAAGTGAATAGAATAGAAGCATAATCCTAGTACAAATGGCCTTTTATTTCAATGTGGTTTTCATGATGAATTTTGTTTTTCTTTTCTTTTTTGTGTTTGTGAAATTCAATTTCAAAAGCTGTATTAAAAAAACAGAGGGAACTTGTATGCAACTCCTTGAATCTACTGAATTTTTTCTGATTCAGTAGACACTTCAGATTTGCATACAAGCCCCCCCTGTTTTTGAGTGCAGTGGGAACCACTTTAAGTTTTTTATTTTCTATATTTATATATATTTATTTTTTTTAAATCTTATATTAACTTTTTATATTTATTTATCTTTTTTTCTCTTCTTAACTTCTGGAGTGTTACGGTGCAAGGTGGTTTTGTAAACCACTGGCCTTCTTGTACCATCTCCAATGAACACAAACCAGCGTTGTTCTGTTTGATATCTTCTGTTCTGTGGCTTGAACGCCTGACCTTGTGTTTTTTCTTTCTTTGTCATGGTGTTTTAACCAGGTTGACTATTTGGGTGGATACCAATAACAACCAACATTTGTATATACACATCATATTAATCATTCATCACCTATGAATTATGCACATAACACAAACTATCACACTCTATTAGGCATATGTATGCACTTACCATTCATATTCAAAATGTATTATGCATTATGAATTATGAACTTTACTATAAAATTCAATATTCTTTTTAAAATTCATATGAATATATATGATGCCATTTAAAATGAGTTAGTATTATGGATTTAAAATAAATGAGTATAATGCATTTAGCCACTTTATGCATTTTGCATTGAAAAGGTATTTAAAACATTGTGAATATTCATGATGCACAAAACAATGATTAAACTTCATGAAGCATATGTATTCACTTATCATTAATGTTCAATAGCTAGGCATTATGTGTTATGAATGATGCATTTTAGATTAAAAATCAATATTCAATTATCAAATTGTCATTAAAATAAGCTAAAAAATCATGAAAACATAAAATATAGATCCAGATGATCTTTATCTAAGTTGTACAAAGTAGCTGACCCTAACCCTTCATCCTAGCTCATAAAATAGAAAAAACCAAAAAATCAACAGTTATAGTGAAGCATGAAAAATGAGAAAAAGAGTCCTTAAAACTCAGAATACCAAAAATTTCATCAAGACATGAAATGTAGAGAAAAGCCAGGAGTATGTAATGGTGATAGCCACATCCCCAAGAGTTTGATATTCAGTCCAGGATCCTAAAAAAATCAATAATTGATATACAGATGGCTCATTAGACATCATCAAACAGGCCCAAACATCACAACAAAGGCCAACCCAGATGTTGGAAGACCACATGGTGAGAATATTCAATAAAAAATCACATTAAATAAGCAACATGAGTTGATAATCAGAATAAATCAAAGAAATGACCAAACATTTAATATGAAGGAAGAGTATTTCAGTTGATAAACCTGTAAAATGAGGATTTGGGAAACTCTACTATTAGATATGAAAAATTACATCAAGGGGAACATTGAATAATTGAAATATGGAAGTATATATTCAAACCAAAAAAAATTCATTGAGACTCAAGTACATCATAACAGCTTAGTTGTTTTTCTGCATCATATAAATATTTAAACCATATACTTTGATGATTGTTGAGAAATTGAAAAGGTCATCATATTTTTTGAATAAATCATTTGCATTGGAACACAAGTGAATAGAATAGAAGCATAATCCTAGTACAAATGGCCTTTTATTTCAATGTGGTTTTCATGATGAATTTTGTTTTTCTTTTCTTTTTTGTGTTTGTGAAATTCAATTTCAAAAGCTGTATTAAAAAAACAGAGGGAACTTGTATGCAACTCCTTGAATCTACTGAATTTTTTCTGATTCAGTAGACACTTCAGATTTGCATACAAGCCCCCCCTGTTTTTGAGTGCAGTGGGAACCACTTTAAGTTTTTTATTTTCTATATTTATATATATTTATTTTTTTTAAATCTTATATTAACTTTTTATATTTATTTATCTTTTTTTCTCTTCTTAACTTCTGGAGTGTTACGGTGCAAGGTGGTTTTGTAAACCACTGGCCTTCTTGTACCATCTCCAATGAACACAAACCAGCGTTGTTCTGTTTGATATCTTCTGTTCTGTGGCTTGAACGCCTGACCTTGTGTTTTTTCTTTCTTTGTCATGGTGTTTTAACCAGGTTGACTATTTGGGTGGATACCAATAACAACCAACATTTGTATATACACATCATATTAATCATTCATCACCTATGAATTATGCACATAACACAAACTATCACACTCTATTAGGCATATGTATGCACTTACCATTCATATTCAAAATGTATTATGCATTATGAATTATGAACTTTACTATAAAATTCAATATTCTTTTTAAAATTCATATGAATATATATGATGCCATTTAAAATGAGTTAGTATTATGGATTTAAAATAAATGAGTATAATGCATTTAGCCACTTTATGCATTTTGCATTGAAAAGGTATTTAAAACATTGTGAATATTCATGATGCACAAAACAATGATTAAACTTCATGAAGCATATGTATTCACTTATCATTAATGTTCAATAGCTAGGTATTATGTGTTATGAATGATGCATTTTAGATTAAAAATCAATATTCAATTATCAAATTGTCATTAAAATAAGCTAAAAAATCATGAAAACATAAAATATAGATCCAGATGATCTTTATCTAAGTTGTACAAAGTAGCTGACCCTAACCCTTCATCCTAGCTCATAAAATAGAAAAAACCAAAAAATCAACAGTTATAGTGAAGCATGAAAAATGAGAAAAAGAGTCCTTAAAACTCAGAATACCAAAAATTTCATCAAGACATGAAATGTAGAGAAAAGCCAGGAGTATGTAATGGTGATAGCCACATCCCCAAGAGTTTGATATTCAGTCCAGGATCCTACAAAAATCAATAATTGATATACAGATGGCTCATTAGACATCATCAAACAGGCCCAAACATCACAACAAAGGCCAACCCAGATGTTGGAAGACCACATGGTGAGAATATTCAATAAAAAATCACATTAAATAAGCAACATGAGTTGATAATCAGAATAAATCAAAGAAATGACCAAACATTTAATATGAAGGAAGAGTATTTCAGTTGATAAACCTGTAAAATGAGGATTTGGGAAACTCTACTATTAGATATGAAAAATTACATCAAGGGGAACATTGAATAATTGAAATATGGAAGTATATCTTCAAACCAAAAAAAATTCATTGAGACTCAAGTACATCATAACAGCTTAGTTGTTTTTCTGCATCATATAAATATTTAAACCATATACTTTGATGATTGTTGAGAAATTGAAAAGGTCATCATATTTTTTGAATAAAGCATTTGCATTGGAACACAAGTGAATAGAATAGAAGCATAATCCTAGTACAAATGGCCTTTTATTTCAATGTGGTTTTCATGATGAATTTTGTTTTTCTTTTCTTTTTTGTGTTTGTGAAATTCAATTTCAAAAGCTGTATTAAAAAAACAGAGGGAACTTGTATGCAACTCCTTGAATCTACTGAATTTTTTCTGATTCAGTAGACACTTCAGATTTGCATACAAGCCCCCCCTGTTTTTGAGTGCAGTGGGAACCACTTTAAGTTTTTTATTTTCTATATTTATATATATTTATTTTTTTTAAATCTTATATTAACTTTTTATATTTATTTATCTTTTTTTCTCTTCTTAACTTCTGGAGTGTTACGGTGCAAGGTGGTTTTGTAAACCACTGGCCTTCTTGTACCATCTCCAATGAACACAAACCAGCGTTGTTCTGTTTGATATCTTCTGTTCTGTGGCTTGAACGCCTGACCTTGTGTTTTTTCTTTCTTTGTCATGGTGTTTTAACCAGGTTGACTATTTGGGTGGATACCAATAACAACCAACATTTGTATATACACATCATATTAATCATTCATCACCTATGAATTATGCACATAACACAAACTATCACACTCTATTAGGCATATGTATGCACTTACCATTCATATTCAAAATGTATTATGCATTATGAATTATGAACTTTACTATAAAATTCAATATTCTTTTTAAAATTCATATGAATATATATGATGCCATTTAAAATGAGTTAGTATTATGGATTTAAAATAAATGAGTATAATGCATTTAGCCACTTTATGCATTTTGCATTGAAAAGGTATTTAAAACATTGTGAATATTCATGATGCACAAAACAATGATTAAACTTCATGAAGCATATGTATTCACTTATCATTAATGTTCAATAGCTAGGTATTATGTGTTATGAATGATGCATTTTAGATTAAAAATCAATATTCAATTATCAAATTGTCATTAAAATAAGCTAAAAAATCATGAAAACATAAAATATAGATCCAGATGATCTTTATCTAAGTTGTACAAAGTAGCTGACCCTAACCCTTCATCCTAGCTCATAAAATAGAAAAAACCAAAAAATCAACAGTTATAGTGAAGCATGAAAAATGAGAAAAAGAGTCCTTAAAACTCAGAATACCAAAAATTTCATCAAGACATGAAATGTAGAGAAAAGCCAGGAGTATGTAATGGTGATAGCCACATCCCCAAGAGTTTGATATTCAGTCCAGGATCCTACAAAAATCAATAATTGATATACAGATGGCTCATTAGACATCATCAAACAGGCCCAAACATCACAACAAAGGCCAACCCAGATGTTGGAAGACCACATGGTGAGAATATTCAATAAAAAATCACATTAAATAAGCAACATGAGTTGATAATCAGAATAAATCAAAGAAATGACCAAACATTTAATATGAAGGAAGAGTATTTCAGTTGATAAACCTGTAAAATGAGGATTTGGGAAACTCTACTATTAGATATGAAAAATTACATCAAGGGGAACATTGAATAATTGAAATATGGAAGTATATCTTCAAACCAAAAAAAATTCATTGAGACTCAAGTACATCATAACAGCTTAGTTGTTTTTCTGCATCATATAAATATTTAAACCATATACTTTGATGATTGTTGAGAAATTGAAAAGGTCATCATATTTTTTGAATAAAGCATTTGCATTGGAACACAAGTGAATAGAATAGAAGCATAATCCTAGTACAAATGGCCTTTTATTTCAATGTGGTTTTCATGATGAATTTTGTTTTTCTTTTCTTTTTTGTGTTTGTGAAATTCAATTTCAAAAGCTGTATTAAAAAAACAGAGGGAACTTGTATGCAACTCCTTGAATCTACTGAATTTTTTCTGATTCAGTAGACACTTCAGATTTGCATACAAGCCCCCCCTGTTTTTGAGTGCAGTGGGAACCACTTTAAGTTTTTTATTTTCTATATTTATATATATTTATTTTTTTTAAATCTTATATTAACTTTTTATATTTATTTATCTTTTTTTCTCTTCTTAACTTCTGGAGTGTTACGGTGCAAGGTGGTTTTGTAAACCACTGGCCTTCTTGTACCATCTCCAATGAACACAAACCAGCGTTGTTCTGTTTGATATCTTCTGTTCTGTGGCTTGAACGCCTGACCTTGTGTTTTTTCTTTCTTTGTCATGGTGTTTTAACCAGGTTGACTATTTGGGTGGATACCAATAACAACCAACATTTGTATATACACATCATATTAATCATTCATCACCTATGAATTATGCACATAACACAAACTATCACACTCTATTAGGCATATGTATGCACTTACCATTCATATTCAAAATGTATTATGCATTATGAATTATGAACTTTACTATAAAATTCAATATTCTTTTTAAAATTCATATGAATATATATGATGCCTTTTAAAATGAGTTAGTATTATGGATTTAAAATAAATGAGTATAATGCATTTAGCCACTTTATGCATTTTGCATTGAAAAGGTATTTAAAACATTGTGAATATTCATGATGCACAAAACAATGATTAAACTTCATGAAGCATATGTATTCACTTATCATTAATGTTCAATAGCTAGGTATTATGTGTTATGAATGATGCATTTTAGATTAAAAATCAATATTCAATTATCAAATTGTCATTAAAATAAGCTAAAAAATCATGAAAACATAAAATATAGATCCAGATGATCTTTATCTAAGTTGTACAAAGTAGCTGACCCTAACCCTTCATCCTAGCTCATAAAATAGAAAAAACCAAAAAATCAACAGTTATAGTGAAGCATGAAAAATGAGAAAAAGAGTCCTTAAAACTCAGAATACCAAAAATTTCATCAAGACATGAAATGTAGAGAAAAGCCAGGAGTATGTAATGGTGATAGCCACATCCCCAAGAGTTTGATATTCAGTCCAGGATCCTACAAAAATCAATAATTGATATACAGATGGCTCATTAGACATCATCAAACAGGCCCAAACATCACAACAAAGGCCAACCCAGATGTTGGAAGACCACATGGTGAGAATATTCAATAAAAAATCACATTAAATAAGCAACATGAGTTGATAATCAGAATAAATCAAAGAAATGACCAAACATTTAATATGAAGGAAGAGTATTTCAGTTGATAAACCTGTAAAATGAGGATTTGGGAAACTCTACTATTAGATATGAAAAATTACATCAAGGGGAACATTGAATAATTGAAATATGGAAGTATATCTTCAAACAAAAAAAATTCATTGAGACTCAAGTACATCATAACAGCTTAGTTATTTTTCTGCATCATATAAATATTTAAACCATATACTTTGATGATTGTTGAGAAATTGAAAAGGTCATCATATTTTTTGAATAAAGCATTTGCATTGGAACACAAGTGAATAGAATAGAAGCATAATCCTAGTACAAATGGCCTTTTATTTCAATGTGGTTTTCATGATGAATTTTGTTTTTCTTTTCTTTTTTGTGTTTGTGAAATTCAATTTCAAAAGCTGTATTAAAAAAACAGAGGGAACTTGTATGCAACTCCTTGAATCTACTGAATTTTTTCTGATTCAGTAGACACTTCAGATTTGCATACAAGCCCCCCCTGTTTTTGAGTGCAGTGGGAACCACTTTAAGTTTTTTATTTTCTATATTTATATATATTTATTTTTTTTAAATCTTATATTAACTTTTTATATTTATTTATCTTTTTTTCTCTTCTTAACTTCTGGAGTGTTACGGTGCAAGGTGGTTTTGTAAACCACTGGCCTTCTTGTACCATCTCCAATGAACACAAACCAGCGTTGTTCTGTTTGATATCTTCTGTTCTGTGGCTTGAACGCCTGACCTTGTGTTTTTTCTTTCTTTGTCATGGTGTTTTAACCAGGTTGACTATTTGGGTGGATACCAATAACAACCAACATTTGTATATACACATCATATTAATCATTCATCACCTATGAATTATGCACATAACACAAACTATCACACTCTATTAGGCATATGTATGCACTTACCATTCATATTCAAAATGTATTATGCATTATGAATTATGAACTTTACTATAAAATTCAATATTCTTTTTAAAATTCATATGAATATATATGATGCCTTTTAAAATGAGTTAGTATTATGGATTTAAAATAAATGAGTATAATGCATTTAGCCACTTTATGCATTTTGCATTGAAAAGGTATTTAAAACATTGTGAATATTCATGATGCACAAAACAATGATTAAACTTCATGAAGCATATGTATTCACTTATCATTAATGTTCAATAGCTAGGTATTATGTGTTATGAATGATGCATTTTAGATTAAAAATCAATATTCAATTATCAAATTGTCATTAAAATAAGCTAAAAAATCATGAAAACATAAAATATAGATCCAGATGATCTTTATCTAAGTTGTACAAAGTAGCTGACCCTAACCCTTCATCCTAGCTCATAAAATAGAAAAAACCAAAAAATCAACAGTTATAGTGAAGCATGAAAAATGAGAAAAAGAGTCCTTAAAACTCAGAATACCAAAAATTTCAACAAGACATGAAATGTAGAGAAAAGCCAGGAGTATGTAATGGTGATAGCCACATCCCCAAGAGTTTGATATTCAGTCCAGGATCCTACAAAAATCAATAATTGATATACAGATGGCTCATTAGACATCATCAAACAGGCCCAAACATCACAACAAAGGCCAACCCAGATGTTGGAAGACCACATGGTGAGAATATTCAATAAAAAATCACATTAAATAAGCAACATGAGTTGATAATCAGAATAAATCAAAGAAATGACCAAACATTTAATATGAAGGAAGAGTATTTCAGTTGATAAACCTGTAAAATGAGGATTTGGGAAACTCTACTATTAGATATGAAAAATTACATCAAGGGGAACATTGAATAATTGAAATATGGAAGTATATATTCAAACCAAAAAAAATTCATTGAGACTCAAGTACATCATAACAGCTTAGTTGTTTTTCTGCATCATATAAATATTTAAACCATATACTTTGATGATTGTTGAGAAATTGAAAAGGTCATCATATTTTTTGAATAAAGCATTTGCATTGGAACACAAGTGAATAGAATAGAAGCATAATCCTAGTACAAATGGCCTTTTATTTCAATGTGGTTTTCATGATGAATTTTGTTTTTCTTTTCTTTTTTGTGTTTGTGAAATTCAATTTCAAAAGCTGTATTAAAAAAACAGAGGGAACTTGTATGCAACTCCTTGAATCTACTGAATTTTTTCTGATTCAGTAGACACTTCAGATTTGCATACAAGCCCCCCCTGTTTTTGAGTGCAGTGGGAACCACTTTAAGTTTTTTATTTTCTATTTTTATATATATTTATTTTTTTTAAATCTTATATTAACTTTTTATATTTATTTATCTTTTTTTCTCTTCTTAACTTCTGGAGTGTTACGGTGCAAGGTGGTTTTGTAAACCACTGGCCTTCTTGTACCATCTCCAATGAACACAAACCAGCGTTGTTCTGTTTGATATCTTCTGTTCTGTGGCTTGAACGCCTGACCTTGTGTTTTTTCTTTCTTTGTCATGGTGTTTTAACCAGGTTGACTATTTGGGTGGATACCAATAACAACCAACATTTGTATATACACATCATATTAATCATTCATCACCTATGAATTATGCACATAACACAAACTATCACACTCTATTAGGCATATGTATGCACTTACCATTCATATTCAAAATGTATTATGCATTATGAATTATGAACTTTACTATAAAATTCAATATTCTTTTTAAAATTCATATGAATATATATGATGCCATTTAAAATGAGTTAGTATTATGGATTTAAAATAAATGAGTATAATGCATTTAGCCACTTTATGCATTTTGCATTGAAAAGGTATTTAAAACATTGTGAATATTCATGATGCACAAAACAATGATTAAACTTCATGAAGCATATGTATTCACTTATCATTAATGTTCAATAGCTAGGTATTATGTGTTAGAATGATGCATTTTAGATTAAAAATCAATATTCAATTATCAAATTGTCATTAAAATAAGCTAAAAAATCATGAAAACATAAAATATAGATCCAGATGATCTTTATCTAAGTTGTACAAAGTAGCTGACCCTAACCCTTCATCCTAGCTCATAAAATAGAAAAAACCAAAAAATCAACAGTTATAGTGAAGCATGAAAAATGAGAAAAAGAGTCCTTAAAACTCAGAATACCAAAAATTTCATCAAGACATGAAATGTAGAGAAAAGCCAGGAGTATGTAATGGTGATAGCCACATCCCCAAGAGTTTGATATTCAGTCCAGGATCCTACAAAAATCAATAATTGATATACAGATGGCTCATTAGACATCATCAAACAGGCCCAAACATCACAACAAAGGCCAACCCAGATGTTGGAAGACCACATGGTGAGAATATTCAATAAAAAATCACATTAAATAAGCAACATGAGTTGATAATCAGAATAAATCAAAGAAATGACCAAACATTTAATATGAAGGAAGAGTATTTCAGTTGATAAACCTGTAAAATGAGGATTTGGGAAACTCTACTATTAGATATGAAAAATTACATCAAGGGGAACATTGAATAATTGAAATATGGAAGTATATCTTCAAACAAAAAAAATTCATTGAGACTCAAGTACATCATAACAGCTTAGTTATTTTTCTGCATCATATAAATATTTAAACCATATACTTTGATGATTGTTGAGAAATTGAAAAGGTCATCATATTTTTTGAATAAAGCATTTGCATTGGAACACAAGTGAATAGAATAGAAGCATAATCCTAGTACAAATGGCCTTTTATTTCAATGTGGTTTTCATGATGAATTTTGTTTTTCTTTTCTTTTTTGTGTTTGTGAAATTCAATTTCAAAAGCTGTATTAAAAAAACAGAGGGAACTTGTATGCAACTCCTTGAATCTACTGAATTTTTTCTGATTCAGTAGACACTTCAGATTTGCATACAAGCCCCCCCTGTTTTTGAGTGCAGTGGGAACCACTTTAAGTTTTTTATTTTCTATATTTATATATATTTATTTTTTTTAAATCTTATATTAACTTTTTATATTTATTTATCTTTTTTTCTCTTCTTAACTTCTGGAGTGTTACGGTGCAAGGTGGTTTTGTAAACCACTGGCCTTCTTGTACCATCTCCAATGAACACAAACCAGCGTTGTTCTGTTTGATATCTTCTGTTCTGTGGCTTGAACGCCTGACCTTGTGTTTTTTCTTTCTTTGTCATGGTGTTTTAACCAGGTTGACTATTTGGGTGGATACCAATAACAACCAACATTTGTATATACACATCATATTAATCATTCATCACCTATGAATTATGCACATAACACAAACTATCACACTCTATTAGGCATATGTATGCACTTACCATTCATATTCAAAATGTATTATGCATTATGAATTATGAACTTTACTATAAAATTCAATATTCTTTTTAAAATTCATATGAATATATATGATGCCTTTTAAAATGAGTTAGTATTATGGATTTAAAATAAATGAGTATAATGCATTTAGCCACTTTATGCATTTTGCATTGAAAAGGTATTTAAAACATTGTGAATATTCATGATGCACAAAACAATGATTAAACTTCATGAAGCATATGTATTCACTTATCATTAATGTTCAATAGCTAGGTATTATGTGTTATGAATGATGCATTTTAGATTAAAAATCAATATTCAATTATCAAATTGTCATTAAAATAAGCTAAAAAATCATGAAAACATAAAATATAGATCCAGATGATCTTTATCTAAGTTGTACAAAGTAGCTGACCCTAACCCTTCATCCTAGCTCATAAAATAGAAAAAACCAAAAAATCAACAGTTATAGTGAAGCATGAAAAATGAGAAAAAGAGTCCTTAAAACTCAGAATACCAAAAATTTCAACAAGACATGAAATGTAGAGAAAAGCCAGGAGTATGTAATGGTGATAGCCACATCCCCAAGAGTTTGATATTCAGTCCAGGATCCTACAAAAATCAATAATTGATATACAGATGGCTCATTAGACATCATCAAACAGGCCCAAACATCACAACAAAGGCCAACCCAGATGTTGGAAGACCACATGGTGAGAATATTCAATAAAAAATCACATTAAATAAGCAACATGAGTTGATAATCAGAATAAATCAAAGAAATGACCAAACATTTAATATGAAGGAAGAGTATTTCAGTTGATAAACCTGTAAAATGAGGATTTGGGAAACTCTACTATTAGATATGAAAAATTACATCAAGGGGAACATTGAATAATTGAAATATGGAAGTATATATTCAAACCAAAAAAAATTCATTGAGACTCAAGTACATCATAACAGCTTAGTTGTTTTTCTGCATCATATAAATATTTAAACCATATACTTTGATGATTGTTGAGAAATTGAAAAGGTCATCATATTTTTTGAATAAAGCATTTGCATTGGAACACAAGTGAATAGAATAGAAGCATAATCCTAGTACAAATGGCCTTTTATTTCAATGTGGTTTTCATGATGAATTTTGTTTTTCTTTTCTTTTTTGTGTTTGTGAAATTCAATTTCAAAAGCTGTATTAAAAAAACAGAGGGAACTTGTATGCAACTCCTTGAATCTACTGAATTTTTTCTGATTCAGTAGACACTTCAGATTTGCATACAAGCCCCCCCTGTTTTTGAGTGCAGTGGGAACCACTTTAAGTTTTTTATTTTCTATATTTATATATATTTATTTTTTTTAAATCTTATATTAACTTTTTATATTTATTTATCTTTTTTTCTCTTCTTAACTTCTGGAGTGTTACGGTGCAAGGTGGTTTTGTAAACCACTGGCCTTCTTGTACCATCTCCAATGAACACAAACCAGTGTTGTTCTGTTTGATATCTTCTGTTCTGTGGCTTGAACGCCTGACCTTGTGTTTTTTCTTTCTTTGTCATGGTGTTTTAACCAGGTTGACTATTTGGGTGGATACCAATAACAACCAACATTTGTATATACACATCATATTAATCATTCATCACCTATGAATTATGCACATAACACAAACTATCACACTCTATTAGGCATATGTATGCACTTACCATTCATATTCAAAATGTATTATGCATTATGAATTATGAACTTTACTATAAAATTCAATATTCTTTTTAAAATTCATATGAATATATATGATGCCATTTAAAATGAGTTAGTATTATGGATTTAAAATAAATGAGTATAATGCATTTAGCCACTTTATGCATTTTGCATTGAAAAGGTATTTAAAACATTGTGAATATTCATGATGCACAAAACAATGATTAAACTTCATGAAGCATATGTATTCACTTATCATTAATGTTCAATAGCTAGGTATTATGTGTTATGAATGATGCATTTTAGATTAAAAATCAATATTCAATTATCAAATTGTCATTAAAATAAGCTAAAAAATCATGAAAACATAAAATATAGATCCAGATGATCTTTATCTAAGTTGTACAAAGTAGCTGACCCTAACCCTTCATCCTAGCTCATAAAATAGAAAAAACCAAAAAATCAACAGTTATAGTGAAGCATGAAAAATGAGAAAAAGAGTCCTTAAAACTCAGAATACCAAAAATTTCATCAAGACATGAAATGTAGAGAAAAGCCAGGAGTATGTAATGGTGATAGCCACATCCCCAAGAGTTTGATATTCAGTCCAGGATCCTACAAAAATCAATAATTGATATACAGATGGCTCATTAGACATCATCAAACAGGCCCAAACATCACAACAAAGGCCAACCCAGATGTTGGAAGACCACATGGTGAGAATATTCAATAAAAAATCACATTAAATAAGCAACATGAGTTGATAATCAGAATAAATCAAAGAAATGACCAAACATTTAATATGAAGGAAGAGTATTTCAGTTGATAAACCTGTAAAATGAGGATTTGGGAAACTCTACTATTAGATATGAAAAATTACATCAAGGGGAACATTGAATAATTGAAATATGGAAGTATATCTTCAAACAAAAAAAATTCATTGAGACTCAAGTACATCATAACAGCTTAGTTATTTTTCTGCATCATATAAATATTTAAACCATATACTTTGATGATTGTTGAGAAATTGAAAAGGTCATCATATTTTTTGAATAAAGCATTTGCATTGGAACACAAGTGAATAGAATAGAAGCATAATCCTAGTACAAATGGCCTTTTATTTCAATGTGGTTTTCATGATGAATTTTGTTTTTCTTTTCTTTTTTGTGTTTGTGAAATTCAATTTCAAAAGCTGTATTAAAAAAACAGAGGGAACTTGTATGCAACTCCTTGAATCTACTGAATTTTTTCTGATTCAGTAGACACTTCAGATTTGCATACAAGCCCCCCCTGTTTTTGAGTGCAGTGGGAACCACTTTAAGTTTTTTATTTTCTATATTTATATATATTTATTTTTTTTAAATCTTATATTAACTTTTTATATTTATTTATCTTTTTTTCTCTTCTTAACTTCTGGAGTGTTACGGTGCAAGGTGGTTTTGTAAACCACTGGCCTTCTTGTACCATCTCCAATGAACACAAACCAGTGTTGTTCTGTTTGATATCTTCTGTTCTGTGGCTTGAACGCCTGACCTTGTGTTTTTTCTTTCTTTGTCATGGTGTTTTAACCAGGTTGACTATTTGGGTGGATACCAATAACAACCAACATTTGTATATACACATCATATTAATCATTCATCACCTATGAATTATGCACATAACACAAACTATCACACTCTATTAGGCATATGTATGCACTTACCATTCATATTCAAAATGTATTATGCATTATGAATTATGAACTTTACTATAAAATTCAATATTCTTTTTAAAATTCATATGAATATATATGATGCCATTTAAAATGAGTTAGTATTATGGATTTAAAATAAATGAGTATAATGCATTTAGCCACTTTATGCATTTTGCATTGAAAAGGTATTTAAAACATTGTGAATATTCATGATGCACAAAACAATGATTAAACTTCATGAAGCATATGTATTCACTTATCATTAATGTTCAATAGCTAGGTATTATGTGTTATGAATGATGCATTTTAGATTAAAAATCAATATTCAATTATCAAATTGTCATTAAAATAAGCTAAAAAATCATGAAAACATAAAATATAGATCCAGATGATCTTTATCTAAGTTGTACAAAGTAGCTGACCCTAACCCTTCATCCTAGCTCATAAAATAGAAAAAACCAAAAAATCAACAGTTATAGTGAAGCATGAAAAATGAGAAAAAGAGTCCTTAAAACTCAGAATACCAAAAATTTCATCAAGACATGAAATGTAGAGAAAAGCCAGGAGTATGTAATGGTGATAGCCACATCCCCAAGAGTTTGATATTCAGTCCAGGATCCTACAAAAATCAATAATTGATATACAGATGGCTCATTAGACATCATCAAACAGGCCCAAACATCACAACAAAGGCCAACCCAGATGTTGGAAGACCACATGGTGAGAATATTCAATAAAAAATCACATTAAATAAGCAACATGAGTTGATAATCAGAATAAATCAAAGAAATGACCAAACATTTAATATGAAGGAAGAGTATTTCAGTTGATAAACCTGTAAAATGAGGATTTGGGAAACTCTACTATTAGATATGAAAAATTACATCAAGGGGAACATTGAATAATTGAAATATGGAAGTATATATTCAAACCAAAAAAAATTCATTGAGACTCAAGTACATCATAACAGCTTAGTTGTTTTTCTGCATCATATAAATATTTAAACCATATACTTTGATGATTGTTGAGAAATTGAAAAGGTCATCATATTTTTTGAATAAAGCATTTGCATTGGAACACAAGTGAATAGAATAGAAGCATAATCCTAGTACAAATGGCCTTTTATTTCAATGTGGTTTTCATGATGAATTTTGTTTTTCTTTTCTTTTTTGTGTTTGTGAAATTCAATTTCAAAAGCTGTATTAAAAAAACAGAGGGAACTTGTATGCAACTCCTTGAATCTACTGAATTTTTTCTGATTCAGTAGACACTTCAGATTTGCATACAAGCCCCCCCTGTTTTTGAGTGCAGTGGGAACCACTTTAAGTTTTTTATTTTCTATATTTATATATATTTATTTTTTTTAAATCTTATATTAACTTTTTATATTTATTTATCTTTTTTTCTCTTCTTAACTTCTGGAGTGTTACGGTGCAAGGTGGTTTTGTAAACCACTGGCCTTCTTGTACCATCTCCAATGAACACAAACCAGCGTTGTTCTGTTTGATATCTTCTGTTCTGTGGCTTGAACGCCTGACCTTGTGTTTTTTCTTTCTTTGTCATGGTGTTTTAACCAGGTTGACTATTTGGGTGGATACCAATAACAACCAACATTTGTATATACACATCATATTAATCATTCATCACCTATGAATTATGCACATAACACAAACTATCACACTCTATTAGGCATATGTATGCACTTACCATTCATATTCAAAATGTATTATGCATTATGAATTATGAACTTTACTATAAAATTCAATATTCTTTTTAAAATTCATATGAATATATATGATGCCTTTTAAAATGAGTTAGTATTATGGATTTAAAATAAATGAGTATAATGCATTTAGCCACTTTATGCATTTTGCATTGAAAAGGTATTTAAAACATTGTGAATATTCATGATGCACAAAACAATGATTAAACTTCATGAAGCATATGTATTCACTTATCATTAATGTTCAATAGCTAGGTATTATGTGTTATGAATGATGCATTTTAGATTAAAAATCAATATTCAATTATCAAATTGTCATTAAAATAAGCTAAAAAATCATGAAAACATAAAATATAGATCCAGATGATCTTTATCTAAGTTGTACAAAGTAGCTGACCCTAACCCTTCATCCTAGCTCATAAAATAGAAAAAACCAAAAAATCAACAGTTATAGTGAAGCATGAAAAATGAGAAAAAGAGTCCTTAAAACTCAGAATACCAAAAATTTCATCAAGACATGAAATGTAGAGAAAAGCCAGGAGTATGTAATGGTGATAGCCACATCCCCAAGAGTTTGATATTCAGTCCAGGATCCTACAAAAATCAATAATTGATATACAGATGGCTCATTAGACATCATCAAACAGGCCCAAACATCACAACAAAGGCCAACCCAGATGTTGGAAGACCACATGGTGAGAATATTCAATAAAAAATCACATTAAATAAGCAACATGAGTTGATAATCAGAATAAATCAAAGAAATGACCAAACATTTAATATGAAGGAAGAGTATTTCAGTTGATAAACCTGTAAAATGAGGATTTGGGAAACTCTACTATTAGATATGAAAAATTACATCAAGGGGAACATTGAATAATTGAAATATGGAAGTATATATTCAAACCAAAAAAAATTCATTGAGACTCAAGTACATCATAACAGCTTAGTTGTTTTTCTGCATCATATAAATATTTAAACCATATACTTTGATGATTGTTGAGAAATTGAAAAGGTCATCATATTTTTTGAATAAAGCATTTGCATTGGAACACAAGTGAATAGAATAGAAGCATAATCCTAGTACAAATGGCCTTTTATTTCAATGTGGTTTTCATGATGAATTTTGTTTTTCTTTTCTTTTTTGTGTTTGTGAAATTCAATTTCAAAAGCTGTATTAAAAAAACAGAGGGAACTTGTATGCAACTCCTTGAATCTACTGAATTTTTTCTGATTCAGTAGACACTTCAGATTTGCATACAAGCCCCCCCTGTTTTTGAGTGCAGTGGGAACCACTTTAAGTTTTTTATTTTCTATTTTTATATATATTTATTTTTTTTAAATCTTATATTAACTTTTTATATTTATTTATCTTTTTTTCTCTTCTTAACTTCTGGAGTGTTACGGTGCAAGGTGGTTTTGTAAACCACTGGCCTTCTTGTACCATCTCCAATGAACACAAACCAGCGTTGTTCTGTTTGATATCTTCTGTTCTGTGGCTTGAACGCCTGACCTTGTGTTTTTTCTTTCTTTGTCATGGTGTTTTAACCAGGTTGACTATTTGGGTGGATACCAATAACAACCAACATTTGTATATACACATCATATTAATCATTCATCACCTATGAATTATGCACATAACACAAACTATCACACTCTATTAGGCATATGTATGCACTTACCATTCATATTCAAAATGTATTATGCATTATGAATTATGAACTTTACTATAAAATTCAATATTCTTTTTAAAATTCATATGAATATATATGATGCCATTTAAAATGAGTTAGTATTATGGATTTAAAATAAATGAGTATAATGCATTTAGCCACTTTATGCATTTTGCATTGAAAAGGTATTTAAAACATTGTGAATATTCATGATGCACAAAACAATGATTAAACTTCATGAAGCATATGTATTCACTTATCATTAATGTTCAATAGCTAGGTATTATGTGTTAGAATGATGCATTTTAGATTAAAAATCAATATTCAATTATCAAATTGTCATTAAAATAAGCTAAAAAATCATGAAAACATAAAATATAGATCCAGATGATCTTTATCTAAGTTGTACAAAGTAGCTGACCCTAACCCTTCATCCTAGCTCATAAAATAGAAAAAACCAAAAAATCAACAGTTATAGTGAAGCATGAAAAATGAGAAAAAGAGTCCTTAAAACTCAGAATACCAAAAATTTCATCAAGACATGAAATGTAGAGAAAAGCCAGGAGTATGTAATGGTGATAGCCACATCCCCAAGAGTTTGATATTCAGTCCAGGATCCTACAAAAATCAATAATTGATATACAGATGGCTCATTAGACATCATCAAACAGGCCCAAACATCACAACGAAGGCCAACCCAGATGTTGGAAGACCACATGGTGAGAATATTCAATAAAAAATCACATTAAATAAGCAACATGAGTTGATAATCAGAATAAATCAAAGAAATGACCAAACATTTAATATGAAGGAAGAGTATTTCAGTTGATAAACCTGTAAAATGAGGATTTGGGAAACTCTACTATTAGATATGAAAAATTACATCAAGGGGAACATTGAATAATTGAAATATGGAAGTATATCTTCAAACAAAAAAAATTCATTGAGACTCAAGTACATCATAACAGCTTAGTTATTTTTCTGCATCATATAAATATTTAAACCATATACTTTGATGATTGTTGAGAAATTGAAAAGGTCATCATATTTTTTGAATAAAGCATTTGCATTGGAACACAAGTGAATAGAATAGAAGCATAATCCTAGTACAAATGGCCTTTTATTTCAATGTGGTTTTCATGATGAATTTTGTTTTTCTTTTCTTTTTTGTGTTTGTGAAATTCAATTTCAAAAGCTGTATTAAAAAAACAGAGGGAACTTGTATGCAACTCCTTGAATCTACTGAATTTTTTCTGATTCAGTAGACACTTCAGATTTGCATACAAGCCCCCCCTGTTTTTGAGTGCAGTGGGAACCACTTTAAGTTTTTTATTTTCTATATTTATATATATTTATTTTTTTTAAATCTTATATTAACTTTTTATATTTATTTATCTTTTTTTCTCTTCTTAACTTCTGGAGTGTTACGGTGCAAGGTGGTTTTGTAAACCACTGGCCTTCTTGTACCATCTCCAATGAACACAAACCAGTGTTGTTCTGTTTGATATCTTCTGTTCTGTGGCTTGAACGCCTGACCTTGTGTTTTTTCTTTCTTTGTCATGGTGTTTTAACCAGGTTGACTATTTGGGTGGATACCAATAACAACCAACATTTGTATATACACATCATATTAATCATTCATCACCTATGAATTATGCACATAACACAAACTATCACACTCTATTAGGCATATGTATGCACTTACCATTCATATTCAAAATGTATTATGCATTATGAATTATGAACTTTACTATAAAATTCAATATTCTTTTTAAAATTCATATGAATATATATGATGCCATTTAAAATGAGTTAGTATTATGGATTTAAAATAAATGAGTATAATGCATTTAGCCACTTTATGCATTTTGCATTGAAAAGGTATTTAAAACATTGTGAATATTCATGATGCACAAAACAATGATTAAACTTCATGAAGCATATGTATTCACTTATCATTAATGTTCAATAGCTAGGTATTATGTGTTATGAATGATGCATTTTAGATTAAAAATCAATATTCAATTATCAAATTGTCATTAAAATAAGCTAAAAAATCATGAAAACATAAAATATAGATCCAGATGATCTTTATCTAAGTTGTACAAAGTAGCTGACCCTAACCCTTCATCCTAGCTCATAAAATAGAAAAAACCAAAAAATCAACAGTTATAGTGAAGCATGAAAAATGAGAAAAAGAGTCCTTAAAACTCAGAATACCAAAAATTTCATCAAGACATGAAATGTAGAGAAAAGCCAGGAGTATGTAATGGTGATAGCCACATCCCCAAGAGTTTGATATTCAGTCCAGGATCCTACAAAAATCAATAATTGATATACAGATGGCTCATTAGACATCATCAAACAGGCCCAAACATCACAACAAAGGCCAACCCAGATGTTGGAAGACCACATGGTGAGAATATTCAATAAAAAATCACATTAAATAAGCAACATGAGTTGATAATCAGAATAAATCAAAGAAATGACCAAACATTTAATATGAAGGAAGAGTATTTCAGTTGATAAACCTGTAAAATGAGGATTTGGGAAACTCTACTATTAGATATGAAAAATTACATCAAGGGGAACATTGAATAATTGAAATATGGAAGTATATATTCAAACCAAAAAAAATTCATTGAGACTCAAGTACATCATAACAGCTTAGTTGTTTTTCTGCATCATATAAATATTTAAACCATATACTTTGATGATTGTTGAGAAATTGAAAAGGTCATCATATTTTTTGAATAAATCATTTGCATTGGAACACAAGTGAATAGAATAGAAGCATAATCCTAGTACAAATGGCCTTTTATTTCAATGTGGTTTTCATGATGAATTTTGTTTTTCTTTTCTTTTTTGTGTTTGTGAAATTCAATTTCAAAAGCTGTATTAAAAAAACAGAGGGAACTTGTATGCAACTCCTTGAATCTACTGAATTTTTTCTGATTCAGTAGACACTTCAGATTTGCATACAAGCCCCCCCTGTTTTTGAGTGCAGTGGGAACCACTTTAAGTTTTTTATTTTCTATATTTATATATATTTATTTTTTTTAAATCTTATATTAACTTTTTATATTTATTTATCTTTTTTTCTCTTCTTAACTTCTGGAGTGTTACGGTGCAAGGTGGTTTTGTAAACCACTGGCCTTCTTGTACCATCTCCAATGAACACAAACCAGCGTTGTTCTGTTTGATATCTTCTGTTCTGTGGCTTGAACGCCTGACCTTGTGTTTTTTCTTTCTTTGTCATGGTGTTTTAACCAGGTTGACTATTTGGGTGGATACCAATAACAACCAACATTTGTATATACACATCATATTAATCATTCATCACCTATGAATTATGCACATAACACAAACTATCACACTCTATTAGGCATATGTATGCACTTACCATTCATATTCAAAATGTATTATGCATTATGAATTATGAACTTTACTATAAAATTCAATATTCTTTTTAAAATTCATATGAATATATATGATGCCTTTTAAAATGAGTTAGTATTATGGATTTAAAATAAATGAGTATAATGCATTTAGCCACTTTATGCATTTTGCATTGAAAAGGTATTTAAAACATTGTGAATATTCATGATGCACAAAACAATGATTAAACTTCATGAAGCATATGTATTCACTTATCATTAATGTTCAATAGCTAGGTATTATGTGTTATGAATGATGCATTTTAGATTAAAAATCAATATTCAATTATCAAATTGTCATTAAAATAAGCTAAAAAATCATGAAAACATAAAATATAGATCCAGATGATCTTTATCTAAGTTGTACAAAGTAGCTGACCCTAACCCTTCATCCTAGCTCATAAAATAGAAAAAACCAAAAAATCAACAGTTATAGTGAAGCATGAAAAATGAGAAAAAGAGTCCTTAAAACTCAGAATACCAAAAATTTCATCAAGACATGAAATGTAGAGAAAAGCCAGGAGTATGTAATGGTGATAGCCACATCCCCAAGAGTTTGATATTCAGTCCAGGATCCTACAAAAATCAATAATTGATATACAGATGGCTCATTAGACATCATCAAACAGGCCCAAACATCACAACAAAGGCCAACCCAGATGTTGGAAGACCACATGGTGAGAATATTCAATAAAAAATCACATTAAATAAGCAACATGAGTTGATAATCAGAATAAATCAAAGAAATGACCAAACATTTAATATGAAGGAAGAGTATTTCAGTTGATAAACCTGTAAAATGAGGATTTGGGAAACTCTACTATTAGATATGAAAAATTACATCAAGGGGAACATTGAATAATTGAAATATGGAAGTATATATTCAAACCAAAAAAAATTCATTGAGACTCAAGTACATCATAACAGCTTAGTTGTTTTTCTGCATCATATAAATATTTAAACCATATACTTTGATGATTGTTGAGAAATTGAAAAGGTCATCATATTTTTTGAATAAAGCATTTGCATTGGAACACAAGTGAATAGAATAGAAGCATAATCCTAGTACAAATGGCCTTTTATTTCAATGTGGTTTTCATGATGAATTTTGTTTTTCTTTTCTTTTTTGTGTTTGTGAAATTCAATTTCAAAAGCTGTATTAAAAAAACAGAGGGAACTTGTATGCAACTCCTTGAATCTACTGAATTTTTTCTGATTCAGTAGACACTTCAGATTTGCATACAAGCCCCCCCTGTTTTTGAGTGCAGTGGGAACCACTTTAAGTTTTTTATTTTCTATATTTATATATATTTATTTTTTTTAAATCTTATATTAACTTTTTATATTTATTTATCTTTTTTTCTCTTCTTAACTTCTGGAGTGTTACGGTGCAAGGTGGTTTTGTAAACCACTGGCCTTCTTGTACCATCTCCAATGAACACAAACCAGCGTTGTTCTGTTTGATATCTTCTGTTCTGTGGCTTGAACGCCTGACCTTGTGTTTTTTCTTTCTTTGTCATGGTGTTTTAACCAGGTTGACTATTTGGGTGGATACCAATAACAACCAACATTTGTATATACACATCATATTAATCATTCATCACCTATGAATTATGCACATAACACAAACTATCACACTCTATTAGGCATATGTATGCACTTACCATTCATATTCAAAATGTATTATGCATTATGAATTATGAACTTTACTATAAAATTCAATATTCTTTTTAAAATTCATATGAATATATATGATGCCTTTTAAAATGAGTTAGTATTATGGATTTAAAATAAATGAGTATAATGCATTTAGCCACTTTATGCATTTTGCATTGAAAAGGTATTTAAAACATTGTGAATATTCATGATGCACAAAACAATGATTAAACTTCATGAAGCATATGTATTCACTTATCATTAATGTTCAATAGCTAGGTATTATGTGTTATGAATGATGCATTTTAGATTAAAAATCAATATTCAATTATCAAATTGTCATTAAAATAAGCTAAAAAATCATGAAAACATAAAATATAGATCCAGATGATCTTTATCTAAGTTGTACAAAGTAGCTGACCCTAACCCTTCATCCTAGCTCATAAAATAGAAAAAACCAAAAAATCAACAGTTATAGTGAAGCATGAAAAATGAGAAAAAGAGTCCTTAAAACTCAGAATACCAAAAATTTCAACAAGACATGAAATGTAGAGAAAAGCCAGGAGTATGTAATGGTGATAGCCACATCCCCAAGAGTTTGATATTCAGTCCAGGATCCTACAAAAATCAATAATTGATATACAGATGGCTCATTAGACATCATCAAACAGGCCCAAACATCACAACAAAGGCCAACCCAGATGTTGGAAGACCACATGGTGAGAATATTCAATAAAAAATCACATTAAATAAGCAACATGAGTTGATAATCAGAATAAATCAAAGAAATGACCAAACATTTAATATGAAGGAAGAGTATTTCAGTTGATAAACCTGTAAAATGAGGATTTGGGAAACTCTACTATTAGATATGAAAAATTACATCAAGGGGAACATTGAATAATTGAAATATGGAAGTATATATTCAAACCAAAAAAAATTCATTGAGACTCAAGTACATCATAACAGCTTAGTTGTTTTTCTGCATCATATAAATATTTAAACCATATACTTTGATGATTGTTGAGAAATTGAAAAGGTCATCATATTTTTTGAATAAAGCATTTGCATTGGAACACAAGTGAATAGAATAGAAGCATAATCCTAGTACAAATGGCCTTTTATTTCAATGTGGTTTTCATGATGAATTTTGTTTTTCTTTTCTTTTTTGTTTTTGTGAAATTCAATTTCAAAAGCTGTATTAAAAAAACAGAGGGAACTTGTATGCAACTCCTTGAATCTACTGAATTTTTTCTGATTCAGTAGACACTTCAGATTTGCATACAAGCCCCCCCTGTTTTTGAGTGCAGTGGGAACCACTTTAAGTTTTTTATTTTCTATATTTATATATATTTATTTTTTTTAAATCTTATATTAACTTTTTATATTTATTTATCTTTTTTTCTCTTCTTAACTTCTGGAGTGTTACGGTGCAAGGTGGTTTTGTAAACCACTGGCCTTCTTGTACCATCTCCAATGAACACAAACCAGTGTTGTTCTGTTTGATATCTTCTGTTCTGTGGCTTGAACGCCTGACCTTGTGTTTTTTCTTTCTTTGTCATGGTGTTTTAACCAGGTTGACTATTTGGGTGGATACCAATAACAACCAACATTTGTATATACACATCATATTAATCATTCATCACCTATGAATTATGCACATAACACAAACTATCACACTCTATTAGGCATATGTATGCACTTACCATTCATATTCAAAATGTATTATGCATTATGAATTATGAACTTTACTATAAAATTCAATATTCTTTTTAAAATTCATATGAATATATATGATGCCTTTTAAAATGAGTTAGTATTATGGATTTAAAATAAATGAGTATAATGCATTTAGCCACTTTATGCATTTTGCATTGAAAAGGTATTTAAAACATTGTGAATATTCATGATGCACAAAACAATGATTAAACTTCATGAAGCATATGTATTCACTTATCATTAATGTTCAATAGCTAGGTATTATGTGTTATGAATGATGCATTTTAGATTAAAAATCAATATTCAATTATCAAATTGTCATTAAAATAAGCTAAAAAATCATGAAAACATAAAATATAGATCCAGATGATCTTTATCTAAGTTGTACAAAGTAGCTGACCCTAACCCTTCATCCTAGCTCATAAAATAGAAAAAACCAAAAAATCAACAGTTATAGTGAAGCATGAAAAATGAGAAAAAGAGTCCTTAAAACTCAGAATACCAAAAATTTCAACAAGACATGAAATGTAGAGAAAAGCCAGGAGTATGTAATGGTGATAGCCACATCCCCAAGAGTTTGATATTCAGTCCAGGATCCTACAAAAATCAATAATTGATATACAGATGGCTCATTAGACATCATCAAACAGGCCCAAACATCACAACAAAGGCCAACCCAGATGTTGGAAGACCACATGGTGAGAATATTCAATAAAAAATCACATTAAATAAGCAACATGAGTTGATAATCAGAATAAATCAAAGAAATGACCAAACATTTAATATGAAGGAAGAGTATTTCAGTTGATAAACCTGTAAAATGAGGATTTGGGAAACTCTACTATTAGATATGAAAAATTACATCAAGGGGAACATTGAATAATTGAAATATGGAAGTATATATTCAAACCAAAAAAAATTCATTGAGACTCAAGTACATCATAACAGCTTAGTTGTTTTTCTGCATCATATAAATATTTAAACCATATACTTTGATGATTGTTGAGAAATTGAAAAGGTCATCATATTTTTTGAATAAATCATTTGCATTGGAACACAAGTGAATAGAATAGAAGCATAATCCTAGTACAAATGGCCTTTTATTTCAATGTGGTTTTCATGATGAATTTTGTTTTTCTTTTCTTTTTTGTGTTTGTGAAATTCAATTTCAAAAGCTGTATTAAAAAAACAGAGGGAACTTGTATGCAACTCCTTGAATCTACTGAATTTTTTCTGATTCAGTAGACACTTCAGATTTGCATACAAGCCCCCCCTGTTTTTGAGTGCAGTGGGAACCACTTTAAGTTTTTTATTTTCTATTTTT
Organism: Hemileia vastatrix; assembly: GCA_030280995.1. NCBI lineage: Eukaryota > Fungi > Basidiomycota > Pucciniomycetes > Pucciniales > Zaghouaniaceae > Hemileia > Hemileia vastatrix. The sequence goes on along the minus strand of JASXTE010000008.1, from coordinate 15,824,111 downwards.
ATATATATTTATTTTTTTTAAATCTTATATTAACTTTTTATATTTATTTATCTTTTTTTCTCTTCTTAACTTCTGGAGTGTTACGGTGCAAGGTGGTTTTGTAAACCACTGGCCTTCTTGTACCATCTCCAATGAACACAAACCAGCGTT